>OX387379.1:14039889-14655282 GCA_947563715.1 Lycia hirtaria | reverse complement strand
TTTTTATGAGGTAGAAATATTTATTTGCAGGTATAACAATGACCAATATATTGCATTACACTAGGTGATAGTTATTATATATCGTATCAATATTAGTTAATATTAGTTTCTGATAGTTTTTGTATAAATAAATAAATAATAAATAATAATAAATAAATAGTGTTTTTGATAACGATTTTTATTCATAGCTATCCACTAGGATTCACTGTGTATACTGATTAGGATTCCTTTGTATGTGTCGAACGGCGGACTTGTCGCAATATTTTGGCTAGATATTCAAGATAGCCACACCAAGAGGTCAGGCGCAGACCGAGTCTTCAAAAAATGTGGTCACGGCCAAGTTTGGGCATGTCCATAATACTGGATTTGAGCCTCCTAGAGATGAAGCCTGCACACAATGAAGAATGCACTCCATGCCTCCTGACTATCTGCACACTGAATGACCTTTACCAGGTCATTCAGTGTGCAGATAGTCAGGAGGGAGGTGGTAAGATGAAATATGTAGACCTAAGAGATTGCTATTCCCCACTTGATTTATAATCTCCTATTCCTGTACTGTGGAAACTGACGTGGTTCTCACACATTCAATAAAAAAACGGATTACTCACGTCTATTTTAAATAGAAATTTCCGACTATAGTTTCAACGTGGCGTCTTTTTCAATGGAGCAGCGTTACGCGTCATCGCATCTTGCAAAGAAGTAGACGATATCTCACAAGATACGTAAATGATATATCTCTGATAATATCATTTACTTCTGATGCAAGATGAGATTCTTTGAAAAATACCGCTGAATGCGGTCGAAACTATAGTCCAAAATATCGAAACATGGAAGCAAGCAGATTCTTCCATTCCTTGAATACAGTACGTTATCAAGTTGTTTTTTGTTTCTAAGGTAGTTGAAAAGGCGCCATTGTTTGGCACCGGCGGCGGCGGCGTTCGACCGTAGCCAAGGTGCGATCGTAAAATTGATGACAATCAATGAAGCCGACGTGACCCCTCTTTACGAGGCGGGTGTGGCGTGCCGCCGGCTTGATACACTCAGCACGATAGCCAAACATCGCCTGCGCTACCGCTCACTCGATGTGGGACGCGCTAAATCGTTACAGCACCTTATATTTGGGTTAAAATAGAACATAACTAAACTTAGAGCATTTTCATCACTTTATGATGAGAATTTTTCAGTTTCAGAAACTTTGTTGCTGTCCGGCTTCCTTGTTTCTATCTGTTAGGTACAAGATGTATCCTAAGTGGACAAGGATAGTCGATTTAGAAATTATCTATACACTCTAGCTTTGAAAATTTCAAGATCGTAACTTAAAAATCGTCTCAGGAAAGGGAGTTCCATTCCTGTGCAGTACGCACACCGATTTTACACGATAAAAATAGTTGAAACCTGGAGAAAGATATGACCTACATTTTATATTAAATTGCGGAGCACAATTACTATTAAATTACTATTTAAAATTACTCTAAAGCGAAAGTAACTCTATAATTAGGATACACGGTAAAAGTTATTTAAAACGGGAATACACGATACAACCGTAAAAAGTTGTTTATTATTTACAATAAATAACAATCGTGATAACCTAAGACCTAACCTAAGAGAATAGGTAGTTTGGTGGACTTTCGAGATTAAAAACTTCAACGCATACCTAAAACCAAGGTTTTACAAAGTATGGGCGTAGCGGCAGTCTGATATGACGTACACAAAGTTTAAATTCGTACGCATACGAAATGACAAACATCACGTTTTACGTGCAGCCAAAACCAGACAAAACTCGTTCTCGTCAATGTAAATAAAATCTAATTTGGAAGCTTGATCGAGTAACGACTCGTTTGTGATAGTATTCACGGTATACTAGTTTACCTTGGAAAAAAATAGGCGAAAATGAAAGCTTCAATATTGCGTAGGCGATATCAGTCGACGCGAGTGGGCGTAGCTCTACACCACAACGACCGCCGTTCATCGCACCATAAGCACGGCTAGACTGGAGCAATATATATTACACATGCTGACTTATGTAACACAAACAAACAACGCTCATTCATATCGACCGACTAATTGTTTACTAAACGCCAGCTTTGGTGCTCATCTGCACTTACAAGACCTTGCGAACGCCATAAGATTTGTACTGCGCATTTCACTGTTGACACGATTTTCCTGTTTGCGAAATAAATACATAGACTTATCGCAGTCTGCGGGCGTCTAAATTAAACTTTTTTTTTAAATTCCTTTGGCTTGCGCTTTTACCACTGACTCGCGAGCGATCGTTGCGAATCTACGATGGTTGCCGCTTTCCTAGAAGAAACCTATTCACTCGCGATATGAAGTCACCCAGAACAGTATCTGTTCGAAAAGACCCATTCTGGAAGCGTGTTTTGGGTTGAGGCACAATATAATTATAGTTTAAAACACTGAAACAACTGACTTCGAAATACAACGAGGGTATTGACCTCGTTGTCGAAATACGCAATTTCGTTTACTAATTGGATTACGTTTTTTTCAGTTATTTTTTTTATAAAAATCAAAGTACTGAACCGATTTTAATATTTATATGGGAACGCCTCTGAAGATGTTTGTTACGCGATTATTTCGTAAATTGTGAACTGATTTTGATGATAATTTTCTTTTAGTAGGTCTTCAGAGGCGTTCCTCTAATTCTCTGTATCTAATTCGACTGTATGTTTTTTTGTACATATTATGTACAAAAAACATACAGTCGATTTTTTTAAGCTATTGCATAGGTTCTATCGCGGGCCTTGAGCGTGGAGACCGAATCCAGAAATTCCGTAACGAAAATAACCTAACACACCGCGCGTAAAGCTATTATGCAATAGCTTTACCGCGGCAGTCTCCGAGTGCCACACATCTTTTTTTTTATCAGCCCTGTTTGTACAAACTGTCCTGCTGGGAACGGGCCATCTTCTCATTGTGAGAAGGGTTAGGCCATAGTCTGCCACGCTGGCCATGTGCGGGTTGGCAGACTTCACACATCTTCAAGATCATTGAGAACTCTCAGACATGTAGGTTTCCTCACGATGTTTTCCTTCACCGTTTGAAGTTGGCGGCAATGAACAATACGCACATAACTTCGAAAAAACAGAGGTGCGTGCCGTGGGATTCGAACCCAGGACCTGCGGATCGCAAGTCAGACGGTCTCACCACTAGGCTGCCGGAAACTCCTATCAATATTCCTATAGGAACAGTCGAATTAGATATAGAGAATTAGAACCTCCTTCTTTTTTAAAATAGGTTAAAAAGTGGAGTGTCGAGCACAATAAAGCGTTTGAGTTTTTTGAATACCCACCTCGAAACAGTGTCGGTTTTCGTGTTCCTAAAAGATCATTCATTCTAATTAATATATGACTAATCAAATTGATTCCCAGCGACCTATCTGCGTCTAATTCACATTTCCGCTGCGCCCTTCTGTGGGAGTGATCAAATTTATCTCTAAGCTCAATCCATTAGTTGACCCTCGTGTGATACAAGGCGAGTTGTCGTTGACGCGGCACGCGGGGCGGCCGCTCGTACGCTCGCTCGCAGGCTCCTATATGAAGCAATACGAGTTATACGAGTACTCGTCGTGAGAACGTGTCGTGCGTACATCGCGTGCTATGCGAGGACTCTTGCAATCACATTTCGGTGCACTGTTTCTCCCAGTGTCGACTTACAAACTCGTGTTTTCCGGACGAACCGGTCGTGATTAATGGTGCTCAGTGAATCACGGACAACGCAAGGATGTAGTGATACCGATTGTTAAATCATAAACTTTGTTCTGTTGTGTAGAACGTGTGGTGTATTCAAAACATTTTACTGTGGACACGTGTTGTGTGTGTTTCAATCGTTTAATCATTGTACGGTAACATTCGCTATAAATACATGCAATAATGTATTGCTCTACATTTTTTTTTCTTTTTTGTATTGGACCCGCATTAAAGCATTTGCCAATGTCAAGTATTAGGATTTTTTCAAGTTTCTTGAATAAAACAAGTTGTAAATGTTCTAGTCACAATCTAAGTCACTTAAACAGTCAATTTATAAGTCGAGTCCTGCTTCAGTAAAGTGGTGGCGACTTTACTAGAAGCTCCTATGGAGTTTTGCGAACAACGTAAAATCACACGTTTTACTGCTTTATTTCACTTGCCCACACTCACGCACTTTATCGAACACTTAATGAATAAAACACCACCATTTTTATAGCATTAATGTTCAAAATAACACAAGTTTAGGAAAATAAAACAAAGCAACAACACGTTACTAAGACTTCCCGCCAAAACTCTTTGCTCTACATATAGAGTTAGATATAATTGTTAAAGGTCATGATTTGTTTACCTAATGTAACCCAGGACAGAAATAACTTCGCTTCTTACAATAACAACAGATTACACCGGGTCCCGTTCGTGAACTAATTGGTTCTGTACAATCTCACTTAAAGGATAAATGCTCTATAAATATTGGATTAACAAAAGCCAATTTCTGTCCCTTTAGTACTTCTTTAGTGCCCTTTAGTTTCGTTCTGGCTTCTCCGGAGTATTGACAAAGTAAAACTTATTATACTTCAGTGATTCTTAACCTTTTGTGATGGAATACCATTTGCAAAAAGTTTGTTTTTGTCGTAGACCACGTATTTTACAATTCTCTATAGGGAGTATTGAAATCGTTTTAGTAAATTATTTATTTTAGTCAAAAACTCGAAATATTTTAGTAAAAATAAATATACTATCTGCATCGCGAAATTGTGATGGCAGGTATAACAACTACGATCTGAGAATCATTTTAGTGCCTATTCCTCACAAGGGATACGCCCCCCAAATATCATATCTCTACAACCAGCGGTTTAGGCTATGCATTGATATTTGATATATAAAAGTATGTGAGTCATATTTGATATATTTTTATAAGTCAGTCAGTCAGTACTTTGAAATGATATGTTCAGATTTATGCGCGAACGCAGCGAGCACGAAAATTTTAAACAGGATGTACTAATAATAATTACTTCCTGATTCGAGAATTTAATAATGACGTCACAGACCACTTTAGATGCTCTCAGGGGCCATTGGTTAAGAACCACTGGTATACTTGAAGTTTTACACACTTTGTTCTCAATATAGCCCCGAGGGTTTATCGTAACGTCTATATAAGGTTTTATCAGCGTAGGTGCTCAATCTAAATGCATTTTTAAATTGGTAGCAACTAAATGAGAGTGCGTTGGATTGCAGGTCGAGGCGGGAGACGTTTTGCTCAAGGTTAATGGGACTGATGTAAACCGGTTCACTACCCGAGAAGGTAAGGAATTCGCTATTTATCACGCACACACTACACTTTATCTACGACACACTATAGACGTGCAGATAAAACGTCATTAATTGAAATGTAGATAGTTTAGTTAAATGTGTAGATAGATGTAAGTTTTTGTTAGTTGCTACAACATTGCTTCGTCTGCTCTGACATATCGTAATAAGTAGTAAGTTTTTCAATTCGACTGTATTTTGTTTTTGTATATATTCAGCGATGTGTAATTATCCTTCTATTTTTATGGAAATGGGGGGCACCTCGTGTCGGATGTGTTGACAATGAAAATTAGACTTAGTGATTTAAACTTAGTTTAATTTTCATTGTCAACGTTTGCAAGTTATTTTGAACCGACTTCCAAAAAAAGGAGGTTATCAATTTGGTCTATATGTTTGTTCACCGATTACTCAGCCAATTGTGCATTGATTTTGATGATTCTTTTGACGTGAAAACGTCTAATAAATCGATGATCGCCGGCTGCACGCACGAAAAAGTATGACTCATTGTCCCGTTACGTCATTATCATCATCATTTCATCAATGTTTTGTTATGATGTTGTCACGTTAAACTATCGTCCGTAAACCGACTTTACAGACAACCAATTTTTTTGTAATTGGTAGGTCATATTTCAGAGGTGGTCCCAAATAAATGTTAACAAAATCGATGCAGTACTATGGTTCTTATAGCAAAATAACTGGTAAAATATCATCCAAGTGCCTGTAGAAAGGTGAACAGCAAGTCGCGTATATTGTAGTATTGCGTATTTTGACTTCAGTTTTTCAGTTATTTAAACTATAATTATCGCGTAACGCGTCCGATGGCCATACGGAATCAGGGCCCAGGTGTGGTTCTGTAATACATAATGTATAAACTTTTGATCAATTTTATTCGAGAGTGTCCCCACCGGTTTTCCAGTATTTTCTGTGCCATGAAAGTATCTAGTATTTTCAAGTTCACAGTGTGAACTTGAAATGTGGAAGCATGATGCCAACATGAAGAAAAAAAGTTCACAGTGAATAGGAACTCTTAGATTAGGCTTTCGTGCTTCGTAAATACCTTGCTGATGGGCAAATTTATTGGAATAAAAAGTAGTTGACCGAATGAGCGAGCATGTGTTTATAAGATAGAACGAGATGCACTCTTTTCTGTTGTCGCGGCAACTTTTACCAGTAAATGACGCATTTTTCATACAACAGTAGAAAACTGTTTTCTAACCCCTAAATATCCGGATTGATAATTATTTTTCTTTATGGTTGGAACCGTTAAAATCGATGGCTCTACGGTTTGCTTTCTTTTCAAAATCATGACAATTTTTTTTAGATTCGGAGATATATTGCGACTTAAAAATATCAAACCATAGCTATTTACGATTCTAATCAGATTCATTGAAATCTAATGTAATGTTTCTCTTAATATATTGTAGGCGGCACCTGTGCAAGTCGACATGCGCTTTATTGCATCGTACCATGACTCGTTGTACAATTAAATGTGTTTTTGCGGGATGGGTAATGATAAACTATGATCCTGTCCGGTCGTCCATCGAGGCGATAAGTTCGCGCACGAGCAACAATACTATTACTGTTTTGCACTCCAACAAAACAGGTATTATATGTTGGAGAAAACACACAGCGTTGAGGTGAAGAAAGCTGTTGAAAATTCGTCTTAAATTGCTTAGTTCTACGTTAACTCACCCAATAAGTTCATGGTTCTTTATACTTATCACTGTCAATGTCAGCAGCCAGCATCTGTCAAGAATGAGATTTGACGCTTCTCCATTAAGTCTTCAACACACCAGCAAGAGCATTGCTGCAACGCTGTGTGTTTTCTCCAACATATAATACCTGTTTTGTTGGAGTGCAAAACAGTAATATTATATGTCATTCGAAAACACACAGCGTTGAGGTGAAGACCTGTTTGTTATCTGCTGGTGACAGACAACGCTAATGATGAATAATCTCTTGAGACATGTAAAGAAACAATTATCAATTATTAATTTCTATTACAACACTTTTTACAAACACTTTTAATAAATCAAATGAACTTTATTACTATTATTTTTATTGGGGTTACAGTATTACAGACAAAAAGTTTATGTAATACACAATACCATAATTAGGATGAGATAGTTATACTCTGCTAAGAAAAATATCTACAGTTCTATCAGCCTCTTGAGGCTACAGCAGACTTGATATGATATCAGTAGTCTGATGGGATATCTATACTTGCATCCCATCCTATACATGTATCCAAACATTACTCTGATAGAAAAAACAGATACATATTTAATAACTATTAGGTATAACTTCTATTAGGTATTTCCTGACTTTTAATGAGTCTCTAAAATGTTAACGACAGATGTGATGTGTAGGACGTTTCCGCTACATCCAACCTGACTGTATGTAAGTGATTGAATCTGTCTTTGAAACCAAACTTGGAACAATCTTTTGATCTTGAATGTAAATGGGCAAAAAAGTATTAAAGCTGTTTAGAATACTGTATAGAAATTGAACAATGAGTTTCAATTTTTTAGATCTTTTGTGTGCCATATTAGCAACATTGTGCTTCAGGATTGGTATTTTGAACCTAAAGAATGACCAACTTCCTTGCCGTTCCTCCTGATGCAGTACAGTAAATTGATACAGATAATTTACAGTAAAAGTACTGTTTTATGCTCTAGCATCTCTTGCACAGTTAGTTTGCAAGAATCTGGCCCCTAGCAGTCTCTCAGGTCATATTAAATCTGACCATCTTAGAATTAATTTTATAGATTCTAAATTTAGAAATACTCATAATTATAAATATTATCACTTAGTTGGAGCATTGTAAGGGGCTAGGTAGATGATTGCCAGCTACTTTTCAGCAAGTTTTGCAAGTCTACAGAACTTTGAGTGATCTGGCTAGACTTTTTTTTTTTTTTTTTTTTTTTTTTTACAAAAGTATGAACAATTTTTTAATTTGAGAAGAGCACTTATCTCTCTTCTGATGTATGAGAACTTTCCCTAAGAATGGGTATAGACTCCACTATAACTTTTGTTTTTAGGCATGACAACCAAAAAACATTTAGTTCACATTGATACAATCCGAATGTATAATCCTCATGCCTTGTTCAAATGACGGTCAGGAATTAAGGTAAGAGATCTGGTGGGGAAAATGCCCAGCTCAGATAAAAATTGACTATATACCTAATATAGTTTGACATGATGGCCATGGCTCTTGAACCACTCTGTCTAGGTTTATTTAATCTGGGATGCCCCATCTTTTTAATCTTGCCTCCGCGGCTTGGGGTAGAACCACTCTGTCTAGGTTTATTTAATCTGGGATGCCCCATCTTTTTAATCTTGCCTCCGCGGCTTGGGGTAGAAGGTGCCACCTTCGATACTTTAAAACCCTTTAATAGTGTATAGGTAATCTGCCATTTTCAAAGAACCTCTCCGTGAGGCAGGTGGTGGTGAAGAGTTCAGTGTAACTGCTCATGGTGCCACTTTCGATATTTTGCGACCCCGTGACAGTGATAGGTGATCTGCAATGCCTTTCAAACCTTTCCGCAAGGTAAGTGGCTTCTTAAGTGTTAATGCTCTCTAAGGTCTGAAGATGTAAGAGATAATGTATCTCTTATCACTGAGGTATACAACAAGCTGACGGTTTCTGCTTGTCGGTGTTAGGTGAGTATTTATTGAATGTTGGCACAGAGTGAAATGAGTGGTATATAAGAAGAGGCCTACGCTCATCAGTGGGCGATAACAGGCCGAGAATGATTATTGAATGTCATCCGCTGACTAAGTGTGTTTGTGAACACATCATATAGGTATCACCTTTTTGGGCTTGTCAGCCTCACAAGAAATGTGATATTACACTATAATTTTGTACCCCCCCCCCCCCTTAATTGTTATTCAAAAATATAAGGGTAGGGGTTAAATATTGATTTTAATTTGTTTTTAATGGTCAATGCCTCCTGACAGTGGAGAAGACTGCATGATTTTCAAATTGCAACAACCATTGCAACTGCATTGCATTGCATAAATATAATTATAAGGTATTTTTATTGTGTATTAGGGTAGGACAAGCTCCTGAGTTGAATTCAAAAACAAGCTTTGGTAATTTATATGTCAACTCAATGTTTTCTTTCTGTGTTTCCGCAACATGAGAGACAAAACACCATTTAATGGCGAAACACTGTATCTAACAAAACTATAATAAAAGTAATTTACTTAGAAAGTAAGTTGAATATGGGCAGTCTGACATTTTGAGCCCTAAAAATAAGAATAAAGATTATGTTGGATATTTTATGTATTTCAGTCTTAATTATGTTGACTTGTATTGATGATATATATCACAAAAAATGTAAGAAATCAACAGAAAAAAACCATTGAGACATACTTTGTAACTTGAGATACTGTGTTTCGCTACATGACATGGTAGTATAACTGTCTGCAAGGGCGTTGCCAAGGGGGGGCTAGAGATTTAAAAAATGTAGCCAACTGCAAAGCAACCAAAGTCCTAAGTCTGTGCAATTGTACCTGTACCAGCCGTGGGCTGGCGACGCCCCTGACTGTCTGATACATAAGTATTATATGTTAGTCTCGACTCTGATACAATGACAGACTTCTTTGAGAGATCTCTGCAACCCAATTATTTATAATAATAGATGTAATCTTAGTGGATCTCTGTAATCCATTCTGATACAGTAGTAAATATCTTTGTAGGATCTCCGCGATCCGTTTCTCATAAAATGAATAGCATTAGTAGCTATAGTATGTAAAAATAATAGATGTCATATTAGTAGGTCTCCGTGCCTCAATTAGATAAAGTGGTAAATATCTTTGTAGGATCTCCGCGATCCGTTTCTCATAAAATGAATAGCATTAGTAGCTATAGTATGTAACAATAATATATGTCATATTAGTAGGTCTCTGTGCCTCAATTAGATAAAGTGGTAAATATCTTTGTAGGATCTCCGCGATCCGTTTCTCATAAAATGAATAGCATTAGTAGCTATAGTTTACAGAAAGGACTTCTGAATAAACAATTACACCAGTGAATCTGATTCAATGTGATCCACTTTGATAATGAGACATAGGTATACCACTAAAAACTAATGATAGGCCAAAGCCTTGTTTAGACATTAAATAACTTCATAATAATGTCTTCAATAATAATAATATTATCAATTATATCATAATCCAGTATAGTAATTTATTATGGTACACACTGAATGACAAATGGGAGTGTGTCTGATAAATGTGATAAATGTCAATTTACACTATCTTTTTTCCATCATGATTTTGTAATGGAGGAAGATTGACTGAGAATATATATGCATATATGAATTCAGACCTCCGAGGTCCTCCTTCCACAACACTCTTTAAGATTAAACTTTTAGGGCTGAAAGAGAGAAACAAGATTACATCCAATAGATCTAATATGTATATCAACTCCAAATAAACGGTGTTTACACTATGTACTTTTGTTTTAAATTGATCTCTGTCATCTTTTTTCAACACTTTGTTAACTTTAATATAAACAGAATAAGACATTCTGATACATTGTATTATACAGTATCTGATCTCTGTATGTGTATTCTTGTATTTCTTATGATGTATTTCTTAACAAATTACTACCAATAAGAGTAATCGAAAATTTGTAGATAACCGACCTTTGATAAGTAGTTATCACAACAATGATTCTCTCGGCATATTTTGTACAAAGATCGCCGAAAGAAAGTAAGTACATGAAGCACTGTTATTGGACATTAAACTGAAGGAATTAATTTCCTGCTGATTTGTTTGCATTGCATTAATGTAAGTATAACGATAAATTCATAGCTCACCTGCACAGATTTGAACTAAGACATCTTTTCGCATGTCAAAAAAAGTCAAAATTGTCGAAACCTCTGACGGCGCTAACGACGCTGGTTACTGGAAAACGAGGCTCTGCCATCTTCATTCACTGAAGCTAACTGATAGCTTTTTAGCTTTAGTTACCTTTCCGTCTCGAGGTTTGTTTCCTTGCGGAAAAACCAACCCGAATAGACATCGGCCGAACGCCGGTACAATCCGCTTTGAACATCTTTAAATTACAGGCCGTTTCCGCTTACACTGTGTGTTTTACATTTATACAACTAGCAACTAATGTCGCCTGATATGAACTTTATGTTTTATCACATAATTTATACTTTTTGTTAATTTTAATAACCAATATGTTTGACGAATTCAACGCTAATGGAGAAGCGTCAAATCTCATTCTTGACAGATGCTGGCTGCTGACATTGACAGTGATAAGTATAAAGAACCATGAACTTATTGGGTGAGTTAACGTAGAACTAAGCAATTTAAGACGAATTTTCAACAGCTTTCTTCACCTCAACGCTGTGTGTTTTCGAATGACATATAATATTCTGTTATTGAGTGATGTCTGCCGTTATCTTGGAACTTATTAACGCTAATCCAATGATCGCGTTACCGCGGTCTCGCCGCCCGCCGACACGCAACTTTGCAATTCATATTTCACACTATTGTGTTCTACTGGCTCGCAATAAAATAACCATTGCTGTTGATTGATTTCCTCGTGTGTACCTACGCAATTGATGTTTTATCGGTCATCTAAAATTTGTTAGCTAACGAATTGTTTTTGTTTGGGAGTAATGGTCCGGCGTTCGATTGACACGCATGTATAAGCAGATTTTACCTTTTTGAAAGTCGAATCTTACCGTCTTACCGTCTTTGTCGTTGAATACCAACATTTTGAGCATTTTAGTCTCTAATATCATGTTCCTTCCATAAAACGGCGCCATTTTAAAATGGCGCCAAACGGCCTCATGGTCTTTGAATCTCTGCCTACCCCGTACCGTATTAGGGAAATAGACGTGATTTATGTATGTATGCGAATATGAAGCGAGATATAAACAAAGCCTTCATATTATGTACTGTCACATAAAACGTTTTATTCAAAGAATATAATGTTAGGGCAACTTTCGACCACCTATTTTTGGGGTGACTGATGCATCGCATGGTGATTTTACTATACCTAGTACAGATGATCGTCGAACGAACATTTTGATACTTTTAGTTTTAGAACAGATGACGTTGGTTGTCGAGAAGACTTCCATTTACATATATACTTCCATTTCAGCGATAAAAGTTCTAAAGTGTTAGTTAAAGTAGGACAAAGCTATTGTATGCTGTAACTAATGGTTATTCTGTTACGTTATATCTATAGCCTTCATATTGCGTTCGAATATTGTTATATTTTTTTTATGTGTGTTACGAAAGTCATAACGAATTTCTCTATTGTTTCAGTTTTAAAATGCTTGCGACTATCATCGGACCCCGTTACTCTAAGACTGAAAAAGGGTGAGTATTTTTTTTTTATTAAGGCGCTGTCTGTATGAACTGTTCTGTCTCATCCGCACACAGCAACATTTTAGAAAATATAAAATTGCTGAAATAACTTACGAAATGTCTGCTATGCAAAAAACTTGATTAAAGTGTTAATCACAAACCAAAAATTTCGATTTCATTTAAACATATTACTCAGAAAATGCATTCGAGTACTTATGTATGTATAAGAATTAATAAATCAAAATATATTTTAATATATTTTTTTGCTGAAGGTTTATTTATGATGTCTCTAGTTTTATGCATACTCGATTTTTCGTAAGTCTATTCAGTATTCAGTAATTTTATATTTTCAAATGTAGGTATGAGTGAACGAGACAGATAATTTTCTACCGACACCGCCTTAAGTACATGATTTTGGTGATTTTCCGATTGACGACCTCTTCCGACAGTTTCAACTAATACAATTCGCTGATCCCTTGTGGTTTGGTCCAGTTTGCCAACTACAAAATATACTTTCTACGAGAAGTAATTTTGTACGCGACTCTCGGGATCTTTCGGGTAAACCTCCTCCACAGTTAGGGTTACCATATTTTAGAATTTGTTTTGAGATTTCAGGATTTTTAGGTATCGGACACGGTTATGGCCATGACTTTAGATATGTCAGGTTTTTTTAAGTGAAAACTTCTTTGTGCATTTTTGGGATGGGCAAAAAAAATTAAACTCGCGTCAGATCGTCAGATCGCAAGACGGACAATAAGAAACCTATTCTAACGTTCTGCATTTAAAGTTCATTATTGTATGTACAAGTTTGTCGTAACATGACGTCATTTCATTGCGCAGAATGCTTATTTTCGACACATGCACGTAAGACTCGTTAGCTCAATAGGGTAGAGCACCGATATAAATTTCAATTTGTCAATCGGAGGGCGAAGGCTCAAATCCTTCACGAGTCAGTTCTTTGCTATTTTATTTTTTATTTTTCACTTCTGCCGGCACTCCCGGAGTGCAACCCGTTGTTTTTTTTTTTAAAGTTAAAATGAATAAACATTAAATCTTTATTTGCTGGCGGCTGAAAATGTATATACAAATTTATATTATTTATTTGTAGCGTCGCGTATTTTTTCTATGGTATGGTTACCTATAGAAGGGTTTCCTGAAACAAATTCGGAAAACTTTGTTTTTAAAAAGATTTTTTTAGATAGGCAAGCGCGCTGCAAATGCGCGTATTAAAAAAATACATAAATAGTTTTATAACTAATTCTTCAAGCGTTCCTATGATAATCAGGCGTTTTGTCGGGACTTTTAAATTTTCCATCTGGTAACCCTATCCACAGTATACTTTAATAATGTAATCTTGGTGTATCGGCTGTAGAAGCTTATTTCTCTTATTTGTCAGATTACATTCGGGTACGTTGTAATGCTCTGCTATTGTCCCTTGTCTCCGCACGCGTGTTTAGATTCTTTGATAAAGACAGATAAGGTGTAAGGAATGCTCTATCGTAAGAGTAGCTAGATAAACGCATACTATACTTCGTAGTGAGACGCGTTCGAAGTTCTAACAATGACTTAGGGTCCTAGGTAAACATAAGATCCGCTAGGAGAGGAAGGTGCTATCAGATACATAAGGTATTGTGATTGTGACCTGCTGGAAAGGTACTCATATTCTTTGAATTTTTAAACCAGTAATATCGCGAAGCTCTGCCAGTTTTCTTTGCGTGAAACTTTTTCCTGAAGTCGGAAGGCACAATCTTAACATTAGAAAAACCATTGAACTGTTAATAATGAAATTACGTTACAGTGGGTTTTTCTTTACAAATGGAGAAAATTCATATAAAAAATTCACAAACACAAACAATTCAGTTTGTTTTACTACTAATTGTTTTCGTACGTTTTCTTGATTTGAAAGTGGAGCATTAGTTTTAAAATTATGTTAAATATAATAATTGATAAAGCAGTTAACATTTGTTTAATTCTGACTGTTATTTATATATCTGATTTCGAAAAAATAAACAAAATCTTAACCTTGAATCGTGTTGTTTTCTCTTTTGTAGGCTTCCGTAATAAGGGTAGTAAGGGTAAACGGGAGCTTATTCGTGAGACTACGGTGTTTGTCTGGCTTTCCTACATTTAAACGGCTGTATCTTTTGAATGGTATTATATACAAGTCTGAAAATTGTCAAGATTGTAGGGTTTACTTTGATGTAAATCAACAAATACTAAAAACTGGTCAAGTGCGAGACAAACTTGCGTAAATAATTTTTGAGAAAATCGGAAATTATTGTGCGAGATAAAACCTTCTTGTTGATTCCACAACAACAACAAAAAGCTAAAAATTACAAGTGAAGTTTCGTTGACAATTGTTGTCATGTGACATAAACTTAAAATAGAACAAACGATAATCTTAAAATCTCTTTTGATAAAAAATAGGTCTGTAACACTTACTTATTTGAACTTGATATTGTATGTGAACATTAATCATTTCAGAATATTCCTACTGTAAGAAATGTAAATAGTATGTGGAGTTACAAATATTCTTTTAAATAAAGCACAATTTTGTGAGCTCTGGTGTCAGTGTTCATGTTCATGTGTCGTGCATAGAAGTACGGAAGCCTCGGTGTGCGAGTGAAAATCGTACTTTGCCACATTTATTTTAAATTTAGAAGTGATAATGAAAAAAAAGATACAAGCATAACTTTTAATGAATACAATATAATTATGACAAAAGTCACAGACCCAGGAGTCTGTGGAGCTAAAAATGAATTAAAAAAATTGATTCCAATCACAAGAAAATGAACAGTCTGAGCAGAAATCAGATTTCTCCTTTTGTATTGACAAATGCGCGCTAAATTATCCTTCCTTTTGCTCCAATTGGGTATGTAAAGAAAAATGTAATATATGCTGATTTCAAAACCATTTCGAGATTATATGTCTATAAACCATATTTTTTTATTTAGGGCACATAAAATGATGAGATCGCGCAAATTTTACATACCCAATTGGTAATATCAAATTTTATAAAAATGTTCCAGATCCACAGATAAAAGCCAGTGTGAAAAGGTACATCACAGAGCGGCGTAGCATCGGCCCTCGAAATCGGGACAAGTAAGTACCAAGGAGAACAAACAACTGTTCCAAAATGTACGGCATGCGTGCGCCATCCAAATCCTCTCAGTTATTGACGAGTCTCTCGTCCCATCAGAAAACAAAAACACATCTTGAATTCTGTATGTGGTGTTAGTGCGCATACCGGCATATCATGCTCCCTTGGGGCACACCGCCGAAATATGACTTCGATATACCTTCCGTAACTGTCGAATATTACTTTTAGTTCCTCGTACCCCGTATAAATATGAATATAAAAGGCATAAATCTTAATTTGCCCGTTTTATTCGCGTTGAGGCAATTCCAATTTTACAAATTGCATTGTCTACTGAAAAATGTGGACTTCGTGAACTCTGTTACAATTTCTTGGAATTGAATTTACCTCGAACTTTTTGAATGCCATGTGACGTTTGATAGGAATAGGTATAGGTAATAAAAGATACTCCTTTTACCATGTAGAAAACATTTTAAAATATTTATTATATAACAACAATGTTTCAAGAAAATGCATTTGAAATGTTTGAATAGCATCGGATACATTGAAAGGGTCGTGCATTTTGCATCTGTATATTCCACAATAGACTTTATTGTCAAACAAATAGTGAATCAATGACAGGAAAATTAAAATATTTGAAACATGTGCAACAACAATAAGAATTTCATATAAGACAAGAAACGAACTACGACTCGAAGTATACCTATTGTAGTACTTACCATACTTGAAATTTTTTAAGACGAATACGTCTGCGTTACTTGCCTAGAAAGGAAACATTTTCAAAGAGTGGTGTCGTATGTATGCCATACTCATTATCATCATCATCTCAGCCACAAGAATTCCACTTGTGGACATAGGTCTCCCCCATGGATTTTCAAAAAGACTTGATGGAAGTGGCTTGCATCCTGCGACTTCCTATAACTGGTGATGGTGAACAGTAATGATGATGATAAAATGTCTAAAAATGTAAATGTATTTCCATCTATTAGTTCTCAGCTATCTCTATACCAAACGTAACAATCAGTCGATTGCTCGTGAAATTAATGGTAACAGAGAGATATACTTTTGCTTTTTAACCTCCGACCCAAAATGACGGATGTTGTAAGTTTGACGTGTGTATCTGTGTGTCAGTCTATGGCATCGTAGTTCGCAAACAGATAAACCGATTTTGATCCAGTTTTTTTTGTTTGAAAGAGGATTTCATCGAGAGTATTCTTAACTATGTTTCATCAAAATCGGTTCAGCTGTTTCTTTTTGTCGGGGGCTTTTGAGTGTTCTAAACGTATACTTGTTCTGCATTATATTATATTCGCTATATACCTACATAATAAATAGAATATATCTTAAATAGAAACTACGGGTCACTCACGTCTGTTTTGAATCGAAATCCGTCACCGTAAGTGCTGACGTTTGTGAAGCTCCTTTGAAAAAGACCGCCGAATGTAGTTGAAACTATAGTCGGATGTTTCGACTTAAAACAGAATATCCCTATTCTGACAAAACTTTCGAATCACTATCTCCAGTACAAGTATTTTAGATACCACTAGTCTCTCTGTCACCACAAAAATATCTTTCATTATCTGTTAAGATTCTTCAGTTCCGAGTAGTCCACGCATTACGATAATGTTTTTAAAAATAACTCTGCTAGAATACAACGTAGTTTAGATAAACGAAAAGTAGACTAAAGGTGCGTTTCTACAAAATTAAAGCTACGTAGCCAAGGATAGGAGTATGACCACATAAGACTAACTTTTCTTAGTTTAATCTATCCTTGTTGACAATGAATTGCTTAAGGTGGAGATTAACGCATGCATCTATCTCTCTCGCGCATAGTAGTGTTACAGTACAGTAGTGACAAATTACTATATATTTTCCTATTCCTCAGCCAATTTAAAAGATATCATAGAGAAACTTTTTGTAAATATTTCTCCTATCAAAATAAACAAATTTCATTTCTCACTTTTGTAATATCCCCACTCATTGATTTCATGTTTCAAAATGTTGTGATGCGTGAGAGAGATAGCTGCGCACGTTGAGCGCATCCTTAAATGTGGTTAACCTTAAGTTAACCCTGTCGGAAGGAACCCCTGGTTTGACAGTTGATTTCCGATTCGATAACGCTTAGTTGGGAACATGTGTGGCGCGCCGGCGAGGGGTGGCCACCCTCTTGACACGTCACCGTGGCTTACTCACTCGCGAGTCGCGACATTGAAATATTTACAGTCTCGACCATCGACATGTACTGAAGACATGCCACGTAACGCTTAGTCTTAGATTGGTACCGACTCACAGGTTTTTATCATCGCACGCTTGGATTTTTAACCGACTTCCAAAAAAAGAGGTTCTCAATTCACTTTATGTTTGTTCAGCGATTACTCCGCCAATTATGAATAGTTTATTTTTTGTTTGGTGGGTAATAACTCAGAGTTGGACCCATATCAATTTTATGAAAATTGGCTGAACCAATTTTGATACTACTACTACTTTGGTTTTTATAACAAAATGACTGAAAAAACGTAATCCAAGAAAACGAACTGCACGACGTATTTTTGTTTTTTGTTTTTTAAACTACAATTATTTATGTACGATATATAGTATTTATAAGATAAATTCAGGACCTCATATACGGTTCAAACGACCAAAAATAAAATGACTAAACAGGGAATGTCCACCGTGTTGTCACGCTGCCGCAAGGAGTTTGGGACATAAACTTTAAATAAGAATAAATAACGGAGTACTTTTTAGGGAACCGTACCCAAAGCGTAAATACGGGACCCTATTACTGAGACTCCGCTGTTTGACCGTCCGTCCGTCTGTCACCAGGCTGTATCTCATGAACCGTGATAGTTAGAGAGTTAAAATTTTCACAGATGATGTTGCCGCTATAATAACAAATACTAAAAAACAGAATAAAATAAATATTTAAGGGGGCTCCTATACAACAAACGTGACTTTTTTGTTCGTTTTTGCTGGATATTGATAACGGCAACAGGTGGACGCTTGAAATATTCACTGAATATTGTGTGATTTATTCACTTTAAAAATAAATAATTAAAATTAATATTTAAGGGGGGCTCCCATACAAAAAACGTGTTTTTTGCCGTTTTTAGGGTTCCGTACCTCAAAATAAAAAAACGGAACCCTTATAGGATCACTTTGTTGTCCGTCTGTCCGTCTGTCCGGGGTGTCAAGACCTTTATCTCGGGAACGTGTGAAGGTATCGTGTTGAAATTAAAACCATATACGCAAATCCATAGTCTCTTGCTGCAGAAATAAAAATCAAATTTCCCAGTTTTCGTAAAAAAAAGTTACAGCCGAATATGACGTAAAAAACGCAAATTTCGACACGCACAAGGGATTCAAAACCTATGGGGTTGACCTAGAACTATGAAATTTGGCAAGAAGCATTGTGTTAGAGTACACATATAGGAAAAAATCCGAGAACTGGAATTTTTTAATTTAATCACAAAAAATAGTGTCCTTACGCACGGAATGAGGGTCCAAATTTTAAAGTTCTTTAACCATATCATATGGGGTATCATATGAAAGAGCTTAGTTAGCATAAGTTAAAACAGGTTTTCAAATATTTTTACAATGTATATTTTTCGGTATAAGAAGGAAAAAAAAATAAAAAAAGATATCTCCCTTTTGTCTACTAGTTTGTACGGAACCCTCGGTGGGCGAGTCTGACTCGTACTTGTCCGGTTTTTTTATAGATAATGGTAAGGAAGCCTTCGTCCGCGAGTCCGACTCGAGCTTGGCCGCTTTTATTTAAATATATGTATTTATTAAATTTTATTGTATGTACTCGTATATCCAACCCTGCATCGCTGTGAACTTTTATAGTTTCAAACAATTGCGATTTTGTATTCTGGTTGGATTATTTTCAATTATCAATTTAAATTAATTGACATGATTAAAATCCATGATCTTATTTAAGTCATTCTTTTTAAATCTCCGTCATTGATAAAAATCAACATAACTAAACTGTTTTTTTTTTCGAAGAAATGAGTGTGTGTCTTTGAAAAATTGTGTTAGTCAAATTTACAATTTTATTTACCATGAATAATACAACTTATACAAAAATCAATAAACCTGTTATATATATCATAAAAAACATGATTTAATCCAACCCTAGTTCTCAAGTAGAATCTCAAAATATTGGTCCATACCCATCGTAAGACCACGTATCCTTGTATTTATGTTATTGTACACTCGAGACGCAGTACAAGCATCAATTTATAAATGTATTTTGGGACTAATCGATGCTGTAAGACTTGTTTACGATTTAATCGATCGATACAGTCCTTGGATGCTCTAGCGATGCCATTTTGTAGTGTTTTTATCTACAAGTTCAAGGTGACATCGAGCGCTGATGCGTTTACCGTTGAGCGTTTTGCTATCGGAATTAATCTAATAGTCAACAAGGAAAGAGTAATTGTAATTTAACGTCGTCTACATGTCCTTGTAAACATATGAATCACACATTGCCTGGTAGGATATTTACGTCATGTAAAGAATTCTAGCTAACTTCCATTAAATTTACCTCTTGAAACATATTATAAATAAATAAATATTGGTGGACATTTCACACAACACCATCTAGCCCAAACTAAGCAAAGCTTTGTACTATGGAAACTACACGGTTGATAGAATACATGTACATTTTTTTCTTCGTAAATATATACTTATGATACATAGGAAACACCCAGACACAGAACAAACATCCATGCTCATCACACAAATGTTTGCCCTGGGTGGGGATCGAACCTACAGCTCAGGAGGCAGTCGTATTATGAAGGTATATACTTACGCATTCCAATATTCAGGGATGTTTTAATACTGATATTATAAACGTGAACTATTATTGTGAGGATGCACACAACAATAGAACAATAGATGGGTGGTATGAACTACTTCTATTAATACAATGATGTATATTTGTTAGTCAATCCTTATTAAAAGCTAAGTTAATTGTAATTTTGGAGTGGCTATAACTTAATATTTTCTAAGATGTTCGCGATTATTACACATTGAAATGAGAGGCACTAAAAACTATATTGGTAACTAAAGTAGGGCTAATTTAATAGGTCGCATTTGACACGTTTCAGTACCCGTATTCACAATCGGCCGATATCAGATTCTCCTTGAAAATTATCCTTTTGTCTTTGTCAGTCCTCATATAAATGACAGAGATCGAATTTACATCCGATAAGTGTATAGCCCTCAGAAAAATGACGTTGGAATTAACGTTTCATGAGGGCTATTCCAACCTGTCGGATGTAAATTCCCTATATTATATTTTCCCTATAAAAATGTCATCAAAATCGATTCAATTGTTTGCTTTTTAAAACAAAATTGCGTATTTTGAAGTCAGCTGTTTCAGTATATTAAACTATAATTATTATGTTAATTTGTTTTCTCAACATTTCCCAGATCGAGTTCCCCGCCGTCGAGCAACAGCAACAGCAACAGCAATTCGAACAGCAACAGCAACTCGTCATCAAACTCGTCATCGAACGGGTCGGGCGTCGTGTCCGGCTCCAGCTGCGAGGCGCTGCTGGAGGGGGGGCGGCGGGCTCGCGCCTCCCACCCCAAGTTCGAGGCGTACATGATGACGGGTGACCTCATGCTCAACCTGTCCAGGGTCGAGCATCCGCATCACAACCACCACGCGACGGCGCGCACGCATTATCATAGGTAATGCACGGAGATCTTTCTAATTTACATCGTTTTTATGTACCATATGGAGACTGGACTGGGTAAAAAAGAAAAACATAGGATGTGCCAGCTGCTTCTCTTCCTGGGCATATTGATAAGTCAGTTAGGGGACTCGAGGGAAATTACGCTTACTATGTTTTTTTTTTGATTACTCCGCCAATTACTACTTGATTATGATGTTTTTTTTTTTTTTGGTAGGTAATAGATTAGAGGTATAGGAAATCGGTTCCGTACTTTTGTTTTTATAACAAAATAACTAGAGAAATGTCAACCAACTAAACGAAATTGTGTATATTGCAATTACATTTTAATTAAATTTATATTTTTGTAATTATAGCTTGAAAAACTGAAGTTCGGTTCTTTAAGCTATAATTACATAAATTGATAAATTCGTTTATTGAGATAAAAACGGAAAAAGACCAATTACAATTATCTCACAACATACATGGCTACAAGTCCCTACCTACAGGGTCTGCGAGGGACTTGTAGCCATGTAATGTTATTTAAACGTCTTCATATCGATAAGTGCTAATTGATTTGACACGAGTGTTTTTTTTTTTTGTTTTCAGGTATAATTCGACGCCTGCGTCGCCGAGTGAGAGTCGCATGTGCGGCCGAGTGGAGCTGGCACAGCGGCACAACTCCTCGCCCGACACCGGCCTGGCGGCGGAACATGCCGGGAAACTGTACGTCGTTACTCACGTTAATACTTAGGAAATAAGGTTTATAATCGAATCCTAACTATAGTAAAAGCGAAAATAACTCGGACGTCTGTCTGTTTGTTCCCTTTTCATGGCTACACGGCTGAACATTATGAAATTTGGTTCAAAGATTCTTTAGGACCCCGAGAAGAACATAGGCTATATTTTATCATTGTCATCACTGATTTTCATCACAGCGCAGGTGACACCGCGAGCGCAGCTAGCATTCTTATAATAAAAAATTAAATCGACTTCAAAACTGAACATATAACAATTGATACATAATACCACCAAATTAAATCAAAACTGGGCTTCTATCTGAGTAGGTACGTACCCCAACTATATTTTATATATAGTATATTCCCTAAAATAATCCGTAACAAACAAACCAGTAGCAGTTGTTTGGTCTCTATAGTGGTGTTAATAAGAACCACATTTGCCAGGTTCATCTCTCAGCCGGCGTCGCCGGCGGGTTGCGGCAGCGGCACGGCGGGCACGGAGCTTTGTTCGAGGCCGCACCACTCCGTGCGCACATCCCGCTCAGAAGACCACTTACAGGTAAACAGATATAATATAAGACGATGATATTCGCTTCACTCAGCCCATAAAAATCATTTTTTTTTTATATTGAACCCACGCGATCAGCGCATTTGCCAGTTAATACTGGCAGTATTGACATTTGCTCAAGTTTTATAATTATCCAGTAACAATCTAACTCACGTAAACTGTCATTTTCAAGTTAGGTCTCGGTAAATTAGTGGCAACTTTACTAGAAGCTGCTTAGAAGTTTTGCCGTCAACATAACATGACACGCTTCACTGCTTTATTTCACTTGCCTACACTCACACACTTGATTGAACTCTTAACGAATAAAACACCACCATTTTTGTAGCATTAACATTAAAATACTAAAATTGCGAATGGAAGAAATGAATCTGCTGTTTCGTTAAAAAAAGGTCTGCCATACCACAACAGGAAATAACATTCCAAAATCTTAATAGTAACATTTTTGATGCGTACTACACAGGAGTGGTCTCTGCATGCATGCTCTGTTTCCTGAGAACTATAATCTTGGAATTCAAGGCTAGAGTGAATAGATATCTTCTAGATTACGTGTTCTATCCTCAGCCACAAGGTCGCTTACCTTCAGGCGAGTTGGTGGTCAAACGTTAAATCTATTTACTCTACAAAACAAAACATTTCATTATTACTTTGACCTTTGTATTGCTCTCTCGTCTGAACGAGACAAAAGTCAAAGTAATATTGAAGTGAGACTTCTCTAGGACTATTCAGAACTTGTTGGATACGGAAACTATATCTGCATCTCTGTCATTTCCATACAAAATGACCAGAGATGGAGATATAGTTTCCGACTCGATTCCAAATCTGAATGATTGTAAGCACGCTCCATCGTAGACCGTAACTGTCGTTTAACACCAGGTGAGTTGACAGTCAAGCGCAAGCCTATTTTCGAATAAAAAATATATAAAAAAATAGGGGTATTGGAACGCTTGTGAATCGGTTCCTGTTTCTTATTAGCTTATTAATTATGCGCATACAAGTGTGCGGTGTTAAAGTATGTGTGCGTAAGTTCCAGAAGGAGTCTTCCCTGAGCGCGGTGGCTGTGGAGATGGAGGAGGATGTGACGTCATCGCTCAACACGCTGCTCGACGCGCGGCCTGACTCCGCCACTCCTGGACCGAGAACCGACTCCGCGGCAGAACGGGACAGGTATAGGTTTAATTTTGTAACTTTTATTTGTTGGGAGTCGTCCCCTGTGCCCCTATTTACAACTTATTAGATTCGGAATCGGGTCGGAAACTATATCTCCATCTCTGTGATTTCCATACAGAATGATAGATATGAAGATATATAGTTTCCAATCGAATTCCGAATCCGAGAAGTTGTGAATAAACATAAGCCCTACTGAGCGCGGTTGTATTATATTATATTGTTAGCGGAACTCCTGATATAAAGTTGATGCTAATAACGCCTCGTATTTAAAAATCGATCTAGCCGTTCTAACTACAGAATGTGAATTAGAGACACTGTAATAATATCACCCTCTTTTCTTTATGTAAGATTTTTTAAATATAATTTTCGACAGGAGCTTACATTTTGTGCCCTTGCATTTCTAAGTTATTAACAAGAAAAATATATACGTTGTCCATGCAAAAAAACTTTCAAAGTAAGAGTAGACAGATGGAAAATTGCGACAAATCAGTAAATCATTCAAGAAGTTCAAAGGTCATTTATTTTGAACATAAAAAAATATATAAAATGCTCTTCAAATTGAAAAAAAAACCGTAAAAGTATTATTTAAACGTTTTGTCTGTGATAAGGAAACTAATAATCAAATATAATATACTTTGTACCGATAATACTCACGAATAAAACTACATATATTGTCATTTCCGCCACACTGATGACTGATGCTCTCTTTCTACCGCGCCGCAAGTCTGGTTAGAGTGAAAGAGAGATCCGCACAGGCTTGTGACTTGCGCATTGTCCGCAGGATCGTATGGACGTACAACGCGCCCGTGTCCTGCGCCTCGGAACGGACGCACTGTAACGGGTCCGCCACTTCCAACTCTACGTCGATATCTGATGGCATTTCACAAAGGTATATTTAAGAAAGAAAAAAAAGTATATTAAAAAAAATATGTATAAATTTAATGTATCAGCCATCTAGTTCCCATAGTACAAGCGTTGCTTAGTTTGCGCTAGATGGTGTTTGAAATGTTCACCAATATTTATTTATTTATCTAGATCTCTAAACTCGATTTAAGTATATAACACTTCTGCTGAGTTATTTCAGTACGAGTGATGGGCGAAGCCAACTGGCCGACTCAGTACCCCCAGTTACAGCTCGCCGCGCTCTCTCTGGACGCCTTACTCTTTTTTAACCGACTTAAAAAAAAAGAGGTTATAAATTCGACCTGTATGTTTGTAATATTGTCAGAATTGCACAATTTTTGTATATGTTAGTCTATACCACAGCTTCTAAACATGTGTGCCAAATTTCATAATTGTATGTATGTTTGTTACGCATAACGCAGAAACTAGAAGTCATATTTCAAAAATTCATGTGAATGAAAATGTTTTATCAAAATCGGTTCAGTAGTTTTCAAGATATGGGCTTTTTAACACTCACTTTGTACATTGCAATTGCAGAGCAGTGACCTTATATTTCAATTGTTTGATAGACAGTGACATGAGCGGTGATGAGCCTTGACGACCGTTTTTAACCGACTTCAAAATAATAAATACTATTAACCTCAAAAATTGTTGGTTTACGTACCTACTTAGGTAGACGACCAGTTTTTATTTTTTTCGAGTTATTTCTTTCTTTTCAGTTTGAAGTCGGTTTAATTTTTTTAAATTACTTTTATTACCTTAAGACTCCAAGAATTACCATATCCTGAAGATGTCTCGTGAAGAGGTGAAACAGGTCTACGAGAGGGCCGTACTGGTATATTTGAAGAAAGCGAAAATACTCTATAAATATTGAGGTCTCATTACGTTAATTTCAATGCCGCTTATAATACTACAAGCTGCGTCCCGTTTCAACCGCATATTAATGAAAATCTGTGATGATCACAAAATATATACCCCACGTCCTTCTCCATGATCTCAAATATCTCTGTAACAAATTTAACAACAATCCAGCTGTTTGTGTGTGAAAAAGTAACAAACAGACAGACGGATAGAGAGAGGCAGAGTTACTTTTGGTGTTATAATATTAGTAAGGTATATCGACAATATATTTACTACTTTAATTTGCTTTTAATTCTATTATGAATGTCGTTAAGTTGAACTAATGTATAAAGAGTTTATCTATTTATTTAATGCGGCATTGAGGGTGCTGCTGTCCTTATTTAATTATTTTGTTAAATAGAAACGTTAGTTCCCATAATTTTTTTGCGCGATAGTTCTTTATCCAAACAGACTATCCAAAATTTTATTTGTTCCCTTAGGTCGTCATCGCCCGCTTCGCCTACGTCAGCGTCGTCGTCGCTGATGTCGTCCCGCACCTCGCCCCCGCCTCGCTCGCACCCTCCCGCCACCGCCCCTCCGTTGCACCGAATTAACGGTAAGTGTAAAAACGTTAGATTCCGTACGTTTTTACGTTATCTATGCATCACAGTATAATGATTAGTAATCATCTATTTCGCAATTCGGTGCCCGAGTGAAGTTTTTTTTTTACCCGACTGCGTAAAAAGAAGGGTTATGTCTTTCTATTGTATATGTTTGTATGGTGTATGTATGTTTCTTTATGACAGCCTACAGCCTAAACAGCTTGACCGATTTTTATGTGCGAGGTGTCATTAGATTCCTCTTCACAAATAAAAACGCGTTTTTCGTAACCTCCAAAAACTTATTTAATAAACAAGTGATTTTACTATAATTATTCTAATAATGCGCATTTATACTCTTTTGTAGCGATTGTATGCATACTTTCTCACAAAAAAACGTAGACTCAACAGTGTATCAAGCGTAACGAATTCGTAAGTTAGACTGCAATGGGGTATTTGTTTTTATATTAATATGGATACATGTTGCTTTTTACATAGTGTAAAGTTTCACATCATTTTCCTATTTGCAGGTGATATGAGCCTATCAGAAGCCGTCTCGAACATATCCAGCCCCGACTATCAAGACCAAGACGACATGTTTGAAACGGGCCGGGAATGCCCCCGAATGGAGCTGTCAGACCCGTCAGACTCTGACTCGACCATACTAGTCTCAGAACCGTGTCATAAACGAGCGAAATCAAACTCTTCATATTCGAACGACCACGGAAGTGACGTCACGCTGAACGGTGATCACAACAACGAATATAGGATAGTGATACAAGTGAAAGGACCTGATAAACAGAATGCTAATTCGCATGCGAATTCGCACGCTAACGCCAGTGAAAATGTGAATAATAATAACAATGGTAATTATGAAAGGAATGGAAAGGAGAATGGACACAATTCGCCAGAGAATCAGGGTTATCAGGTGGGTTTAGAAACTGTGTTTCTTAGTTTGCAGTATTGTCGTCTAGCTATAGTGAGTTTCACGATTATTGCCGATATTAGCGGTTTTTACCCGACTGCGTAAGAAGGAGGGTTATGTTTTTCCAGTGTATGTATATTTCTTTGACACACCCTAGAGCCTAAACGCCTTGACCGATTTTGATGTGAGTGGTGTCAATAGATTCGTCTTAGTTGTGAGAGTGACACTGAGTACATCAAAATTAAAAAAAAAACTCTTCTGCAGTTGGGTATTTTGTTTTTCTTTTAACATTGATACTTGTTAACCTGCGACCCAAAAAGAGGGATGTTTGTACAATATAATATATATTTTAAATAAAAACTACGGGTCACTCAAGTCTGTTTTGAGCCGAAATATCCGACTATAGTTTCAACCGCATTCGGCGGTCTTTTTCAAAGGAGCAGCACACACGTCACTCTCGGTCGGTGACGCCCGAAAAAAGACCGCCGAATGCGGTTGAAACTATAGTCGGATATTTCGGCTCAAAACAGACGTGAGTGACCCGTAGTTTTTATTTAAAAATGTGTGAAAACCACGTTAATTTCCATAGTAAAATATAATATATACAATATAAGATTGACATGTGTATCTGTATATTTGTGTGTGTCTGTGGCATTGTAGCTCTCAAATAGATAAACCGTTTTTTTTATAATTTTTTTGTTTGAAAGAGGATTTCGTTGTGCTTAACTATGATTCAAAAATTGAGCTCCAGAATTTTTACATAACACAAATCCGAAATTAATGAGTAACACGCTAGTAGTCAACGGAAAACTTATTATACTTTCGTACCTCTAAAAATTTATGGTAATATCGTTAGAAATAACAGGCTTAGAAAGCGTCACCTCTGGCTCCGTGAAGCAAACTATTAATAGGACTTTTAAGCTAAATACGTCACTCACGTCAGATTTTTAATTTGTAAGTAGTTTTTTTTTAATATATTAATAGTATACATCAAGTTGCAACATTACTATGAATTATTACAAATTACAAGTTCGAAATAATTTTTCTTATAAACAATAACCATTATAAATCATCTATCAAATATTCCTAAACCAGTATTATTTTTTAAGTATTCATATTATTAGATATATTTAAATGTTACAATAGTATTTTATAATGACAAGTACCCAAATATCATTACTCTTTGTAAATATAAACAGTCCCTCTCTATCCAGGAGCTGTGCGGATCAGAAGGCGGCTCCGACGAGGGCTCAGACGGGGATTCCCTACACTCATTCCACTACAGCCCCAAAGCGGTGGACATACCGTCCGCGGAGAGGCTCGCAAAACGACTCTACCACCTCGACGGGTTCAAGAAGTCTGATGTCTCAAGGCATTTGAGTAAAAAGTAAGTTACCGTTGTCATTCTTGTCGAACCTTACCAAAAAAAGACAAAGTCGTCTGGTATGGATTGACCAATGGAGTACTTGAAAAATTTTTTTTGTTTACTATTCTGTCTCGGAGAGAAAAAAAATTGGATGAAAGGTGAATGAATGAAATTACAGCGATATCAGTGCATCATACTAAAAAAATGAGATGGCAATCATGTGCTTTGTGATGTAGTCATTCTCTCGCTCGCTCACGGTGTATACTGTTAATGTATTCATAGACATAGACATAAATTTATTGTAACAAAAACACACAGAAAATAAAAAATCATACACACAAAATAGGTCACAAAATAATATTTTTGTCACAATCCAGCCCCAGCTCAGCATATTACTACGAGTATTCTGTGTTTACACACATATACTTACGTAATGAGTGAGTGTGCTGTCATGTTCATGACATCACTGACCATAACCGCAAAGCGGTCGCGTTTTAAACTAGACTAAACAAAACTTCAATAACTTCGTTATTTCTTAAGCGTTTTTATTTTATTTTTTATCATCCCTGTTTGTACAAACTGTCCCACTGCTGGGAACGGGCCATCTTCTCTTTGTGAGAAGGGTTAGACCATAGTCTGCCACGCTGGCCAAGTGCGGGTTGGGAGACTTCACACATCTTCAAGATCATTGAGAACTCTCAGACATGTAAGTTTCCTCACGATGTTTTCCTTCGCCGTTTGAAGTTGGTGGCAATCAACAATACGCACATAACTTCGAAAAGACAGAGGTGCGTGCCGCGGGATTCGAACCCAGGATCGCAAGTCAGACGGTCTCCCGACTAGGCTGCCGGAAACTTCAACTTAAGCGATTACACTCATCCATTAGAATAAAATAGTCTAAAAATCCTAGTGCACACGTCTATATACTTAACATTTAAATATCTCTGTCGCCCATGAACCTGATTTCAGTGCTCGAAATATTTGCTCGAACAATGTCGATTGTTGCGAGTGTTTTACTTGAATCGCAGCTTAACCTTAATTCATTCTCCTTTTCAGCAACGAGTTCTCCCGAGCGGTGGCGGAAGAGTACGTTCGCCATTTTTCGTTCAGCGGCGCGACGCTGGACGCCGCGCTGCGAGCATTTCTCTCCCGATTCGCGCTCTCCGGCGAGACGCAAGAGCGCGAACGCGTGCTCGTACACTTCTCACGGCGCTTCCTTGAGTGCAACCCTGGGTCATTTAACTCGCAAGGTATGTAACGTAGTATAATCCCGTTATTAATAACTATACTCGTATATCGTATATATAAGAAACCGGTCGCGACATTATATGTCACGCTGCAAGTATTCTGCTCCCGATTCATGCTCTATGGGCAAAGGTAGTGCAGTGCTTGTGAAAATGATTTTTTCGCGTGATATGCCTTGAATTTTGATTTTATTTACAAATTTTCTTTATTTATTATAAAGCCACATTTAAAATAGATGTCTATAAGTTGTGACAACATAATAGTACAAAATAACTATCAGATTAGAATCGCCTATAGTAGTCTTTTATTTATTTACCACTGCAATCCAATTTGCAAATCACTCATATCATCTAGTATCATCGTCGTCATAGTTCTATGTTTATTTATGATATATATATATATATATATTATAATTGTGATAATTCTGAAGGCTCCACTAAACTTTTTTTTTTTTTTAACTAATAAATTTAAAAAAGGGAACAAAAATTGCATTGGGATTTCGTTTGTTTTTTAATTTAGTTATTTTAAACATTTTAATTGTTAAGTGGTGCCATCAGAATAGCTCTCTCTTATTCTTATTTTTATGTACCCACTGATGGAATGTCACGCGCTTCGACGTACAGCTGAAAGCGTGACGGTTATTTGTAAATAAATAAATAGTAATACGAGTTTCTGGCGTACATGTAATTTCGTAATATTTTTATTTATGAAAGGCTTACGCTTGACTGCTAACTCAATTTTAGTTACTTACTTTCCCATCGGCGGTGCGACTATAGGTCGCGCTGCGAGCGTACCTTTCTCGATTCACGATTTTTGAAGAGAAACTAGATTGCGAACGCTTACAACAGTTCTATGACGTCACAGTTCTATAGAACTAATGGGAGTTACCGGCTTATGTGACCACTTTTCTCGTCGCTCCTTAAAATGCCATCTTGGTTTTAATCCAATAGGTAACTAACCATACGGTGAGACTCATCTCTTCTGACGTATACTATATAATAAAATGAACGTAACAAAAAACTCAACCTACATATTGTTACGGGAAGTGGGTATAGGGATTGGAAGGAAACAATGATGTTATTCAAGCCCGTTTAATTCACTGACACGTGGTATCTTCTACAGAGCACTCACAGTCTATAACACGAACACCGACAATAATTACAGAATCGACGCGCTGCAAACACACAGAGACCGTGTTCCGATCAACACACTACTACTATAACGTCTCTTCACTATACTGTTCACTTCAACACTTCACTTTCACATGTAACTTTTTCTTCTTTCCTGTATGCTATTTGTATCTGAACCGCCCTCTGTCCGCGACTGAAGCTCCTTATATACCCCGCAGAACCTTCTAGAAGCTTTTATTTCGATAGTCATTTCGTTCGTCATTTGTTTCGTTCCAGAATGTTCAATTTCGATCGTCTTTTCGCTCGTCTTTTGTTTTTATCATTTGTTTCGAACTTTCTAGAATGTTGACGAGATTCTTTATTTAAATAGTCGTGGAGCATTTCCTTCTAGAAATTTCACCATCATCATCATCATCGTTACACTACCCCCTCCTTAGACATGCTCGTCTCGAGCATCATTAGAACCGTAGTATTGTGCTAACCTATCCACATGCACAACTTTCGCAGGACTTCGTGATGTTTTCCGAATTCTGTAAGTTACGTCGTTGAGCCTTGTAATAACTTGATACGGTCCCTCCCAGCTTGGCTGTAACTTCGGTGATTTACCTAGCTTTCGCACAGGGTTGTGCAGCCAAACTAAAGAACCTTCCACAAATCCTCTTGAGTTAACATTTCTGTCATATCGCGTTTTCATCCGATCGCTGGCATGCAAATTGGCTTCCCTCATGTGTTGATGTACGTCTTCCATACGCTTTCTTAGTTCATCTGCATATTCTGTGACACATCTCGGTGCATCCGGAGGACACCCTGCCAAAAGCGTTGCTGGAAGTCGAAGCTCTCTGCCAAAGTTCGCTCGAGCTGGCGTAGTACAAGTACTTTCATGAACAGCCGTTCTATATGACAAAAGGAACAGAGGAATATACTCGTCCCAATTTCTCTGATGTGAATCAACCACTTTTGCCAGATGCTGCTCCAAAGTTCGATTAAATCGCTCCACCATTCCGTCGGATTGTGGGTGATATGGTGTAGTTCGCGTTTTATGTATCCCCATTAACTTACAGATTTCCTGGAACACATGCGATTCGAAATTTCTTCCCTGGTCACTATGAATTTCAAGTGGCAACCCAAATCGACAGAAGACCTCGTTCACCAATTTCCTCGCTACAGTGACAGCTTCCTGATTAGGTAACGCAAACGCTTCAGGCCATTTCGTGAAATAATCCATAACCACGAGAATATAACGATTTCCATTATTGGACAAGGGAAATGGACCGGCAACATCTATCGCTATCCGTTCCCAAGGAACTCCGACGTTATACAACCGTAACGCCCCTCGACTCCGTGTATGTGGTCCGTTAACCGAAGAACATCGTTCACATTTCCTGCACCAGTCCTCGATATCTTCCTTGCAATGTAACCAATAATAACGTTGCCGTATTTTCATAAGTGTCCTTTTTACTCCGAGATGCCCACCCGATGTTCCGTCATGGTAAACTCTTAGTACTTCCGAAATTTTTGCTTTCGGTACAATAGCTTGTAGATGGGTGTCGTGTCCAGACACATTTTCCCATTTCCGATGCAAAACTCCATCACAGAGGACCAAACTATTCCACTGTGCCCAATAACTTTTAGTGATTGCGCTCATACCAGATATCTCACTCCACCCGGGACGAGGAGTTCCACTTGTCATCCAATCTAGAATTGGTTTCAAATTTTCATCCTCATTTTGAGCTCTACGCATAGCATCGTTGCTAAAGTCATCATCAAGGGCATCTGTTCTAATCAGTCGGACTGTAACTTCATCTCTTGCTTCCTGTCTTCCACAATGCTTACAATTCTCAGAACAGGGCCGTCTTGACAAAGCATCAGCGTTTCTATGGGAACTTCCGCTTCGATGCTCTACCTCAAAATCGAATTCTTGTAGTTGCTCAATCCAACGTGCAACCTGGCCTTCCGGATTTTTGAACTGCAGTAACCACTTCAACGCCGCGTGGTCTGTTCTGACGTGAAACTTCCGCCCCAGCAAATACTTCTTGAAGTGTTGTAACGTTTTTACTACAGCTAGTAGTTCTCTTCTTGTCACACAATAGTTTCTTTCAGGTTTGGACAACGATTTACTGAAGTAGGCTATGACCACTTCCCCGTCCTGTGTCTTCTGTGACAATGTTCCTCCGATGCCTACATTGCTCGCATCGGTGTCAACTATAAAATCACCATTCGCATCGGGATATCCGAGAATTGGAGTTTCACATAGCCGCCCTTTCAGTTCATTAAAAGCTGCCTCACATTCTTGGTCCCAAACAAATGGCCGTTTTTCTTCTGTGAGTCTATGCAGTGGTTTGGCAATATCGGAAAAATTCTTTACGAAACGACGATAATACGAGCATAGTCCCATAAATGCTCTTACTTGAGTTTTATCGGTTGGAGTAGGCCAATCTTTCACTGCGGAAATCTTTGCTGGATCAGTTTCCACGCCCTCTTCAGATATAACATGCCCCAAATATTCAACTTGGCGTTTGAAGAAAGAGCACTTCTTTAAGTTTAATTTCAAGCCTGCTCCTCTTATTTTGTTGAACACGCTCTCCAACTTCTTTAGATGGTCGTCGAAGTTCCGTCCGATTATTATTATGTCATCGAGGTACACCAGACAAGCTTCCCCTAACAGACCGGCTAGTATACGCTCCATTAATCTCTCAAAAGTGGCTGGAGCATTACATAATCCAAATGGCATCACCTTGAACTGCCAAAGTCCTTTCCCTGTGGAGAATGCCGTCTTTTCCTTGTCACTGGTATCCATTTCCACCTGCCAGTAGCCACTTTTGAGATCAAGCGTAGAGAACCATCTCATGTCATTTAAAGTGTCCAGCGTGTCGTCTATCCTTGGTAGTGGATAGCTATCTTTCTTTGTCACATTATTTAATCGCCGATAATCGACGCAGAACCTGGTTGACCCGTCTTTCTTCTTAACTAGGACAACTGGAGAACACCAAGGGCTAGAAGATGGTTCAATGACTCCATTACCTTCCATCTCTTTTAACATGTCCTCAACTTCCTTTTCTCTGGCGAACGGAATCCGCCGAGGCCGTTGGCGGATTGGTTGCTCGCTCCCGGTATTGATCCGATGTCGAAATAGCCCTGTTCTTCCAATGTCCGCGTCCCCTCTGGAGAAAATGTCACCGAAATGTCGCAGTAAATTTTTCGCTTTTGTCAGCTCCACTGTGCTTAAATCCCCCTTGCAGTTATCTAGGACGTTACTAAAATCAACCGCAATTGAGTGAGTTTTCTTCACTTCGTCGCAATTTCGAAGCCAGACTATTTCTTCGCTCTCACCGATCAGACACCCCTTCTTCAGTATTTGAGGATTATCACTCAAATTCAAGACCGGTACCGCCATTTTTTTTGTCGTTCCAACAACCGTTCTAGCCGGTAACCATGCGTTCTCTCCTTTGACTCTCTCTATAAATAAGCAATGTTGTCGATCAGTGCTTACATTTTCGGCTAACTTTATCGGCACCAAAGTCTGAGTTCGTGGTGGTAGCTTAGTGTCCTTAAGGCAGTAGACTTTACCTCCCCTGGCTCCCTTCATTGGAACCTCTATCGATCCACACTTAAGGATTCCGGATTCAATATCAAGTTTGCACTGATGTTCTTTCAGAAAATCCAAACCGATGATGCAGTCATCCACAATTTCAGCTATCACCGCCCAATGCCAGTAAAGCTTGTCACCAACCTTAATCGCAACCTTCTGCTCCCCTCTTACAGGTATGCGCTGGCCGGTAGCCGTTTTCAACTGCACAGTCTCTCTGCAGGAATATAATTTTCTACTATTCCGTGTCATCTGTACCCCCACTACCGTACGCGAAGCTCCTGTGTCCAAAGTCAGTTGGCATGCAGTTCCATTTATTCTTCCATCGACGGTTAAGCTGTTCCCGTCTGAGCTTTGATAGATCATAAAATTTGGGGTTCCCTGATTATCGGCCAGCGCCCACCCCGTAGCTCTGGCCTGCTTTAGTTTTCCGAATTCTCCGACGCTTGTGTTCCAGCGTCGGTTCGCCTTACTGAGCTACGATTGGGGCAACCATATCTCAAATGCCCACGCTCTCCACACTGGTAACAACGCGGAGCAAAGGTCCGCCGTGGTATTTCCCGCCCTTCTGTTGAAACAACTTTACGCACAGAGCCGCTCTTGGAATCCCGACGTACCGCCTCCACCTCAAGAGCGTGTGCCACCGCTTCTTTGATGTTTTCATGGTGCGCCAAGCGTACTGTTGCCCTCACTTCTTTGTCGTTGATTCCATCGACAAACGTCTGCAACAACATACTGTCGACTAGGTTCGCTGGTGAAGATTGATATGCCTTCCTTACGAGCTTCTCCACTTCTAGTGACCACTGTTGCAGGTTTTCGTTGGCTTTCTGAGATCTATCACGAAGCTGAGCCCGGTAGGCATGTTCCAGATGCGAGTCGCCATATCGGGACTCCAAAGCATCCACCAACTCCTGGTATGAGGCATTAGGTTCTACGGCCTCCAGTACCGACGTGGCTTGTTCACGCAATGCCAAAGTGAGAGCTGTCTTTGCTTTTTCCTCGCTCCAGTTGTTTAGTTCGACAACAGCCAAAAGCTGTCGCTTATATGCAGCCCATGAAGAGGTCCCGTCAAATATGGGAATTTTGAAACTGCCACCCAAAGTAGCTGTGACTGCAGTTGCTGGACCGCCGGTTCCGCTTACTTCGAGTCTTTGGAGACGTCCTTCCGCTGATTCGAAACGGGCCTGGTACTCGTTTAGACGATCTTCGTGCATCTCTACAGTCTTCTGTATTTCTGTGACTTTTACTGCCCCCTCAGAGATAGCCGTCAGAATACGCTCTTGCATAGCACTTTGGCGATCCTCCTCACGACGCTGGCGTTCCTCCTCACGGCGTACCTGTTCCTCCTGCAAGGCACGCAGCTGTACCTCCTGGTGGCGCTTGCGTTCCTCCTCACAGCGTGCCTGCTCCTCCTGCAAGGCACGCAGCTGTTCCTCTTGGCGGCGTGCCTGCTCCTCCTGCATAGCGCGCATTTGTTGTAGTAGCGCACCAAGGTCCACTGGAGAAACTGGAGCACTCACAGTAGCACTGGCAGAGGTTCCTTCATGAGGGTTCATTGGAGGAACCGGAGCACTCACAGTGTCACCGCCGGAAGTCCCCTCACCGGCTTCCTCACGTGTCCGAGGATTTCCCGTACTAGCGGCTTCCTGGTCTCCGCCGCTTTGTTGCTGAGCGGCTCCCCTTGAGCGGGTGTTTGGGCCATCTCTAGGCATGATAGGCATCCTTCCTTCCAATCCCACTTCTGACACCAAATGTTACGGGAAGTGGGTATAGGGATTGGAAGGAAACAATGATGTTATTCAAGCCCGTTTAATTCACTGACACGTGGTATCTTCTACAGAGCACTCACAGTCTATAACACGAACACCGACAATAATTACAGAATCGACGCGCTGCAAACACACAGAGACCGTGTTCCGATCAACACACTACTACTATAACGTCTCTTCACTATACTGTTCACTTCAACACTTCACTTTCACATGTAACTTTTTCTTCTTTCCTGTATGCTATTTGTATCTGAACCGCCCTCTGTCCGCGACTGAAGCTCCTTATATACCCCGCAGAACCTTCTAGAAGCTTTTATTTCGATAGTCATTTCGTTCGTCATTTGTTTCGTTCCAGAATGTTCAATTTCGATCGTCTTTTCGCTCGTCTTTTGTTTTTATCATTTGTTTCGAACTTTCTAGAATGTTGACGAGATTCTTTATTTAAATAGTCGTGGAGCATTTCCTTCTAGAAATTTCACCATCATCATCATCATCGTTACAATATTTTTACACAAATATATCCCTGAATTATCTCAGTCTGTAGTTTGTCTGTCTGTAAGCTGTGTAAGGTCGTGGGTTCGATCCCCACCCAGGACAAACATTTGTGTGATGAGCAGGTTTGTTCTGTCTGGGTGTTTCTATGTATCATAAGTATGTAAGTATGTTTATTTATTTTCGGAAAACAAACAGCGGAATACACAAAGTAGGTAAATGAATCTAAGATACTAAGAAGCCAAAAATTGTTTTCACTTATATGTTATAAGTATTTATAAAAGTATATATATCATAGAAGTGGCAGGAAGACGCTGGATGCATGCCGTTTCCAACCGGTCTTTTTGGAAATCCATGGGGGGAGGCCTATGTCCAGCAGTGGACTTCTTGTGGCTGAGATGATGATGATATATTATATATATAGCTCTGCTTAATTCGGGCTCGATGATTTTGTGCGAAATGTCCACCAATATCAACATTACTGTCACGTTCTGGTTCGGTTTTCCAGACGCTGTCCACACGCTAACCTGCGCGATAATGCTGCTAAACACGGACCTGCACGCCGCGGGCGCGGGCGGCGGCGCCTTCCGCCGGATGACGTGCGCCGAGTTCATAGACAACCTCGCCGACCTCAACGACGGTGACAACTTCCCGCGGGACACGTTGAAACACCTCTACCATGCGATACGGGCGCAGCCGCTGCAGTGGGCACTGTTAGTACTAATTAATATACATCTATATCGTTGTCAATCCTGAAACCCACCACTAAACTAAAGTTCTTAAAATTACTAAGGGCTAATATTTCAATCCTCAGATAAAAGTATCTGTCAGATAAATTTTAGCTCTGTAATTTTCTTTCATATGACTTAAGAAAAAGAAAGCAATATTTTACCTGACAGATAGTTTTTATCTGGGGATTGAAAAAACGGCTTATCGGCTCTCTTTTCCACTCACGTGATGCGTCTTTCAATTGGACTTGTCACTCACGCTTCATCTCGTAAAAAATCTTTGCCCATGATCCCCGCTAGGGACGCGGAAGCGGCACCGGCGGCAGGTGCGGCGGGGGGCGAGGCGCGGCCGGTGAGCTCGGCGCCCGGCTCCAACCCGTTCTTGGACGTGCCCGATCAGAGCCGAGCCATAGAGTACAAGAAAGGATACGTCATGCGCAAGTGCTGCGTTGACGCCAACGGGAAGAAGAGTAAGAACATAATATGTTATAGATTTTTAGCCGTTAAAAGAAAAAGCTGCGTGTAAATAATTTCAAGCCATCATCCGTTCATCTCTTTTTCCTGAGAACTACAAAGCATTGCATTGTCAATATTTATTTATTTATTATTTTGTGGAAAAAAAAACAAAGTTGTCGGTTCGTGAAAGAGCGTAAAGAGTTTGTCTCTTTACGCATATCTTTCAAGAACCGACAACTTTGTTTTTTTCCCACAAAATTTTTCACTTACCGTTTTTTTTTCGCAAGATAGATCTACGTTTGTGATGGCCATCGAACCCGGCCCCTGATAATGTGACAATAAAAGTGACAGAAAATGGTGACAATAAAGTCAAGCAGCAACGGCAACATAAGAAATACTGCCGACGCAACATCATGAGTTACTTCTCATTTAAAAAATAAGCTCTTGTAACCCTAATAAGTTTTTCTCTATACGATTAACCGCAACACGTCCGATGCTAGCGATGGTGTGGCCCAGGATGGAGCTCGGCAATTTAAAAGATATCACACTAGCCTTGAAAATTTCGATATTGTAGTTCTCATGAGTCATCATGAAACTGCACATTATTTTAAAAATGTAGTACTATCACCGTGGGTAACTTTGGATCCGTGTCAAACATTGTACATAGGTTTTTGGAATGTTCTCGAATTTTTTCCCTAAATAATAGTGGTTAAAACGACCTCTAATTAATTCATTCAGTAATTTGACTACTATTTTTTTGGAGAAACCGTCAGGAACCTTCGAAAAAACTATGTACAATGTTTGACACAGATTCAAAGTTGGTGGACATTTTCACACAACACCATCTAGCCCAAACTAAGCAAAGCTTGTACTATGGGAACTAGATGGTTGATAGAATACATATATACTTTTTTTATACATACTTATAATACATAGAAACACCCAGACACAGAACAAACATCCACGCTCATCACACATATGTTTGCCCTGTGTGGAGATCGAACCCCCGACCTACAGCTCAGGAAGCAGTCGTACTACCACTGAGCCATGAGGCCGGTGACCAATGACCATACTAAAAACCCGCCTTTAATTTTATACTTTTTGTTCCCAGCCCCATTCGGCCGACGAGGGTGGAAAATGTTATACTGCACGTTACGAGACCTCGTATTGTATCTACATAAAGACGAGCACGGCTTCCGACGCGGCCAGATGTCTGATAACCTGCATAATGCTATCAGGTAGGTTATGGAGAAACTATATTTGTTTATTTATCTAATACCATTAAACGAGGAATTCTTAATCTAATCTGAATCTCGGAAACGGCTCCAACGATTTTAATGAAATTTGGTTTGTAGGTAGATTATAAGGATGATAAATCGATCTTAGTCGGGAGACCGTCTGACTTGCGATCCGCAGGTCCTGGGTTCGAATCCCACGGCACGCACCTCTGTCTTTTCGAAGTTATGTGCGTATTATTGATTGCCGCCAACTTCAAACGGTGAAGGAAACATCGTGAGGAAACCTACATGTCTGAGAGTTCTCAATGAGAGAGTGCATGATTTAGGGAATTTATGTAGGCGATGGGCTGACCCCCTGTTACTGCATGCCAGTAATATCCTACCCTCCTATCCCCTCTAATCCCTTAAGAATAAATCTCAATAAAACAAATATTATGACATTTCGGAATAGAGTAAATAAATTAAATGACATTGACATTTCTTATTGTGGACACAAAATTGACATTGTAGAGGTAACAAAATTTTTGGGTTTAGGTATCGATTGTTGCTTAGGCTGGAAGCAACATGTAGAAAATTTGCAAGCAAAATTAAGTCAATATTCTTATGCACTCTATATGCTATCAAAAACAGTAAACAAATATACAGTACTGACGGCTTACAATGGTCATGTTTCTTCGTTGCTTAGGTACGGCATCATATTTTGGGGCAATAGTACTGATAAACTTGCTGTATTTAGGGCGCAAAAAAAATGTGTAAGGGCTATTTGCAAATTAAAACAAAGAGAGAGCTGTAAGCCTTTCTTTAAGAGCCTTAATATTCTTACTATGCCCTGCCTTTATATCTATGAATGTGCAATGTTTGTACGTAGCAATTTAGATTTATTTGAAAAGTTAAAAACTGCACGACACAGACACAAAATAAATAGGCCTGTGAGAAATACTTCGTTACTTGTAAATAGTGCAATGAGCATGGCTCCATTAATTTATAACCACCTTCCAAAAGAATTATTAAAATTAGAAAGTATTCAGATATTTAAACATAAATTAAAAAAACTTTTATTAGAAAAAGTATATTACACCATAAACGAGTACTTTACAGATAAAATTTAATTTAATGTTGACATGGGCTAACTTTGTTTTGACATATAATAATATAAATTTATTATACTGACCTTATTTTATTTTAATTATTGTGTTGACATTTAATTTTATTTCTCTGATGACGTTCTTCTGACATTGTATTAAATTAGTGTTTTATTTTAAGACATTTTATAAAATTTATTATTTTTAAATTTTTCACATTGTATTAAATTTATTATTATTATTTTATTTTTTTGGCATAAATTCTATCTTTGTTGACATTGTATTTAAATTCACTCATTATTACTTATAAATTAGCAATACTAATTTTGCATTGTGTGGCCATGAACAGACAACTTTATATGTTCATATACTGCAGTTTGACAATTGAGATTCATTTGTTTTGATTGAAGGGTTTGAATTTTGAATGCTATGTGATTGAATTTTTGTGGAATTTTGTTTGGAATGTGTTAATAACTTTGCGATGTTTATTGCCATTAATTTTATTGTAATGAAGAAACATATTTAATGCTTGTATAATATTATCTACAATAGGTACCTACTATAACTTTGCACGCCGCAAGGCAGATTATGGCGATCTACTTTTTTTTATGTTCCACCAACTGTATGTATACCCATAACCGCAAATAAATAATTTATTATTATTATTATTATCTAATACCTTCTTTCTTCCAACTAACCCTCTAAACACGGTCTAATGTGGCGTGAAACAGCCTCATTATCATTGATGCTCTGTCTACCCCGTAAGGGAAAACAGGCGTGATTTTATGTATGAATAAATGTAAATGGTGATATTATGATAGTATTTGTCCGCTATTGTCACAGAATACACCACGCGCTAGCAACCAAAGCCACGGACTACACGAAGAAACAACACGTGTTCAGGCTACAAACGGCCGACCAGGCGGAGTACTTGTTTCAGACTAGGTAAGCTACACCCTTTTATATCTGACTAAACTTATAAACAAATTTAGCGTATATTATATATGCGTATAACTCTACCAATCATTGTTTATAATTACGAAAATAAGCATATTCCTATTGGTCGTCAATATTGTTGGAAATAACAAAATTTCGAAATTTCTAACATAACAATATAAAGTATGATAGATGTGGAACACGCTTCCTGAATAGGTCTTTCCGGATGGATATAATCTGGTATATTCAAATCGCGAGTGAATAGGTGCTTCTAGGCAAGTGCGCTTCACCGTAGACCGCAACTGTCGCTAACATCAGGCGAGTTAGCGGTTAAGCGCAAGCCTTTTATTAAATAAAAAAAACCGGACAAGTGCGAGTCAGACTCGCCCACCGAGGATTCCGTACAAACTACTAGATAAAAGGGGGAAATCATATATTTTTTTATATTTTCCTTCATAAACCGAAAAATATACATCGTAAAAATATTTAAAAACCTGTTTATCTTATGCTGAAGCTCTTTCATATGATACCCCACATGAAACGGTTAATTCACTTAAAAATTTGGACCTTCATTCCTTGCATATAGACACTATTTTTTTGTGATTAAATCAAAAATGTCCAGTTTTCGGATTTTTTCCTATATGTGTACTCTAACACAATGCTTCTTGCCAAATTTTCTAGGTCAACGGGAAGTACCCCATTGGTTTTGATTCCCTTGTGAGTGTCGAAATTTGCGTTTCTTACGACATATTCGGCTGTAACTTTTTTTTACGAAAACGGAGAAATTTTATTTTTCTTTCTGCAGCAAGAGACTGTGGATCTGCGTATATGGTTTTAATTTCAACTCAATACCTTCACGCGTTCCCGAAATAAAGGTCTTGACACCCGACGGACGGACAGACGGACAACAAACTGATCCTATAAGGGTTCCGTTTTTTCCTTTTGAGGTACGGAACCCTAAAAAAAGTATCTGAATCGAATACGACAAATAAAAATTCGCATTCTTATGTACTTATTACGGCCACACTTACAGGTATAGCAATACGAGCGGTGTACGCACTACTGGCTAGCTAGGTCTACTCATTACAAAAACTGGCACACACTTTACCGAGCACTTCGTTCATCTTTGCGTTCGCTCCCAACGGCGACTAAAGGCAATAAACCTACTGATACATACATAATGTATCTCGTTCTATCATGTAACTCTTATCTCTTCTAGCACGTGGCAAAGTACAGAAGTGTCGAGTTGAACTAGCAGGTCGTATGTATTTATAGCATTATGTCTGAACTGTATTGTGCGTCAGACCAAGCCTATGGAAAATAAACTAATTTATTATAAGTAAACAATAATAATAAATATTTATTTATGCTTTAATTTTGTAAATACATACTTATTGTTACATGGAAACACCCAGACACAGAAGAAACATCCACGGTCATCACACAATTTTTTATCCTGGATGGGTGGTTTATCAAACCCACAACCTACAGCTTAGCAGGCTGACATTAACATAGACTACCATTTTTACTATGGAAACTAACGTGGTTTTCACACATTTTTAACACTGATACAAACTAACTAACACTGCGCTGCTCCTTTGAAAAAGACCGCCGAATGCGATTGAAACTATAGTCGGATTTTTCGACTCAAAAAAGACGAGTGACCCGTAGTATAAAAAAAAATAGACATACTACCAACTGAAATTCGAGGCCAGTGAATAACCATGATTCTGTTATAGGTTCATGTTATTTTCAGTGATTCCAAAGAGCTATGCTCGTGGGTGGAGACGATAAACTTCGTATGCGCGGCGTACTCGGCGGCGCCGCTCGCGGGCGCGGTCGGCTCTCAGCGCAAGTTCCAGCGGCCGCTGCTGCCGTGCACACACACCAAGCTCTCTATGGTACGTACATATATACGCTGACACACTTGCATTCACTGGAATGACACCTTTGCCCAGAAGAGGTATGGTAGGGAACTTGATAATTATAATGTTTTCTAAGGTTTACGCGATTGTTACTCGTTGAAATGAAACATACGCGATAAATCTGTTGAATTTTTTTTCATTCCAATTAATAATAATTATAGTTTAAAAAACTGGAAAACTGACTTCAAATGCGCAATTATATTCTATAAACCAAACTACAAAACCTATTTTAGTGAAATTTCTATGGGACTAACCTTTTCAAACAAATAATCATAATTTACAAATCAAAAGTTTATAAATGACTGAGTTACGCGGTAACAAATATTATAAAAATACAGCAGAACTGGTAACCTCCTTCTTTTTGATGTCAGTAAAACGCTTTGTAATAACATTGTGATTGTTCACAATTCACGCAACGTTAAGCTCTGCTCTGCTTTAGCATAGATAAATACAGTAATTAGTATATGGTTTTAGTGTAAACGCAACCTAAATCTTTATGTGCGGATGTTTGAAGACTATACTACACTTAAATTTTTTCGAGATCTGCTTGGCGCAAATGGACAGCTCGGTACACATATTTCGGATGCATGACAGTTGTCGCGGTAATTTTCGTCAGTATGTTTTTTTTTTTCTTTTTTTATGTTACGCGTTTTTTCATAAAACAGGAGAAGACTATTTTTTACCCCTAAATATTATACGAAATTGATTGAATTGATCATTTGTTGCGATTATTCCCCATGCGTTCGCCTATCGAGTGACAGTGTGAGTTCTGCATTTGTATGCGTCGTGATTCATGAATCAGGCAAAATACGCAATTCGTTTACTTGGATAACATATTTTTCCAGTTATTTTGTTATAAAAACCAAAATACTGAACCGATTTTGATAAAATTTCTATGGGACCACCTCTTTCAAACAAAAAAAATATTTTCTCAAATCTGTCCAGGTGTCTTCGAGTAATCGGGAAACATAGATATTCCGACGAATTGAGAAGTCGGTTAAAATGATTTTCGTATACTCTATCTAATGCATTTTGAGACGTGTAGAATACAGATATTTTTGTTTGTCAGCGCGAGCAACTAGCGGCGCACGAAGAGCGCGCGGCGCGGCTGGAGGAAGAGTTGGCGGCGTTACGTCACGCGCGTGATAACGCGCATCACGCCCGGGACAAGGAACACTATCTAGTGTACGAGGTACGCCACAACTCGCGACACGGGTCATAGGGAATATGCATTATTTATTTTAGAAACACCAACAGTATTCATATTACATGAGACTTAGTAGGTAATCTCTAATATTATTATAAGTTCTGATATGCATACCTTTAACAGGCCTCTACGTTATTCTTTAACTAAAACTATATTAATTTAAAATGAAAGACTATCGACCAAAGGCTAGTACGAATGATTGTCAACCAATATGGCATGGCTTGTTGTTTTTTTTTTTAATATACAATGTTAATAAAGTACCCTGTGCTAAGCCAAAAGTAATAGTAGTCATATTTATAAACAACTTTTGCCAATGATGATGATTGTGAATATACCGACCTGACACGGGCCGTTACGTTAGCGGCCCGCGTTACGGGGGGCGTGCAGTTGATATCGCAACTGCAGCAGGTGTTCGATTGCATCGAACACATTATAATACAGTCACATTATAAAACTATCGTATTATTAGGTTCTTTTGATACTCTTATTAATGATGAAGATATAGATAAATATTGAACATCCCCAGTTGAAGCGGTACCGCACGTACGCATACGTGATGCGGTCACGAGGCGGAGGCGCGGGCGCGGAGGAAGCGGCGCCCGCGCTGCCGGACCGAGCGCCGCCGCCGCCCTGACCCGCGCAGCGCGCGCCCGCGCCCCGCACCTGACCCCACCGCGCCCGCGCCCGCTGCTGCATCCTCTGCCTCTGCGGCTGTATGCAGCCCTAGTACCTCCGCACACTTCATACACATCTACTGGCCCGGAACCAACAAATAATATGAACGAATCATGCTAAAATATATGGTAGTGCGTACTTACACAATTTGTCCCTATTATTATGACAAGTAAAGAGCCATAGTTTTAAGATAAGTTGCCGAAGTCGAACTTTCATTCCCCGTCCCCCCAAATCTTATCCAGGATCCACCCAAAATCCAGGGGTTTGGAGACAAAAAATCCTAGTTTGAAATGTATGTATCTCTTTTTAAAACAACAAAATAGAAAAATTATGTTTTGCAGCAAAAAAGTGGCAACTCATGGCATTTCGCGCATGTTCAAAATTTTTATTATTATTATGCCTCTTTACTTGTGTCTATGAGGTATGTGTATGTGATATATAGATTGATAGTGCAAATTTTAAAAAATGCGCACTATACTTATAATATACGGTATGTTACCACATAAAATTATTTTTCAGGCGGATTTATAATTCGTGTCTGTAAAATTTTATATGGTGACCACTATTTTGGGCTATAAAAATACTAATACATACAAACGCGTAAAGTGAATGAAATGTGTACAGATTTGGTACGAGTTTCTATAAGACAGTTTCGGGCCATGTTGACTAATTTGCAGATTTAAGACGATCGACCTACCGACTCCGAATGACTCTGTAGCCTTAATTTTATAACATAGCGTCTAGATTAGACTGTAAAATACGGTAATTAACTTTATTTAGCCCCGAATATGCCTGGTCTTTCTCTATCTTATAATGTAAAAGAACAATAGTGGACTGGCGACCAATAAGACCTATTGATTTTAGAAATTTAAGATCTCATTGGCCAACAGTACGCGTTTACGTTACGAGGTTATTAGGTAATCCTGTACTAAGCCGAAAGGAGGTAATTATACTCATTACAAACAATTGTTTAACCCTTGCCACAAAAAGAGGTGTGAAATTAGTTTGACGTGTCTAAAGATGTCTGTCTGTGGCATAATAGCTCTCAAACGGATGGACCGATCATGTATTTTAGCTGTGTTTCATAAAAATCTATTCAGTCGTTTTTTATTTTATTTCTGTGGGTTAAGATATTACTATGAGCAAAGCCATCACAAAAAAAGCAGAAAAAGTTTATTGGACCCTGACATATGGGACAGCTGATTTTAGAGTTATGCCCTTAGTAAATTTTAAGCCCATTTCAGGTTGTACAGGGTACCCTAATAACTGAGGAAAACACCGATAGGTAAATACAGACTACTCTTGCAGCTCGTAGCTGGAGATAAACCTTCCCATCTTTTACGAGTTAGTAAAAAATTGTGAACTGAGGTATACAGCTACCGCTTGATTCGCCCGTCGATTTTCTACTTCCAAAAGACTGATTCACAGATAACATTCCTTCGACGCAGTGTACAAAAAAACGGGGGCTTCGTGCGTTGGCGGTGTGTGGTTATGGACTTATGAACGTTTTAACGTGAGGTTATATTTAAATAGATATCGATTCATCTAGTCCTGTCTTCCTTGCGATATACATAATTGGATGTTTGTTGTCCGCATTACAGTTTCTACTTTGTTTTGTCCCATCGTGTGTGCGTTTGGTACGAGCGAAAGATAAAATAGGATACAGAAATGAATTTACTTGTTTATAAAAATAAACTAATACTCAAAAACTAAACCTCATGACTTGTTGCTGCTGCCTTTAAGAGGATTGTGATATATGTGTTATATGTTTTCCATATAACTGGAGTGAACTGATTTTCATCAAAACAATTCAAATGATATATTTTTATATCGTCCTATTAACCTAAATCCCTAAACATCCCGATACCGATGATTTGTTTTGGTTGGCATAGTAGGTGCTTACTAGTTTTGCCAAAAAGGGTAGAAACCAATGGAGCGCTACTATCGCTTTTTATTTTGAAAGTAAATTCAGAACAATAAAATTGCTTTTTTAAATAGTAAGTAAATGGTTCATTAAAATATATGGTAAAGACCTAAATATATACCTATCTACATTAATAGTTTTTTTTTAAACTGACCTCTGTGTGCATCTTAAACAATACTATCAAAGCTGCGGCCAGGGGGAAACATTGGATTGAGTGGACAGTCACTAAATACTCCCGTCATTCCAAGAACTTCATTGCCAATAAAACTGCTACCACCGCAATTCTATGTGTAAGCAGACGACAGGCAAGGGCACTTACAGGCGCCTTGACGGGGCACTTCTCCACAGAAAAACGACTCTGCAGATTGGGACTAAGTCTAGATATTACATGCAGAGCCTGAGGGAACGAAATGGAAACAATGTTACACTTATTGTGCGACTGTGATGTCCTTGTTGGTAAAAGGATAAACACCCTTGAAATGGCTTATCCCGAGGACTACAGACAAACTCCTTTACACGGTGTAATCGATTTAATCTAGTACATTTTCCGCTAAGGGTGCGGCAGGGTCAACGGGTGCACACAAAAGATCCGCATAGGTCAGTGTCGCCGACAATTATTACGTCACGTCGGGCGTCAGCATTGCTATTACATGTGAACCCTCCCGTACCGCTCCCATAGCCCAGGAACAGACTCAGTTAAGCGGTAGATCTGTAGTTTGTTGGCCCCTGTAGTGACTGTATAACATATGGAACTGACAGATAAAACAATTCATTTTCAAGTCTTTCAAATGGAATATAGTTTTTTTCTTTCGTTTTTTTAACTTTGAATTTATAATTAATCTAAATAATAATAATGCCATCCTAGATATAATCCATACCAATCACATGAAGAATAATAAAAATTGGATGTTTGAGGATAGAAATCAGTTTTGTTGTTATATAGCATGGTTCACAATCCTCTTAATTACACTGTTCATTCCCTTTTGAAAGAATATGAAAACTATGGAATGTGTATGTTCAATATTATATTGCAGACTTTAAATTGAACTTTAAAAAAATCATAAGGAAATATATAATAAAATTGGCTTCAGCAACGAGGCTGAATTAGTGTATTATATTATGCTTTAATATGGATAATATTTTATTTATCTTCAAAATCACAAATATTGGCATATTGTTATGATTATGTATAGGGAAAAAAATCATCATTCCATTATCATTATTGCCCTTTATCAGAGCAGATCGCCTAGATTTAGCTGTTGACTTGTCTGTTTATGTTTTATAAGTCATCAATTCAATAAAGTCGCATTTTCCTTACATGTCCTTTACTGTAATTAAAAGTGCAGTGGCAACCAATAAGAGCTCAGTATTTATAATTATTTTTGAAAACATAAGCTACACTTGCTATGCATTCCATTTACACACCTTATTTGTTTACAACTTTGGACAAGTCAGAAAGTATGTACTTTACATTAAAATTTATTGGCAACAGCTGAATTTATTACAATAATGTACATAGATTTTAAAGTGTTGAGACTGATATGTGAAGTTATTTATTTTGTTCATAAAATAACCAGTGTCAAATCTTAGGCATCAATATTGTATTGTCACATCCCTAGGATCTCAGATGTAATTATAATGTAGCTATAGCACAGGTAGTATGAAATGATCAGTTTTTCAAAAGGGTAGTTGCGAAAAGTAAAGCTATTTCCTCATGCACGTGATTAGATAATTGCATTGATTGACCATATCTCATAGTGCAACCTGAAGGCACGGCCATGCACTAAGGCTAAAGTAAGGGCTGTTTGATTCTTTAATAGAACAATAAAAAACAAACGATTATTAGAACGGCCGTAAGCCGTTTTTATTATAATAATAGACTGTAGCATGTGCGCCAAGCACCAGTAACAAACCTTAATAAAACACAAACAGGCGGTACATCCAAATGCTTGTTGTGGCCTCGCTGATAGGTCATCTAGCGGGTGATATACACTGGATAATAATGTTGATAATCTCCTTTTTTGAAGTCGAATAAAACAAATTATATTGGTGGACATTTCACACAACTCCATCTAGTGCAAAGCTTGTACTAAGGGACATATTTATAGTTGATAGAATACATATTATTATATACTTTTTTATCTAGTCAATGTAATAACTTAGGATGGACTGTTTCCACACAGGACCCAAACCTGACAAACTTGACAACCCTGAGTCCAAACTTGACAGAGTGTAACCACTTGTAACAAAGTGGAAAGAAAAGTGATAAAAAAGTGACATCATACAGTTTGGTTGATATTGCTTAGATACTCTGTTGGTAAATAGCGTCATGAGGAAATGCACTTTATATGGGTTAGTTTATCACAATAAATAAACTTAATTAGCTAAATTACTAAATCTTGTCATAAATTATTTATTGATTTCTTTTATGTTGAGTGAAACTGTTAATCTCTTATGTGATGTGTGATGCTGATTATTAGAGCTTAAAGGCTGCTGCCTTGGTTAGGTTAACATTGAGTGTATTTTGTATTGTTTTGTTACTAAATTGCAGCTTTATAATTGATATTGGAAATCGCTGATATCTCAGCTATTGAAAGGTTGCAAAATGATCTGAGATATGAATAACAAGTTTTTAAATTTTGAAGTTATTATAAAATTTGGAAAAAAGATATGCATAATTTTTGCTATTACATGGGCTCAATTAAAAAATATCAGTGGTATTTTTAAAAACCTGCTTATTTCTTTTGTGTGGACAAATATGCAATTCAATGTCCCTTTAACTCGTTTACTTTTCTATTTCTTCAATTCATAAGGCTGTTTTTAGTTGCATTTTGTATTACATATATTTTTAGAGACAACTCATTGTATGAAGTTTGAGATACTTTAGATTAGTGTTAATATCTAATAATCACTGTAAATATAGTATTTTTTATGACTTGTTTACATTTATTTTTATATTATTTACCTAAATGTATGTAAAGATTGATGAGATTTGGTTTTATCATATAAATAAGTTTTCTGTTTCATTGAAGAAATACTGTAGCTATTTACATTTTCAAAAACACATCCATTGAATCTACTTTTTTATGTATTTTAATTTGTTATTTATATTTGCTCAATAAATAAATTATTGCACTCAATTTTTCATGATAAACTTTCATTGTATAAATAATGTCTACGCCTATCGTGTTAGAGACTAAAGTATTGTAATGATAACCTGTACTGGTGAGTACGGAATTAAGAAGTGGCTGTGCCGAGAATTATAGATTTAACAATTTAAGTCATTATTTAGTTGATGGCATTGTTTTGGCTAATTTTGTAACATTGAACCCAGTCAATGCAAGCAATAGAAAGAAAATAAGTACTTTCAAATTGATTTAAGAGACTTGAAAGTAAGAGTTCTCAATTATCTTGGTTCATTAATCTAAAAAAGTACATAATAAATGTCTAAGTATTTGGAAACCATGTGGTAATACATGATAGTTTTAGTTTTTTCTTTTGTACCTACCCAATCATAACCCCTTGAAGAGCTAAATAAATACTACAAAATGATTTGTTTTTTTCTTATGTACCTTTTAAAATGATGCAATATATTTCATTGTTTAATATCTTGTACCAAATAAGTAATGAGTATTTTTCTGAAGTGGTCTCTGTAAAGGATGTGCTAAAAGTTTTGCTGTGCAATCATGTATTTTTGTGGCATTTCTTGACACCTCGTAAACATATGAGTAACCGTTATCCAGATCCTGTAGAGCGTCATAGATTTCTTCACATTTATGATCAGCACACTCGTCTTCATGAGCCAGTAGTATATCAATGTAGAAATACAATTGTTTCTTCAAGTAAATAAAGTATGGGTCATCCTGTGGAATCAGAGGAATGCAGCTTGAGCGGCCAAATAAAACTATCATTCGCACAACAAAAGGAGGTGGAAGAATTCGTTCAGTCTCTTTGTACTCTGGTATTTCAACTTTCTGCTTTATCATCTGAAATAACTTTTTGAAATCAAAAGTTTCCGATGTACATTCTTCAGAATTTATATAATCAATTGTGTTCAAAATATCTTTTAAATTGTTTGTAAAATTTTGTACCCAAGATGGTTCAGAATCTTTGAGGGTAATGAGAGCAAATTCGGTTCTTTTGTTTATAGCATTTTTAGAATGCAGGAAGAAATCAAGGACTCTTTTCATCATATTCATAGGAGAAAATGTGGTCCCATCTCCAAGGCGATATAAGGTGTTCTGATTATTGTAACACACATCCAGGCAAATAATGATCTTTTCCGGGACATTCACATTGGGTATATTGGGCTTCTGTAAATTGGAAATAACTTCAACTTGTAAAGCAGAATAATCTTCGTTCTGCTTGTGATCCCGTGTTGCGTTGCTAAAATTATAGCGAAAGTTAAATCTTGTATGACAAGTAAGACAAATTAATGTGAAGGTTGGAAAATTACTTACTTTGATTCACCTATCTCTGAAGGTGCTTGAGAATCACAAGATAGTATGTCAGGAGAATCCATATTACTAGCCAGGTACCTAATACAAACTCAAACCCAATGTTTTTATGAGCGATCTGTAGTCTCTCTATTATGAGTTTTAATAATGTTATACCTAACACTGAAAATTATTAAAGAAAATGAGTACCCTCTAGAAATTAATTGACTACCATAAAAAAATAATTGACTACCGTGTTTTGGATGTTGAATTGCCGTGTTTTGGCTCAAAATTCCAAAAATTGCCGTGTTTTATATAAAAAGCAGTTTTTTTATACGTAGATACTTAAATGGAGAGCTGTTGCGTGATCTTCCATACCTACAAATGAGATAAAACTGTTTTCTACCCCTAAACACTAACCGATTTCTAAGATTATTTTTTTCGGCCAATAGACATGTATCCTCCATGGCTATATAAACAATCATAGTTTAAAAAACTAAATAACCAACTTCAAAATACGCAATCACACACGACTTGCTATTAACTTTTCTACAGGCAATTGGATGATATTTTTACCAGTTATTTTGTTATAAAAACCTAAGTCCTGCATCGATTTTGATAAAATGTATATGAGACCACTTCTGAAGTATGGTCTACTAAATCCAAAAAGAATTATCAAATTCAATACACAATTAGCTGAGTAATCGGTGAACAAACATAAAAAAACATACAGACCAAATTGATAACCTCCTTCTTTTTGGAAGTCGGTAAAAATAATGAAATCGGATAATATTTAGGGATATAAAACAGTTCTTTTTTAAATATAGTAGGCTGTTCCATCACTATTTTCACTATTTTAATTCTTAAAGTTTCGTAAACAACGTCTGAATCACGAATGTTCTGTGATCACGAATGAATGTCTTTGTTCCTAAAGAACGAGATATAAATGTCTAAGATATATTTTTAACCTCTCGGGGGTGTCCCTACTAGTGATGTGGTAATATTGGTCCTTGGTATTCTAGAGAGATGTATGATGTTAATCACCTACATTAGAAGTGTCAACAAGTGTATTCGATGACGTGTATAGTGGAATGTGTTCGATTTAACTGTAGAGTAGCTGTTGCCTGCAACTTTATTGGTGTATTTTTCTTTCGCTCTGTTTGCCGTGTTTTATGATACGGCAATGAATGTTCTGCTGTGTACCGTGTTTTTTTTGGAAAACGACCCCAATTGCCGTATAACACGGCAATTGCCGTGAAAATGGTAACCCTGCTAAAGAGAGAGCATCAGTCAGTTTGGTGAGTGGTGACACTGGTGACTTACATTGGCTTGGCCCTTGTGCCGTGCACCTACCCACTACTTACATACATCACAGGCCCCAGGGCTGGATTCAGGCTCTCGGAAAATTATTGTCTACGTATGTAAAAAATATGCCGCTCGACTTGGCGGGGCCACTGCCTTACTGTTATCGCAACCACACCACGTTCACGTAACGCGGCTGATCATCCTACCTGGAATAAGGGCACTTGTTTTATTCAAGAAACCACAAGATACTTGAAGGAATCTTAATACTTGACACGGGCAACGGATTTAAGCGGGTGCAAATCTAATTTAAAAAAAAAGTGGCGTCCGTCGTCATTGTATTCTCTTTGATAACTTGACTTCATTCTTTCTCTTTGACGGTTTATTTTGGTTCTCCCACATTTATGTCCCACATCAGCACCCTTATTCAGATTACATTCGATTCGATGCGATCTTCGATATGGAGAGAGATCTCGAAGGATTTCACACGGTTTGCGGAATTAGCGATTCAGCACCCTTATTCAGATTACATTCGATTCGATTCGATCTTCGATATGGAGAGAGATCTCGAAGGATTTCACACGGTTTGCGGAATTAGCGATTCAGGTTTCTCGAATATCGAATAATTTTGACATTTCCATTCCATAAGGTATCAGCTGATCATCCCAAACGGTTCCATTGATTGAAAGCGGCACGTAACATGTCGATTATCAATCGATTAATCGGAAATTGTTTTTTTGACTTGGAAAAACCGATTTTTAGATTTATCTCATGCTGCATGTCATTTTCGTGAAAGTGTAATTTTCGTCACGTTATTGTATTTTTACTACTGTAGTACCTACTTTTAAGACAGCAGAGTTATACATGTTTGATGTAATTTACATAATATATAGTATACCTACTATTATCAATTCTAATTTAATATTATTTATATGATATTGATCCACTATTAAATATTTGCACTTGAGAAATGATCGAATGTAATCGAAAATTGTAATTAATTTCTAAGGCCTTATTTACCTACATTCTTGCAAATAAATTTCATTTCATAAGTAAATTCAAACCAAAATTTATTCATTTGTTTGCTAAATGAGCAACGTAAAGACAAACATGAACCACACACTTCTCTCCCACGCTCCTCTCTCTGTATGGTAGTTGTTTTAAACAAGCACTAAAGTGACGTAATGTTACACAATTCGAATAATATAACTTAGTATTTGCTAGGATGATGTACGATAATTAATATGATTTGGATTACAATGAACGTCCACCGGAAAAAGGAATACGGGAGTCAGTGTAGGTCGAAAGCGAGAAGGAGGAATGACACCGGATGCTCTCCTAGTAACAACAAATAAAAATATATTCAACTTTTTACAAACTATCACGGCTATCACAGAACATCAAATTCCTTTATCTATGGAGTCGATAGGTCGGTTTAGAATTTGTAATATTGCCAACAAAAAAACATACAGTTGAATTAAGAACCTCATTCTTTTTGAAATCGGTTAGAAATATAAATGTGTGCTACTTCAACCCCAGCAAAATATAATATACTTTCTTTAATACCTCGCATTATTGACTGATCCCTGATTTAAACTGTAAAAAAATACGATTTTCTTACTTTTATTTTAAAATAAAAAATTTTAAACGCAAAAGAATCGAATTTTAATCGATTTTTAGGGTTCCGTACCCAAAGGGTAAAAACGGGACCCTATTACTAAGACTTCGCTGTCTGTCTGTCTGTCTGTCTGTCTGTCTGTCTGTCTGTCTGTCTGTCTGTCTGTCTGTCTGTCTGTCTCCAGGCTGTATCTCATAAACCGTGATAGCTAGAAAGCTGAAATTTTCACAAATGATGTATTTCCGTTGCCGCTATAACAACAAATACTAAAACTTAAAAAATATAAAATATTAAGGGGGGTCCCCATACAATAAACGTGTTTTTTTCGTATTTTTTTGCTCAATATTAAAAACGGTAACAGGTAGACGCTTCAAATTTTCACAGAATATTTACTTGTATATTACCTTTCAAAATAAATAATTAAATAACAATAAAGTAAATATTAATGGGGGGCTCCCATACAACAAACGTAATTTTTAAGCAATTTTTACTCGATCTTAATTAACAGGTAGAAACTTGAATATTTGTAAGTAAATATTTAGAAATATATTAACTATAAAAATAAATACCTAATCTAATACATAAAAACTTACAAAATGAAAATAATCCGTGCATCTAAACGCGGTGCGAGCGCTGCGCCGCGGTGTGGTGGTGACGCGAGCGCGAGGCCGCGCGGGTAGCGGGGGAGGTAACATCACGGAGCGAGCCATAGCCGCGCGTATTCGCGCGAGCGTCGTTATGCTGCCCGGATGTGTATCGAAAACCTACCTATAAGTTTGCAATTTACTACTTGGAATTTCGTTGATTTCTCGTTATTTTATAAACAGAACTAAACTTTGTAGTATTATAGATGATAGTACGGAACCCTTCGTGCGCGAGTCCGACTCGCACTTGGCCGATTATTTTAAATAGTGAATCGAAATCCTTAGCGGTATCAAGTCACTAAAAAAAGTTTATAAATTTGACAGTTGCAGCCGTCTAGATTTTTATTCTTTTATTGGCCACGATTGGCTCATTTGCCAAAATAATATGTTAAAAGTTTCATGAAAAATACAAATAATATAAGTTTTAGTCACAATCTCAAGTTACTTGGCTTAGATTATGACGAGATACTCGGTTGATAGTGAATCAAGTTCATGTCATGACTTGGTTACTTTACTAGGAGCTGTTAAGGACTTTGTAATTTACAACGTTAAGAAGTATGTTTCATCACTCTCATTTCAAACTCGTGCGCGTAAACGAACACTAATAGATTAAAAAATATCTTCTTTACAAAATCTTTATTTGAAATAACACAAGTTTATAATAATAAAAGAAAACTGTGACATTTTTAATTAAGTTCCCGCGAAAAACCTACCGAATCGAATGGATAACCTTCGATAACCCTATTCACAAATTCGAATGGCACCAGTCGGTACCAAATCGGTAATGACCTCGTGTGACCGATAAGATAACATAGACAAGCTAGTTTTCAGAGTCAGTTTCATGTTTTTAGATAGGTGATTCGTGATAGAAGTAAAAAAATGCTTAATTATGACCAGCGACTGACAAAATATGTAATTTATTGCATAATATACATATAACTTGATCCATCATATTAATTATGGCATATAATTCTTTAGTAAATTTGTAGCTTCAATAAGTGAAGCATGCTTCGAAAATACCTTGTTGGTTGCGTGTGTGCATGTGTGTGTGTGATTTCAAAGTTCTTCTATTTTCTCTCTGTACTCGTGCATTCAATGTATTTGCCATTTATTAGTAACAAGTATAAAATATTTAATATATTTAGAGCGCCATGCGTGTAATCTGACAAAGCTCTCCAACTATAAAATATTACATTTTGAAACTTTGGAAATCATAATTAGGGGAATTTTAAAACCCGTAAAATCGGTACATTTGACTATTAGGTGAATATATTATGTCAAATTATGGAAAATGGTAATTGAAAATATCAAAAAAGTGCTCTTATATTATTTAAATGTATTAGTAAAATGTATTCGATATAACTCCCGACAGGATAAACCTGTCGGGAGCGATATCGAATTAGCCATCGAATTTATATGTCAAACTCCTTCGGATTCGAGTTTGTGAATCGGTCTACCCGAATCCCGGCGGATCCAGTTGAGGATGAGTGGTGATTGTCTTTGGTTTCTCGAGATTTCTATACTAAAAATGGGACCGACGGGCATAAATTCGAATTTGTGAATACCCATTGGAGTCGAATGGAGCTTTATTCGGTAGCCGGCTCATTACCGACAAAATTGACAAATCGACAACCGATTAGAACTAGAATAAGGGTGCAGGTTTCCCGAATATCGAATAATTTTGACATTTCCATTCCATAAGGTATCAGCTGATCATCCCACACGTTTCCATTGATTGAAAGCGGCATGTGACATGTCGATTATCAATCGATTAATCGGAAATTGTTTTATTGACTTGGAAAAACTGATTTTTAGATTTATCTCATGCTGCATGTCATTTTCGTGAAAGTTAATTTTCGTCACGTTATTGTATTTTTACTACTGTAACATGAATAACTGTGCTGTATTAAAAGTAGGTACCTTTTAAGACAGCACAGTTATTCATGTTTGATGTAATTTACATAATATATATATAGTACACCTACTATAATCAATTCTAATTTAATATTAATAATGTCATATTGATTCACTATCTAATATTTGCACTTGAGAAATGATCGAATGTAATGGAAAATTGTAATTAATTTCTAAGACCTTATTTACCTACATTCTTGCAAATAAATTTCATTTCATAAGTAAATTCAAACCAAAATTTATTCATTTGTTTGCCAAATGAGCAACGTAAAGACAAACATGAAACCACACACTTCTCTCCCACGCTCCTCTCTCTGTGTGGTAGTTGTTTTAAACAAGCACTAAAGTGATGTAATGTTACACAATTCAAATAATATAACTTAGTATTTGCTAGGATGATGTACGATAATTAATATGATTTGGATTACAGTGAACGTCCACCGGACAAAGGAATACGAGAGACAGTGTAGGTCGAAAGCGAGAAGGAGGAATGACACCGGATGCTTCTCTAGTAACAACAAAAAATAAAATCAATTTTTTACAAGCTATCACTGCTATCACAGAACATCAAATTTCTTTATCTATGGAGTCGATAGATCGGGTAGAATTTATAATATTACCAACAAAAAAACATACAGTTGAATTATGAACCTCATTGTTTTTGAAATCGGTTAGAAATATAAATGTGTGCTACTTCAGCCCCAGCAAAATATAATGGACTTTCTTTACTAGCTCGCATTATTGTCTGATCCCTATTTGAACTGTAAAAAAATACGATTTTCTTACTTTTATTTGAAAATGAAAATTTTTAAACACAAAAGAATAGAACTTTAATCGATTTTTTTTAACAGTTAATCGAAATCTTTAGCGGTATCAAGTCACTAAAAAAAGTTTGTAAATTTAACAGTAGCAGCCGTCAAATTTTTTGTTTCTTTTATTGGCCATGATTGGCTCATTTGCCAAAATAATATGTTAAAAGTTTCATTAAAAATACAAATAATATAATTTTTAGTCACAATCTCAAGTTACTTGGTAAGCCAAGTAACTTGAATCTAAGGATTATAACGAGATACTCGGTTGATAGCGAATCGAGTTCATGTCATGACTTGGTTATTTTACTAGGAGCTGTTAAGGACTTTGTAAGTTACAACGTGAAGAAGTATGTTTCATCACTCTCATTTCAAACTCGTGCGCGTAAACGAACACTAATAGATTAAAAAAACATAATCTTTACAAAATCTTTATTTGAAATAACACAAGTTTAAAATAATAAAAGAAAACTGTGACATTTTTAATTAAGTTCCCGCGAAAAACCTACCGAATCGAATGGATAACCTTCGATAACCCTATTCACAAATTCGAATGGCACCAGTCGGTACCAAATCGGTAATGACCTCGTGTTACCGATAAGATAACATAGACAAGCTAGTTTTCAGAGTCAGTTTCATGTTTTTAGATAGGTGATTCGTGATAGAAGTAAAAAAATGCTTAATTATGACCAGCGACTGACAAAATATGTAATTTATTGCATAATATACATATAACTTGATGCATCATATTAATTATGGCTTATAATTCTTTGGTAAATTTGTAGCTTCAATAAGTGAAGCATGCTTCGAAAATATCTTGTTGGTTGTGTGTGTGCATGTGTGTGTGTGATTTCAAAGTTCTTCTATTTTCTCCCTGTACTCGTGCATTTAATGTATTTGCCATATATTAGTAACAAGTATAAAATATTTAATATATTTAGAGCGCCATGCGTGTAATATTACTAAGCTCTCCAACTATAAAATATTAGATTTTGAAACTTTGGAAATCATAATTAGGGGAATTTTAAAACCCGTAAAATCGGTACATTTGACTATTAGGTGAATATATTATGTCAAATTATGGAAAATGGTAATTGAATATATCAAAAAATTGCTCTTATATTATTAAAATGTATTAGTAAAATGTATTCGATATCACTCCCGACAGGATAAACCTGTCGGGAGCGATATCGAATTAGCCATCGAATTTATATGTCAAACTCCTTCGGATTCGAGTTTGTGAATCGGTCTACCCGAATCCCGGTGGATCCAGTTGAGGATGAGTGGAGATTGTCTTTGGTTTCTCGAGATTTCTATACTAAAAATGGGACCGACGGGCATAAATTCGAATTCGTGAATACCCATTGGAGTCGAATGGAGCTTTATTCGGTAGCCGGCTCATTACCGACAAAATTGACAAACCGACAACCGATTAGAACTAGAATAAGGGTGCAGGTTTCCCGAATATCGAATAATTTTGACATTTCCATTCCATAAGGTATCAGCTGATCATCCCACACGGTTCCATTGATTGAAAGCGGCATATGACATGTCGATTATCAATCGATTAATCGGAAATTGTTTTATTGACTTGGAAAAACCGATTTTTAGATTTATCTTATGCTGCATGTCATTTTCGTGAAAGTTAATTTTCGACACGTTATTGTATTTTTACTACTGTAACATGAATAACTGTGCTGTCTTAAAAGTAGGTACCTTTTAAGACAGCACAGTTATTCATGTTTGATGTAATTTACATAATATATATATAGTACACCTATTATAATCAATTCTAATTTAATATTATTTATGTCATATTGATTCACTATCTAATATTTGCACTTGAGAAATGATCGAATGTAATGGAAAATTGTAATTAATTTCTAAGACCTTATTTACCTACATTCTTGCAAATAAATTTCATTTCATAAGTAAATTAAAACCAAAATTTATTCATTTGTTTGCCAAATGAGCAACGTAAAGACAAACATGAAACCACACACTTCTCTCCCACGCTCCTCTCTCTGTGTGGTAGTTGTTTTAAACAAGCACTAAAGTGATGTAATGTTACACAATTCAAATAATATAACTTAGTATTTGCTAGGATGATGTACGATAATTAATATGATTTGGATTACAGTGAACGTCCACCGGACAAAGGAATACGAGAGACAGTGTAGGTCGAAAGCGAGAAGGAGGAATGACACCGGATGCTTCTCTAGTAACAACAAAAAATAAAATCAATTTTTTACAAGCTATCACTGCTATCACAGAACATCAAATTTCTTTATCTATGGAGTCGATAGATCGGGTAGAATTTATAATATTACCAACAAAAAAACATACAGTTGAATTATGAACCTCATTGTTTTTGAAATCGGTTAGAAATATAAATGTGTGCTACTTCAGCCCCAGCAAAATATAATGGACTTTCTTTACTAGCTCGCATTATTGACTGATCCCTATTTGAACTGTAAAAATATACGATTTTCTTACTTTTATTTGAAAATGAAAATTTTGAAACACAAAAGAATCGAACTTTAATCGATTTTTTTTAACAGTTAATCGAAATCTTTAGCGGTATCAAGTCACTAAAAAAAGTTTGTAAATTTAACAGTAGCAGCCGTCAAATTTTTTGTTTCTTTTATTGGCCATGATTGGCTCATTTGCCAAAATAATATGTTAAAAGTTTCATGAAAAATACAAATAATATAAGTTTTAGTCACAATCTCAAGTTACTTGGTAAGCCAAGTAACTTGAATCTAAGGATTATAACGAGATACTCGGTTGATAGCGAATCGAGTTCATGTCATGACTTGGTTATTTTACTAGGAGCTGTTAAGGACTTTGTAAGTTACAACGTGAAGAAGTATGTTTCATCACTCTCATTTCAAACTCGTGCGCCTAAACGAACACTAATAGATTAAAAAAACATCATCTTTACAAAATCTTTATGTGAAATAACACAAGTTTAGAATAATAAAAGAAAACTGTGACATTTTTTAATTAAGTTCCCGCGAAAAACCTACCGAATCGAATGGATAACCTTCGATAACCCTATTCACAAATTCGAATGGCACCAGTCGGTACCAAATCGGTAATGACCTCGTGTTACCGATAGGATAACATAGACAAGCTAGTTTTCAGAGTCAGTTTCATGTTTTTAGATAGGTGATTCGTGATAGAAGTAAAAAAATGCTTAATTATGACCAGCGACTGACAAAATATGTAATTTATTGCATAATATACATATAACTTGATCCATCATATTAATTATGGCATATAATTCTTTGGTAAATTTGTAACTTCAATAAGTGAAGCATGCTTCGAAAATATATTGTTGGTTGTGTGTGTGTGGTTTCAAAGTTCTTCTATTTTCTCCCTGTACTCGTGCATTTAATGTATTTGCCATTTATTAGTAACAAGTTTAAAATATTTAATATATTTAGAGCGCCATGCGTGTAATCTGACTAAGCTCTCCAACTATAAAATATTACATTTTGAAACTTTGGAAATCATAATTAGGGGAATTTTAAAACCCGTAAAATCGGTACATTTGACTATTAGGTGAATATATTATGTCAAATTATGGAAAATGGTAATTGAAAATATCAAAAAAGTGCTCTTATATTATTAAAATGTATTAGTAAAATGTATTCGATATCACTCCCGACAGGATAAACCTGTCGGGAGTGATATCGAATTAGCCATCGAATTTATATGTCAAACTCCTTCGGATTCGAGTTTGTGAATCGGTCTACCCGAATCCCGGCGGATCCAGTTGAGGATGAGTGGAGATTGTCTTTGGTTTCTCGAGATTTCTATACTAAAAATGGGACCGTCGGGCATAAATTCGAATTCGTGAATACTCATTGGAGTCGAATGGAGCTTTATTCGGTAGCCGGCTCATTACCGACAAAATTGACATATCGACAACCGATTAGAACTAGAATAAGGGTGCAGGGCTGCCATAAAAAATAATTGAATGCCGTGTTTTGAATGTTGAATTGCCGTGTTTTGGATCGAAATTCCAAAAATTGCCGTGTTTCATAAAAAAAAAAGCAGTTTTAAGCTATTGCATAGCTTCTATCGCGGGCCTTGAGCGTGGAGACCGAATCCAGAAATTCCGTAACGAAAATAACCTAACACACCGCGCGTAAAGCTATTATGCAATAAATAGCTTTACCGCGTCAGTCTCCGAGTGCCACACGTCTTTTTTTATACGTAGATACTTGAAAGGAGTGCTGTTGCGTGATCTTCCATACCTACAAATAGGATATAACTGTTTTCTACCCCTAAACACTAACTGATCTCTAAGATTCATTTTTTCGGCCAATGGGCCATGTATCCATGGCTATATAAACAATTATAGCTTAAAAAACTGAAAAACCAACTTCAAAATACGCAATACGACGTTATCTCTGTTTCCTGAGACTTACAATCTTGTCATTTTCAAGGCTAGAGTGAATAGATATCTTCTAGATCGACGAGCTCCATCCTCGGCCACACCGTCACTTAACATGAGGCGAGTTGGTGGTCAATCGTAGATCTCTATTGTAAAAAAAAAACTATCTCTATGAATACGACGCGTTCATATGCAACTTTCTATTCGCTTTTCTACAGGCAATTGGATGATATTTTACCAGTTATTTTGTTATAAAACATAAGTCCTGCATCGATTTAGATAAAATTTATATGGGACCACTTCTGAAGTCTGATCTACCAAATAGAAATAAAATTATCAAATTCAATGCACAATTAGCTGAGTAATCGGTGAACAAACATAAAAAAACATACAGACCAAATTGATAACCTCCTTCTTGTTGGAAGTCGTTTAAAAATAATGAAATCGGATAATATTGATGGATAGAAAACAGTTCTTTTTTAATTAAGTTCTTCAGTCACTATTTGTATTTTCACTTTGCGTTTTTCATTATTTCAATTTTTTAAGTTTCGTAAACAACGTCTGAAGCAAGAGTAAATGTTTTATTTATTTTTTTCATTTATTACGGAACAACAAACAAATAGATCTTATACAGTAATATGAAATTGTTCGTAAAGAACGAGTTATAAATGTATAAGATATATTTTTAACCTCTCGGGGGTGTCCTTACTAATGATGTGGTAATATTGGTCCTTGGTATTCTAAAGAGATGTATGATGATCAATCACAAAATTGAAGTGTCAAAGTGTGTATTCGATGACGTGTCTATGGAATGAATTATGGTGTTTGAGAATTAGTTTTGCAGCCTAACGATGCCATGACTATAAACCACCTACTTGAGAGCCAATTCTTATTCCGTGTTTTGTATGCTTACCATCTTCGACCACATTATATTGCTTAAAACATCTCTTTCAGACATAGAAGTGAAATAATTCACATTATTAATGCATTATTGTGTGTATAATTAACTGAAACTCCATTGTCAACATTACCCACAATTAAAGAAAATACGTTGACTTTTTTGTTTACAATATTTTTACGTAGTAAAATGAAATAAGACCAAGAAATATTGCTTAAAACGGTAAGATAGATCAATGTTTTATTGATATTAAATAAAACTCATGGGATTTAAACAAGTTTTGTATAATTAAATCCGAAATCTTGGACATACATTTTTCAGTCACAAATTCTTGTGTTTAGAAAATGGTGGATTAAAACTTCCATCACATTTGTCAACTTTATGCATAAATCAACATTTATAATGTTTGGCAACTACAACTCACGCATTCATCAATCAATTTAATTACTCATCTTTTGGTAAAAAAATCAAGAATCAATAAAGCCTGGTTTATTTATGTCCAAAGTTTAACGCAAAGCCAAAGTTACCCACGTTGACAGTAAACCATAGAGGAATATTAGGTATATACAGCACCTGCAGTAAACAAAACGTAATAAAATAAATATGAATATTATTATCAAATGTTTTATTGCATGTCTGCTCTCGGTTTGAAATAATATTACTTACTGATTCCACTGTAGTACTGTACTGAACCTAGTGAATACCAGGAAGTTATATAATATAAAAAAAAAAAAATGAGCATTACACGAGAAATTGTGAGTACAATATTAGTACAGATAAGTATAGTTCCCGTCACGTAAAAAGAACGCTGGTTTGTTCGCGCTTACGAACAAATCAGCGTTCTTTTTACGTGACGGGAACTATACATGACTATATTCCTAGGACAAAATACAAATAACATCTTACCAGTTATCTATCACCTATAGACATTTCACAGTTCCTAGTCATTGTTTACGTTTGGTTGATTACTTCGTTTCTGAATTACAATACACATGTTCGTTTCCTGGATTTGTTATTCCAAAACACTAATGTATGTTATATTTAAAACTGAACTTCACTATTCCAGGTTTTACAAAGTTTCAAGAAGTTGCACAGGACTAGACTTAAAGTATTTGCAGGACATCAAAAAGCACTCCTTGCTGCCAGGTTAAAAATAAATGAAGCTTATAGTACAAATAAACATGTTACAGATGTGGAGTCAATTATATCTGTAAGAGTTCTAATCAAGTATTACTAAATGTAAAAATTATTAATAATAAGCCTATAGTATCATTAGTGCCATGCATGCTCAACAAAAAAAAAACAAGTCGCAGATCAATGAATGCATTTTTATTTAGGGGGCACTTCACAGCACACGTAATATAAGCAAGTGTTTATAGATATGCCAAGACATGTTGCTGAATTATTCTATGGCCTTAGATACAATGGCTAAGTTAATGTAATTTACACATTTAGTTTTATTTTGGTATTTATAGTTTGTCTATATATTTCAGATGATTAAATTTAGTGAAGACGTTGAAAGGGAACTGAGGACACAAATTATTCAGGCCAGAGAAGTAAAACCAGGTGTATTTGGTATGTAAAACTAATAAATATTATATATAGGTAGTAATACGTAATACAGTCTGTGGTTAAGATGAATATAACCTAGTAGTTATATATATAATGACATAACATAGTCCGTGTCTACACAGTCAGACAGTGATTGCGGGTCAGTACCATTCTAATTCTACCCCTTTCCTTGAAGCAATGATGCTATTTGAGCTATAAATAAATATATAGCTAAAAACCATTACCTTAAAAAAAATGAGCCTTTAAGTGAAAATGTTGATCAATGTCCAGAGAAATTAGAGTTCAAGAATAGCTCTTCAAGTGTTTGATATAAAAAAACTCAGTAAAACATAAAATTTTCAGTGGTCCCACACCATTTTACCAACCAAGCATTCAGTTAAATTACTATTGTGCGCACAACCAAACCACCTTAGCTTTAATGTTTCTTGTTTCAGAGGCTAAAATCACTGAAGATACTGTCAAATTAGATAATATATCATTTGATGATTCAGCAGTGCCAGATGATGGAATGGTAGCCAAAGGTCCACATCCATGTTGCCAAAATGAAGCAAAAAACAAATAAAATCATATACATAAATATGTAACATAATATTACTATAGAGGTAAAAAATTATACAAATTAATAATACTGTTATGCCTTCAGTAACCCATTGTTTCCATACAACATTTTGTTCATGCAACATTCTGTGAATATGGGATGCCTCAAAATTGGACACTAATAGTAATTAGAGTACACTGAGTACACAAGAAGTAGTATTACTAGTGAAGTGTTACCTAGGCTGTAAATAGGTACAGAATACAGATGTAGTCTTGCTAATAGTTCCGAAAAACACTGGTTACTCCCAAAATTGTTCTTAACCAGTGTTTTTCGCGTTTAGTTACTCTTTTTTAGACTCAAAGCTCAAGTGTTTATGTGTATCATAAATGTTCTGTAGTTATCAAAGTTTTTCATACTTAATGTTTTAAATCTATTTATTCTATCATGCCATTGTTATTAAAAAAATATAAATTTCAATGTTGTTTTTTTTTTATTTCTGTATCACCGGTATGGATGGATGATAATGCTACAAAATAATTTTCTTTCGTTTTTACCCGACTGCACAGAAAGAGGGTTACGTTATTTGAGTCTGGGATATGATCACCTACACTCTACAGCCTAAACGGACCGATGACGAATTTTGATGTGCGAGGTGTCGTTAGTTTATCCTCACCTCTTGAGTGTCAGGCTACTTTTGTTTACTATTAATAAAAATCGCAAAAATAAATAAGATACACTTTTTCGTAACCTCCAACGAACCTTTTCGTGATAAATAGGTGATTTTACTAGCATTATTATAAGAATGCGCATTTATAACCTTTAAAAGCGATTTTGTGCATATTTTCTCACAAAAAACGTACAACTCAACAATCAAGCGTAATGAATGAAATCATGACTGCAAAAGTAGCTCTTCTCCAGTCGGGTATTTTGTTTTTCTTTTATTATGGATAGTTGTTACTCCATAGTTATTCAATATCCTTTAAAAGTATACAAAAATTACCTCTATAGTACTTTATGAATAACAACTTTATTTTAAGTAAGTATTGGTATGGGATGGGATTGGTAAAATCAGAATAGGTTACTTATTTATTGTTTTTAATTGGTATAAAAATATTTTTTAGATTTTCATACAGGAAATACAATAATAGCGTGAAGTGTAGATACAATAAAAACTTTTTACAAGAAAATTAAACCTCCGAAAAAACTGAAAAGCATACATTATTAAACCTTTTATAACTAACTTTAATAACTAAGTCCTTAAAGTGGAGTTTTGGCGGGAACGTCCTCGAGACATGTTGTTGTTCTGTTTTATTTTCCTCAACTTGTGTTAGTTCGAATATTAATGCGATAAAAATGGTGGTGTTTTATTCATTAAGTGTTCGATCAAGTGCGTGAGTGTGAGCAAGTGAAATAAAACAGTGAAACGTGTCTTTTCACGTTGTCGGCAAAACTCCATTGAAGCTTTCAGTAAAGCCAGCCCCCACCGCTTTACTGAAGCACGACTCGAATTTGAAAATGACTGTTTATGTCCGCGGCTATACACTTGTGCGCGAATTCGCGGCAGAGGCGCACCCTCCACATTCACGGAGGTCACTCATTTGTGCCGTGAAACCTACGTCGTACGTCGAAACTGCTGCTGCGTTAACTTTGTTTGATGTGGCAACATATAACTATTTACACCTACAAAGATAAGAAAATCGTTCGATTCAAATTAATATCGATCGTAACCGATCGATATTAATTTGAAAACTAATCCTTCTCCATGCGTCATAATTTTACTTTTATTATTATGATGTGGATGCTTCGAGTCCCACAGTATACCTGCGTACAGCGTGAAAATATTTCAAGAAGCGAATTTCTAATTCACTATCTCAACTTATATTAATCCGATGCGCTACCATTTAGCTCGCATTACACGTCCGTGCGCATCTTTGGTGCGCATCATGTCGAGGCTGTCTGGAGGACAACGAAACGGTAGAGCATGTGTTATGGCACTGTGCAGCTACGGAAGACATCAGAATCTCCACAGGACTGCATAAGGTAGCTTCGGCTTCATCCTTGCTTATGTCACCACAGCATCGGCTTGCATCGACATCTGCAATCGCATTGTCATTGTCATCGTCATTATCATTCTCATCATTTCCATCTTCACCACTGAAGCTATTACGTCAGCACCCCAAGGCCTGCCTACATTATTTCAAGGAGCTAGGCTGGCTTGGGTAGATGCTGGCGGGGGGAAATGCACAATACACCCCAAGCGGGACGTCAGTGCAGGACTTATCGCCCCCATCTCGAATAAGAATAAGAATAGTAATATGCTTTATTTCTCGTATTAATGAACCCACAGTACTTCTATGTCATTTTTTTTTTTTTTTAGGATTTTAATATTAAATCATGGAAGTGATTTGATTCATTGATCGTGTTAGCGAGTCCTAGATTTTCTTGGACCAGATGAATCAAACAAGTAACTGTGTTAAAAGGAAATACCCGACTGGTAAAGAGCGACTATAGCGCTATCAAAAATTATAAATACAACCATTTGAATGCATTGATTGCCAATTTAATATTCCTAAATATAAACATATGACATTATAGAAAATTACAAACATACTTACAAGAACGCGCAAAATTTTTTAGTTAGTGGTTATTTTTAGTGAATTATTTGCTCATATTAGAATGTTTACGGCACTTTAATGATCAATACAAATAAAGATCAATATGAAACAATCATGCGCGAGCGAAGCGAGTGCGAAACTTGTTGAAGCATTTCATAAAATTATTGAAGCCTGGAAGGATTATTAATAATGGCCAGGATTTCGAGGGGGGTTTGATTGATGCGAACCGCTCGGGAATGGAATGCCTTGCCGCTGTTCTTGTTTCCTGAAAGCTATAACCCGGGTGTCTTCAAGTCTAGAGTGAATCAGTATCTTCTAGGTCTACGTGCTTCATCTTCGGCCACAGTATCGCTTTCCATCAGGCGTGCTTGTGGTCAAACGTAGAGCTATTCTAAATATTAAAAAAAAAATGTCAAAAATAAGCATAATCGGCGCAACGAAATGACATCATGCTAGAAGGACAAACTTGTACATACAATAATGAACTTTAAATGCAGAACGTTAGAATAGGTTTCTGATTCATTTTTTACCCATCCCAAAAATGCACAGCGCTGCTAAAGAAGCTTTCACTTCAAAAACATTGTCAACTGATGTTGACAGAACTAATTATTTATGGTCATTTTATCAGCATTCAAAGAAGAAAATGCTTGCGAAGAAAACACCATCATCATCTCAGCCACAAGAAGTCCACTGCTGGACATAGGCGTCCCCCATAGATTTCCAAAAAGACCGGTTGGAAGCGGCCTGCATCCAGCATCATTCTGCCACTTGTGTGATATCTTCTGTCCACCTTGTAGCTGGTATTCCTACGCTGCGCTTGCCGGTTTGTGGTCTCCATTCGAGAACTTTTCGGTCCCATCGACCACTTCAATTGGCCGAGGCGCTGTGCTATGTCAGTGACGTTTGTACGTCTACGGATCTCTTCGTTTCTGATACGATCTCGCAGAGAAACCCCAAGCATAGCCCTCTCGTTAGCTCGTTGCGTGACTTTGAGCTTCCTTAAAAGGCCCATAGTAAGTGAATACGTTTCAGTGCCATATTATGTCATCACTTGTTCGAAGAAAACATCACATATCCAGTGTCGTCTGCTAAACTACTGTGTATTTTGGAGGCAATATAGCCAGCCGAGAGGGTCATTTCTTTTTTATAATGGATTCAAGAGTATCAGTACATCAGTAGTCGAGCAATTGCGCTCGCGAAAGGTTGGGTATAAGCTTCTTGACAGTCCCGCAAATCCCGCGGGATCCGCGCACTTAATCAATTAATCAAACACGCGGGATCTCGGTATTGTGGGATTGGAAGTTTATTACGTGTATGGCAGGCAAGGAAATGATGATTGGTTTTTGGGTTTTAGCATAATTCGGAATACAACTAGCTGTTGTTGCCGTCGACCGCAAATTAAAAAAAAAGATTTATTAAAAAACAAAAACGCTCTTCTGATTTTCAATAATATTACAGGCAATTATCCTGAATTTTCCTGAAACCCTCAAAAATGCTAGCCAGAGCGTTAGTTTCGAGGGCTCTACTGCAACGGAGTATCAAAAATACTGCAGATAATTTGAAACAAGCGAAAAGAAATGGAAGTCATGGGTAAGGTGTTATGTCACTGGTATATCTGATAATCAAGATATTAATAATAAATTTTGTTTCAGCTTCAGTTATCTGACATTTCGATGTGTTATGTAGGGATAATAATAATATAGATTTATTCAAATTCCGTGGCGACTAATATTTACTGGGTAACCTCTACCAACAACAGATTTTGTCTCCTATCATTTTTTACATGAAATCCAGATTTAACTCTGTATGTTAGAAACCTCAATACAGAAAGAAGTAAGCTGTAACTAAAATAAATAAAGATGCGAGTATTAATGATTTATTTATTTATTTATTAATGTGTAATGACTGCCTAGATTTGTCAATTGCCAAATATATTATATAAATATATATTATGTAATAATATATATATGTATATGTATGAAATGATAACCTATTTCTTGTTAAGTCTGTTAAAAATAACAATAAACATAAGTATTACTCATCAATCTATCCAATTGATTGATAATTGCAAAGTACAATGGATCTATTAAAAATTTGTTTGGTAAGTACTAATCATAACATATACCTATGTTGTTTACAGGGTATGGACATACAGAGTACCACCACCAATGCCTCGTAAGACGCATACAATGTATGCTGAAATTATAGGTGCTGGTGCCTGGTGGTGGATTTGCTGGCACATTCTTACCGAGCCTGAACATATTTATGTATGTTTATTGTTACAGTATTTAGTGATTGCATTTGAATCTCTTTACTAGTCATGGATTAGATTCACTTTGTTTCTTGTTGATAAGATATTTAACCAAGCACCAAGCATAAATTGAATGGGAATCTGTTTCTATTGCAGTTTCATCACAATATTATCATTTATTGAAAACTTAAACTCATTGTTAGAACACCACTTACACCATTTGGCATGGCTGACAGAAAAAAAACCCAAAAAAAAATGTAATTTAATAATTATTTTTGCAGGGAGAGTGGCCATATGTTGACCCAAGCACCTATACCGATGAAGAACTTGGTATTCCCTCCGATTCACAAGGACCTCTTAGACGCATATAATCATGGCCGATTGTAAGGATTGTTAGATTTGTTTAGTGTACCAATTTGTTGGTCATTATTAAATTATAATTTACTTAAAATATTGGCCTTTGGTCTTATTCCTGTTTACATTTTTGAATATTTTTTTGTTTTGATTGACTTGTTCTTGTTTTACTCATTTTGATACAGCGCTAGTCTGAAAATAGTGCTAAAACTAGTTTCTGTCACATTATGTGTACTATTGTGAAAAAATATTCTGTCCTTTGTGGTTCAAAGGGAATGTGAAAATTGTTTTTTACTTTGTCAATACATATTTTTTAATTTAGTTCAGTGTTAACGTTAAGATTACAGAAGTTTTAAAACAGTGTGGTTCATTATTATTCATTTATTGTCAGGCTAAAGGCAGTGCAGCACATATGACCTACGTTTGAAGATGAAAAAATAGGATCAAGGTGGAAATGGTAGATTGTATCATAAGGGAGCAAAATAATATTTTTACGGCGAGAGCGCTTTTTTGAATCCAGAGCGAAGCGAGGGATTCAAAGTACGTCCCCCGAGCCAAAAATATATATTGCCCCCGAGTGATACACTCTACTTTTCATTACCCTATATATGAGAAAATAAAAAGTGCCTCATATTTTGTTGTAATATTATTATTTAATAAAACATAGAGAAACAACTAAAAACTTATTCTTTGACGCTGAACTAAGATGTTCCAAATTCAAAAAGTGCACGGCAAAGATAATTGCGGCGCACTTATAAAGAGGATTAAAAACTCATTACTGCCCACTAAAAGTTTCATAGAGAAAACACCTTTGGGTGCACTTAAAGGCGAACCAAGTCGTCCTTTTCGAATAGATGGGATGAAAACATGTTTTTTAGGGTTCCGTACCCAAAGGGTAAAAACGGGACCCTATTACTAAGACTTCGCTGTCTGTCTGTCTGTCTGTCTGTCTGTCTGTCTGTCTGTCTGTCTGTCTGTCTGTCTGTCTGTCTGTCTCCAGGCTGTATCTCATAAGCCGTGATAGCTAGAAAGCTGAAATTGAATGATGTATTTCCGTTGCCGCTATAATAACAAATACTAAAAATTAAATATTATGGGGACCCCATACAATAAACGTGTTTTTTTCGTATTTTTTTGCTCAATATTAAAAACGGTAACAGGTAGACGCTTCAAATTTTCACAGAATATTTACTTGTATATTAACTTTCAAAATAAATAATTAAATAATAATAAAGTAAATATTAAAGGGGGGCTCCCATACAACAAACGTAATTTTTAAGCAATTTTTACTCGATCTTAATTAACAGGTAGAAACTTGAATATTTGTAAGTAAATATTTAGAAATATATTAACTATAAAAATAAATACCTAATCTAATACATAAAAACTCACAAAATGAAAATAATCCGTGCATCTAAACGCGGTGCGAGCGCCGCGCCGCGGTGTGGTGGTGGCGCGAGCGCGAGGCGGTATAAGTTTGCAATTTACTACTTGGAATTTCGTTGATTTCTCGTTATTTTATATGATTTTCTATTATAGATGATAGTACGGAACCCTTCGTGCGCGAGTCCGACTCGCACTTGGCCGATTTTTATTTCTCATTGTCCACAAAAGTAAGAAACATACATAAAGACATATATATGAAAGGCCTTACCGAAAAACATTACTTAACTTAGTTAACTTTAACCATCGTCTTAAATTCTCTGCCTTCTTTCCGCCAGTGCTGCCAACTGTACTGTCATGTTTGCAGCTAAACCCTTCCCAAAAAGTTGCTAGAATTCCAGATATTATCCCAAAAAGTAACTGAACAATGAAAATGTAATAAAAAAAATTATCACATAAAAACAGGGTCTGTATACAAGGAAGGAGGGTCCACATTTTAAAGTGCTTTAACCATTTCATGTGGGGTATCATATGAAAGAGCTAAAACAGGGTTTTTAAATGTTTTTACGATGTATATTTTTCGGCTTATGAAGGAAAATATATAATTTCCCCTTTTTATCTACTAGTTTGTACGGAACCCTCGGCGACTCTGACCCACATTTCTCCGGTTTTTTATACATGGGTTACATATACTCAGTAAAAATACCTTACAGTATATAGCATTTAAACAAAATAGAGCAAAAAACCTCTTTTTATTAAAATTTCACTAATGGTAGATAGCTCAAACAAGCACTGAGGCGACTATAGGTTTAAAAAGTTCTTGGCTTAATACAAATTTTCCGTGCAAACATCGTACATATTATATAGCATTTATTTTAGTTACACCTACTACTTACTTCACTAAAGTGATTGATAATACATTAGATGAAAAATGTAGTAAAAAATCGCATAAAAAAATTAAGCTTGTCGTTATTTTTAAAAGGTGCTAGAAAACGTAGCTAGATTTTTGAGTTACAACTTTTTGAAAATTGTAGCTGACAGTGGTCTAAATGTAGTCAGATCTAGCTATAAAGTATCTAAGTTGGCATCACTGCTTTCCGCAAGTGTCATTACGTGTCAGCGAGAAGTTGACAAAATATCCCATCATTGCAAGTAACATTTTTCGGTAAGGACGGAAGTGTGACGTCACTTATCTTATTATTTTACATGACCGCGTAAGAACGACCTGCTGATTTACTCCCATATAAAAAAAAAAACTCTCCATAGAACAAGATTGGTGGGAAATTGAACCCTTCCCCTCACGCACCACATTTCACTCCTTGTTCGTCTTTCATTCATTCTATATTAATTTATTCATTCACTAATCACTTCACAATGGCGGCGTTTGCGAGTTAGACGATGTTTTATTATTTTTTTCGATTTAATTTGAAGTGCTTGTGAAGTTTTCTTTTTTATTTTACTACGTTTTAAGTGCGTCGAGTTGAACTTCTTCTTCCACCTTATCGTCGAGTATAATCAGAAGCTTCACAGCGTTTTGAGATAGTGACTCTTGTATTGAGACTGACTCTTTCGCATGGTGTTTATTTATGATTGAGTGGTGATAAATTGGTAAATTTACTAGGTATTTTTGGTTTCTCCCATCATTTTCATTGAAGGGCACTGACATTGTTCGGCTCGAAATAAATAACATTACAAAATATTGTTTGTTTTATTTTCTAATAGTACGTTACAACACCTATTATAGTTAGGTATACCAATAAATATCTGCATTATAAATATAGGTAGGTATATCCATCCACCTACTTAAACATGAATATTCTATAGCTATGTTTGTTGGTGGTAGGATGCGGTGCGAGGGAGAAAGGGTTCAATTTCACCCCAGGACAGATAACTTAACACCTCAATAAAATGTTCAGTCGTCGGTCGTCTGATACGTAGTATCTTCTAACTGGTCTGTGGTATGTATCAAAGAGTACTATAATATAATGGGTATATCGTTTTTTGGCGGGAACGTCATCGAAACATGTTGTTGCTTGGTTTTAATTTCCTAAACGTGTGTTATTTTGAATATTAATGTGATAAAAATGGTGGTGTTTTATTAATTAAGTGTTCGATCAAGTAAATGAGTGTGGGCAAGCGAAATAAAGCAGTGAAACGTGTCATTTTACGTTGTCGACAAAACTCCATAGAAGCTTCTAGTAAAGTCGCCACCACTTTACTGAAGCAGGACTCAATTTATAAATTGTCTGTATACGTGACTTAGATTGTGACTAAAATATTTACAACTTGTTTTATTCAAAGAAACTTGAATAAATCCTAATACTTGACACTGGCAAATGCTTGAATGCGGGTCCAATACAAAAAAAGAAGAAGAATGGGTATATATGTTAATACTCTTGAGTGTTTATTTCAGTTCAACCTATTCTTCTGTCTCTATCTATACGTGACGTAAGTCAATAGTGTAAATTGCAAAGTAAATAGGGCGAATTCTGTGGTATATTGGTTTTTAAGCAGAATAAAGCCAATGTTTTTGTTTCGATATTCTTTAATTATGCAACAAGTATTATTTAATTAACAACACGTTTTTTTTTTTAAAGAAAAACAATGAAATGACTGCAGAAAAGCAGTTTTTGTAATCGTAACTTACGATTTTATTACGCTTGATATGCTGTTGAGTGTACGTTTATTTGTGACACAGTATGCTTAAAATCGCTGTAAACCATTATAAATACGCATTCTTTAGAATAATTCTAGTAAAACAACTTGTTTATTACGAAAAAGTTCGTTGAAGATTACGAAAAAAACTTTTATTTTTGTGAGAAATGTATTATTATTATTACAAAAAACATGTAGCCTATGACATTCTGGAAGTGAAGACGAATCTAACGACACCTGGCACATCAAAATCGGTCAAGCCGTTTAGGCTGTAGGCGATTATATGGAAACATACATGCCCACGTACATACAAATTTACATTCATATATAAAGTCACTCGAAAAATATAACCCTCCTTACGCAGTCGAGCAAAAATTCATCTATGAACGGAAAACATTAAGACTATAGGTACATAAGTGCCGTACAACGTAAAAAATAAAACAACAATACTAAGTAACTGTCAATGTTGAGTTTTGGCGGGAACGTCTTCGTTACGTGTTGTTGCTTTGTTTTATTTTCCTAAGCTTGTGTTATTTTGAACATTAATGTTATAAAAATGGTGGTGTTTTATTCATTAATTGTTCCATAAAGTGCGTGAGTGTGGGCAAGTTAAATAAAGCAGTAAAACGTGTGATTTTACGTTGTCGGCAAAACTCCATAGAAGCTGCTAGTAAAGTCGCCCCCACCCCACTTTACTGAAGCAGGACTCGACTTATAAATTGACTGTATACGTGACTTAGATTGTGACTAGAACATTTACAACTTGTTTTATTCAAGAAACTTGAAAAAATCCTAACACTTGACACTGGCAAATGCTTTAATGCGGGTCCAATACAAAAAAGAAGAAGAACTGTCAATGTCATAATCAGTCGGACACAGACAGTTTGACATACATCAAAAACAGAAATCTTCACTTCACAGTTTCACACGCTTGCATTTCTCTTGGAAAAATTAATAGAAATCAATGATAATACGCGGTCGTAACTTAGAAATAATGTGCATCTAGTGTTTTTTTAGTTATTTCATGGTGATGATGTGATATAAGTGCTATGTCGGAAATGGAGACGAATTCAAATCAAAAAGGTGAGTTGAGCACTTACGAAGTCTTTCGAGGCATAATCTTGTTTGTGTTTGCTTTAACTGTACCTTACGGATCTTGCAACATGATTTTGGCTGACACATATGATATCCAACACTTATGCTGTGCTGCATTATAATTTTTGTAATTAGGTGCGCTAAATATGTGTGACATAGATTCGTTTGGGCGTCGGACAACGGAAATCGGGCTTATCTCCGCTATCGGAAATCATCATCGCAAATTGAACAATTCATGTGATACGCATATTACGATTATGAAGTAGTAAAAGAACAGGTTTTCCTTTTCTGGTACCTGTATCAGGATTTGTATTCCTCAGATTTTATGAGTCATGTATTGTTTTGTGATGTCATGTCATGTGTTACATACTAATAAACAAAACGCGCGACGCTTTTATATTGTGTCTATTAGTCAGCTTATCAGGGATTTGGAGATGATAGATAGGTATGCATCTGGTAACTTTTGTTACTATAGCTTTGCTTGTTGATTCATTGATTAGTAAAAATATATTTAGCAAAAAGATTTAAGTCCAAAATGTATGATTGTAGAATTTTAAATACATTCATGGATTAGTTTATAGCAAACAATAATGGTCTCTACCACTTAAACTGATGATGATAATTGTGTTGTATGGTTTAAAAATGCTATACTTACACCTGAAATTTGTAACAATACTAGCTTGTGATAAGTCTAATCAAGTCTTATTTTATCAGCCCTGTAATATTTAGTGTCAGATTTAGCATTACTTGTTCTCTGAGTCAGGTAAGGTAAACAACATATTTCTTTCATTCCTTATTTGGGTTTCTGCCTAAAAAAATATTAGGTACTATAAACTAATTGTGTGTGTGAAATAAATGAGGAAATGCACTACCAGAATGTAATTTAGATGTTGACTGTATATTTATTTGTAATAAGAGTCCTTTATACTATAAAGAAAATCAGAATTAATATATGGATATCATGAATTTTTTATTTATAAATGTGTTTATTGTACTGTATTCACAACATGCTGGATTAGAAGGATAAGAAAAACAGAATGAATGTAATGCTTCACTTCCCAAGCATTTTGTAGAAGTCAGTTAAAGAACTTGAGAGAAATCAGCGTTTATGTAGGTGATGGGATGACCTCCTGTCACTGTTAACCAATATTACATCTTACTTTCTAAAACCATCTCCCATCCATCTGACTCTCTAACCACACTTGTATGTGATGTTAAATGGCCTCGTGGTCTTTGATGCTCTGCCTACCCTGTAAGGAAAAAAGCGTGATTTTTTCTATGTAAATAATTGTTTCTGTGGATGTGAAGAAAAGAGTGAAAATATGTTTTTTTTTGTCAACAGTGTCATGTGTTGCCAACTATGCATATGAAGCATCCGAGCCGGATGAGTTGACTATTAGACCGGGAGACATACTCCGAGATGTGGATAGGTTACCAGGCGGCTGGTGGAGGGGAGAGCTGCGTGGTCGTCGTGGCATGTTTCCAGACAATTTTGTATCTGTCCTTACAGAGCCTGGAGTTGCAAAGTGAGTACAAACCAAGTGTTAAAGTAATACCTTCAAACAATGCTTAAGGGCAATTGGTGATCAAATGAACTTACTATGTGAGTGATGTTCAATAACAATTGTACAAAGGGCATTATTTGAAGGTATTAGGAACCTTCCCACTCAACTGGCAGACCTAGCTTAACTTAACTCCTGTTATGAAAATATCCATTCTACAGTTCTGGATCACCAAACTAATTGATCCTAGCAGGCAGGTATGGGTGTAATGTAATGGGAGCCATGGTTTTTAATTTGATTCCTCTCAAATAAAATATGAAGAGCTGGTGCATGAAATTATCATAGATTAGATAAATAAGAGGTTGTCCATTAATCACATGATTTTTTTAGTGACTTTTTAATCCTTCCCTCCCACTGGTGATCCCTAAGAAAGGCAATGGATCTTATTATGTGACATGAAGCTAATTTGATTTAGAATTGTTTATCAAGTCGATATTACAGTTATAAAACTGAAATAGGCCTATGGGTCTTTTTTTAACAGCATTGGGGGCTAAAAAACGTTGTAAAACTTGTAAAGGCACCATTACACTAATAAAAATGTCTAAAATAATTGAATTAAAAAATATAATGATATTCTCATACAATTTTTGTTCATTTTTAACTTAAGTTATTTTAATTAGTTTCAAGTAGTGCCTTGAGAACTGAGGCCATTGTATCCCTAGTTATGAATACTAACTAATAAAAGCAATTACATCTTTTATCAAATTTAATAAAAATTGTTTAACTTCAATATGAAATAGGAATGATAAAAGTAGTCTTTTTACTCTGAGTGTGAGTGATTTTACATATATATTATTATCATATATGAAGGTAAAAATTTATTAAATAGGCTATCTACTAACGTATTTTTACAATATATGTGATTATAGAATATCATATAAAAATCGAATATTAAGTATTTGATAATTTAATTTGACTGGTAATTTGACTTTGAAAATATAATTGTATGTTTAAAACTTTAAAATTTACATTTAATCTTTATACTAATAATAATTTTGTAAGAAAAAATACATGATATAGTCAGGTTTTATGTTTTCAACCTATAAGCATGTAGAAAGTAATATTTTAGGTAATCTTGATGCAAATTTTATTCTAGTGTATAGTAACAAGGTGTTCCAGTGCCTTTGAAATTAGCCTGAACTAGATTTTGGACTATGATTAAAATATAGTAGCTTTTTTGGTAGTAGTAATTCGTTGGAAGTAACGAGAAAGCGCGAAAAACAATATAAGCCTCCTTCTTACGCAGTTGGGTAAAAAAATAAAGTGCCTGTGATACATCCGCAGTATGTTCAGTATTAGTCTTTTTGTCATTGATTTGATTGATTTTATACAGTCGAATTTGCTTATCTATACTTGTCTGACAACAAGAAGAGGTAATGTATTTCACGTAATAAGTGTATTTATATTGTTTTATATTAATTGAAATTATCATTTTAACAAAGGACTCTGCATCAGCTGAAAAAAAAAATCTTTCGTCTGTCCGGATCATTGTTAGTACACTACACGTGTATGGGTCGTATTTTTCATTCATCTTGATACTTGATATATATATAGGTAGGTTTTTCATTTTACATTATGGTTGATGTATGATTGATGTATTTCCTAAAATTATTATTATTTATTTATGGGGGGAAAAGGCGGGAAGTTTGCTGTATCGCCATTTAGTGACCGATCTTGATAAATATTTATTGAAAACATTTTGGCGGGAACGTTATGTACCCATAGAAACATGTTGTTGCTTTGTTTTATTTTCCTAAAATTGTGTTATTTTGAACATTAATGCGATAAAAAAGCTTAAAGTCGCTATCACTTTACTGAGGCAAGACTCGAAGTTGAAAATGACTGTTTACGTGACTTAGACTGTAACTAGAACACTATATAACTAGTATTATTCAAGAAACTTGAAGATTATCTCAATACTTGACACTGGCAATTCGCTAATCGCGTGGTCCAATACAAAAAAGAAGAAGACGAAGAACATTTGGTACTTAATTCTAAACAAAAAAATTAAATATGAGCAAAATCGGTATAGAGGTTGTTGAGACAAATGGTTGTAAAATCTCGGTTAATACTTACTAGTCTATTTTGATTTGCTATCACATAATCTAGCAAAAGTAGGCTGATGAGTTTTGTAAAAAGTGTCCTTTACTAGGTTTTAAATTTGTTTCTTAAACATTTGACTTGAATGAAGTTCCAAATGGTAATAAACATACATAAAGCATTCAAGTTACGTCTATTTTCCTTTATGCGGTAGGCAGAGCGTCAATGACGATTTGTCGTTTGACGCCACATTTGACGTCACGACGGATAACACATACTATGGATATACACTTTTATCCCGGAAAAATGCATCGAGTAAATTGTGATACAGGGTGATACTACGTGGCGTAACTATTATATTCAAAAGCCTCATTGTCTGTTATCTTATCATGACTAAACGTGGCAGATCGTAATGAAAGCTAATACACTAAGTCTAAGTAATGCTATAAAAAATTGATGTAAAGCAGTAAGTAACTCGATAAAGTAGGTAGACGAATCTATGAATAATTTACACAGAAATCGTTTGTGTTCCTGACAGGAGGTTGTTTAATATCAGGCGAGTTAGCGGTCAAGCGCAAGCCTATTACTGAAGAGAAATAGGTAGGTAATATAGAAATATAGAAACGTGTAGTATGGCATACTATGCTTATCGTAAAATAAATGGCCACAGATCTGGCCGAATACGATGTTGCGAAAAGATGAAATGCCATATTTACTGTTATTGTAATTCTTAATTTAGTTCCAAATAAAGAATATTTCATTTCATTTCATATTTATCAATAAAAATAATTTTCGGCATTTTTTTCAGAAATCGTGTTTTTGTGTTAGGAGAAATCTAGGCAAAACAAATCAACATTTCACATACAAAAAAATTGAGCATAATCTAATAGTAAAAGTATTTTTTCTTAATTTTGAAAAAGGTGCTTTTGTCCACTTTATTGTCATATGGAAGTTTATGGTCATACCTGGTATCTGGTATCTAGTTATATCGAGATATAGACCTAAAGCTTTTAACCCCGATGTAAGTTCTAATTTTCGTAATTATGAACTGTCATTTGGCGTAAGTCTGTTGTTCATTACGGTGATGACCTGTACTAAGCCTAAAAGCGGCTGTGATTTTGGAACTTTTTGAACTTTTGAACTTTTACTAAGGCACAACACACTCCAATAATTCTTCATGCGTACTGCACTGGAATGTAATTTTTTGCCGCCATCATGTTTCCTGAGAGCATTTTCAGGAATTTTCAAGGCTAGAATGAGTAGATATCGTCTAGATCGCGAGCTCCATCCTCAGCCACACCGTCGTTTAAGGTGATACGTCACGTATGCGGCAGGAAATTCAAATTTCAAACAGTTATTTTGTTCTCGTAGCTAAGGCAATAAGATTATCCTTTACATTATCATGTAATTTTATTTACCAATAAACCAATTTTTAGTGATTCAAGCAACTTTTCTCGATATGTAAGCAACGAGACGCATGATTGTTAAATTGACGTGATAATATAATCTTGAATTGTCGCAATTATTGTGATCACTTACAATAGTTACCCAAACTAGGTACAAGTACAATAAAACTGTTCGATATTAGAATTTCCCGCTGCATGCGTATCGTCGGCCCTTAACATCGAGCGAGTTGGTGGTCATTATAGATCTATCTAGCGTAAAAAAAAGCAAATAATATTAGTTGTCCCATAGAAATAGTTTATTGTGTTGATCTGTATGGAACGGATGATTACTTTTTCGCCAATCATGAGTTGTGTCCATAGTAAAAGTTATTTATAATGGTGTGAATACAATGATCACACGATGGTGTCCTTTCAGTTTAGGCCACCGTTATAACCCTGTATGTAATTTTTTGCTTCTCAGTCATAAGTAACAAGAGCACCAAAACGCTTATCTTCTGAAAAACGCTTATCTTGTCAAAAACCAGAGAAAACCTTGTATGCATCTATGTCAAAGTTCATTACTAAGGTTTACGGTTAGTCTGGTTGACGACATCCCACGGCAAGTGCTTTAAAACAGGTTCCCTATACGGACGATATAAGATTACCATATGTGTGTATGTGCCTAGTTTCTACAACACTGACACACTTACAGCTCCTTTTATCGATCTTGTACTATTTTACTCTTGAATATTTTAGTCATTTCGGCGTCCGAGACTGTGTTCGTGTCTTGAGAAATACGGGGTTAAGAAACTTTTGCTTTTGGTAAATTTTACTTGATTAAGAATGGAACATGTAAATTGGGTCAATATTAAATCAGTTATAGAGCAAAGTAGAGGTTTTCCGCCAGTTTGGCTATTTGTCGGTTTGATCTCTGCAATTTTTCACCAGTAACCTACATTGCGTATTTATCCATTCAACCGAGAATACTATTTTCTATACATAAATATGAATCTACGATGGAGCGCGCTTGTCTAGAAGAAACCGATTTTCTCGCGATTTAAAACCCACATTGTATATATATCCGGAAAACCACTCAGGATGGGTGGAAGGTTTTGATCTCCTAAACTTGGCTGTCGCTGACGATCTATTTTTTTTTTATGTAGAAATAGGTTTGCCCTTGACCGCCAACTCGCCTGATGTTAAGCGACGTTGCGGTCTACGATGGAGCGTGCTTAATTTACTCGCGATTTAAAGACACCTAGACTATATCTATCGGGAAAACCCCACTCAGGAAGCGTATTCCACAATCTAGCAGTCCGCACGATGAAAGTGGAATTAAAGCGTGTCGTTCGGGTTTTTGGAATGTCCACCATGAAACGGTGACGCTTTTTCGTGTTTCTGACTGTCCGATAGTAAAAATGGCAAGGGGGAAACAGATGGAGGAGGGAGAGAGGGGGGGGAACAGAAATTCACTATTTATTTATTTTTCTCGCTAATTTATTTCGTTCGTCTGCTGTGCTCCGTAAACATAATATGTACTTTGCAGGTGCGACCCGCAATAATTTACTTCTATTAGTGGGTCGGGAGCTGTTTTACTCATATTCATACGTGTGTTAATACAATCAATGATGTCATAATGCCTACTGCCGTAAATACCAACCACTACTCAATTCATGCTAGGAAATGACGATAGTTTTTTCAGATATCTACTTAGAAGCTTTGCACGGTCTCTTACAACAAAACTTGATCGCTACGGTAGAGCGCACACCTAAAAAATATTTACTCTCACTTTAACAGACACCTAGAATATATCTATTGATAAAGACCGGTCAAGAAGGGAATTCCATAGCTTAGCAGTTCGTACGTTCGTTTGATAAAAATAGAAATAAACCGTTTTGTCCAGATTTTTGGAATTTACATCATGGAACGATGTCGCTTTGTTTTGTAGTGTTCCTGACCGTAAAAAGGGCTAGGTCATTCAATCATTTGTGTTATTTGTGTTTGTGTCGCTTAACACCAGGTGAGTTGACGGTCAAGCGCAAGCCTATTTTCGAATAAAAAAATATATAAAAAAAACACAGTTCACCACACCAACTGATCGACTGAAGTAATAATAGTACTCCTCTAAACCAGAGTTGTGTATCAATATCGTTATATTGTGGTAGCTTAAATGATCGACAACTATCGGTCGATCAAACGATCGACCAGTACTCTATCGACTGTTGGTCACTTGTGATACATTATCGATCGACTGTCGATCAATCATCGACCGACTTTGCATCAACCCGAATCAAAGAGCCCTGCGAGTAGCCAAACTGGCTGGACCACGTCTGTCGGGCTCAGCGATTTATAAAATATAGTTTACATAATTATTACCATAATTTGTATGTCACCAAACGACGATCTGACCCACTAGAATGTCATTTGGTTATTGGCTTACGTAATAGCGTTTGTTGTAACTACTAATTCACCATCGTTTGTATACTCGTGAAGCTTAGTGTCTTTTGACAGTTTTACATTTTGATTTTCATTTTTGATCTAAGCACCTAGGTACCTAAAGTATAATAAATAAATATCCCTGGTCAAACAGCGCGAGACATAGAGCATTTATAAAAGAGATCCCAAGCTTTGCTGTACAGATCTAAGTAACTACAAATGAAGATCACTGGAGCACTTGGTCTTTTTAACCGACTTCCAAAAAGAAGGAGATTATCAATTCGATCCGTATGTTTTTTATTTTATTTTATTTTTTATAAACCTCTACTTAGGTATTTAGCGAATGTCACTTATGAACGAGCGAGCCGACAAGGCGCCAAAGGCGAACTTTGTCATGACCAAATCGAAGACGTTTTGGAGAAAAGTCTGGTCATAAGTACCCGCAACCGTTGAAAGTGTATGAAAACACTAATTAAAGTGGTAGAAGCGACATATGTGTGTAAAGATCGTCGCAAGTAGAAAGATGCAGTCTCTGTCTAAAAGGCGTGATTATCTATTTAGGCATTAGTGTCTATTTAGATCCACAGCAGCTATGTACGGTCAAAACTTTGAAAACGATCTTTAGGCAAATTCTTCTGTCCAAGTAAAGTTAATTTATATAGCTTAGTTTTAAGCACATTTCCTGAGGAAAGGGTTCTTCGATAACTATAATTATTAGAACTATATGACTAGCCAGTCTGTCGTAATGAATCTGAAACGTTTGGAGCTTGCTAGTCTGTAGTAATGACAACAAACATTTCTAAAAAACCGTAAGTACGCAGATCATTATTACACAAGCCGAAGTAAATTGCGATGGTAATTGAATTCATCAAGTATTATAATATCCGGTATACTCAAGATTGTTACGGATAAGGGGGAAAGTCGTACCGTACCGGTCGTCACCGTACCGCGACCGGTTTTCTTTGTACCAACTATTCAGATACGGTTTGTTTTAATATTTTTTCGATTAGCAGAAATAATGACTGTGCACGCTATCTTATCGGAAAGATAGCGTGATAAGACACGCGTTCCTCTACAGTCAGTGTTTGTTGTGTGGCCCTTGGCGATTATATATATAATTTTTGTTTCTTCGGATATTCAGCTAATATAGGGAAGAAAATATTGATATAGATATATTAATAAATAATAAATATATCTTTATATATCTAATATATCTTTTTTATATTGATATTGATATAGATATTGATAAAGTTTTGTGAAGGTTTGTGTGGATATATTTTGTGTGTATAATTCGTGTGTGTGTTAGAAGTGTTTTAAAAATCTCTTGGGCTCCACTTAGTAATTATTACTTGTTAATAGTGTGTTGCATACATGAGTGTCCTATTAAGTATTCTGTGGTGGTTGAAAGTAAGTTTTCATTAGCTAAACGCTTAACCCTAGGGTTGAGCTTAATGTTTTGCTTAGAGACCATCCTAGAGGAATTGGGAATCCATTAGATGTCTATGGTTAAGGTAATGTAAACCCAGGGTTACCAATCGTGATTATGGGGTTTGCTGAAAAAAATACCCTAACTTTTCAATAAATAAATGTACATTAATATGTTGGTATACGATTATAAAAACTAACTTTACGATGACACGATGCGATTTGCTCAATAAATAATTTTGATCTATATATTTTTTTGTACTTCTCTTTCTATTTAAAAAATAGTTTCATGGGCAGAGGGCCGAAATTACGGACATTTCATGAAAATTCACTTCATAATTATATGAATGGCAAATTGAGTTTTTTTATATTATTTATATTTATTATTGTGACTTTAATTGCATAACCGTGACAGTCCCATTGTAATTGTTTTATTGGTGCAGGGCGAGTGGTAGCGGAGTGCAGGGCCGGTGCCGCGCCGTCTTCAGCTACCAGCCCGCGAACCCCGACGAGCTGCCGCTCTGTGTCGGGGATGTACTCGAAGTCTTAGGAGAAGTAAGCATTTTTGTATTATGTATTTGTTTTGTTTTTAACGCCCCGAACCAAAAAAGAGGGGTGTTATATAAGTTTGTGTAATGTGTATCTACTATCTGTATATCTGTGTGTCTGTCTGTGGCATCGTAGCTCTCGAACTGATGGACTGATTTTTATCTAGTTTTTAGGGTTCTGTACCCAAAGGGTAAAACGGGACCCTATTACTAAGACTCCGCTGTCTGTCTGTCCGTCTGTCACCAGGCTGTGTCTCATGAACCGTGATAGTTAGACAGTTAACATTTTCACAGATGATGTATTTATGTTGCCGCTATAACATCAAATACTAAAAAACAGAATAAAATTAATATTTAAGGGGGTCCCATACAACAAACGTGTTTTTTTTTGCTCGTTTTTGCTCGATATTGATAACGGCAACAGGTAGACGCTTGAAATATTCACATAATATTGAGTTATATTATTCACTTTAAAAGTAAATAATTAAATTAAAATAAAATTTATATTTAAGGCGTATTAGAAAGGCGAATTCGTTTATTTAGTATTTAAAAAAGTTTTTCTTCTATATCTTTTAAATTGGCTGAGGAATTGGAAAATTTATATTATGTTTTTTCACAATTTCGTTGCCAGTATAAATGATATCTAAATGAACAAATTCCTCTAACTTTTCTAATATCCCTACTCAATTATTTTATATGTTTAAAAATGTTGTGATGCGCGAGAGAGATAGCTGTGCGCTTTAACCTCGACCCCACTAATTATATTGTAGGGAGTGGCGAATGTCACACATATGCAATTTACTTGACAGACGGAAAAATGGCACAGAACTGGATAGCATTACAACCTAGACGAATATTACTATTACGTCACCATCAAGGCGCGTTTCGGGCCTGGCCTGCGGTATCACTTCTATAGCATTGTTCCTAGATCCTACCTACTTATTTATAGTTATATGGCTTACCGATAACTATTCATCAATCATAATTTCTTGCATTTCACTATGACGGTTGACACGTCTTATTGTAATTAGTAAACAGACGTTTATTCTTTTCGATAAAGTTCAATGCGCTTTGGACGCATCCAAGCTGTGGCTAAAGGATATAATTTTAATCCGATTGCCCAAAGACGAGGATAATGTTTTTCTGGTGTATGTATATTTTGATTGAAGCATGAAATCACCTCCTGCAGCTTAATCCACTGTAGCGAAATTGTGAAATATGTTGAGTGGGATTTTCCTAATAGATATAAGCTGGGTATCTTTAACGTTTAAATCGGTTTCTTCTAGGCAAGTGCGCCTCATTGTAGACTATGTAGACCGCATTTTATTTTATGTGGGAAACATAAAAAATTACGAACATCAATAAAGTAACGTCATATACCTAATTGCGGGAAAACAAACTTGACGTGATGAACATAGCTTTTAGGGTTTGTCTAAGGGCTCTAGGGCTCTTTAGTCTATTATCGTGAATATAGAATGAAAGAAATATAAATGTAATTTAGAAATCTAGTGTATCACATGATACAAGTATACAGGCATAGTAATAAACCGGTGTCCTAGTTTAGTGTTGCTATTTTTAGCAACGAAACAAAAAGTCATAAAATGTATATTACTCTTATTATTAGGCACTTAGGCAAATGACACATCATCATCACACATCATCATCACACATCATCATCATATCATAACCGCGGAACTAACCAAAGATCATCGGGATGCAGTTAGTTCGTATAAAACAAAGTATTGAAATGAAAGGCAACAATCTCGATGAGTGAATAATTTCAAATTGATTAATAAATCTTAATGTCTATTTTGTAATGCAGGTAGAAGAGGGGTGGTGGCAGGGCCGCCGTCAGGGCCGCGTGGGTGTGTTTCCCTCCAACTTCGTCGTGATGCTGGACCCGCCGCAGCCGGCGCCCCCCGTCGAGCCCGCGCCCGCCCTTCCGCCCAAACCTGGTAAGATTTTGACCCACGCTCCTCATGCTGTGCCTCACACCGTTTGTGACAGCACCTCGTTCATTCAACTTTCACACAGTTCATCCACACTTTCTTGGTTCGCTCTCTCTCAGTTCTACCGCTTTCTATCTTGTCTAATTCCCTTTTGCATCAATGGCTATCCTACCTTTTGTATCTGTATCAAGCACAGGTCCGATCGTGTATGGAGTACTGCTGTCACATTTTTTATGGATCAGCCAAGTATCAGCTGGAAGCTTTGTAATCAGTGGACCGGCGAGCTGTGAGGTTAATCGGTGACGATAAACTAGCTGCCAAGAAGCTACTTAGTCTCGAGCATCGCCGTAAAGTAGCATGTCTGTCTATTTTCTACAGGATTCATTTCGGGGAATGTGCGCAAGAGCTTCACGACCTAATTCCACCCTCCCCATTTCACTACAGGACTAGCAGAAAGTCGGCGAATTACCACCCATTTCTCGTTGAAATGCCAAAAATCCGTACTCAACGATATCGATCCACATTCCTGTTGCATGCAGCACAAGAATGGAATTCTTTGCTGCCATCTCTGTTTCCTGAGACCTACAATCTTGGAATTTTCAAGGCTAGAGTGAATAGATCTTCTAGATCGACGAGCTCCATCCTCGGCCACACCGTCGCCAAACATCAGGCGAGTTGGTGGTCAATCGTAGATCTATCTTGTATAAAAAAAAGTGGCTTTCTAATTTCGTGAACGCTAATAAACAAATCTGGCAAAGTACGAGTTTCACTCGCACACCGAGGCTTCCTTACTTTGCATGGTACAATACATGAACAAGAACACTGGTACCAGGGCTTATTGGGTATGTAAAGTTTTTATTTCATTTTTATTTGGTAGATTGAATCATTTAAAAGAACTTAAATAACCTATTTCAATATTTTTTATTATGTTCAATACTTATTTTTTAATATTTTTTTAAAGCTGATGTCACAAATCCTGCTGAATAAGATGTAGAGATAGCCTACTTGAACAAAAAAAAAGAAAAGAAAATTGACATTGTCAGTGAGATTTGTATTTGTCCGTAAGGTTTTTGTCTCTGACTTGATACCAGAGTTCAAATGTGACTCCAATGGTAATCCTCATCTTTTAATTATTACTGAATTTTTGACAATGCCAAAAATTTCTCATTAATTATCCGTAATTGACCAGTAATGTCACATAATTAGCCGTACCATAATTCCGAATAAGTTAGGGTTTATGGAGGATTCTGGTGATACTGTCCAGAATCCTCACCATACACTCATACGCAAAAACGGTGAGAGCTATCGACATATTTGAATGGAATGCATTCTCTGTGCTATGACTAACATGCGAATGGAATGCATCCTACACATTTCAATGCCGCATACGTGACCGCATAACCTACCTTCTCATGACATCTCCATATTACTTCATACCCCCTGGTATGTATAGCCTTCCACTCATATTTTTTTCGATTACTAGTACTATATACATTTAAACGTATGAAATACGCATGTCCTACTCCTACTAATACTATGTATTAGTTCTTTAGACTGTGCTATTACTAACATATGAATGGAGTTGCATTCCGCACCCAACACACCGCCGCATACGTGATGCGTCACCTACGTACCTACATCACAAGAGTACTACACTTACGTGTTTATAATACTTGATTGTGGCTGTTCATTCGCGCGCTAACTCAATCAGCGCCTCAAATGGACGCAACTGTGTCGGGACTCGAGTTGATCACTCCGATTGTGATGATTCCCCCTTCCATTTAACGTTGTTGGAAGGTCTCCGGTGTCAGATCGGTTTATGGGTTAAGGAGTTGAACAACCTTAATGCGGACCGTGCATCGGGAAAATATTCTTGCTCTAAATAGCCTTGGGGCGATATTGACGCGCAGAGCATGAATATTACGAGCTAGTGGCAACTGGCAGTATTACTTAGACAAGTCAAAAATAAATATTTCATTCAAATTAACATAAGTTAACTCATATGTTCGTAGTATCAAACAAGAGATCCTGTTTTAAGGTCACATAAATTATGTTATGTAACTACGGAACCCTACTTTGCGTGTGGTACGACACGAACTTGGCCATTTATAGTTCTTACACTTAACATGCTTCGATAACTCGGAAAAAGCAAACATAAGTACATTTTAATTAATTTATTCCTTTAGCTGTAATATGATAAAAAAATGCTATGAATGACAAAAATGCTATGTCGAGCTGTTTACGCTACAGGATTTTATATGGGGAAATCGGCTTCTAGTTCTTCTTCTTTTTTGTATTGGACCCGCATTAAAGCATTTGCCAGTGTCAAGTATCAGGATTTTTTCAAGTTTCTTGAATAAAACAATTTGTAAATGTTCTAGTCACAATCTAAGTCACGTATACAGACAATTTATCAGTCGAGTCCTGCTTCAGTAAAGTGGTGGCGACTTTACTAGAAGCTTTTATGGAGTTTTGCCGACAACGTAAAATCACACGTTTTACTGCTTTATTTCACTTGCCCACACTCACGCACCTTATCGAAAACTTAATGAATAAAACACCACCATTTATATAGCATTAATGTTCAAAATAACACAAGTTTAGGAAAATAAAACAAAGCAACAACACGTTACTAAGACGTTCCCGCCAAAACTCCGGCTTCTAGTTACTGTTGTTAATAGCGATTAGTGCTTGCCTTCTTTCTTAGCACACACAGGATACCCAAGTAGTGCCGTCCGCATACTTTTGTGGTTATACTATGTTATGACTGGCGGAGACATAAGCATAAGAAGAAGTCTTGTTATTTTCTATCTATATTATAAGATCCTGAAGGACATGCCGCAGGTCACACTATAATGGAGTTTATCTATACACAGTGAAGGAGCAATGTCGCGTGCTGTTCCCGTACTCGGCAGTGAACGAAGATGAGCTGACGCTGTCTGAGGGAGACATAGTGACGATCGTATCGAAGGATGCGCCGGACCGCGGCTGGTGGCGCGGCGAGCTTTGCGGCCGCGTCGGCCTCTTTCCGGATAACTTCGTACAGCTGTTACCCACTGGTCAGTATGTAGTGAACGAGTAATGTCGCGAAATATTCCCGTACTATGTAGTACACGAGGGCGAGCTGACGCTGTTTGAGGGAGGTCTACGTCCTTACCGAAATACGTTACTTAAGTTTCAACAACTCAAATTCTCGTGTCTTCTTTACGTAAGTTTCTTTACGTGTCAGCGAGAAGTTGACGACATATGTCGAGCATTGCTCAAATTTGAGTAGCGTTTATCGATACTCGTAAGACCCATTAGTGACGATTGTGTCGAACTAGGCGATAGAGTGAGGTGCGTGACCTATTCGGTCTCTTCTCAAATAACTTCGCGCAGCTGTGGCTCACTGGCCAGTAATGCTTCACTTAAATGTAGTGTTAGCCAGATGATTAAAGTGACTCTTTTCCACGAGGTACTGAGATAACTTTGAGCGAGACGTCGAAAGTCTTGGTGTCGAGTTCAGGGTTTCACCGTGCCTATCAACGAGGAATTGACTTGAGCCGGACAGAAAAAGTTTTGTGTACAATAGGAAAATTAAGTAGTTCGACTCTCTTCGGCTTGGACGATGCATTACGCGCCGATGGGAAATGATCGTTCTTACTTCATTGACATAAACTTTTATTACAAGAAATCTTAAGCTAGGAAAAATATATGGGTGTTGTGTGTTAAAAAGTCATATGGCGTTGTAAATGTCAGAAATTGTTTTTATTTTTTATTTTTATCAGCCCTGTTTGTACAAACTGTCCCACTGCTGGGAACGGGCCATCTCATTGTGAGAAGGGTTAGGCCATAGTCTGCCACGCTGGCCAAGTGCGGGTTGGCAGACTTACAGAAATTGTTTAATATTAGCTAATAATTCACGATTTTATACGCGTAGGAAAAAAATACCGAACCAAAACCAATCATACCTAATTATTTCATTATTAACCACTTACTCACTATCAATTAATTATAGCTTAAAAAACTGAAACAACCGATTTCAATTTACGCAATTTTGTTTACTTGGATGACACATTTTCCAGTTATTTTGTTTTAAAAAACAAAACACTGTACCGATTTTGATAAAATTTATATGGGACCACCTCTGAAGTATGATAAAGTATGACGAAATACCAAAAAAAAAAAAGAATCATCAAAAACAATTCATAATTAGAGAAGTGCGTAACAAACATACAAAAAACATACAGTCGAATTGAGAACCTCCTTCTTTTTGAAGTCGATTCAAAAAGCAAAATCACGGAAAACTATAAACCGATTACATTATCTCCCAACGCAGTTTATACTTACGATTGTAGCGTCACTGTATACGTCAAAGTAGTCATAGCTTGCGTTTGGCTTTTTTTTTTTAAATTAAAATGGACGTTGTTGATCCCGGAAAAATATCCTATGTTCTATTTTGATGTATACAAAATATATTTCATCAAATATCATAATAAATTGCTCAGCCGTGCAGTTGTGATAAGGTAACAGACCCAGAAAGGTAGAGCAAAGGAACTTGCTAACTAGCTTTTACAATAATAGTTAGGATTTTAACTAGTAGTTAAGTGGGTAGAGTAAAAATGTTGCTGATAAGTGAAGCAAGTAATCCTGGTCGCGGTACTTCAAATATTTGTACAGTACAGTACTGTACTAAAGATTCTGTGACAGTATACATACAAATATTTGTTCACCGCATGAGTAGCCGTCGGTCGTGTTCTGTATGTTTTTTACAAGGATACACAGATACACGTAAAATATTTAAAATTACAGAACATACTCAATATTCCACTTAAGAATGCGCTCAACGTGCGCAGCTATCTCTCTCTCGCATCACAACATTTGTAAACATATTCAATCATCATATAAGAAAAGTGAGAATTTAACTTTTTTTATTTTGATAGGAGAAATAGATACATACAATTACGCCTGCTTCTCCTAGCGGGGTAGGCAGAGCGTCAAGACCATGAGGCCGTTAAATGCCACATTTGACCTTTGTTAGAAAGACCTAGGGTTGACTGGCCTTGTGGCTCAGTTGGTAGCGTGTTTACGTCTACCTGCTGAACTGAAAGGTCGTGGGTTCGGTCCCCACCCAGGGCGAGCATTTGTGTGATGAGCATGAATGTTTGTTCTGTGTCTGGGTGTTTCTATGTATCATATGTATATATTTACAAAAAAAAGTATATATGTATTCTATCAGCCATCTAGTTCCGTTAGTACAAGCTTTGCTTAGTTTGGTCTAGATGGTGTTGTGTGTAATGTCCACAAATATTTAAAATATATATTTAGAAGGGTTAGATGGAAGGGAGAGGGTATTAGAGGATTAGAGGGGATACGAGGGTAAGATGTAATATTGGCTTGGAGTGACAGGGGGTCAGCCTATCGCCTACAGAAATGCAAATTTTCCTCAAGTCCCTTAACTGACTTGTACAGAATGTACAGTGTGCCAGGGAAGAGAAGCAGCTGGTACATTCTATATTTTTCTTTTTTTCCCAGGCCAGCATGGGATAGGATAATTTAAAAAAGTTTTTTTTTATATCTTTTAAATTAGTACGAAAATATATGTTTTTTCACAACTCCGTCGTTAGTATAAATGGTATCTGAATATCTTGGTATCTGATCAATCTTTTTTTAAATATTTCTCCTACCTAAATAAAGTAATTCATTTCTCACTTTTCTAATATCCCTAACCCATGATTTTATATGTTTAAAAAGGTTGTGATGCGCGAAATAATTAGCTGCGTGCGTTGATCACCGCCTTAAAGTTGTAGATGTAAATAATTATATTTAAAATAACTAAAAACCCGGTTTCAAAATACGCAATTTGTTAACTTGGATGATATTTTATCAGTTATTTTGTAATAAAAACCAAAGCAAAAACCAAACCAATTTTGATAAAATTTATATACATATCATATATGACACCTATCAAACAAAAAAAAAAACAAAAAAATTGACAATTGGCGGAGTACAATGAACAAACATACAAAAAATAAAACAAAAATAACATACAATAGAATTGAGAACCACCTTCTTTTTGGGAGTCGGTTGATTATATGCTTCCATTTCTAAGAATGAAATTTACGTATTTAAACCGCATGTAATCGAGTATGTTATAAAACTTATAATACAAACATTGAACCATTTCTAAGATTACGTTATCGTCGTCAGATTGATATATCGATTATGTAAAGTAGGCGATGTTGCGACAGTAGTCGGCTTTCAACGCTCGCTCTTGATTTAGGTACTAATTAATACAGATTTATTTCATTAATGTTTATAGTACGTCGTGACAACTTTTGCCATAAATTAACTAATTGGTATTTATTAAGGAAATGTTGAGTAGAAATATATGTAAACTTATTATACGGTTCTAACGAGCTATTCGTTTAGACTACCTTAGCGCGAAGTCTTTGTAAACCCCGTCCGTAAAAGAGGTTCGTTATAAGTTTGACGTGTCTCTATGTGTATGTCTGTGGCATCGTAGCTCTCAAACGGAGGAACTGATTTTGATCTAGTTTTTTGTTTGAAAGAGGATTTCATCGAGAGTGGTCTTAGCTATGTTTCATCAAAATCAGTTCAGCCGTTTTTATCGTGGATTTTTGAGTTTTCTATACTTATACTTGTGTTTTGGCTGTCTTTAACACTCCAATCTAGAAGACGTTTATTCACTCTAGATTATAGTTATCAGGAAACAGAGAAGGTGGCAGGGAGTTCCACTTCTGTGCAGTATGCATCAGAAATGTGGACAAAAATCGTCGAGTAAGCATTTTTAGCATTGAAATATGAAATGGTAGAGTGCCGAGTGCCGGCTTTCTCTTTGACCGCAGTGAAATGGGAAACCCTCCCCATTTCACTGCGCAAGTGTGCGCAAGAGCTTCACGACATTCCACCTGGAATAAGTTCGTGAAGCTCTTGCGTTCATTTGCTGAAATGGATCTGATAGAATATAGACAGACATGCTCCTTTACGGCGGCACTATAGACTAAGTAGCGTCTTGACAACTAGTTTATCATGACTGATTAATCTTATAGCTCGTCGGTAACTGATTCCAAAGCTTCCAATTGATAATATTATAGTAATTTTACATGAAAATAAAATAGATCTATGTCGAGGTGGAACATGTTGATCTACATATATGATGTATTTTCACTTTAAAAAGTCCTTGAAAATTCTAACAATGAAGGGTCTTACTGAAAAACGTTACTCAAATTTGAGCAATGCTCAACTTGTCAACTTCTCGCTGATAACATAGAGAAACTTACGGAAAGAAGACAGAGAATTTGAGACGTTGTTCAAAGTTAAGTAATTTCCGGTAAAGCCGCTAGTTCTCAGGAAATAGGAAAGGCGGCAAGGAGTTCCATTCCTGGAGTCCTATCACAAGCGTTCAAGCAGACTTATTTCAATATTACTTTGATTTTTGTCTCAATGTTTCTACAGTTGAGAGAGCAAGAAAAAGGTCAAAGAAATATTGAAATAATATTTATATTAAGGTAGTAAACACCTCCGAGCAGTATGCATCAAAATTGTTATAGACCCGACTTTAGAATTATTATTTTGTAGTTGCACTACATTACTTTACAACTTTGTTCATTGTTCTCGGTTCTAAAAGTGGATATATTTTGCCTCGTGTATGGGTCAATGAACAAAATTATCAATGAGCCGTGTTCTTCATGAATTTACTCATTCATGCAAAGTTAGGAGAAGCAATAAATTTTGAAATGATTAATGTTACTTAACAAGACTCATCGAGTGAGGCAATTTCCTGTGTTTATAATAGCTCTATTCAATAGATAATACGACAAAGTTGAAACAAACAATTTCTTTATCATAAAAAATTGTCATTTAATGGCTGTTCCCGAAGACGTTGTCCTGCAGTCGGCTACTGTGTTTCGGTCTCATTTCACGCAAACATATATCTTGAATTCACACAAAACATATCCTTGAACTACCTAATTCTGGGTATCTGTTCTAATATTTTCCTTTTAAATACTTTATTCGGATTATTATGGATAAAATAATAATAATAAGTTGGTCGTCACTGGACGCTCGTCAGATGTGAAACAAAAGGTACATACATACATAAAATCACGCATGTTTTCCCTTACGAGGTAGGCAGAACGTCAAAGACCAATAAGGCCGTTTGACGACACATTTGACCGTAATTAGAGGATTAGATGGAGAGGAGAGGGTATTAGATGGTTAGAATGGATAAGAGAGCAGGATGTAATCAATCAATCAATCAATAATAATTTATTTCAGACTCAGAGATCCATATCATTTTATAGTATAAATTGTATTAAATTAAATTATTATTATTACATGTCAAATAAATCGAATTAAATTAATTACATTGAATCTACATGTCACATTATAAATAAATAAAATTCATATTATTATTATTCTAATCATAGAAACATTGTTTTACTAATACTCTGATGTGATGGCGCAGAATTTATTTATTTAATTAACTAAAATGGTATTCACCAATTACATTAGTTAATATACATTACATACATATAATAATAATAGTCGGCAGCGGAGGACGTCCTCGCCGCGCTGGTCTTTGTGGCGGCGGTGACGTCGGAGGCTCGCTTTCCGTGCTTGACACGCTGCCACTGGAGTTGCGAGGGGTCAGGACCTCCTCGCTCTCTGATGATAAAGGCGATGTTGGTGTCGGCGATGGGGCGAGAGGAGGTCTTGTTGGTGCGCCTTTAGTAGCCGCTCTTGATTTGGTCCGAGTGATCATTTATTTTGAATAATGTTGGCTTGCAGTGTCAGGGGGTCAGCCCATCGCTTACATATATGCTAATATCCCTCAAGTCCCTGAACTGACTTACAGCCTTATGCCCGAGAAGAAAAGCAGCTGGTACAATCTGTTTTTCCTTTTAGCCGATTGCGTAAGGAGGCTTATGTTTTACGAGTATATGTATGTATGTATGTGAACATGTATGTATGTTTATTTATTTAATTAGGGGCGTAACGGCGTCAAAGAGAGTCATGCAATTTTCCATCACGACGGCGTACGAGTTGGTTTACTACCAAGGTGTGCCAATAACAGCCGCAAGATAGTAGTACCTAACCCTGAATAAACGATGCGCTTACCGAAAAATAGTTTTTTTTTTTTTTTTATATTAAGTATATAAGTATATATTAGCTTTAATTCCACTTTCATTGTGCGTACTGCTAGATTGTGAAATACGCTTCCTGAGTGGGTCTTTCTCAATAGGTATAATCTGGTTGTCTTTAAATCGCGAGTGAATTGGTTTCTTCTTGGTAAGCGCGCTCAATCGTAGACCGTAACGTCGCTTGTCATCGGGCGAGTTGGCGGTCAAGCGCAAACCTATTTTTACATAAAAAATAAGGTCGATTTTAATTAGTTAAGATTAAAGTGGTTTCTGGCTAGGAAATGCACCGAGGAACAACTTGTATGACATTTAAAAAATTGCAAAAATAATATCAGCTGTTTCATACAAACTTTTTATTGATATTTGGAATGCATGGAGTGCAAGAATAACTTTTTTTGAATTTTTAAAAGTGATAGAACGAAAATTGTCGCACATAAATTGGCCTTAAATACTTCTAGTTAATTAAAGACAACCATTCATAGATTGTTTTTAAAATATTACTAGCCATACTACAAAGTTGAAAAATCTTACGCAACCGCTATTTACTCTTTGTGCAATTAGATAATATTTGCAAAATTATCATTTATTTTTATTCATGACGCTGTATGTGACCATTCAATAAGTGTCACATCACGTCACGTCTGCCTTGAACATTTCACAGTACAAAGCCGAGCCAATACGGGAGAGAACTCCGTCTGGTTGGTTTAGGACAACAATAACATAAGCTGTTTGTTTTACGGCCGGTATGTGCTGTACATAGTGTTGTAGTGGACATAGTACACGTAGATATAGTTAAGTTTGTAAACAGACCGCCTGCACCGGTGTGAGGAGGCGTCACTCATTTTTGTAGGGTGTTTTTACCCGACTGCATAAGAAGGAGGGTTATGTTTTTCGAGTGTATGTATGTATGTTTGTATATGATCGCTTACAGCCTAAACAGCTGGACCGATGTTGATGTGTCGTTAGATTCGTCTTCACTTCCAGAATGTCATGGGCTACATGTTTATGTAATAATAATAATACATTTCTCACAACAATAAATAGTTTTTTCGTAAACTCCAACGAACTTTTTCGTAATAAACAAGTTTTTACTAGAATTATTCTATTGCATTTGCGCATGCGCATTTGTATTTTACTTATATTATTTATACTTTTACAGCGATTTTACGCATACTTTCTCACAAAAAAACGTACACTCAACAGCATATCAAGCTTAAAGAAATCGTAAGTTAGACGGCAAAAAAACAACTTTCCTGCAGTCGGGTATTTTGTTTTTATTTTAACATAGATACTTGTTGTTTGAAGGGTTGTTGGGATAATGTCTGTTGTTCGAATGTGTAGCATGTCTTTTAGATGATGATTTCTTATAATGTAGGAAGACGAGGAGATACGTTAATTCACACGTAACATTTTCTATTTAACTATCTATTCAGCCTATATCCACCCATTCCTGGGTATAGGCCTCATTTCGTTCACGCAATCTTTTCCGGTCCTGTACGAGTCTCATCTAATGACATTCGACATGTGCGATATCATCTGACCATCGGGCCGGTATTACATTTTAGTATTTATTTAACGAAAATCATACAAAAATCTCATACAAACAGTATTATCATCTTTTCCGAATTTTCTGTTCAAATGTTCAATTTCTCCCCCTATAACTCTATAAATATTAATGCACACTTTTGAAAATAAATACTGAAATATCCAAATCGGCGTAGTTGTTATTTAGTTAAGTGATGCACTAACCATCGGCAGCCTCAATAAAAATTCAGTCCCCACGCTTGGCTAAATAGCTACACTAAAAGAGCTTTAATCTTAAAGCAATAGCCTCCTAAAAACCAAACATTATGAATTAGTTGAGTTTCATTTGTGTACTACTAATACTAACGTAAAGCCTAAACCGCTGATCCTAGAGACATAATATTAATGAGTTTTGTCAAGTTTAGGTGTCCTATAAGAAGGATTTCTCATTCGCGGGTAAAATCGCAGTAGCCGGATTTTGCGGGTGTCTTGACACCATGAAATGAACGATAAAAAGTTCAGTAACAACCTCATAGAAATGAGCTGCCTCCTCCGCACCACTGCTTAGTAGTTGATGTTTTGCTATTGACATTTCTCGTGAAGGTTGCGAGCTCAGTCGTGATTTTGCGTAACGCGGCCGAGCGCGGGCCGCCTTCGGCTTTTTATAACTAGTTGCCTCACTGAGCGCCGCGTTGGTGTAACTCCTAATGCCCATACTCGATTTCCTTACTTTTGACATATTCTAATGCGAAATTTTCGACTCTTACCAACGAAATGGGCGTCGAAAGTGAGTGTTGTGTTGCGAACTTTTTTTTAAACTCTAATTTTTTAAGTAAAATATATCTTGTTTATGGTGTTTTTGCAGTATTAACTATCTGTTTGTTTTATGGTGTTTTTATAATTAGATGATTATCAACATAAGCCCATAAATAATTCGAAGTGCGCGTTTCAAAGCGATCAGCAGTGAATATACGATCTTGGTATAAACGATTATGTTCGTAAACTTTGCAATGTGATCACGGGCACAAATAGAAATGTTTTTTATTTCTTTTTAGCAAGGACCAAGACATATTTAAATGAGTTAAATAGTTTTTAAATACGATTACATTTGCGTATAATTTTTTGTTAAAAATGTGTGCATTTGTGAATCCAGTTGCTGCTGAGGTTGAGGAAAAGAAGCCGGAGCGGCCTCCTTCGAAGACGAACTCTATTTACCCCGTACTCAACAAGTATTCAGAAAAAACTGCTTCTGTGAAGGAACTCACCACGTCTAAGATAAGGTAAGGTTTTTTATATTGTTTTTTAATATTATCTATTTTGTTTTATTCATTCACGGATGGGCTTGCGCTTGACCGCCAGCTCGCCTGATGTTGAGCGAAGCTGCGGACAACGATTGAGCGCGCTGGCTTAGATGAAACCTATTCGTGTTTTGAAGACACCTAAGTTATAGTCATCCTATCGGGAAAAACTCATTCAGACACATTCCACAATTTAGAAGTTCACATAAAAGTGTATTCTTTATGTAATTTTATTACTTTCTTGGCTTGACATTGGGTCAGACATTTCAACCTTAAGTAATTTAATTGAGTTCCCATTTCCGAAACAAAAAGTTGCTTTTTAAGAAAGTTTTATTGGTGATTAATTTAAGATTGTTATACCGTTCAAGGCTAGATATGTATCAGATTAGAGCAAATCCTTACCAACAAAAAGTGTTTCAAAAGATTAGTGCAAAAAACAATTACCACCGATACGAGTTATCATGAAAGCGATTGTACACACGCTTTAGAATGTCGACCTTCGTGTGAAGATAATAATAATTTTAAATTTTTAACTGTAATATAGAATGTAGCCCGTTGTTTTTGTTGCAATGTTTTCTACTGCTGTTATGTAGAAAACATTATTATTTGAGTTTTATTTTTATTTTTAACTTACTTCAAAAAAGGAGGTACTAAATTCAGTTGTATTTTTTACCTGACCGTAAGAAGGAGGGTATGTTTTTGAGTGTCTGTATGTATGTGGGTATGTATACATGTGTTTTTGTATGTGTGTAAGTATGTTTTTATATTACCTCCTACGGCCTAAACGACTTGACCGATTTTGATGTACGAGATGTTATTAGATTCGTCTCCACTCCCTGAGTGTCATGGGCTATATTTTTTGTAATAGTCATTATAATAATACGGTTCTACTCTACTGAACTTTCTCGTAATAAATAAGTGATTTTACTAGGATGATTCTAAAAATGCATATTTACAACTTTTTACAGTGTTTTATCTATTTTATATTTATTTATTTTATGCTTACTTTCTCACGTAAAAATGCACTCAACAGCTTATCAAGCGTAACGAAGTTGTAAGTTAGATTGCAAAAACCGCTGTTCTGCAGTCAGGCATTTTGTTTTTCTTTTAATATAGAATATAGATATTTGTTAAATGTTTGTTACCGCATAACTAGGACATTTATAGACCAATTTGGAAAATTATTTTTATGATTGAAACTAGTCTCATCAAAATCGGTTCAGTAGTTTGGTTTTTAAACAAATTTCCGAATTTTGAGGTCCTTTGTTTCAGTTTTCCAAACTATAATTAATTATTTAGTTGTCTTTTAAACACGAATGAATCGATTTCTTCTAGGCAAGTGTGCTATATTGTAGACCATAATATCGTGAATTGACGTTCTGATGTAAGCCTATGACATCGTCTAGAGCCTTAGCTCTAGCCCTTAGGCTAGAGCAGAGTTACGTGACATTGGCGAGAACTTAAGAACGCCATAGACAATAATTGAATAGAACTACAGCAGAGTTTATAAATGTTATAAGTACTGCCGTTTGCGCGTGAATTTAACTGACTATGGCGGGATCTATGAACGACAGCATAAAGCCTAAAAAAAAAACAACGGATAAATTCACACGGTCGTTATCACCTCGTTGTTTTAACATTTTACTGTTAAGGTCCAGATTAAATCGCGCAGCTCTTTCGCGCATCCCAACATTTTTAAACATGTATATAAAATCATTGAGTGGGATATTAGAAAAGTGAGAGCTAAATTTATTTATTTAGAGAGGAGAAACATTTAAAAAAAGTTTTAATCAGATATCATTTAAACTGGCGACGAAAAAAAAAAACATATATTTTCTTATTCCTCAGCCATCTTTTCTAATATCCGTATTCAATGATTTGATATGTTTAAAAAGGTCGTGATGCGTGAGAGAGATAGCTGCGCGCGTTTAGCGAGTCCTTAAGCCTATAAAGTTAGCGAGCAAAGTACGTACGTACTATCCTCTAAGCCTATTTACTACAACTCGGGAATCATGCGTTACAGAGGCGCTTCTTTTTCTGCGTCCACGTCTGCGTAACGCATTTACTCTGGACAAAACTTTTAAACAATTAAATACTCTAATATGGATAATATAGGGCATAAGCTCATCGGAATCCTTTATTCTTTGTGGATTAAAAATATAAACATAATCATAGATATTAATATTTTTATATCATTATGATAGTATAACATGACTCACTGCTGGCGTTTTGTTGTTGGTATTATCAGTGTCCGTTTTTACGTGTCTTTAAGAAGTTATATCACAGTATATACTTACTATGTGTAAGTTTATACTTCTTAGTATATCGGGTAAAAGAGGCATTCTGTTTATTTTATTTTTATTTATCATAATTACAGAGCTTAAAATAAAAAAAACACAGGTGTTTAATATCACCTAAAAACCACAAATGGTTTGTGGAGGCGCTAAAAAAATAATATAATAATAACATGTAAGCCTACATTTATATCTGAATAGTATACATACCATTGATAAATTAGAGCTGCCATGACTCTTTTTAATAAAGTTAGTAATGGTTATAAAGTTATTGCTCACGAGTATAGTCACGCGGGAACGAGAAACTTTTTTACCCGAATGGTCAAAAGGAAGGTAATGTTTTTCGGGTATATATACAACTCGAATTGTTTACACCCGAATAGTATATATTTCCTATCGTAGGTAGCAAACTTGGCTTAGTTGATTTTGATGCACGAGGTATCATAATATTATTGTGTATCTCCTGAGTGTTATAAGAAAAAACCTTATACCTCGGTTGTAAAAAAAGAAAACCTACTTGTTAGCCATGGCCATTATAAGTTAAGCCCAAGTACTATGTCAAAAAGAACATCGTCTGTTTTTTGATCACGAAGGCCTCTCGAGTTGTAAATTAATCAATTTTTTAAATCGAGATAAGATGATGAGTACAATTATTCTGATATATACAGATTAACTTGTTCAGCTGTTACGAATGAAAAGGTTAAATTAATAACTACAGAAAATGATTTCTGTCCAGTGGACTTGCTTTAGACTCACCCCATTCATAATTATTTCGCTTAATTAACAACAAAAGCCTAATGATATTGGCCTATTTGACGCATTGAAATCTATTGTGTCAATTTTGAGAAAGCGAAACTCTGAAACCCGTCGCTTCGGCAATGAATGCGCAAGAGCCTCGGGGACTTTTTTGATTTGAATAAATGTAACTTTTGAAAGTGTTATTAGAAACTCGACATTACGAGAGTGGTTAAACTGCGATTGTGTATAAGATGTTAATAGTATCTTTCTTTTTTACAGATTTTCGATGCTTTTATTTAGAGTATATATATATATATATATATTATTCTGTTTTATTACGGAGTTTTGTCGATATTCAAATATGCCACTCCCATTAATCCTGATTACACTTATAAATTTAAAATATATTTCATAAATTTACGGTTAGAGTTCCTTATATTCTTAATATCAATCAGTCAAGAAACGAAACAACCTGATGACTTCCGTCATTCCTGAAAGGTACTCTCTCATCACATTTAGATCACTTTTAGATCACTCTCACTCCTAGAATTGCGTGCGAAGGTAAAAGGCGAGTTGATGGTCAACCTAATCAAATTGCATTTTGTTTTCAAATTGTTGCTATTGTTATTGTAATTAAAACCCCCGTAAAAAGCGACTGAACCGATTTTGGTGAAACATAGCTAAGAACACTCGATAAAATCTTTCAAAAAAAAAAAAAACTAGATCAATATCGATCTATCCGTTTGAGAGCTACGGTCCCACAGACAAACACAGATACAGACGTCAAACTTATAACACATTTATAATTATATTGGATATTGGAAATTTTTTAACCCCCGACTCAAAAAGCCCTCTTTTTGGGTCAGGGGTTAAAAAGTGTTCAAATCGCGTTTTTTTTTGTTGCCACGACATTCTTGTAGATTTCTATATGTGTATCCTGACTATGTTTATCACAAGAGATCTAGATTCTATATCTGAACGTTATGCAATCTCGATGATTTGTTTGATTATTTTGAGTGTAGGTAAATACTCGTTGTACTGGCAAAAATGCAATCCTCACAACTCCTTTTGTATCGATTTTATTTACGCTACGACAAAGCCAAATACTTCATTGTAGATTCTATCTTCCTCAATCAAAGTTGAATAACAGTTTCAATTGAATAATGATGCGACCAACGACATTATAATATCGGATGCGACATCTACTCTTTGTTTACTTGCTATATCTACCGACGGTATCAATTCTCGTTAGAGTTCCGTACCAAGACGAGGAATCTTTATAATTTCGTTATGTTTTTCGAACCGAACATATTCATGTGATATTCATTGTGTTAACCACTATGACCCTGGTCCATATTAAGTTTAAAATTATTTTTTTTATAATATTTTTTTCATAATATAGACAATGAGTAGGGTGGCGCTGCTGTCTCGCTCGCACGCGGCTCCTTTTTTTAGTTATACAATTATTACAATTATCAAAAATTTCCACGTTTACACCTTTATTTCGGTCAAAATAACAGATATAAAAAGAAAAGCTATTGTTAATACATTGTAATAGCAAAGTTGCATGCGATTGTTAAAGCTAAAGAGAGAATATTTATCAAAAGTAATTTCAATAATTTTATAACTAAAAAAAGGTGCCGCGTGCGAGCAAGACAGCGGCGCCACCCTACTATTAGCCTTAAAATTAATTTTAGGTAGTAATTTATGAAAAAGGAGAATTTAGGAGTGGCATTCCATACTACGTGTAACAAAGGGGATATTTGCTTTCAACTGTACTGCCTCATCTTGAAAATATATTTTAAATTAAAAGTAAATATTTAGTTATTTTTTTAAAACTTTTTTGTGCAAGATATAATCTCTAAGGCGTAAAAGATATTCCCTATTATAGTTCTAGGAATAAGTGTTTTAACATAGTTATAGATCAAGCTGTCAAATTAGTTCTAATATTTTATTACAACTTAAAAGTGTAAAACATTCAAGATGTCGTAGCTCAAAGGTCAGCGACCTTTTTGGAATATGGTCTTTTAAAACAATACCTGTTAAGTGGTCTTCTTCATGGCATTGGTTATGGAATCCTTCATATGCGTGTCACGGCGCGTTCTTATCCAGTTTTATTACAATACCTTTGTAAAGAAATCGACAAAATGTTTTCCTTGTTGAAGTTTCGTTAAATGTCGATGTTATTTTATTATTATTTCAGTATGCACAAAGAAAACACGCTGAGCAAAGAGACAAGCACACAGAGCACAGTCACGACAACAAACAAGAGCGAGACGGAGAAGTTAATACACAACGAGACAGTAGTGGATGGAACTATTGATGGACAAGTAAGTGTTTTTGGAAGTTGCCTAGTTTGTGAATATACTTTGATTTGGTTGAAACGTAGACAAATAGGATTTTACAAAAATAACGTTATTCAAATGTGATAGACGGCCGGCTAAAAATATTCTGTCAATTTCTCACTGACATATAATGGCACTTGCGGAAATAAGACAGAGAATTTGAGAAATGATCGTCAAAGTTCATAAAAATAATTCATAAAAACTTTATTTGGTTAAGTTGGTATATTGGAAGTATTAGGAAAAAGTTCGTTGGAGATTATGAAAAACCCCCATTTTTTATTTTTGCGAGAGATGTGTTATCACTATTGCAATAAAATATAGCCTATGACACTCAGGGAGTGAAGACGAATCTAACGACACCTCGCACATCAAAATTGGTCAAGCCGTATAGGCTGTAGGCGATCAAATAGAAACATACATACAAACACTCGAAAAACATGACACTCCTTACCCAGTCAGGTAAAAATCACTGTGATGTTATTATACTGTTGTTATAGCACTTATCAGTCATACGTGTTTGTATCCAAGAAACATAATTAATTAAAATTGGTTAGATTTATCGTCGCCAGTTGTTATTATTGAGCGTCTAGCCTAGTTATCGGTTTAGACCTCGCTACAAGATAAATGTAATTTAATGACCTATATGTATAATATCTTAACAAACAAAAACGACAAGTAAGTTCAGAAAAGTCACAAGCCTAGCTTAAAATCTTATAATGTGATTTGTGATAGAATTTGCAATTTGTTTCTGAGTTTTCTCTTGACTGTATGAAATAATACGCGAAATGTTTATGTAGCTTTTTCAAGAGACCGGATATTCCCTTTCGTTTTGTCAGAAAACCATTGATCAAAATATAACACAATTTTATATATGTATTATTTCTAATATTTTATGTTTATATTTTCAGATAAAGAAACCTCCAGTGCCATTAAAGAAGAGCCCCACCCCCGCCTCTAGTGTCGGGGGGTTGTTCAGCGGGCTGAAGAGTAAAATGCTTTCATCTTCAGATAAGTACGTGTTGTAGGAATAACTTCTTTGTATAGGATTTTTCTAGACAAGTGCGCTCTATCATGGACCGCAGCATCGCTAAACATCAGGTGATCTGGCGGTCAAGCGCAAGCCTATCAATGAATAAAAAAAGGACTAAAGAAAAATATTACTATTTATATTGAGCCTTCCTTGTATAAGTATATGTTTTTTTTTATAGACTACTAATATATTTTATTATACTATATAAATATCATAGAATTCGATACGATCGCTATGTAATTTTGGAATTGCCTATAAAAATTATAATAATTGAAGAAATTATTTTACGAATGAAGGAATTTTTCTTGTACAATTTTTTTCAAACATATTTTTGATGGATGAAAAAACTCCGTTTAAAAAAATGGATGTCTTTATTTTTATTTTACGTTTATTTTTTTGTAAGTTGTTGTTGTATTAGAATTACGAATGTGCAATCTACGAGTAACTCAACACTGATATTTACTTTCAGAGAAAAGGATAAAGAGAAAGAAAAAGAAAAGGAGAAAGATAAGCCGAGCTCGCTAGCCAACAGCGGTAGCAGCAGTAGCGGCGAGTGGGATCGGATAGACGGCGGCGCGGGCAGCAAACCCGCAGCCAGTTCCACCAACACCTTCGACCACATCGAGCGCAACACAATATTGAGTGACCCACGCGCCGGCAGGTTAGTGCGTTAAACGTGCGCGTCTGTCACGAGCGGACCACACGGCTCGGCTCAATAGGGAATATACATGATTTTATTTTATTTGTTCAATAAGCTAACCACAACTAGATCCGTTCTACAAAAATAAATTAAAGTATCTTCGAGATTAAGAAAGTTACAGGCACTACAATTGCAAGTTAAAGACCACGCCATCGCGGAAGATGACGTGGACCGTCTCGTGCGCCTTACAAATTCAAAGCAAACTATCGTTTCGCGGGAAAGCTACATTCCCCACCAAAAACTTTTAGTATTTATATCTCGGAAGTTTATTGACCGATTGTATCTATTCCCTTCTATACTGTTGTTCGAATTATTAATTTAAATATTTGCTCGGTTTTTAATTTTCCTTGCCATTGTATATGTTCTGTGACATCCCTAAAATAATCCAATCTAAGGGAATCCTAATGGAGAGGTATTTTAAATTTAAAATATTGATTTTATGAAGATAATAAAACATAAGGACGAAGCGAAAACGTGGAAAATAAGGCGAGAAAATAAGGAAGCGGGCACATGCTTTGCTTGAACTGAGCAACCCGCGTTGTAACATATCAGTTTACTTTATGTCAATATCCACTGCCTCGACTGCTATAGTTTAGGACACACAATTTTAAACTTAGGCGTCATTCGCTAAGACTATTATCAGCGTATCGCGTAGAGATTGGCATTAAAAAATTATTGAAATCGTACCCACTGATGACCGTGCCTCATATTGGCGAGTTTTGGTGTTGTATTAATACATTTTATTTATTACATGTGTATTGATTGCAGAGTGAAAGCACCACGTCGACGACCCCCGAGCCAAGTACTACGCGATGACTCGTTGCAAATCGGACTCAGCAACGGACACGAAGGTAAAACCCTGTTAAAAACATAGCATATTATATTATGTCGCATAACTTCAGGCGAGTTGTTGGTCAAGCGCAAACCTATTACTACATAAAAAAAAAGTAAGTGTAGCCATCACAGATAACGAATTTATTTGTTTTTGATAATGTTTTATTTATCCTTTCGTGAACCATTGCAAAGATTGAAGCTGTGCAAAACAATAGATTGCAAATTTGATGGTAGATTTTTTATTTGAACTACAGTAGCTAGGTTGATAAACTCTTTATTGCTTATAACTTAACTAAAAGACTTATTAATAAGAAAGGACTTACATACTACTGCAAACAAAAGGTGGCCTTATCGTTAAATGCGATTTCTTTCAGTCCATCTTGACATGGAGCAGCTTTTATGAAGTACCTCGGTCAGTTCAAAAAAATTGCAAATGCATACTTGGAAATACATCTTTAGTTTTATCTAATGTGTGATTTCATTTCAGTGCCCACGGAGAAACCCCCACCACCGAGTGAGAAACCCCCCTCAATGGAAGAGATTAAGCCTCGCGCGCGAGAGTGGGAGAAACACCGCGCGCCCTGGATGGAGGAACTGAAACTGAACCAGGCCAAGAAGACCAGCTTCGTGGAGACCAAGAGTCGGTCCGTCTCCTCCGGCGATCCGGGCGTAGCTGGCAAAGGGGCTGGTGGCAGCACAGACAGGTTAGTTGATACAGACTAGCTGGATCTATATAAAGCTCTTTGGCTGTAGTCGAGTTGGTTCACTGTTGTATCTCATAAAACATAACTCATGGCCGCACTACTAACTTACTACATAAAGTTAGCTATCACAACATCATCATAGTATTCTTCAAGTTTGACAACCAAAAGAAGTTGAAGCTAATAATTTTCCGGAGTGTCTAGAAACCAAATGCTTTTATAGGAGAATAAAATTACAGTAAAAAAAACTAAAAAACATGCTACAAATTATTGTGGTCAAAGTTCATTACAAGACTTTTCTAACAAATCCAAACACAGCTATAATACGATGTTCCATCATGAAGTTCTAGTTCATATCTTCCGGCTCCATCATCAGATCAGTTCGACAGTACCATATTAATGTATTGTCATCAGAACTACATACAGCTGCCAATTTTAATGACGCTACGATCCTTGGAAGATGGTTAAATTAGTTACCTTAGATTTCATTACATAGTTACTTACAGGTCGACCTAATAAAAGCGTGTTAAAATCAGAAAATGTTAGCAGTACTTATAAACGCGAGAATGATCAACAGAATATTCAAAAGTGAAAAACCTCCTTATTTTTTAAAATTTCAGAATTTTAGATGTCGGTCTGGAGGATGAGAGGAAAAGGTCGACCCACTCCATGGAAATGTCGAAAAGCACTTCTTCAATAAGCAACAGGATATCAGTTTTGGAGAGTTTTGAAGAGGTAAGTTCAGAATTCGCAAGTTCGTAAGGTCGTCACGCTCAGATAGATGTTGTTTTTTTGCTACACATTAGCACACTTTTTTCTGTGTTCTACCTATATGTGTAATACGCTTCCAGAATTGGCATTTCTAAATAGAAATAGAATATAATTATAATCTATCTGGGTGTCTTCAAATTGCGAGTGAATAGGTTCCTTCTAGGCAAGAGCGAGACGGACGATGGTCGGACTACGGACTCTTAATATCAGGCGAGATAACGGTCAAGTGCAAGCCTATTTTGGAATAAAAATTAATAAAAAGCTCTGATCTATATATTGTTACAATGTTAGTGTTAAATTTATAGAGTAAAGTGCGTCACTCACTGGACTCTACCGCGAAGAAAGACACGTCACCGGCGGGGCGGGAACCGGAGACGTTGCCTGCCAAGCCACCTGTACTAACCTCGCCTACTGCAGCCGGTATGTATACTATAAACGAATAATTTATATACATTACTAGCTCTGGCCCGCGGTTTCACTCGCGTATTGGATAAAAACGATGGCGATGGTGAACGGTAATGATGATGATCAAATATAGGGTAGCCTACCTATAATCCGAAATACATTTGTTTGAATATTACTTGCCCGAATTCATTTCATAGAACTGCCTGATCTCAGATGTTTTATTTGACACGAGTTTCAGATTCCATAAGTTTGTTAGCCATCAGTTTCATTTACCCGAACAGTTATTAGGTTAGATACGTTTGGTTTTTATTTTTTAATATTCAGAAACCTTATTTACTAAGGCTCGGTTATCAGGTATGTCAGTTATTAAGTTAGGTTCTTTTAGGTTTCTTTTTATTATACACAAAATTTTTTGTATTACAAAGATTCGGTTATCAGACGAGTTGTTAATTGTGCTTCCGGGATTATGATAAAGTGTCTTGAAAAAGTAATTTAGTTTTTTGACATCTGAATACATTAATACGTTTGATTATGGATAGGCGAAGAATATATACATAGTTGCACACCTAACTTTCGCTTTTAGTATTTAGTTTCTGAGTTACCACACTTTGCTAATAATGTATGAATATTGAACGGATTGGGGAACAATCAAAGCTCTCATTGGAGACCGGTTCGTTCATTGTTCATTCTTTTTAAAACAGAAATGGTGGCTGTTACTTTATGTGTAGTGCTCATGACTTCAAATGTTTTATACGAATGTGCTTTTACTTATCTATTCCCGACAGGTCGAACGCTAGTCTCTATGCTTGAAGACATAAAGAAGCCGCCCGCGCCTTCCCCACCCCTCGCCTCCGTGCGGACATCCACAGAAATAACCACCGAAAAATCTCCAAACAATCGAGCAGAGAAATCGATCGTCACGGAGAAATCGAGCGAAACCTCCAAAGTCACCGGCAGTCTGTTCGAGAGAAGCAGCACCATGGAACGGGTGGAAAAAGTAGAGGAAAAAGCAGTCGAGAAGGGTCAAGATAGAAGCGCGTCCAACACGCTCGAGAGGCGGCTGCACGGAGTGAAGGATAAGAGTGAAGGGAACGACGCGCTGATCGCTCAACTTAATGATAGGGTGAGTTTATACTATTATGCGATTATAATAAGAATAGGAGCGGCCTAGCGCCATATTATGACGTCGTTACTGAACGGTTTCGTACTGTTTTTCTCAATAGAAATAATCTGAGTGTGTCTTTAAATCGTTTCTTTTTTTTAAAAGCTGTTTTTCTTAGTCGTATCGATTTTACTGTATATTCTAACACAGGAACGTTATTTTAGGAATCTGGTAAAAGAGTTTATGAGTAAATTATTAAAATCTTGTAAGCCAAGACTTGCTTTAATATTTTTAACCCCTGTCCTAAAAAGAGGGGTGTTATACTCGTAAGTTTGACGTGTGTATCTGTATATCTGTGTATCCGTTTGTGGTATCGTAGCTTTCGAACAGATGGACCGATTTTGATCTATTTGTTTTTGTTTGTAAAATTATTTCATCGAGTGTTCTTAGCTATGTTTCAGCAAAATCGGTTCAGCCGTTTTTGTTTGTCTGGGGTTCGAGTTTTCTAAACTTTACCTACTTGTTATTGAAGCAAATGTTTATCACCAATTTCAATTTTTTATTTTTTTATTTGTTCAGATGGGCGTACAGAGGTGGTCCTAGTAAATGTCGGTAACTTTGTTTAGTAGTTTTTTGAACCAAATCCAATAATATGAATATTTTGTACGGACAATCTACAGATTCAAATCGCGTTTACAGTTTTTTAAATTGTAATGTTTGTTTATGTCATAATATTTTTCCCTCACAGATATCAAACTTGGAGAAGCTCCTCGAAGTACAAAACACAATGTTCAAAACGGCGATCGAGGAGCTAACCACGAAGCTGAAACAGGAGTCTGACAAGCGGCAGGCGCTACAAACCGAGGTGGAAAAACTGGCGCATTGCGTCACGCAAGTGTAGCCCTTACTCCCCAAGCCATACGGGGCATTCACCCGTGGCCGCTCCGCCTCGAGAGAATACTCGAGCTACGTGTACTTTTAGTTAGACGAATACGTGAACAAGTTTCAGTGTTTTATGATTTGTGTCGTGTAATGAAGTGCTAAGTGATACGCTGGCATCGTTCGACGGCCGACCTTGTATTCATATATTGGAATTAAAGCGTTAAATGAAATTGTATGTTCGGGAACTGCCTTTCAGAGGTACATGATTTATTTATAGTGATTTGGCAGGTTATTATTATATCTAGTTTAAAGATGTTAAGATGGTGACTGTTTAGCATGCGTTGGGGTTTGTCGGGAGCAAAGTTTGCCACGGCGGCTGTTTTTAAATACCATTAATCGTTTGGTAGCCATATCGCTCGCGCGCGTCAGCTTTTATTTAAATTTAAAATTTCTGAGTGTACTAAGAGAGCACTATAAATATTTAGAATAAGTTTTTTTGTATGTTTTATCCGACATCTCGAAGTCTGAATAATAAAGTTAATTAGTAAATTGAGCTACATAAATGTCGGTCAACATTAAAATAATAAATATCACTATAATTATGAATATTTCTTAAAATTTTATTTTATATTTTTCAAAAGTGCATTCAATATTTTTATATTGAAAAAAAAAAAAAAATGTCGCGCCCGAGCTAGACGACTGTCAATAATTAACAGGCTATTAATGAGTCAACCAATCAACCAGCCGCCTCCGTGGCAAAATGCTCGCGATGAATTCGGACAAAGGTTGGCCTGTCACCATCCTAACAACAGCGACTGGACATGTGATTTCTCTTAATGCCGTGTATTTAATTACGTATGAAGCTTTATGAAATGTTATTTTATTTTTGTAATGTAATTTTTATAAGCATTTTTCGATGTATGTTTTTATAATTAACGATTTATTGATATACTTTTAATAATATGACTTAACTGTGGTGACTTTACGTGGCGAGATCTCCTAACGATCGGTGTACTTAGCTCTGTAGTCAATTTGATTATTCGCTTTTAACTTAAGAGGACGGTGGATGAGTTGTTCCTTCTTACAGCGGGAGAAAACTGATTTCTCCGATTTCTTAAATGTGATTGGAACCAAGAATAGCTTGGTTTGCATACTTTGATACATAACTTCAAGGCTGTTTTTTTAAAGGAGCAAACTACGTATGCCTGTGAAGTCTGGGTTTCCTAACTGGGCTTATCTTATAAAAATAACCAAAATCGGTTAGTAAATTATCACTAACCGATTGTTAATTATTGTTAAGAATGCATTGATTTCTCGTCGTATTTTTTTTTTGAAAAAAAAAAAAAAAAACGCTCTACTGTCCACATAAAAAAACACTGAATGAAAACTGATATGTCTTGATGAATTTTTAGTAGTAAATCGAAGGTAGACTTGTGTTGCGAAATTATGAAACAGGTTTCTTTTGGGTTTTTACAATCTACTGTAGCTCTATTTGCAGTAAATTCTAGTGTGAACTAAGTTTTTTTTTTTTTAATATTATTCATGATTTTTTTATCATGAATGATTTTTTTCTTCTATTCGCTTGTCATGTATAAAGGCCTATTCAGACCTGAGCGTTATTCGCTATCGCTGTGGGTAGAGGACAATACCACGCGGGTATCGCTTGGGGTTCGCTACCGCGCGCGATAGCGATATCCGTGTATTTGGTGTAAACAGTGAAATTAACACATACACACTCGGATTTCTCTACCGCTCGTGGTAGCTAATAACGCTCAGGTCTGAATAGGCCTTAATGTTAACTATTGGAAATGAGAATATGAATCCTATGAAATACGATTTTTCGTTATATCAGTAAAATAACACCTGAAGTAATTATGCAAAGCGTACTTACATGAAGGTTGTATGTACATTCCGTTAATGAATTAATATCAATACTGACTAAGCTAAGGAAATATTGCAATGACCCAATACTATATTAAAAATAACAAAACATCTTACTATGGTAAAAAATAGCGAATGTTGTCATAATCGGCATGAATTGTTGTGTTTAATAATTTAAAACTTGTGTTTTTTATTATGTCATGTCCCACATACAGTGAGCATTATATTGAAATCTGACGTCATTTTTTTAAGAGCGTTAACCCCACTAAACCTAGGTTTTTATCTCATTTTTATTTATTTTTTATTCGAAAATAGGCTTGCACTTGGTCGTCAATTCACCTGGTGTTAGTGACAGTTGTCGATGATGGAGCAGAAGAAACCTATTTACTCGCGATTTGAAAACACCTAGATTACATTACACCAATTTAGTACTCTTATTTCCATTTTATTCCAATTTAGTAGTCTTGGTTAAAACTTACATAATAACAAATTAAGCACCAGTAAACTTCCCAATTTACTTGTTTTATACATCTTTTTTGTTTGTAAAGGAACTAAGAGCCAGAGCAGTCCCAGGGATTCATTGCGACCTTTGCAAATCTATTGTGATGTCCTCTTATGCGCTATAGTACCTCACTAAGTCACATGCTTATCTTATATTCAACAATTTTGTACAGTTTATTATACTGTCAAATCCCTTCTTAGCTTAGTCAGAGTATAAAATATAGATGTTACTAGTCAGCATGGCAGAGCTACATTATATAATTATATGCTATGAAAATATACACATACACTTTATATTCTCAAATCCAACCAAGTCTTTTTTTATGTGTAAAAAATATTATTTAAGATTTAGTCATATCAAACTCACCTGTTAAAAATCATCATAGATTTCGAGAGCAGTTATAGTTTGTAATATTTATAAATGTGATAATGATTTTCGCATTTTGATATAGTATTAATAAGCAAGTGCAAGTGTTGGTTGAGCATAGATAAGAAGTGATGCCTTGATAATGAATACAAAATTTTGTGCCATTTAATTTGAAATTTGCACGTTTGTATTATTGCATAAAATTAGGTGATAATTATTATGACAAAAATAGATTATAATTACCAGGAAGACGATGGTGTCGATTCTGGTGTACCATTGACTAAAGCTAAACTAAATTAAATCTGGCTAGATTAAGATTGTTGGTTTTGTTGTCTGTTCATTTTGACGCTTCTTGATATTGAATATTTGCGTCTTTTATGATGTCAAGTATCTGAAAGATGGTAACAATTTTTGGGCTAGCACAATTATTTCATTTTCTTAGAATTTAATCTATAATGGTCCATAGGTGACCAGTAAGAGTTCTTAATTTCGAAAACAATAAGTTATTATTGGTCGCCTAGTCCGCCATTGTTGTTAAGTTATATGACATAATATAAACACGCAGACTGTATCACTCGTATTTTTTTTAACTGACGTTATTTCAGTCCTCCATATTATTTGCTTCCCTTTTCACTTGAAAAAAATGTCAAAAAATTTGGAATTGACTAAATTAGTTTAGTTTAAAATTAATCACATTTATATTAATATTAATGCAACAGAATCGACGTTTCTTTGCATTGATCGAGTACTCTGTGACTTAGTCAAGAGACTAGAAAATACAATTTTATTGTGATTCAACACATTCCACGTATTTAACCCATTAAATGTATTAAATATTGCTTTCATTATAATCTGCTTGTGGAACTAATAGTTATATTCAGAAACGTCCGATAAGCTGATTTTAACTAAATAAACAACTTTCGTACTATACGCGTGTTTTGTTGACACAACAAGCCTCTGAAATACTGTCAATATCGTTTTTTATTTATTTAAACAAGTATCGAGTAACTAATTTCGATTTTGTACTAAACGATAACGCTTTTCCTTTTAACAAATGACCGGATTACCTCTCACATTGTGTAAAAATATAAAAATATATGGCGCAATGTATAATAGTACATTCTTCTTTGTGTAAAGCTTAACAAAGGCGGGTTAGCGACTAATTAGATCTTTCCATTTTCATAATAGATTTCCTATTCCATCCGCTTTTTAGGGTTTTGTAGTAAACACTAGTAACTCTTATAAATACGCCGTGTCTGTCCGTCTGTCATCGTGTCTGCGTGTCACAGCCATTTTACTCAGATACTTAGTACTACATATGTATATGAAATTGGGCAGGTTGTTCAGTGAACCACTACAAAATGGTGTAGTAGAATTTTCAAAAAAATCAAAATATTAAATAAAATATCTTTTAGATTACGACATTAGATACAGAACCCTACCATATGCGTGTATCAAGTTATCGACACGGTCTTGGACAATTATTATAACTTTATTTTCTAAGAATGACTTCGCAGCCACAAGAAGTTGAAGTATTTCGTGGTATAAATCATCTTTTCGAACGTTTTCGAATGAGAGGCCCAGAATTTAACCAAAGTTTCAATTGAAACTACATAACTGTAATAAGAAATAGCTATGTACCTTATATTTTTCAATATGAATATTTTTGTCTAACGCAGTTAATATATTTTTCTATGTGTACATAATGATATAGTTATTATTTAAATAAACTCTGTACCTTTTGTAAAAAAACATATCTTTTTTAATGATTCCATATAATGTTTATTTATAAATATTGCCTCAAATGAGTTTGAAATCTTAATTTAAGGACATAAATATAAAACTGAAATATTTGTATCTATTCTAAACATAGAAAAAATAATTCTCTTTTCTATGATTCTAAAAGTAGTATCCAGGTTGTTTTGAACCATTCGCTTCACAATGCCTTCTAAGAGCTCGGGATAAAATAATCTAGCAAATTTTCTTTTAGTATTACTATATTTTTAGATGACTAGCCATAAAATGCGAAAACTAAAAAGCGTTTTCGCGAATATACTGTATAAACAAATACCAAAGCATTTTCTTTCTACACGAATACACATGGAAAGTAATATTCCAGGTGTATGTGTGTATGTTTGTATTATGTTTCTGTATTCATTCTTGTAGCATAAACAGCTCCGCAGATTTATCTCACGATAGATATCGTGATGGGCAAAATTTTCGGGTATTTGTTTTTCTTTTAATAATATGACTTTTATTTTTAAAAGTCATATTATTAAACTTGTGACTATATACTTTTGTATATAGTTACAAGTTTACATAAATAAATAATTTACATAATTACACGTTTTTATTAAAGTCGACCGAGTTCTAGAACTGTATTTCAGAAACTAAAATTGTGTGAAAGTACCTATATCAAGATATTCAAGACCCGAGCTCTGTAGAATATTGACCAGTTGACCACAAAATACATGAGACCTCGCCATATTGCGAAATTTTATAGAATCAATTTCTTATACTGGCAACTTTGATTTAAAAGGAAAAGTGAATGTTGCGGCCCTAAGAATGTCTCATGTTTGTGGATGTCCATGTGATTTTTTATTTTATTTTATGGAAAACTGTCTCTAGGCTTATAGCAGCACTCGTTCCGTAACTTCAAAAATAAATAGGTAAAAAATTAAACTAATAAATAATAGTATTGTTGTAGGTTCTAGCTCTAGGTTATGTGATAGACGATGCCTAATTGTATTCTAAAATTTCGTATATTGCTCTAAAGGCTTTAATCGTGCACAAAATTTCATATATAAACTACATGTGTTTAGTAGCGTTAATTTTGCGATCATTTTGGTAAACTTTAAATCTAAAATTACGTCTTATTTTATTTTAATATTTGAGAAAAGGACAACAAGGTTTGGTAACAATTTTTAAAATGTCAAGTCAACTTTTCCTCTTGCTAAACAAAAGATATTTTTCCTTCTCATAATTTTTCCAATACTATATTTATAAACTTTGCAAAATTGTTTTGAGATTCAAAGCAATAGCTTGCATATTATTGGTAATGAACTGTAATGGTGTTGTATCATAATATATAATAAATAAATATTTTCTCTATTCTTTTACTAGTTTCCAACATTAAAGTAGTTTTTTCATTATCAAAAAAATCTGTAAAATCATTTAGGTAAACCAATCATGCAAATATTTAATTAGGTATATAAATACTATTAGGTATTTACGTGTCTGTGCTGACGGATTGAGTTTATTTGAAGCTTTTATTTCACTTGCAACGCCATATGAATAGTTTTCCACTAAAAATTTCAAAATTTGCATATCGTTTTTCAACTACTTCTTGGTAACATAGAACTAAAATTTGTTTTATTCTCGCTTTTACTTCAATTTCCCTTAATATTAAATTTTGATTATTGTGCTATATTTTTGTGTTGAAATAAAGACGAAAATAAAATAAGAGAGATTCATGTATTCCATTCATATGAGGTACGATTAATTGTACCATATATGGTACAATTAATCGCGGCGGAGACTGACAGAGTGACGCACCGCGGCGTTATAACGCCGCGGTGCGTCACTCTGTCAGTCTCCGCCGCCAAACAGACACGAAAATGAACTTTATGTGTTTAAGATTAGCACTTTTTATTCGTGACGGGACTCTTTTAGTAATACAACTGCGGTATTCCGCAGTTGTATTACTAAAAGTAATGTATTTTCGTCTTATTCGTACTATTGTACGAATAAGACGAAAATACATTGCTTGGTAGGCTGCGTTTCCACTAAAGCGGAGCGGAGCGTATGGGTGCATGAATTGAACCAATGCTCGAAATCTCTGTTTTGCTTCAGTGGAAAGGGAGATTTCAAGCATTGTGATTGGTCAATTGATGCACCTCTATGCCCCGCCCCGTTTCAGTAGAAACGCAACCTTAGCCCTTATCCATACCGACATCTCAACTTTTTTGGATATATTGAGAACCGGATTTTGTTATAACTCAAGTTTTTATGATTCAAATAAAACTTATCATTTGTAACATAATATCGGGTTGTACCTGAATTAACCGTTAGGTGGTTATTTGTACAGTGTGCTTACTATATAACGCTATTATTTATGTTAAACAATATAGTAAAATTGTTCTAATTATTTCTGTCTGTATGGTGCTTAAATAGAATAAAATATGCCCTATGATTATGTAAAACTGTAAATAACGACTCAAATTAACCTAAAACTTGATTTGATTTGTTTAGTGTGTCTTTTGATATATAAATTAAGAAATCATTTTTCTAGCCATTAAAAATTAGGCATATTTACATTGAGATTCTGGTGTGGTATCTCCTGCTAGGAAAAATATAGTACAGCTGCTGAACTGTGTGCGGTCGAAATTTTATGAATTGGACCTACACATATATGTATTTATGAATAAACTCAAACTGCGTTGTGATACTGGTCTATCACATACTGGTAAATTCTACTTCAGTGTGAATTGTTACTACAAATTTAGTAACATCTCAAATACATTCCTATAGAAGAGCTGCAGTTCTAATTCATGTGACTTATAAAAGAAAACACGATAAGACATTTTGAAAGTTTATTTTGTGTTTAGAATAAAACGTAACTAATATTGGTGTTCATTCTGACATACCATTTCTTTGGTACCACAATCTTAATATCAGTTTTATTTCAATGTTACTTTGACCTTCGTCTTGCTCTCTCAGCTGTAGAAAGAGCGAGACAAAAGCCAAAGTAATATTGAAATAAGACTGCTTGAGCGCTTGTGGCACAGCCCCTGATCTCGTCAAGAGGTGATAAGAAGCTGAACGTGTTTTGTTTTTGTCAAGTAGACTGAAATGAAAAGCGCAGAATGACGACTGTACTATTTTGTTAAGAAATGGTTTATAGACTAGTACCTGTAATAAGTTAATAACCGACTTCAAAAAGGAGATTTTGAAATAGACTGTTTTAATTGAGTTTTTTGGCGATGTCTTCGCTGGTTGTGAGTCGATTTTGATCTCTCTTTTTTATTAAAAAGGTGTTCATAGGTGGTTCAAGGTACTCTTTTAATCAGTTTCAACAACAGAAAATGTTGTTTGGGCGCCTGCTGATTGAAGTCGGATTTTCAGTTTTAAAAACAAAATTAATTATTTTTATGTACCTTTTGTTAGATACCTCCTAAACCATAGCACAATCGTGGCAAAACTAGCCTTAAGTAGGTACTGTACTCAAAGTGACTTACCTAGTGCAAGTTTTTATATTGTACACGTAAATTATAATTTGTATGGAATCAAAACCATGCGACGTAGTAAACACCGCTAGATGGCGTGGTGCGTTTAACAGTTTACGTATACGCGATCGAGTAGGTATAAAACAATATAGAAACTCACATAACTTATAACCCTGTAAATAGTGGAGCTTTGTCAAAAGTACATTTACATTAATAACTAAAAAAAGAGGTTTATGAGATAAACCTTTCCAGTAAAATACTGTATGTTATAATGTTTAAAAAATATTTTTTAGTAATAATTTATTTTATGTATCGAGTACCTACCCTTCATAATGCATTCCTAAAGTTGTAATTGGTTCATTCGTAATATTCAATTTATGAATAAAATACATTTATGAATAACTATGAAGTAGTATTTTTTATTTTGCCTTGATACCTAAAATTAGACCTATATTTATTGCATTGATTGCGTGCTTTGGTTGATTCATTAGACTATTCGTGTACCGCTAAATTGTGCTTCAGCGGAAAAAGCAAGAGCCTATTAAAAGGCAAAGGCAAAGAAAAGCCAATTTCTTTGTCGGATTTAGATAAAAGTGTAGTCGTAGCGCTTAATAATGAACTATACTCAAAAGCCGTCAAAGCGCTTACGATTCGGCTCGCCACTAATGTACTAAATATGAATTTTGTAGGTATTTAATACACATTTAGTTGTAAATATTTTTTATTGATCCCTGTATAAAAAAATAATACTTAAAAATCTAATTTATATAATATAAAAACGAATAACGCATTTATCACCTAGATAATAATAATAATAGGCTTTCTACATATTTCCTCTCGAATTTACACATTAAAATTTATAATAGACGTATTTTAAACTTATAGGCTATATTATCAAGTTCATTGAAAGTTTTAGGATGGTTCAAATTACATTAAAATGGTTGAAATTAAAGGCGACCTTTATTGGTTATGCGCGAAATCGGATTGAAGTGCTTAAAAAACTTTTAAATCATATAAACGCGATAGTTATGACTCTGTGTCAGCTGAGCTAAGGTAATTTACCTGATTTTACATTCTTATACACTTACGGCCTTACCGGAAAACGTTACTTAACTTTAAACATTGCTTAACATATTTTGTCAACTTCTCCCTGACACGTAATAACGTTTGAGGAAAGAAGACAGAGAATTAAGACGATGGTTAAAGTTAAGTAACGTTTTTCGGTACGGCCGATAGACATTAAGGTTATTCTGATGTACTCAAGCCGATTTCGCATCAACAATATAATATTCCAACAAACATATTATTAATAATATACAAATATGTATTCTTGTTCATTACATATCTAAAACGATAACAGTTAAAATCGAAACATGTTATAGATTTCTTAAAGTATAATTGTATATTTTACCCGCCAAATGCTAACCTACCAGCGACAATATCTTAAAATAAACGTACATTTTAGACGTACCTACTTAACTCGGCACCTGAATTCTGCTAGGCACAAGATATTTGGATCCATAGTAATAGTGGTTACATAATTGAACGTCTAAAGCAGAAAGGAACCCTAAGGTTTAATGTGTATGGTACACGTTAAACATTAGGAATATATACACTTTAAAACTAATATTAGTTCAGGGATAGAGAGGGCGACGAGTGGCGCGGCGCGTGATCAATTCAAACGTATGTTAATATATGAGGAAATTGATGGCGAAGCGAATTCACGCGCGATTTGTTAGATATCTAGCGGCGATACCATATGTTTATCTTTTTTGTGCGTGCGTAGCCAAGAACACCGCCGCAGGCATCGCCCGTCGCGCGACGTGACGCTAATAGCGATGCGTTACAACCCGCGTATCCTTGAACGACGCCTATGATATAAAATAATTTTTCGCAAAATTCGAGGTTGGTTTTTTTCTGCATAAAAACGTTTAATTATGAGAACAAGTGCTCTTTAACGTATATCCGATATTAGATGGTTTTGAAGTATTATTTCACACATCTACAAACTACATTTTATCTACAAACTCCTGTGGCCAAAATGGTAAAGGCTCCATTGTATACTTTGGGATATGTGGGTTCAGTTCAAGTCCCGTCGGGTGTGGGATTTTGTCTATAAATTTGTATATCCATAGTTCATTTGAATAGGCCATTTAAGAGTTTGTTCTAATTTTAATTATTAATTTTACTGTATTATCTCAATTTCGTTTAAACAATTATGTTTGTACAACCGATAATTATGAAAATTATGCACTGGATTTATCTTAATAGAAAAAAAAAAACGACTTCAAAAGTGAAAAAGAAGAAATAAAAAATAAAGTACAATGAACACATCGGTTAGCTACCGAATCCTTGCAGTTTACAAATCTTACAAATCACTGTTTACTATGAACCTGTTGCCTTCTGAATGCTTCCCTGTATACTTGTGTAGACATTTCCCATAGGCACCTGAAAGAAAGAAAAAAAAGTCGAGAGTGATATTCAGAAGATAATATTAGGGTTTTAAAATAGAACAAAAGTAAACAATTATCATTATATATATGTCTTGAAATCGGTTTTACCAAAATAAATGAATATGAATATAAAAATAAACAAAATACCCGCCTGCATAAGAGCGATTTTTTGCTTATTGTAACTTACACTTGCGTTACACTTCATAATATGAGTGTGCTTTTTCGCGAAAAAAGTATACGCATATATAAAACGTCCGTAACTATATAAATAAAAATAGCTTTGTTTCCTTATAATATGCTGATATACATATACAAAGTTATGTGACATAAATTTAGTAAGTACATTTTTTTTGTTTTTATCAATCATATTGATAAAAACAAAAAACCTATTGCGGTGGAAGTCTCCTCCATATTTTTCCATGTTTCCTTGGTTTTGGCCGCTCTTGACCACAACTTGCAAGATAGATAAACTCTTTATTGTACACACCTTAGAAACTTACAATCAAGATAAGATATTTAAAATTTAGTGTAACAACTGGCGGCCTTATCGCTAATAGCGATCTCTTCCAGGCAACCTTAGAATGGTGAGGAGTGAAACGAAAGTAATATGACGGGGCGTGCAGTAATAGAGAGGGGAGAAAAATATCTAAATATATTAATCTGAATAATATGTATATTATGTAACTATATAACCCATTGTTATCCCGTGATGCTAACTCAGAAGCGGCGTAGGTACCTTTATGTTTGCCCAAAGCGCCAAAGTCGACAGGCAGCGGTCTCTGCACGGGCCCCCGAAGCGGCGCAGGGGCGGCGTCAGGTACGTCGGCGGGGCGGCGCACCCGCATGAACTGGCCCCGGGTCGCGGCCTCGCGTCTTTCACTGGAGGATACACGACGAGAGTCCAGGAAACGCAAGCTTGGCAGCTTGTGAATCACGAAATATCTAAAAATAAATTATTTACACATACACATAGGTACAATTTGGGGAGACGAGGGTAACAAAATAGAACAAATGATACGATTTAAATAAGAAGTCCTTCGGAACCTTAATCCAACTTATTCACGATCTAATTTGTTTAGGGAGAACTTGTTTATTTTCATTTATTCTCTAATTACATCTGAAATTACACAATGACACGATTGCCAAATTGCACAGCAGTTTGTAGGAAGATATACACTCTCATTCATAAAAAGACTCATTGTTGATGGTTGATACGTCAATACATCATACTTGTGTTACATAGAAACATTAAGACACAGAAACTACCATACTCACCACACAAAAATGTTTGCCTTTTGTGGGATTGAACCCACTACCTACCTACCTGCAGACAACCAACTGAGTTGCGAGGCCAGTCAAATATTAATATGTGATATACAGTGGAACAATAAAAACTGTAACAGGTGCGTAAGGACACTGTTACGCTTGATATGATGTTGAGCGTACGTTTTTAATGAGAAAATATGTGCAGATCTGTTGTACACGTTATTTTAAGAAGCATTCTATAGAATTATTATAATTTCTGTTTTTGCAAGAGTTTCATTATTTTTAATTACTAAAATAATTATTATAGTTGAAAAAACTGATTTCGTATTTTTAAGTCGGTTGCTTCACTTCAGTTCAAAGTACTGAACCGATTTTGATGAAATTTATATGGGACCACCTCTGAACCTACCTACCAAACATCATCAAAATTACTTCATAATTGGCGAAGTCATCGGTGAGCAAACATACAAAAAAAAAAAACAATCTAATTCAGAACCTCCCTCTTTTTGAAAGTTGGTTGAAATATAGCCTATGACATCCGGGAAGTAAAAATCAGTCTAACGATACCTAAAGCGCTCGCACAGCAAACTCGGTTAGCAGTAACATAGAGAAAAGAACCATACTACACTAACTAACATATACATACATACAAAAACATAGTGAGTGAATGTGTTATAAATAACGATAGTTAGAATGAATGAATTCCAGATATGAATGGAGGTATGTCTGTTTAATCGTGTACGCTTGAGACTGTACAATTAACAATTTGATTTCACGTCTTATTCTATGATCCATTCACAGTACACAAGACTTCACAACTTAGATAAAACTTGCACTAACACGCGCGTGTTGGATGTAGGTACAGTCAGGGTTCAAAAGTGCATTATCAGTTTAATGTCAATAATCGCTTAACAGCTTAATAATGGGTGTGTATATTATGTGTCTGTGTATCTGCATCGCGGCACAACACACTCCATCATATTATCTCATATCTCTCTCATTCTTATATTCTCGCGACACCTCCATGGCAAACTTACGAATCTGTAAATAGCATTAATAAAATAGCATTTTACACAGGAGCGTTTTGAATACCGGAAAAATTATATAGCGAAAATTGTATAACTGAATAAGTATTGTGCTACACTTTCGGTCTTGTAATATAACCTTTTCAGGATACTGTGGTCAGATATTGAATATTATACAACAACGAGAAATAAATGCACTCGTATATATGCATTTGAAAAGGTGAAATTCAGACCTTGGTGATTTAACGAAAATACCGTTTCCGTAAATCAGTTAAAAATATCAATGTAAACCTTGCTAGACTTACGAAAGGGCCGCTTTCGTAATTTTACCAGATATAGTTTTTTAGATATCGGGATATGGTAACAACATGGCTGCCTGAAAAAATACAATAGGTACCTAAAAACAATTCAACATAAAATACAAAATCGAACAATGGTAACTTGGACACCTTTAGTAATACAATTATGAAAATTTGCCATGGTATGTATAAAAAACAGGTTTTAACACTATTATTATAGTCAAAAATCACTAAACTAACAGATTCGTAGGTTTGCCATGGAGGTGACGATATGTAATGTACGTACATAATATGTTCCACTCCAGTATGTACGAGTAAGTGCAAAATTATTTTAGAAAATTGCGTTTTGAGACTGCTAATGGACTTTTGATCACGACTATACACTTAATTTAGAAACCTAATAAACAAGGAAACAAGTCAAAGCTCTTATAAATTAATTCGATGTATTCTCAAAAAGTTACACAAAATCAATTAGCACAACATACTCCCTAAATAGGCAGACATATAACAAGAGACAAAGTAAACGGTAACTTTGTAAACTGATTTAATTATAGAACATGTTCCACGAATTAACGTTGTATGTAATTAATTAATTTGAGTTGGATTCAGGCAGAAGTTACACTATGAAATGGTATTTATGCTTTCTATGAAATGGTATTTATGCTTTCGTGCTGAGACGGATATTATTTACGGTAGGTTCCACGCGGTTGTTTATTTTTACAGGAAATACATTTTCTTATAGAAATGGTCTGCAAAATATTGAAAATAAGCAAGCTTTCAGTTTAACGAAAGTGTGCAGGTCCTAATATAAATAACCGGTTTTTATATAAAACCGGTTAAATGCGTGTTGGGCCATGTCCACTGTACCCTTCACAGTATGTGGACTTATAAAGGGACTTTTTGTTGATACCATAAACATGTTAATTGAGTTTATGGTTTGAATGAAATAAGTTCAAAATTTTCTTCACTTGACTCTCAAAGAAAATTAGCATATTAATATTACGCAAATGAATCCCTGAATCGAAAAATTGTTTTCACTCGTCCGCAATATTTTTGAGCGACTTATCGAACGACACCCAACGCCATGGGTGGAACTATAAGTAAACACAAAAAAAAAAAACAAGACTCTAGCAACTGTAAAAACAAGACTCTAGCATGGTGCCACGTGTATAGATACTCGTACTTCCTATGTTCTATTTCAACGCTTGTTTGACTTTGAATTTTTTTTTAGGTTTATATATATATTGAAGTGAAGTGTTGAAGTGTATAGGGTTCCATGAAGAAATGTCACGAATAAATAATTATGCATTCCCGCCAAATTTGACACCTACAGCATTATCAAGATGGCTGCTACATGTTTTTAAAGTTCGAGCGTCCCTATTCAAGAACCCTTTATTACTATCATTATAAATATTAAGTACCTATATCTCTGGTAGTCTGAATCGTCCTTATCCAGGTCCGAGAGCTCGTTGGGACAGGCCTTGTTACTTAGCAGGCTGAGGTAGGTCAGCGACACGCAGCTCGCCGATAGCTTGTCCACTAGACATTCCAACTCTGTTATCTGTAAGCGATATGTTTTACACTTCGATACATTGTTGGAACATTTCCAAGATTACTTGGTTTATTAATTATTTATCAAAATTTTTCTTGGCCAATACAATACCATATTACTTACAACAGGTACCTACAGAAGACTCACATATACATAACTATTAACTACTTATGATCTTAAGAACATAGTTGCCGCAGCAATCTTCGCTAGTACATTACGCATTTTGTCATACAACAGGATAAAACTTTTCTACCCCTAAATACCGTCCGATTTCGATGTTTTTTATTTTACTAAATGGTTGGAATCTTTCATGGTTATGTCTCTACGGTTTATATTTCAAATTTTAAAGTTTTAATTTTTAAAATAACGAAATAGGAAAAAATAAACCGTAGATGTACCTATATTGCTATACATCCACGGTTTATTTTTTCCAATATATATTTTTACTCGTATTTTATCTGATTGCAATCATAAATGGCTTTATGATTCCAATCAGATAAAATACGAGTTTATAACCTCTTCTTTTTTTGAAGTCGATTAGAAAAGAATAAATAGTAGAAGAATAGTATAATTTTTCGTAGGTTTAGGGGTAGAAAACAGTATTCGCATTTTTGTAAGAGAGAGCGCGCGACGTTTCTTTTAAATAGTATTTAGTCTCTCCTACCTATCTTTTAACTGGTGCCTTACTCTATGCGTTATTTACTCTCAAAACTTTTTGTGCGATATTTTCCTCAGCCTCCAGCTCGAAGTGACTTGAATCCACTTCCTAAGTTTGGAATGCTGCGCTAACTTCCTAACTATAATTTATCATCGCTATCATTTATTCAAACAATTCCAGAGAGCGCAGCAGAATGATGCGTCTCCAATTCTCCATCGTATTAATTAAGAAAATTAAACTCATTATCATACCCATGGGGAATAGAATTGGGTCAGGGGATGTCGGGACAGAAATGTTTAAATGTAAAGGCTAAACGATTTCATTGTGTTATCCTTTCTGAAGATTAAGGGGCATAATGGTTAATTTAGACATTTTTTTTTTTATCAGCCCAGTTTGTACAAACTGTCCCACTGCTGGGAACGGACCATCTTCTCATTGTGAGAAGAGTTAGGCCATAGTCTGCCACGCTGGCCAAGTGCGGGTTGGCAGACTTCACACATCTTCAAGATCATTGAGAACTCTCAGACATGTAGGTTTCCTCACGATGTTTTCCTTCACCGTTTGAAGTTGGCGGCAATCAAACAAGCTTAAGTAGCTTAATTAGACAAATTAAGCTACTTTTATAGATAACTATAACAATACAATAAGGATCCGGATAAGAATACTATAGCCGAACCGCTTAACTGAGTCTGTTTCTGAGGTATGGGAGCGGCACGGGAGGGTTCACATGTAATAGCAACAAATAGTGACGACGTCACGCGTCATTTGATGTAGCGTAATATAACCCCTCCCGTACAGCTCCCATACCCCAGGAACAGACTCAGTTAAGCGGTTCGGCTAAAACAATAAGAGTATTATTTGTTTCAAAAGCGGTTTCACCCCAATTACGCACAATAAGCTCCATCGCTCGCCGTAGTCTGGTCGGGTCAATCGAATAGAGAACTAATGTGGCATTGAAAGTTGCCGCTGCTCTCCTTATTTCATTATTTTCTTCAATCGGGAGGCATTTATAGCGCCCCCTTGTCTTGTGTTTGTATACACCATAAAACATAGTCTCTCTACGAGATCTTATCAGAAATGAATCCCTAAATTGAAAATGGCTTTCGCACGCCCGCAATGTTTTTTATTACCTATCTAACGATACCCCACACGATGGGGTAGATGAGAAAAAATATTCAATCCCACTTTACGTGTACGAAAGGTACAAAAAAAAATGTTTTCAAGATTTTATTCTACGACACTCTCGCCATAACTATGCATATCCATGCCAAATTACAGCTTTCTAGTACTAAGTCTTTGAGCAAAGCCGCGGAAAGACAGATGGACATGGCGAAACTAAGGTTTCCTTCTTTACTACAGAACCCTAAAAAGTATGAATAACAAAAAATGTAACAAAAAAAGCGTAAGCGTATTTAGGTATGAGGTTTTATTTCGATAATTTTGTTAGTGTTTAGTGTTTAATTTCAATGAATAAGAATCGCGAATACACATGAAACAATTATAAGCTTAGCTTACACACGTAGGATCAGTCGTAGAAGAGGTTGAGGTGTTTATCTCAACAACATATCTTGATAAGAAAATTTACCTGATTGTTATTCAGAGAGAGTGTCTTAAGTCGCGGCATGCGCGGGAACACGGCCGAGTCGCTGAGTTGGTTGTTATCCATTATTAGTTCTTCTAATCTTGTGAAATCCTCCAACCCTTTTAGTGTTTCGATGCTGTTGTAACTGCAAATAGACAGACAGAGTAACTCTTCACTTACTGTTTATATCTGATATAATAACAATATAAGTATTAAGTGTAGTTAAGGATAGATAAGTAGATATTATATAGGTAGTAGTAGTAGGTATTATTATTTGTAATAGTTTTGTCAACCACCCTTTCACATGATTTATTATGAACTTGACTTGTAACTTGGGCGTTATGAATAAATTATTTGTATTTGTATATATTTTTTTTTTTATTAAATCGACTTCAAAACAATCCATATAAATACGTTAAAAATTGTTCCATTTCAATGTTTACAACAATGAAATGAAACAAATTTTAACGGATTTATTGCATATATTTTACATAATTCTAAGACCTCACGTTTCGAACACTTTGCAGCGTCACAGGTGAGTCTAGATGACAGTTGCCTCTTTTTCAAAGAAAATATTAATTATATAGATAGATAAACTCTTTATTGTACACACCATAAAATGTACAATCAAAATAAATAAATTAAAACCTAGTGTAACATCTGGCGGCCTTATTGTTAATAGCGATCTCTTCCAGGCATTACTAAATTACTATCGCCTATTATTTATTATGTGTGACCACGGATGCTGCAAAGTGTTCAAAATGTTAGGTCATTCAATTATGTAAAATTTACGCGATAAATCCGTTATAATGTATTTCATTTCAATGAACAACAATCGCGAAAACCTTACAGAACATTGCATATAGTCTAGTAAAAATAAGATTTGTGACAACATAAAATACACCTAAGTATATTGTTATTTAAATGAATGTACTGGTGTTTTGAAATACATTTGACACAATTTCATAATAATATTATAAAAGCTAATTTTGTTACCTTTACACGCTCAAACGGCTGAACCGATCGCTATGAAAATTAGTATAGAGATAGATTTGGACCTGGAGACGGACATAAGCTACTTATCATCATCATAATCATCACCGTTTTTCATAACTACGCGAGTGAAACCGCGGAACGCAGCTAGTCTATAAATCGGGGATTATTGTTGATCTATGATTTTTAGTTATTTTCCTATCATAATTTCAAAGAATCTCCCCAGTTGCAAATAATGCGATCTGCTCCATACAAACGGATTTATTTTTACTAGACTAATATATAAACACGTGAAGATATAGAACATTTTATTGAATTGTCTATTGTGCTCTTCCTCACTGGACATAAATTGCACGCTTGATCAATTACAACTGAACGTATTCCTTATGCCTCTTTTAAAGCATAACGCTCAGCTATAGTTTATGTAGATCATCATCATTCACATCCATAAAAAGTCTACCGCTAGACATAAGGTCCTCCACAGTCCAAAAAGACCGGTAGTAAACAGTTAGGGTCTTCCTACCCCTTGTATAAAGTCGCCTATCCTTGTAGCTGGCCATCCTAAGCTGCGCAGTTAGATCCTTTACTCACAACTCACAAACATGTTTATTGCATTGTTCTAGGGCAGATGAAAACTGACTACTATATTTGCATTAGAGTACTGCTATAATGTGATAATATATATATAAATATATAGTCCTCCTCATCGATTTCGATGACAGCGACCATGAACTATGGTTTCCTAGCATGAGCCCTGATGTGGCTCGCTAGGCCAAACTTGGTCTTAAAGACTCTATCGCAAGTGCTGCAATACAGTTGACCCGCAAAATTGTACGTATATGCATAGGAGGGCTTGGGTCTGTCTTTTTGAACTTGACGTTTGTGGTCTAGGATTTCGCGTCGGTTCTCCTCGAACAGTTCTACCTTCTTATAGATTGTATTACGCCATGATGACCTGTGCCTTGCAAGCTCCTCCCAGCTACTGGGATCTATGCCGCATGTGTTGAGATGCCTTTTTATGACATCTTTATATCGAAGGTGTTGGCCTCCATGTTTACGATAACCCCGCGCTAATTCAGAATATAGGATACCTTTAGGTAAGCGATGATCTTCCATACGCAGCACATGCCCACACCACCTGAGTTGGCGCTTCATCAGCAAGGCTTCAATGCCATACATTTCTGATCGTCGTAAAATCTCGGTATTAGACACTCGGTCTTGCCACTTTATTCTCAATATTGACCTTAGACACCGGAGATGAAATATGTCCAGCTTCTTGATATCTGATTTGTATAAGCACCACGTTTCAGCAGCATACAAAAGTACAGACAAAACAAGCGCTTTATACACATCAAGCTTAGTCTTCAACTTCAAATCATGTGACTTCCAAACACGATTATTTAGACGATCGAAAACAGCAGCAGCTTTAGCAATGCGTGACGGAATCTCTGATGCAAGAGTATTGTCGGATCTAATGTTGCTACCCAAATATTTAAAGTGGTCCACTTCCTCGAGAGGTTTGCCGTCAAGACGAAGGACTGCATTATCAACAGCACCACCTCTCGGCGGTTGCTTTAAAACTTGGGTCTTGGAAACACTAATGACCAGGCCAAATTTTTGACAAGATTGCTTTAATGCATCTACATAATTCTGGAGATCCACCATGCTATCAGACATTAGGCATACATCATCTGCATATAATATATCGGATAAGGAAATTCCACGCACCTTCGACTTTGCCCTAAATCTAGATATATCAAATACGCTTTTATCAGTTCTAACATTTAATTCAATCTGATCATGATAAAAATAATTATGATTAATGATTTTAATGTGATAATAGCGTGGATTTGTAAGTAGGTCTTTGAGAGCTAAAATAGATTCATGAGGCGTGCATTACTATATCACATTTTCGTTTGAATCATTGCGGGCCTAAAACAACTTACCTCAGATCTAAGTATCTGACTTTAGGGCCGTACATTTTTTGAAGAGCTGGTGGTATTCTTTTGCAGTCCTGTCCGCAATAGCTTAGCTGAAACAATGATTTTCATACACGTAAATCTACTATACGGCACTAAAACGATCGATTCAGGTAATATATTGTTTATCTGATACCTTCACAAATAAATTATGTATGAGGTATCTACCCGTGTCATTAAGACAGACGAAAAACATTCTTGTATTTTTTCGATGTTTTTCCTTATTTTTATAACTAAATTGCCGGCAATTCCTTTTGGATTAGATAAATGTATTATGCATTCTCCATACCCTATAATAGCCATTCTTCGTACCGATCATAGTAATTACAGGCCTATTGCGGTTACGTCCATTTTGTGTAAAATCATGGAGCGTGTACTGAATAGGAAGCTCATGACATCCCTTGAAGATAATAACGTTCTCAGTGACCGACAGTATCGATTGGGGATGGGGGTGTATGCCACCCACATTCTAAGCGAGGCTATCGAGAATCACGGGTAAGCTTTGGCTGCGTCCTTCGATATTTCGAAAGCCTTGATAGGGTTTGGCACGACAGTTTTCCAAGCTCCCATCCTATAGACTACCTGCCTCCTTCTGCTCTTGGATTAAAGATTTCTTGAGAGAACGATCGATTGTAGTGGTTGTTGACGGTTGCTCGTCCGACTTAATGGCGACCAACGCCGGCGTACCTCAAGGGCCTGTACTCTCCGCTACTCTCTTCCTGCTGCATATTAATGACCTGCTGAAACCTGTTATCCTTGTGTATGCAGATGACAGCACAGTTGTGGAAAGGTATACTTCTGGTCCGAGAGGTAATATGGCAGAAATCAAGGCGTTGCGAGAAAGTATGGTTGTGTGTATGAATCAAGCTTTAAACTGACGATAAACTGGTTGCCAAGAAGCACCACCACAATAACAAAGATAACATTAAGTATAAGTTTAAGTACTTAGGGCTAGGTTTTTAATTGGCGGCCTTATTGCTTAGAGCGATCTCTTCCAGTTCATTTTGTAGTAGTCAGTAAACCGCTGGCGTTTGAGGCAGTTAACGTTGCTTTGCGCGGCCACTCTGTCAATCTTAATCAAAATACGCCTAAAAAGTTTTGGTTCCCAGCTGAAGTGAAGGGTCTGAAGGGGGCGAAGAATGTGTTAAAAACCTGTTTTAGCATATGTTAATGAGGCTCTTTCATTTGATACCCCACATGATACGGTTAATTCACTTTAAAATTTGGGTCCACATTCCTTGTATAGAGACACTATTTTTTTGTGATTAAATTAAAAATGTCCAGTTTTCGGATTTTTTCCTATATGTGTATTCTAACACAATGCTTCTTGCCAAATTTCAGAGTTCCTAGTTAACCTATGGGGTTCTTCAACGGGAAGAACCCCATAGGTTTTGATTCCTCTGTGAGTGTCGAAATGTGCGTTTTTTACGACATATTCGGCTGTAACTTTTTTTGACGAAAACTGAGAAATTTTATTTTTCTTTCTGCAGTAAGATACTATGGATCTGCGTATATGGTTTTAATTTCAAGTCAATACTTTCACGCGTTCCCGAGATAAAGGTCTTGACACCCGGACGGACGGACAGACGGACAACAAAGTGATCCTATAAGGGTTCCGTTTTTTCCTATTGAGGTACGGAACCCTAAAAATAATCTAAAGGTGCGCTCATTTCTCGACTGTAGTGAAGATCTGTTGGGGAGGCTGAACCATCTATTTACTAAATACTAGGTATAGTTATTAATATTAATACTACTAGCAAACTGTAGAATCATTACACAGCAGCAGGTTAATGCCGTCGGTTCGTAAAGTTTAGTGGCTATCTCCGTTTTTATACGGTATAGTATTCAACGGCACTGGTTTTATATTTTATGGGGGTCATTTTATTAGGATAATAGTCCGTAGCGAGTATTTACTGCCACTTGAGTGTCATCCGACGCGACGCCCGCTCCACGGACATGTTCAATACTCCGTTATTTGGATTGAAACCGTCTATAGTTAAGTACAAATTGAAAGACGGCGCATCATGGTGTTTCTACACAATATAACTATTTCACTAGAGTTTTTTTTTTTTTTTTTATGGAAGATAGATCTACGATTGACCACCAACTCGCCTGACCAACTATTCTATTCTATTACCATCACTTTATTTATTATTACAATGACGTTTTTTTTATAACAATTTTCAAATGAAATAGTCCGAAAATATGCGCGAGCGATGTGAATAATTTTTTTTTAAGTATTTAAATGAATTGTGATTGTTATTGCGTAAAGAAGATACTGCAAAACTATGCGCGAGCAGTGATGGGAAATTATTTTTTATTAATCGATTTTAGATATATTTAAATTTAGATTTTAAAAACATAAATTGTGACTTTTCTTTTACATGAACTCATATAAGTTACTTTATGCATGAACTTACCAACAATGCACAATAAGGATGTTGGAAGGGTGACTTTACCATATGAACCTATCATGTAAGAACTATATTTTTTATGCAAAATAGATCTACGATTGACCATCAACTCGCCTGATGTTAAGCGACGGCGTAGCCGAGGATGAAGCTCGTCGATTTAGAAGATCTATTTATTCTAGCCTTGAAAATTCCAAGATTGTAGTTCTTAGGAAACGGAGATGGCGGCAAAGAATTCCATTCCTGTGCAGTACGCATCAAGAACGTGGAGCAATATCGCTGAGTACGGATTATAAGCATTTCAATAAGAAATGGGTGGTAATGCGCCGACTGTCTGTTAGTCAGTCCTGTAGTAAGATGGAGAGGGTGGAATTAGGTCGTGAAGCTGAGTCTTGTGTACATTCCCTGAAATGAATCCTATAGAATATAGACAGACATGCTACTTTACGGCGATGCTCGAGACTAAGTAGTTTCTTGGCAACGAGTTTATTGTCACCGATAAACCTCATAGCTCGCCGGTCCACCGATTCTAAAGCTTCCAGCTGATACTTGACTGATCCATCAACAAGGTGACAGGAGTACAGACACACACGATCGGACCTGTGCCTGATAGATGGGGTGCGATCGCACCTCTGTGATGTATGGCCAGTCCAACACTGCATTAACACAACGTGACTGAATGAACTACAAAACTGCATACTTTCAAAATAATGTGCATGAAATTCTATCTTTTCGCATGGCCATCTTTACCTCCAAATATATTGGGAGCATGACACATTAACCTACTATATTTAATGTCATTTTTGGTTGTACATAGAAGTGTCTATTACCATATATACTACTAAGGATGTACTAATTTCGCAGCAAGCGTAAATTTTGAAGAAAAAAAAAAGAAACAAAATGTCAGAGTGGATATTACCAGCTACCATGGAAAAATGATCAAACCCCTTTCAACAGCCTGTTTTCTAGCTTTATGTAATTGATGTAATTCTGTGTGGAAATGAAATATGAATTTAGCACAATAATACTGTAAACACACCTGGATTCCATCACCATCCACCTCCACATTGACATGTGAGATCTCGTTGACATCCACCAAGTTGTTTCTACACACAGTTACCAGTTGTAACTTGTATTTATACTTGCACACTGTTTTATTTTCTGCTGTACCAATGCGGAGAAGTTTTACCAAACCTCCATACCTTGACACTATGACCATCCATCTCACTAATGCAAATGGAAATATGTAGAATTCAACAAATGATAATAACACTATCCCCATATTTATTAAAGAATAGAATTGTCCATACAATTTTTTTGTCATTGTTAAACTAATGGTCATTTGTATATATTTATTTGTATATTTATTCACTCTGACTGTTATTTTAATATTGAGCTACTGATTAGAAATATTTTTTAAACTGATTTAAGACAATTTATCATTAGATGGTAATTCAGTTACTTATTTGAAATAGTGATGGAACCTAATTGAGCCTATTTCTTTAAAAGAACTAACACTCTGTCTAGTGCTCTAGCTTATTAAATTATTAGAGTAGTATAATTGGATTATTTCAAAGTATGTCAGCAGGACTTAGGTAGCGGACTGTAATGTCACATCAGAATAATATACATACTAATGAAAGTGAAAGAAGCACAAGACATGTGTCAGGATCATAGCAAGTGGAAAGATGTGGTCTCTACAACCTCATCGGGAAAAAAGTTATTATATGTAGAAAATCTAAGTGTAGTAAGTAACAGATCTTGTTCTCTGGTCTATGTGTGCATTTATAGTTTTATTGATCTTTGAAGGAGTTCATATTATAATGATAAATAAATATTTGTAGACATTTTATACACCATCTAGCCCAAGCTAAGCAGAGCTTGTACATACTATGGAACTAGATGGCTGATAGAACACATATATACTTTTTTTTTTGTAAATATATACATATGATATATAGAAACACCCAGACACAGAACAAACTCCATGCTCATCACACAAATGTTTGCCCTGGGTGGGGAACGAACCCACAACCTACAGCTCAGCAGGTGGACATTCTACCACTGAGCCACAAGGCCAGTCTAAATAAACACTTTATATATATATCGCTAAACCAAAATAAACATTTAAATCTGTACAATACAGGTTTGAACATTGTCCAAATTGTGTCATGATATATACTCATCTTTTACGAGGGCACATAGCACGTAGAACTGATGGCTGATGGGGCCGAAAGGTTCTTGAGTAGAGACCACGCACCGGCAAGCACAGCGTAGGAAGACCAGCCACGAGATGGGCAGATGACCTCATACAAGTGGCGGGAAGACGCTGGATGCAAGCCGCTTCCAATCGCTCTTTTTGGAAATCCATGGGGGAGGCCTATGTCCAGCAATGGACTTCTTATGGCTGAGATGATGATGATGATGATGATATACTCATCTTTTAGCCCAAAGTCAAGGAGAGTGAAACACAGAAGCTAAGTACCTATTTTAGTAGTTATCCTACTCACATAGTATAGCATGCAAGTAGTACTAGAAAAACGAAAATGTGTATCTATCTGTTTCTTACCTGATCACATCTAAATGATAGGTTAAGTGATGTATTCATTGGTACCTATAGCGATAGCAAAGTTATAGGAGACAGAGACAATAGATACATATTGTTTATCACTATTATGCGAGTAAGATCAGTAGAGTTATTCTCAACGTGTCTGATTCGGAATCGGGAAGGAAACTATATCTTTATCTCTGTCATACTGTATGGAAATTACAGAGATAGAGATATAGTTTCCGATTCAGAATCGGGTATGAAACTATATGTCCATCTCTGTCATCATTATCTTCATCTCAGCCATAAGAAGTCCACTGCTGGACATAGGCCTCCCCCAAGGATTTCCAAAAAGACTAATTGGAAGCGGCTTGCATCCAGCGTCTTCCCGCCACTTGTATGAGGTCATCTGCCCATCTCGTGGCTGGTCTTCCTACGCTGTGTTTGCCGGTGCGTCATCTCTGTCATACTGTATAGGAACTACAGAGATGTAGATTTAGCTACTAACCGGATTCCGAATCCGTAAAGTTGTGAATAAGAGTACAGATGATGAGTTGGTGGACAAATGTAACCCTATCATATATTTAAAACAATCTGTGGGTATAGCTAACAATATTACATAATCTATATGATAGTTGGTTAATTATCATTCAAACAACTTTCTAATTATCAAACCAGTATTTATCTGAACAAGTGGAGTATAATTTTACTATAGTAAGATATGTACTTGACTACACCAAGTATTTATTTATTATTATTATTTTATTTTAAAAACAATTATATTGCTATAAATGAAAGATTTACAGATTTTAAGAGTAGATTTTAAATTTGTGGAGTTAAGATTAAAAAAAACAAACAAGTTTATAAAACTTACAGAGTTGTTTTCAAAAGTTAAAGCAAACTTGTTGAAGTGATGTTCTTCCATTTTTACACTACAATTTCTCTTTGAACAGCAAGTTAATTGCAATGTTATTGTTGGAATTACGTAGCGAATTTCACAAGAAAACTATTTTATCACCAAAGAATATTGTACATTAAAGGAATCTATCACCAAAACAAAACACAAAAACTCTGAAGTATAAATTTTTTTTTTTTTGTTTTCTTCGCCGTACATTTTGTACTGGCAGGCAAAGGTCATTTGACCACACAGCCTCGTCTGATTTAATTATATCTCAATTATTAGGAGAGTAAGGCCAAAGCCAAGTCTTCAATCAATCTTTCTATGAAGCAATATAGAAGTAAGGCCAAAGCCAGGTCTGTAACATCAATTTCATCATCATAATCAGGGAGTTTCGTCTTAGTCAAATGGTTATATAGTACATCCGGTGGAATTAATAAAATCATAAATCAAGGTATAGTTGTCAGGATTTTCCAGCAAATCTTGAATGTCGCGCGGGATGTTTGCTGGAGGTTTATAAATTATTGATAATTTATCATAAAATATAAGTCTTTGTAAATGATGCGCCGTACATTCGAAGAAAATGTGATTAAGGGTCTGATCTCTACCACTGTCGCAATCTCTGCATAAAGGTGAATCGATTATATGCATTCTATGCAAATGGGAGTTGAATCGGCCATGACCAAATCTTAGGCGATTTATGGTAGAATAGAAAATACGGCTTCTTGGTACTTTCGATCGTGTGAACCAAGGTATCACTCCAATTTTTTTATTAATCTTTTCATACCATTTTCCTTTAAATCGCAAAGTTTTCTGCCAATCTTGGTACCACATCGCTGTCTGCTTTTCTTTAATTATGTAATTTAAATCAGAATATGGAATGGCAACACTTTCTACTTGAATGTCAATGTTACTGTTTACGATAATTTTTGCCAACTTATCTACGTTTTCATTTCCAGATACTCCTATGTGTGATGGCGTCCAGAGAAACTGTATGTCGTACCCGTTTGAGACTAGATCACTGAATAAGGTTTTAATTTTCAGAATTATGTAATTGGTACTAATGTGAAATCTATTGTTTTGTAGTGCCCGAAGAACGCTCTGAGAGTCAGAGATGATAAGCCACATGGTAACACCAAAGTTCTTCTGTCTGATGTATTCAAGAGCTGATATTATGGCCAAGGCTTCAGCAGAAAATATAGTCATATCTCCAGGCAAACGATTTCCGTGACCAGTCTTTTTATGAGGTATGTAAATAGCCATAGACACCTTCCTGCCAATCTTGGACCCATCTGTGTATATGTGTTTGCGATCGGAGAAGCTGCTTAGAGCTTCATAAATATCTTCTTTGCATCTCATATCCTGATTAATATGTATTGTTATGTCACAGAATTTACTATAGTAACTATCAGAAAAGCATGCCCATTTATTACTACATTTATAAATCTGATACTGCTGATCAATGTCAATAATATTTGAAAAGTCATGAAGCAGAAAGGGAATGTTAGAATTATTAGCAGGATTATAAACTCTGTTATAGAACATTAGTTTCTTGATCAATGGGTGTTTTTCAAAGGACAAAAGTTTTAAAAGGAATTTGCTTCTGAGGAATTCAAATCTAATTTTAAGAGGAGGAACATTACATTCAATTTGTAATGAATTAATTGGAGTGGTTTTCATGGCACCAGTAATGCAACGTAAGTTGTGATTTTGTAAAATATCTAACTTTCTTATAAATTTGTGATCAGACCCATAACACAGAAATCCATATTCGAAGTGGCTACGAACTAGGGACTTGTATAACATCAATAAAATTTTAGGATCAGCTGCAATTGACAGGGACTTAATGAAATTGAAAGCTTTATTAGCCTTACCTATTATATAATCAACATATTTTGACCAAGTTAGATTACTTGTGAAAATAATACCTAAAAATTTTATATCATCTACTACAGGCAACACTATATTGTTATAACTTATATCTACATCGGTGTCACTGTCATACTCCCCAAAGACAACAACTTTGGATTTTTCAGGACTAATGTCTAAATTTAAATATTGAAAATATTGGAAGAGGCTCACTAAAGATGAATTTAATGAATGTACAGTCATATCCAAATCTTGTCCTGATGCGTAAACAACTAAATCATCTGCAAATTGTAGGTTAGATACTTTGGAACCAAGAATAATATTTAATTTATGAATTAATAAAATATAAATTAATGGAGATAAAACACCCCCCTGACATACCCCTTTATATGAAAAACGAGGTCCGATTAACTGTTTATTTACTTTTACATAAACCTCTCTTCCATGCAAAAAATGATATATCCATTTAATAATTTTTCCAGGCAAACCCAGAGAATGCAGTTCGAGAAGTAAAACACGATGATCAACATTGTTGAATGCACCAACGACATCAAAGAAAACAGCAACTAAGTTTTCATCCATCTTCAAAGCATTAAAAATATCTAATTGAAGATGAGATATACTCTCCCTAGCAGATCTCCCTCTACGAAACCCAAACTGATTGGATGGTAATAAATTGTTACTTTCTATGTAAAATTCTACTCTATGTTTAATTAGCTGTTCAAATGTTTTAGCTATACATGAAGTTAGTGCTATTGGCCGATATGAGTCAACTTTATTTCTTTCTTTATTAGGCTTCAAAATAGGAACAAGACAGTCGATTTTCCACTCAGGAGGTATAATAAGATTGTGCCACAATAAATTAAAAACACCTAATAGAATTGGCAAAACTTTACAAGACAAATTTTTTAACATTTTGTAAGGGATTCCATCGAGACCGAATGCAGTATCACGTCTAGAAAAGATTGCAGATTTTAATTCAGTCAAAGTAAATGGCTCTACTAAGTATCCATGTGTACATGTATCTGAAAAGTCTAGTTCATTAATGGCCTCTACTGTGTCTGGTGTAAATTTTTTAAGAAAGTCTGAGATCCAAGAAGAAACATCATTATTTGGTGGAGTGTATGACCTATTAAATCTTTTAGAAATTTGCCAAATCTTAGACAAAGGAGTAGTTCTATTAAAGCTCTCACATAACAAAAGCCAGCTCTGATATCTTTCTCTTTTGAGAGTAAGCTTTTTAACTGCCTGTAATCTTTTAAATTCTAAGTAATTTTCTTGAGTAGGATTGTGCTTAAATACTAAGTATGCTTTCCTAGAGTTTTCTACTGCGCTAGAGCAAGTAGCATTCCACCAAGGCAGTGGCGCACGATGTTTCTTATGACTAGCAATAGATGATGAATTTATTGTAGGCTGAGAATTTCTATGAGACGATGAAGATGATGGTAATGATTGCTGTACAGCTAAGTTAAACAAATCCAACAAATTATAGTAACTTTGTAAAGGATTGTCTTGATCTATTGTGTAATTTTGGACTAAAGTATCTACCCGAATTTTATATAAATCCCAGTTTACTAACCTAAAATTAAAACACTGAGGAAGATTACAACTATTCGGAACTTGAAAATTATTATTGGTACCAATTGTGATTTTTGTGATTACAGGCAAATGATAGCTACCAAGGGGATCATCATAAACAAACCAATTACATGACATAGCCAGAGAAGGGGAAACGATTGTTAAGTCTAAAGCATTTCTCTGCCAACTACTGGTTCCTACTGTGGTATATGTACCATCATTGAGAAGAACTAAATTATTGTTGTTGATGCATTCAAGAATATCGCGACCTCGACTGTCAACCCTGCTACACCCCCATGACAAGTGGTGAGCATTAAAATCACCTGCAATAAATAATGGACCAGGAAGATCATTAATTAAATTTTCGAATTTAGATTTGCTAAAGGTAGGTACACTATTACCGGGACTGTAAATAGTTACTAAAGTGAGCTCTTTATTAGCGTATTTTATTTGTACTGCAATATTTTGAAAAGAGTTATCATAAAAAGTATCTATTTTTTTATATTGCAAACTATTATGTAACAATATAGCCACACCATTATGACTATTACCAGAATCTAATCTAACAATATTGTAACCATTTACTCGAAACTTAATATGAGGTTGGAGCCATGTTTCACATAACAAAGCTATATGAATTTTATTAACATTTAAAAAATATGAAAAGTTATTTAAGTTACTACGAATACTCTGAGCATTCCACTGTACAATAGTCAGCTGATCCATCAAATTTAAGTTTTATTTAATTTATTCTGGAATGATGCAAGAAGTATATTTTTGACACTTTCCACATTAAGTGGCTGCTCAGATTTGCGAGCCTGAGTTAGTAAAGAGAAAATAGCAGGTAAAAGTACATTTAGTATCTGGTCTGTTTGAATTAAAGAAAGAAATTGTTCAGAGGGACTGATGTTGGGTTGGGGAAACGAAGGAAATGACTTTTCATTTACTGCTTCAACATATGATTTTTTATGAATTTTGTTTTTAATTTCCTCAATTTTCTTTTGCTTTACAGGGCATTGAGCAGAGACCGCAACATGATTGCCTCCACAGTGACAGCACTTAGCTTCAGTCGTCGCTATTATACATTGTTTGTAGCTGTGTTCATGAGCACATATGGAGCATCTCTGTGAGTTCTTGCAAAACTTGGCAATGTGACCATACCTCAAACACTTCAGGCATTGCTTCACCGGTGGTGTGTACGGGCGTACCTCAAATCGCCAGCTGTTGAGGTCTACGCTGTCGGGAAGCGCTGCGCAGGAAAACGTAATGGACACTGTCTTAGTGGGCTCAAATGTCACCTTATCACCCTCTGAAATACGACGCATGAATCTTTTAATTGATATTATATTTTTACAGCTGGAAATAGCTGCATATATCTGGTCATTAGAGAGATTAGTGGGAACATGTTGAATGACCCCTGTAATTTCAGTAGCAGATGCAGGTATGCTAGCTTTTAGTTTAAAACTGTCTAGGTACTTTTTGTTATTTAAGGCTGCATTAGCCAGGCCAGGCCGTTCAAATATCACTCCAACTTTATATCTATTCATTCTTATTAACTGTTTTACACCTTTGTTGTACTTTTTGAAAGTATTAGCAAGAGACATCATGTCCCTATCACCAATAGGAACAGAATCTATGCTCTCAATGAAAACTATATATTCAAAGTTTCCACCATTTTCTGGATACGAACGCACATAATCTGGCACTCGAAACTCCCTGTACTTATCCTTTTCTTTTAATGATTTTTCAGAAGACACAGAAGCGCTATCATCCTCTTCCGATGATTCGCCCGGCGCATCCGACGGGTCCTCTCCCGGTTTCCGTCTCTTGACCTTCTTTTTCTTCCCCATAATGGAGACCACAGAAGAAAAGATATAATAGATTCGCCGTGTGAACTTGTTTTAAATAATTAAATAAATTATTTTACAAAAAACGCGCCTTTCACTCTGAGTTTCCCGCGCTTTTTTTTACCTCTCTGAAGTATAAAAAAAAACTTTTTTTGACAAGTGATTTTTTAAATATTGGAATTAGATTCGCGCGATTAGCGCTTTAGCCAGTGTCATGTATTGTGATTTCTTTTAGTTTCCTGAATAATACAAGTTCTAAAATGTACCTACTTTGACTTCGACTTCGAAATAACGCAAGTTTTAAAACATCGTCAAAACGTCATCATGTTTCTAAGACGTTCCCGCCAAAACCCAAAACTCCATTACCATTTTTATAAAATTGGATTTGGACCCGCTTATAGCATTTGCTAGTGTCAAGTTTCTTGAATAAAACCAGTCAAGACCGTAGGCAGGGGCGGGGGGTTTGGGGGTTCATATCCCGGCCATTACCAAAAATGAATTCCTGATTACGGCCTTGACACCAGTTATAAATGTTCAAGTCAGTATACAGTTATTTTCAAATTCGAGTCTTGCTGCTTCAGTAACGTGGTGGCGACTTTACTGGAAGCTTCTATGGAGTTTTGCCGACAATGTAATGACACGTTTCACTGCTTCATTTCACTTGCCCACATTCACGCACTTAATCGAATACTTAATTAATAAAACACCACCATTTTTCTCGCATTAATATTCAAAATACAAGTTTAGGAAAATAAAACAAAGCAAAAACATGTTACGATGATATGACGTCCCGCCAAAACTCTCTAGATAAAACTTAAAAAATATCTACATTTTTAACCGACCCCAAAACGAAGGAGGTTTTGGTTTTTTTATTTTATTTGTTAACCGATTATTTCACCGATTATTTCGCCAATTAAGAACTGATTTTGATGATTATTTTTTGGTAGGTAGGCAATATTTCAGAGGTATACTATATACATATATACCTACGTATAGTATACCTCTTCTGGCCGTTGGAAGTAAATTTAATAATTTGTTAAATTTAAAATTCGGCAGATTTGGTGGTAGTCATTGGAAGTAAACCTTTAATTGCTGCAATCAAACTTTAGGAAAAGTATCGCTGATCAAGGTATATAATATGTCACATAGCTATATAGTTCACTTGTCACTTGCGTATTATCCAATACGTAATGGATCGAATGATCCATTACGTAATGAGATGTAATGGATGATGATGAGTCTAAGATATTTACCAATTTTTTCCACGTTCCCTTCAAAACTCCTCAGACCAAAATTTTTCTTCCGTCCACATACGAACATGACCCTACGTTGGCCGCAACCTATTTTATTAAACGCAGGCATCATAGTAATTTATTTCTTTGATTCTGGCCTCAAATTACTGATCCTATTCTGTTGCGTTTGAAATTAGTTGCATTAAAGCGGAAATGACATGAAAAAGTTGGTTGAACTATGTTTGATGAAAAAGTTTAGAATAATAACGATCAAAACCTCATATTTTCTTTTAAAAAAACATCAAAATTGGCCTGTCTGTTTGAGAGCTACGATGCTACAGACAGACACACAGACACAGAATGTTTTATGTAAGTTTGACGTATCTATGTACAGATACGTCAAACTTACATAAAACACACCTGTTTTTGCGTCGGGGGTTAAAATTGGCATCAAGAGCAAAAATATTGAAATTAGAATTTAGAATAATTCTACTCAAAAGTTTTTTTTACCTAATAACAAATGTTTCCATACACAATTGACGTTAAAGCTATCACAACTAGGTAATTAAGAGTTAAAGAAAATATTACTTTGAAATTTTATTTCAGTACTATTATTTTTTAAATCAGTTTATTAATGTGCTAAACTAATTTATAATTTCTTCGGTAGCGCGATGGTGACAGTCTTGACTTCCAAATATTCTTCCACACAGTGTAGGCCACTGTAAACAATTATACGATTAGAAAACTCGAAAATCCCCGATAATAAAACCGGCTAAACCGATTTTGAGGAAAGATAGCTAAGAACAATCTCGTTGAAATATTATTTCAAACCAAAAAAACTAGATCAGAATCGGTCCATCGGTTTGAGAGCCACGATGCCACAGGCAGATACATAGATATACACGTCAAACTTATTACGGGGTTAAACAAGTACAAGTTTAGAAAACTCAAAAATCCACGACAAAAAATCGAATGAACCGATTTTGATGAAACGTAGCTAAGAACATTACTAATTCACATTAAAAAAAAAAAAAAAAAAAAAAAACGTTTCATCCATTCGGGAGCTACGATGCCACAGACAGACACACATATACATACTCGTAGATCATCATCATCATCTCAGCCATAAGAAGTCCACTGCTGGACATAGGCCTCCCCCATGGATTTCCAAAAAGACCGATTGAAAGCGGCTTGCATCCAGCGTCTTCCCGCCACTTGTATGAGGTCATCTGCCCATCTTGTGGCTGGTCTTCCTACGCTGCGCTTGCCGGTGCGTGGTCTCCACTCGAGAACCTTTCGGCCCCATCGGCCATCAGTTCTACGTGCTATGTTCCCTGCCCACTGCCATTTCAACTTGCTAATCTCGCAGATACGTCAAACTTATAACACCCCGTCATTTTAGCGTCGGGGGTTAAAAAGGTTAAATAAAGGTACTTACGTTTCTCAAGAATATTTTATAGGGTATATATATACCTAACAGAATCGGATAGCAATAAATACCTGTAGGGCTATTCATAACTTGTCAGATTGCGAATGTTCCATACAAGTTATCTTTTCGTAATCACTAGCCTAGTCCCAGACTAGGTACCTACGCAGCGCAACGCACGCAGCTATCTCTCTCGCGCATCACATTTTTAAACATATAAATTCATTGCGGAGGAATATTAGAAAAATTAGAAACGTATTTGTTTATTTCGATAAAAGAATTGTTTAAAATAATGTTTTGCTTTTATATCTTTTAAACTGACTGAGGGAGGAGTAGCAATTTCTTTTTCGCTACTCCGTCGCCAGTATACGTGACATCTGAATAAAACTTTTTTAAATATTTCTCCTGTATCTGTATCTGTATCTGTATCAATTTATTGCGTCATATGTAGGTACATGCAGGTCTTATAATAACACATGTTTATTTAAGGAATACATATGGCCCTATAGGGGCATGGCAACACTTGAGTCGGAACGTTCTATTTTAATTTTAATTTCGTCAAAGTTATCCTTAAAAAATTCGTCAAGATTATAATAACTGTTAGCTTCTAGGAGATCTTTCAAATTCAAAATAAAGCTTTCATCTGTGTCTATATCTTTTAAGCAATTCGGTAGCTTGTTATATATTTTTACTGCCATAGAATTAGGGCTAGAACTATGCATTGCTAGATTTGACCTTGGTATTACTAATTTATGTTTATGTTGGGGTCTAATTTTACGCGGTCCGTCTGCTACTTTTTTAAATAAATCTGGATATTTCCTAACGAATTTACATAATTCCAATATATATATAGATGTCACTGTTAAAATTTTGAATTTAATGAAGTATGGCTTATGAAAGTGAGGTATTGTGTTGTCAGGTGATTTTATGTTGCCAAGGATACGTATACATTTTTTCTGGGCAATAAAGAGTTGATCTGCATCCACAGAGTTGCCCCACAGTAATATGCCGTACCGCAGCCACGACGAGGCGTAGGCATGGTAAGCAGATATAGCTGTGTTTAGGTCCGTGGCGCGTCTCAACTCCTTTAGACCGTAAGAGAAGCTAGATAACTTAGCCTTGATTTTTTTTGATATGCATTTTCCAATTTAAATGTGTATCCAATTCTAAGCCGAGTAGAGTAGCCGAGTCAACGCATTGTAAATTAATATTATTATAGTAAAAATTAATGTCAAGAGGGGGTTTTTGATGAGGTCTAAATTGCAATATTTTAGTTTTTTTAAAATTTAAGTCAAGATTATGATCAGTCATCCAGTCGATTATATTATTAAAAATGTCAGTTAAATTATTATTTAGATTAAGATTATTTTTACAAGATGTCAAGATTGATATGTCATCCGCGAAAAGAACGCAAGAGTCGTTAATTATTTTAGGGAGGTCATTTATATAAAATAGAAATAGAATACACCCGACAACGCTTCCTTGGGGGATTGAATTGTTAATTTTAATAGGGGTCGATCTAACTATTTCTATTGTTTTGGCGTCATAGTTAAAGTTTTCTATTTCTACATACTGTAATCGGTTGCTTAGATATGATTTGAACCAATCATAAGTAATTCCTCGTATTCCCATGTCAAGTAATTTGTTTAATAATATCTCGTATTGAACTTTGTCATATGCTTTAGTCATATCAAGTAAAATACCAATTGCGTATTTTCTACTATCAATTATGTCTAAAATTTCCTGTACGTACTTATAAACAGCCAAAATTGTTGATCTATTTTTGCGAAAGCCATATTGCGAATCATCAAATATTCCGAATTTTTCGCAAAAAGAGTTCAGGCGTCTTTGCATTATCTTTTCAAATATTTTTGAAGACGTTGGCAAAAGCGCGATTGGTCTATAGTTATTAGGATCGAGCTTAGATGACTTTTTATGAATAGGTTTAATTAATGATGTTTTCAAATAGTCGGGGAAATTCCCTTCATTGAAAGATTGATTTATTAGCAGGTAATAGGGTAGGGTCAATTCCTCTGCGCAGTGTTTTATTAATATTGGTGGAAGTTCATCTACGCCGTAACTATATTTACTTTTAAGTCGTTTAATTGATAGATAAATTTCTCTTGGTTCTGCGGGACTGAGGAATATAGTATTATCATTACGTCGGAGCGGCGGACGGCCGCGCACCGGCGGCGCACCACTGCCACCGCCGCCGCGCATGCCGACTGACGCAAAGTGATCGTTTAATGTATTAGCCACCTTTATTGACTCGGAGATTATATCACCGTTAATATTTAGCTTAAGATTATTTTTAGTTTTTTTTAAGTACCTATTTGTCCGCTCCTTTATTATTTTCCACATGGATTTGGTTTTATTGTCTGAAGTATTCATTTCACGTATATATTGATTTCTTTTTGATTTATTGATAGTTTTTTTTAATAGCCTTATATATGATTTATAGTACTTTATTAGAGTAGGGTGTTTATAATAAGTGACGATAGGTTTTAAAAGACGCTTATTTTGGCATGATGTTTTGATACCTCGAGTCAACCATGAATGCTTTTTGTTAGGTTCTAATTGTATTATTTTTTTAGGAATACATCGATTTAGAATATTAATCAATTTGTCGTTAAATATTGAGTACCTAGTTATCGTTTACGGTTTTATTAGAGTCCATTACTAATATGTCATTCCAATTTAATTTTTTTAATTCGTTTTTAAATTTGTCCATGTTTTGTTTATTGAATATTCGTTTTTTGGTTTTCCATTTTATCAGCTTATTATTTCTGTCCAAAATATCTTTTATATTAATTGTAGTTCCTAAATGATCTGAGAAACCAAGATTTTGAACTGAGACATTTATTTTCTTTTTATTAAAGTTAGCAAAAACAAGGTCTAAACAAGTAGCTGTTGATTTCGTGATTCGTGTGGGTTCATTTACAAATTGGTTAAAATTATGTTCTAGCATTAATTCAAGTAAAATTGTCGATTGTGCAGAATTGTCAAGAATGTCTAGATTAAAATCCCCGCCTATTATTATATCTTGCGATTTAAATTTATTTGATAGCAAATCTAGTAGACAATGTAATTGCTTATAAAATAGATCGCTCCGTTTGCCGTTCCAATATATTACAATTATGACCGTATTTATGCTGTGGATTAGAACTGCACTAATTTCTATTGAATACTCGATGGACAATGCAGCAATATCTCTTATCTCAGTGTATTCAAGGTCATTACGTAAGAATACAGCAGTTCCCCCACCCGTTCGATGTTGTCGACAAAACGATGCAACTAAGTTATATCCGAAGAAATTAATCAGTTCAAGTTTGGCCTTAGAAAGCCATGTTTCAGTCGCGCATAATGCATGCAAATTAGTGTAGTTATCTTGTAAAAATGCTTGTAAAACGTCCCGTTTTCCGTACAAGCTTTGCATATTTTGAAATAAAATAATAAAATCGGTGGAGTTATTGACGAAAGTTAGATTTTTGTGAGTTTGGTGGTACATTTTGCTTGGGTGTTGTTGACAGCGGTACAATATTGCTGGAGGAATGCAGTGAACATAAAGCTTGCAGAGAGGATTGACTCATTGTTGATTGTCGAACAGGTGGGTAGTTTTGTGTTATGTTTCCATTTATTATCAGTTTGTTGTTTTTAATAACTGCATGATGGCCATCATCACGAGCGGCACGTAGTTGTATTTGTAAGTGTTTTCTCTGTTGTTGGGCTTTCTCGTCAAGGTATTCAGAGATCGACAGACCCGTACTATTAAACAGTCTGCTATTTTTGAGTAAATATCTAGTCATCTTTTTACTTATTAACTCTATTACTATAGGTCGGCGGCTTAAAGATTTTCTTCCTATTCGTATCGATTCTTCTATGTATCCCGTGAGATCCACGTTTAAGATATCTTGAAATATGGCAATTATTCTGTGGTGAAGATGCATTTCTGTTTCCTCTCTATGCTCAGTGAGGCCGTATAATACAATTTTTTTCATGTTTTCGGTATTGTTTTGTTTATGTCCTGAAGCTAATGTACTAATTTCTTCCTTTAATTTTAAATTTTCAGTTTGTAATTTTTCGATTGTCTGGCAAATGTCATTGATTTGGTTTTTTATAGTCATTTGGTCGAGTGCTAAATTATCTGTCTTTTTAATTAAGTCTCTTTTAATTTTTTCCGTTATTATTTCTATTTTCGAGTCGATAGTAGCTTTTATATCTTCTAAGATTGATTTTTTGTTTTCATGTAACTTCCTATCTAAAAGAAGGCTAATTTTTTCAAGCATTGAGTTTTCGTCAAGAGTAATACACGGAGCTGCAGCTGTAGGGCTTAAGGTGCTAGTGGAAGATAAATCTTGCTTGCTGTGGGCATCAGTTAATGATTCGTCGATGTATATTGACGTCTCATTTAGGTCTTGGAGCTGATTCCTTACCGGCGTGCCATCATTTCTGTTCTTTCTATTTGTTACGTTTTGGCAAGCAGGGCACTGCCATGATTTTTTTAGTTCAATTATATTGTTTAGATAGAAAGCAGACGTAATGTTTAGACATGCATAATGAAAGCCTTTCAAACAAGAAATACATTTTAAAATTTCACTCTCATACTTAATATGTCTATCGCAGGCTTGGCAATTCATTTTACCTAGATTTTATTCCTTAAATATGAATAACAAAAATCAACACTTAGCTTTTCGTTTACTCGATCTTTCTTGTGTGACTTACGACTCCCACGCGTAACTCGTTGCAGTAGGGCGCACTTTTCCTTGTAACGGTTAGTCAGCTGATGCTACGTAATCACGATACCCGGAGCGGGCGGACGGTTATTTCGGATAATTTCACTTTATGTCTCGCCTGGTTATAATTTGTAAATAATTAATATATCACTTCGTTGTATATCCAAAGAGCTTCAAATTGATATGCAATACAGTTGTTTTCTTGCGTTTTTACTGTTTTTATTTGTAGAACGTTATGTTGTACGACTTGTGACAGTCACGGTGCGTTCCGAACTCCTGTCTAATTAAACAAATTCATCTCCCATTTTTCTAATATGAATTATCTAACCTAACCAATTATTTTAAATGTTTAAAAAGTATCTACATTAAAAGAAAAACAAAATACCCGAATGCAGAAAAGCTGTTTTTGCATTCTTACTTACGTTACGATTTCGTTACGCTTGATACGCTCTTGAGTGAACGTTTTTTGTGAGAAAGTATGCGAAAAATCGCATTTTGAAAGGATATTTTGAGTTCATAAAAGCACCGGCATAGGTTAATCCAAAAAAATATAAAGTTAAAATTAATAATTAAATAACACACATAGGATTATTCCAATTTTGTAACTTACTTCTCACGGCCGATACCAGATTCCTTAAATCCTCCGAAAGGAGCCTGAGCTCCCCCAACTAAATAGTTGTTAACCCTAGAATAAACAAAAACAATTGAGTAAGTAGATGTACAGAGGTACTAGGTGAAGTCTTTTCAATGCTTCAAATGCTTGTGTTCAGATTCTTATAAAACATTTTTACAGTACGTTTTCAACGGTATTTTTTTTATAAAAAAGTATAAACTGATAGTAAAGTTGTAAAAAAACGTAGGACAATAAGTTGCCCTAAGTTGAGTTACCACTATGGCGCATCCTATAACACATTGTACCTATTTAACACAAAAACAAGAATAGGTATAGCAAATCTCATTATGCACCTATTAGTACCCTAAACAAGTGTCTATAATAAAATAAAAACAAAATAGACAATAAAATAAGAATAAAATAGACTGCAGAAAACAGGTTTTTGCAGTCTATTTTACGATTTCGTTCCGCTTGATACACTGTTGAGTGTACGTTTTTTTGTGAGAAACTGTGTAAAATCGCTGTAAAAGATTGTAAATGCAGACTCTTTGGAATAATTCTATTAAATCAAATCAGGTTTATTGCATAATTATGTGTTACATGCAGATGTATGTAACATACATCTGCATGTAACACATAATTAAAAAACTCCCGTAAAACATGTAACATACAGTATGTTACATGTTTTACGGGAGTAACATAATCACCCTGATAGGGTATAGCTATCAAGTGCGGAGCGGAACGGCTTATTCTATGATGTATTTGTCTTTAAAAAACTCTTCTAACGTATAATAGCATTTTTTTATTAGTATATTTTTTAGGGTTTGAGAAAAATTCTGTATATTTTCTATTCAGCTGCATTGGTAAGTTATTTCATATTTTGAAAGCCATAGAATGAGGGCCGGAGCTGTGTATAAGTATATAGTTTGGAAGATGGCAATATCAAATTATGTTTATAGTTCGTAAATAATAATAAATTGTAATTGTAATTGTGTTTGTAGTTCAAAGTTCTTTGAAGTTTACGAAAATAGTAGATTGTTATACAAGGGGCTAAAAAGACCCATTGTAACGAAGTAGATTTTTACTCCCGAACTTTAGCGAGGGAGTAAATAGAAACCGAGTTACAATGGGTTTTTAGCGCCGTGTGTTACACTCTACTTTTCACTACGACGAAAAAAAAAAACAATACAATAATGCGAGAATATAAAATAATCCAATACAATACTGTCAATGTAGGTATGTTTGACTTTGCGTTAAACTTTGTACATAGCCTGGTTTAAAGATTCTTGATTTTTTTAATCAAAAGATGAGTAATTAAATTGATTGATGATTGCGTGAGTTTAAGTCGTCAAACATTATAAATGTTAATTTATACATAAAGTTGACAAATGTGATGGAAGTATTAAAAGTTTTCCACTATTTTCTGATTACAAGAATTTGCGGCTGAAAAATGTATCTCCAAGAGTTCGGATTTAAATGATTTAATTATAAAAAACTTGTTTAAATCCCATGAGTTTTATTTCCTAACGATAAAATATTGATCTATCTTACCGTTTTAAACAACATTTCATATTCTTATTTAGTTTTAGTTTGTAATAATATTATAAACAAAAAAGTCAACGTATTTTCTTTAATTGTGGGTAACATTGACTATGGAGTTTCAGTTAATTATACACCTAAAATGCATTAATAATGTGTATTATTTTATTTCTGTGTCTGACAGAGATGTTTTAAGCAATATAATGTGGTCGAAGATGGTAAGTATACATAACACGGAATAAGAACTGGCTCTCAAGTAGGTGGTTGATAGTCATGGCATCGTTAGATGTTTGACGATAGCTTTTCCACTTGAGAGTTATAGAGCTAGCTAGGCTGCAAAACTAATACTCACACACCATAATTCAGTTTCCTAATGATATTTTTCCTACACGGAAGATTAGCTCGCAGTTTTGTTTTCAAAAGGTACTTTCCAATATAAAAGTTGAATGCACAACCATATTACAAGGGAGGTACCCTTGTAATTCCTTTACACGTAAAGTAGGGATGATTTTTTTCTCGCATACCCCTTGGTGCTGGATGTAATTGGAAAGGTAATTCAAAAATATATTATTCAATTTAGTATTCCATACTTGTCTTCGTCTTTTTTGCAAAATATTAAGCTTGATTTTTGTTAGGGTCAAGTGTCCCTCCCCCTCTACCAGCTAAATGGCTCTTGTCGAATAGGTATGCTGAAAAAAATCCAGCAATTAATTTCGCTAACGAAATTATAAGTAAAAATATCACAAGTAAGTAGACTTTACAAGTTAAGTTAGAGTAATAGTCGATCAACTTAGCTTAACTAGAATATTTTTAGTATCAAACAACTCTATTTTAAGTCCGCATAATATTGACATGGACATAAATTGTGATATGGAACTACGAAACCCTACATCGCGCGTGCTCGAAATGCAGTTGACCGATTTTTTTAAATTGTTTTTAGTTAGTACATACCCGAAAACTAGTCTTCTAAACACCAAACAGAAGAGAACTCAAGAAACATAAAGAAAACAATAGGTATGCAGTTCATTGAATGGGTGAATAATTTTTAATTTGATATTACTCACTATTAATCTTAGAACTTATAGTTGATAATAAGGTCAATCAACACTCAAATAATTGTAGAATTTTTTGACTTTATTTGATTTTTAAGAAATTATTTCATTAGTAAAAAAAAAAAAAACGAATAAATTTAGTTAATTAACCATAATATACCTGAAACATGTATGTTATTCAAGGTTTATAAATATTCTTATTCTTATTCAAGCCGTTTAGGCGTAGGCGCTCATTAAGAAACATACACACACTTGAAACAAAAGAACATAACCGCCCTTACGCAGTCGGGTAGAAATAAATGACATGCGTTCGAGTTATACTTTTCCGTGATTTTATATGTTTTAACAATAGATGTGAATATAAAATGTAACTATGTACTACAATAATTTTGTTCTTATTAATATTGTTACTAGAAGTCTACGATTGTATCGGTATCGTAGATAATCCAACGCGTACGAAGTTGCGGGCGACAGTAAAGTAAATATATGTAGAGAATTAGTACATACCAGATGGTACCAGCTTCTACGTGTTTAGCGTATTGCAGGGCGTTGTTCAGGTCAGTCGTGAAGATGCCGGCAGCCAGACCGTAGTTGGTGGCGTTGGCGCGGTCGATGGCCTCCTCCAGTGAGTCGAACTTCAGGATACTCTGGACTGGACCAAATATCTGTAACCAATACACGACCAATGTATTCATAGGAATGCTTGCGCTTTATTACCTCCAAAATCAAATCAAATCAAATTTCTAAGTAAAAATAACAAACACATCTACTTACTTATTATAAATCATAAGATTACCTAGTATATTATGTCATGTACTTAGGGTAATCATAAGTCTATTGTTCCCTTCCCACACAACGTAAACACTGACATCTTTACTCATCCGTACATTAAACTGACTTAGCACATCTCTATTGTGCTCAAGCTTTGATGTACGAGTGAAACTCAAAATTTGTCGTTTTTATTATAAAAGTCTGTGCTCACCTCGTCCTTGGCGATAGCCATGTCGTCGGTGACGTCAGCGAACACGGTGGGCTCGATGTAGTATCCCGTGGTGCCGATACGGTTCCCTCCGGTCAGCAGCTTGGCGCCTTCCTTCTTACCCTTCTCGATGTATCCCAGGACTTTGTTCATCATGGTCTCGTCAATCTGTGGGAAAAATAAAAGAATTATACTTACTTAGCTTTAAATTCTCTCTGGAACGGATCTGGCTTTCAAAGAGAATTCAAACCGTCACTGATTTTATTTTTCAACACACTTGCTCGTAAAGTGGCCCTTATTCAACCGTTTTTATGGCCGAAAAGTATCCTATTAAACACGCGTGCTTTTGACTTTTCTATTACGCACTAGTGTCTTTTGTTTACAACCAAAGCAAGGGCACCTGCGCGCACACAATCTAAGCCTACTAGATTGTCAGAGTCCAATCAGAGATGAATACTTCTACCATACCGGCCCATAACAAAAAGAATTCACTCGAAAATCGTACTGGCAACTCTCGGCTCTATTACGCCCTCGCCTTCGGCTCGGGCTGCAATTCCGCCTCGACTGTAATGACCAACTTAGCACACTTGTATCATAATGTACTATTGTCTGTCTGTTATTTTGCACCCATTTTGTATTTGTCTTACCTGTAGGTCTGGCTCTTTTTCCTGTCGACTTATTTTAAAAGGTAGGTTAACTTATTTTTCAGTTCTTATATTTTTGGAAATATTTATTATTATGACTACGACAAAATATAAGAATAAGTACTAAGTACCTAGTTGCATTTTTTTATTATTTACGAAATTGTACTAAATAACAACCTAAACGAAAATGAGTCAATTTCATACTTTGATTTTAGATGATTTTGAAAGATAGGTAGGTATTGGTTGTATAATACCTGTGGTCCATTTTGCGAAGTCGCGTCCGTGGGGTCACCGACTTTGTAATTCTTGGCGAAGGTAACAGCAGCTTCCACGAACTTGTCGTAAATGCCGGACTGCACGTAAAGACGAGATGCAGCGACACACATCTGCCCTTGGAGGTTGAATACGCCGTAAGCAGCAGTGGGAACGGCTATCTCCACTAAAAGAAGAAATAACCTTTGAAATTTTATGGCTATGAAAAGGTGAGAAGTGTAAATGAGTATACATTTATAAATATTAGCCACCTTACTTATAAACGCATGTTCACGCATTATTCACTGAATAAGTACTTGTCACTTTCTGTCCGACGGAAACTATCACGTGCGAAAACGGAACAAAAAATTGTTATAAGTAAAATGCGCTTATTCAGCGTTTATAAGTAAGACGGTATTGCTCGGCAAATAAATATCGCGGGCATTTTAGTACGAGTACCTACGAGTATAAGTGAGTCTTGACACGTAGTAGGCGTACGAAGATCACACTTTTACCGATCCTTGTAAACGAATTGCTATATAATTCATTCATTTGTTACTTTCATGAATCATGTTCATTCGTCCGCTTCCTTGGATCGGTTCATCATCATCATCATCATCTCAGCCATAAGAAGTCCACTGCTGGACATAGGCCTCCCCCATGGATTTCCAAAAAGACCGATTGGAAGCGGCTTGCATCCAGCGTCTTCCCGCCACTTGTATGAGGTCACTTGGATCGGTTACAAAATTATATTAACGTAGTGGAAGAATGTACACTGCAGCTGCTGAAGAAATAAGATTTTTCGGCATCAGTGCTGCTTGGAAATCCTTTGTATCTTAGCAGACGAACAGACAAATATGTGCAGTATACATAGGTACATTGAGATAGAAGAGAAGAACATGTATCTATATTAAAAGAAAAAAGAAAATACCCGACGGCAGAAAAGAGATTTTTGCAATCTCACTTACGATTTCGGTCAAGCCGTTTGGGCTGTAGGCGTTCATATAAACATTTACATACCCACATACATAAATACATACTCTCGAAAAACATAACCCTCCTTCTTACACAGTCGGGTAAAACAAATAAAAAGAAGAACATAGAAATAGTTTTCTCTCTCAGAGATATCTCTCATACTTCTTTTAAAAAATAATTGCAGCTTACGATTGGCATCGTTCATGATGATGAGTGGGCTTTTCCCCCCAAGTTCCAGGGTGACTCGTTTCAAGTTGTTCGCTCCAGCCGCCTGCTGGATAAGCTTACCGACCTGTAGTGAGGAACTGCATTAGACCAAATTTTTTTATTTTTTTATTACTGCATTAGACCACAAAACATGGCGTAATTAAGGACTCTGTAAGACATCATTACTGTTTTCTGTAAGGTGTTGTAAAGCGAATAAACCGGGATTGGCAACTCTGATACGTACTTCAAGTGAGCCAGTGAAGGAAATTTTAGCGACATCGGGGTGGTGAGTGAGGGAAACTCCAGCGTCTTCTCCAAAGCCAGGGACGATGTTGATAACGCCGGGAGGGAGGCCTGCCTCCTTTAGTAGAGCCCCCAGGTACAGAGCAGTTAGTGGCGTCTGTTCTGCGGGCTTTACTACTGCTGTGCATCCTGTAGACAAAGTATTTTATCGGTGAGATTAATACATGTTTCTTATCTAAATAAATAATTTTGTCTTTCAGTTTTCTAATAGGCATTTTAAAACGTACAAAATCACCGAGTGAGGGATCACTCAGTGATTTGGTACGTTTTAAAATGTTTTGATGCGAGAGAGAGAAAGCTGCGCGCTTTGAGTCCTTAAGAAATAAAATACCAATAATTTAATTATAGTTATAAAAAAACAGAAACAGAACACAGACAGAACTTAAACAGACCCGACCTCATCTCTACGGTATGGTGCCGGAATCCGACGTTTTTCAGTACGCAGTGCGTCTGTTTCCGGCGTCGTCTCGTGAAATTTTCAAGGCACGGCGCGGGAAACAGACGCCACGCCGTATAGACATGGGGCTGAGTCCTAAGGCTGGTTTTAGAGTCACGCTGACCGTATGCTGACCGTCGGTGCTGACAGCCGAAACGTATGAACTTCTAGGAAGCGTTTTAGAATAATGCGTAGCTAGGTAAGAAAGAAAGCATTTTACCAGCTGCGAGAGCTGTGCACACTTTGTTCAAAAACATCAAGATGGGCACGTTCCATGGCAGGATTAACCCGCATACTCCGACTGGTTGCTTCAGTGTGTAGGAAAACACTTCCCCATCTGCAATCAAATGAAGACTCATTAGGAACTGAGTAATAACAATATTACACATAGCACAGAAATAAGAGCTGAACTGAATCACAGAGACACAAGATATGATCTGCATTGATTTATGAAGCTTTGAACAAAAACTTTTGAAGGCGACAAAACGTTATGAAACATATTTAACCGTTTCACCGTCACAATTTTCACATAAAAGTAACATGAAATTGCTTTTTTCTATTTGGGATATCATGCTTTAGCATTAGTGTTTGAGCTCATAAATTACCAATAAATTAGTTGGCTTTAAAATAATGTTCAAAAACTTCCAAAACATTTTCTTACTTCTACAGTTTCCTTAATCCGATTTCCTTAATACCACTATTCTTTATTCATTGACGTTATAAGCTTCGTTTGACCGTTAATTTTCTCGATAGGCATTCTATGATCGTGCGCACTGCGCTTGTCTGGTATGGAAGAAATTGATCAATTTGCGATTTTATTAAAAAAGACTTATTGAACAATGTAATGTGGGTAAAAACAATATGAAAACAATGTAAAAAATACCTACACATACTAAATATATTAACATAATACAATAAAATAAAGTCTAATTCTTAACTAATGTTAATGTAATTAACATTAGTTGCGATTATAACATACGTAGGTAGTTTACATCAATCGACGAAGTCCCAGTCATGCAGAATATTCTGCTGTCCAACATATTTACATATTGGACAGCGGAATATTCTGCATTGAATTCGTGGAACATGTGATGTTGCTCTTTGGTTCGTCAGACATCAGACTCGAGTCAGGTTTGCCTATTTTTCGAGTGTTTGCATGCTTAATTTCTTACTTTCTGTCAAAGCCATCGTAGGGTGTATTGATATCCGTTTTCTAAATCATAAAATTACCTAAAGGAATGGTGTCGCCTTGAATTTTATCAGCTAAGCTAGCCACATAGCGAACAATGTTCCCGCTATTTTTGATCATCATTTGAGCCAACGTGAGTTTCATGCCGTTATTGTAGGACTCCAAAGCTCCGAGATACTCGGCGTCTCTTTCGATGAGCTCAGCGAATTTATAGAGGATCTTCCCTCTTTGGGAGGCATTCAGAAGCCTCCATTCAGAGTTGCGATGGAACGCGCGCTTGGCTGAACTGATAGCCGCGTCGATGTCGGCCTGATGAGAAATTATTAATATGGCATTAGTGTTAGAAAAATAGATTGAAGACAATCTGATATAGACTCTAAGCGCGAAAGTTATTGTCTTTCTATCAGTTAAGTAACTTTTCCCTTTTCATATAAGAAGACCTTTATTTCGTATTTCATCATAATCACTGTTTTTCATTTTCAAATATGTTGGACAAATTACATAATGTATTGTACGTACAGCGTACTTAATGCCATTCCTACTATTGAAGCGATAAATTTACGGAGTTTGGAGATTAAAGCACGCAGCTATCGCTATCTCGCGCATCACAACATTTTTAAACATATAAAATCATTGAGTGGGAGAGGGATATTAGAAAAGTAAGAGTCCAATTTGTTTATTTAGATAGGAGAAACATTAAAAAAAATATTATCCGATATCATTTAAACTGGCGACGGAATAGTGAAAAAACATTTATTTTTCAATTCTTCAGCCAATTTAAAAGATATTTCAAAGAAAAACTTTTTTTAAATATTTCTACTATCTAAATAAACATATTCTTCTTCTTTTTTGTATTGGACCCGCATTAAAGCATTTGCCAGTGTCAAGTATTAGGATTTTTTCAAGTTTCTTGAATAAAACAAGTTGACAGTTATAAATGTTCTAGTCACAATCTAAGTCACGTATACAGTCAATTTATAAGTCGAGTCCTGCTTCAGTAAAGTGGTGGCGACTTTACTAGAAGATTCTATGGAGTTTTGCCGACAACGTAAAATCACACGTTTCACTGCTTTATTTCACTTGCCCACACTCACGCATTTGATCGAACACTTAATGAATAAAACACCACCATTTTTATAGCATTAATGTTCAAAATAACACAAGTTTAGGAAAATAAAACAAAGCAACAACACGTTACTAAGACGTTCCCGCCAAAACTGCTAAATAAACATATTCGTTTCTCACTTTTCTTATATCTAGGGATATTCAATGATTTTATACGTTTAAAAATGTTGTGATGCGCGAGAGAGATAGCTGCGCGCGTTGAGTGAATCCTTAAGGATTCGGTAGTGAAGGAGTAGTAAAAAAACATATATTTTCCTACTCCTACAAATGAATCCTAAAATTTTGTTTCTCACTTTTCAAATATCCCTATACTAATTTTATATGTTTAAAAATGCTGTGATGTGCGAGAGAGTTAATCTCTACCTTAAGTTGATGATATAAAAAAATTATGATAAACAGATCTCTCGTCTCAGATATGTGTACCTATTATAATACTATAATCAATGTAGGATTATATTAAGAACACTGTTATTATTAATAACGGAATATTTACTGTGGTTTCTTTATTTTGAGCTCCCGATATTTCGGCACAGTTACATGTACCATATTCACGGGCGACTGGAAATTGCGTCTCGTGACCGTGATAGTTTAAAACACCGTGATAGTTTAAAACAGTTTTTTATATTAAGAACTATATTATGTGCATTAGTGATTTTGAAAGAGAAAAGAAGGAAAACCACAAAAAAGAAAAATCTAAATCTAAGGAAAACATCGTGAATTCAGCGAGTCCACGTACAAGAATTTTGATGAATTCGATAATTATGATTGTGAATTATGAAGATTTTGGTGATATTGCACTTGTTACCTTGCCTCCTTCAGCGACTTTCGCGATGACAGATCCATCGTGAGGATTGAATGTTTCGAATGTCTTACCGCTCCTAGCGTCTACCCACTCGTTGTCGATAAAGATCTGAAATTAGTCAGACATGTACCTACGGAATAAATACTAGTTAATGTTACATGGTATTTATTTTGGGCCTATAACGAAAAAATCATTATCGACCGCGATTTTTATATTGAGTTATGTAGAAGAAATAAATAAAAAGTAAAATTTAAAAACCTTGAACACAAAAACGACTTTCTTGAAAAAATTTAACAAAATTAAATCGATCTCAATCTTCAAAAAAAAAAACAACTAAACGGCTCGTCTGTTTGGTAGCTATAATGCCATAGGTACATTGAACTTATTCCCCTACACTATAATAATAACTTTAATTCTAACAAGTAAAACTTTAAAACCTTCGACATAAAAAAAATGGCTAAACCAATTGCGATGATACATAGCTAAGAACACTCGATCAAATCTTCCTTCAGAAAAAACTAGATTAATAACAGTCTATTCGTTTGAAAGCTACAATACAACAGATATACGATATACACAGAACACACACTTCAAAGTTATAACCTCTTTTTCGGTTTCGAAAAACAAGATTTATATCGTACTTTAGTATATTTAATTTCGGGCGCCATGTTGTCAGTAAGCGAACATGACTATAGCAATGAATATAAGTAGTATTACTTTTGGAGCCGGTATCGTTATCTGAGGTGAGGCGATAGCTTTGTATAAGTACGGGTTTAGATATGATTCGATAACAGTTATGCAGTATCATTATTGCTTGCAAGTTTCAAATAGATACTGCAACATTGATCCTAGCCTAGGCATGTAATATTGTTCTGTCCTAGATAAAGAAGAAATAATAGTATTATAGTTTTATAGAACAAGCTTGTCATTTTATTGTCTCTTTTAATGCCTGTTCATTTTTGGACAGATAGATGCAAGGACCTCTATGGATAGTTGCGACAGTCGAACTTGTGTTATGTTGATTACAGCCATCAATATGACGTAACGTTTTTTATGAGGATTGGAGTTTTTGGCGGGAACGTCATGGAAACGTGTTTTATTTTCCTAAACTTGTGTTACTTTGAACTTTAATGCTATAAAAATGGTGGTGTTTTTTTCATTAAGTGTTGTTAAGTTGATCGAGTGCGTGAGTGTGGACAAGTGAAATAAAGCGATGAGACGTGTCTCTTCACGTTGTCGGCAAAACTTCATAGAAGCTTTCAGTAAAGTCGCCACCACTTTACTGAAGGATGACTCGAATTTGAAAATAACTGTATACGTGACTTAGATTGTGACTATCACATTTATAACTTCATTTATATTCAAGAAACTTGAAGAAATCGTAATACTTGACACTAGTATCAAATGCTTTAAGCAGGTCCAAATACAATTAAAAAAAAGAGGATATATATTTCTGTATGTAAAGTCTCGGCTCTGTTTTTTGGCGGGAACGTCATAGTAACGTGTTGTTGCTTTGTTTTATTTTCCTAAACTTGTGTTATTTTGAACATTAATGCTAAAAAAATGGTGGTGTTTTATTCATTAAGTGTTCGATAAAGTGCGTGAGTGTGGGCAAGTGAAATAAAGCAGTAAAACATGTGATTTTTTGTTGTCGGCAAAACTCCATAGAAGCTTCTAGTAAAGTCGCCACCACTTTACTGAAGCAGGACTCTACCTATAAATTGACTGTATACGTGACTTAGATTGTGACTAGAACATGTACAACTTGTTTTATTCAAGAAACTTGAAAAAATCCTAATACTTGACACTGGCAAATGCTTTAATGCGGGTCAAATACAAAATAGAAGAAGAAAGTCTCGGCTGGGTTTTTTGGCGGGAACGTCATCGAAACATGTTGCTTTGTTTTATTTTCCTAAACTTGTGATAATTTGAATATTAATGCGATAAAAATGGTGGTGTTTTATTAATTATGTGTTCGATCATGTGTGTGAGTGTGGGCAAGTGAAATAAAGAAGTGAAACGTGTGATTTTACATTGTCGGCAAAACTCCATAGAAGCTTCTAGTAAAGTCACCACCACTTTACTGAAGCAGGACTCGACTTAAATCGACTGTATACTTGACTAGAACACTATATAACTTGTATTATTCAAAAAACTTGAAAATATTTCAATACTTGACACTGGCAAATCGCTAATCGCAGGGTCCAATACAAAAAAGAAGAAGTCTCGGCTGGCTCTTTTTTCAAAGAAAAACATTTTTACAAATTTAATAATAATAATAATAAGTTGTCAGGAGGTTCCTCTCTCTGTAGCCCCTACCACCGGCAGCTTGAGCCCCGCCCCGCTGCCGGCGGCACCCTAGTTTTAAGTTTTTTACAATATTTATGTTTATTTTTTATAAGTTTATATTTGTGTTGTAAAAAATTTAAAATTAAGAATGTAAATAAATAAATGAGATAATAATAATACCGCAGGGGCGGCTTTGTGGCGAGCCGTCGGTGAGTGGCGACACCGCGTACCCCGATGTTTCCCTGGGGCTAAATGAGACCCCTGACCTCCAGCTTGCCTTAACCGGCCGGCTAAGGCAAGCTGCTAAGACCCTAAGCTCCAGGGTGGAAGTGTTAAAGGGCATAACACCGCTAGTAGCGTTTAGTGAACGCGCAGCACACCTCTCGACACCCTTAGCCACCCACACTGATGTTGCTTCTCCGGCGCCAATATGCGGTGCCACTATGGGGGGCCCATCTAGTGGGTGGCGAGTCATCACCTGCCTAGGTATTTTTGTATGGTGAGACGGAATTGGCAGGTGCCGTTTTCTCATCCTGGTGCTCTCACACAGAGGTACTTCATCTTACCTGCTGTATGAGAGCATCAGTCTATAGCCTAGTTTATTTAAGTCACTAACATTCCATCACAATAGCCAAAATCTGTCAAATTCCATATTGTACAATAATCCATTCATAGTCCATCCATATACCCAATCTGTATTTTTTATTATTCATTTGTAAAAGGGCCTCTCAGTGTTGGTTCCGGCCCCACTGATGCCTTTCAAAGGTCCGGGCTTAGACCCGTGTATAAATTTGAATAAAGAGATAATAATAATAATAAGAGAGGCTCTCGCTCGATGATTGGGTCAAGGGTCGGATACAGAAGGCAGTCATCCTAGACACGGCACGTATTGTCAGGAGGTTCCTTTCTCTGTAGCCCCTACCACCGGCAGCTTGAGCCCCGCCCCGCTGCCGGCGGCACCCTAGTTTTAAGTTTTTTACAATATTTATGTTTATTTTTTATAAGTTTATATATGTGTTGTAAAAAATTTAGAATTAAGATTGTATATAAATAAATGAGATAATAATAATAAATTCATTTATTTCTAAATATTATTTTACATATCCAAAATTTACAGTAACCTTATTATTTAAATTCAGATCAGCATATAGTAGAGGTTCCTACGGACCCCAAACTAGGCAAAGCCTGTATCTTGGGCATCCCTTGAGTTTTCCTATATTTATTATTAGAGCGCTGACATTTGTACACATTTTCTACAGTAATTTTGTTAAATGTATTATCAATTATCACAATTATAGTTATGTTTAACTTCATAGTATTTCAAAATTATTAGTAGACAGGGATTAGTAATATCAATCAAAAATTGTGCTATATTCAAATTCAAGTAATAATAACAATAAACACAAAACCAAGTAGATAAATAATTATTTTAAAAAAGAAAAATTGACGAAATAACTAAGACATATTAAAGTGACACTATTAATGTTTATCTTTTCCTCCATGGCATAGCTGCAAGCAGTGTGTATGTGTTGGTTTGAATATGTATGAGTGGGTGTGAATATGTATGTGTGGGTGTAAGGGTATATGTGTGTATAGGGGGATGGGGTGGGTCTGTGTGTTGTGGCTGGCCAAGCTTGGATAGTTAACTTGCCGGAAAAACGTCTTTGACTCTCATCTCACTGAATGTGACCAACTTTTCTGATTGAGCATATGTAAGTGATAGAAGCCATTTTCTTACTTTATGCTTTGCTTCGAAAAAGGAGTTATTTGCAATGTTAACATACCTGCAAACTGAATTATATGTAAATGTATGAACATACTTCGGAAGCCGTGAGGCAAATATAGTTTTAATTTTGGGAAGCAGCTGGTCCCGAGGGCGTTTGCGTCTAGGTTGATCGTATTGAGCTGATAGGTGGTGACTTTTTTCGAAGGCACGTAAAATAAAGAGCTGTCGGACAGTTAACACAGACGTGTCTTTATAAAGGTTATCTGTGGGGTACCGTCGCGGTTTGCCCATTAAAACCTTAAGAACTGCCCTTTGAGCGCGTTCGACCTGCAGCATATGTGATTTAGTTGAACCTCCCCAAATTCCCACACAATACTGGAAAAGAGACTGGCACAGTGCTTTGTATACCAACATTTTCACTTCATTGTTAGAGGCTGCTCTGACGATTTTCATTATGTAGATCAATTTGCGGGCTTTCTTTGATACATATGTTATGTGATCTTTAAATGACAAGTGTTGGTCGACCATAACACCTAAATATTTTGTGCATGCAACTCGGGCAATCGATTTACATGAGCAGTAGGGAATGACTCCATGTGATCTACTAGACATCTCGCATCTGCATCGTTAACATTGTCCTTGCTTAAAACATGTTGCCAATTAACATTTTTAATTTCAGCGGAGACATCATGATACATAGTCTTAGTCACGACTCTCTTTTTTCTTTCTCTTTTTCCATGTCTCCTGCTAGTCCTACGATAATCATATCGTGGTCTGTTATCGAAGACTTGCATATGACACCTATAGCTTTATTTTTAGTGTTTATGAAAGCATGATCAAGACATGTCATTGACTGTCTTCGAGTTACATCGCTAATGGCTGGAAGGAATTTCTGTTCTGCCATGATTGCCTGATATTCATCATTATCACTGCTTGGCTGAGGATCTAGTAGGTTTATATTAATGTCACCGGTGACCAAAACGTTTGCATGATCTTTAGTAGAGTGTAATATATTTTCGAGAGAGTTATTAAACCTATTTAAGTCTTTCACCGCAGGAGATCTATATATTCCAATGATTTTCAGTTGATTAGCAACAGTTACAATTAGACAGTTTGCATCTTCACAGGCTGGCTCCTCTAAAGAAGCTGACCAAATATCTTTTATATAAATAACAACTCCACCACTTTTGTTTATTATTTTTTTTGTGCAAAAAGCAGTGTATCCAGGTAGTAATGGGATATGCGAATATTCCTGTAGCCAACATTCAGAAAATACTAGAGCATCAAAGTCCCCTTTAAAGCGTTTTAAGGTTGGTTGCAATTTTAAGAAATTTTGGGTAAGGCTTCTAATATTAAACGATAGAACCCTGAAACTGTACGGCATAATAAGCTCATCGCATAACTCTGGCTGGTCAATAGTGCGACACTCTATCTTTAAAGATTTTTCCAAATCGTCGTATAGGTCCAAATTACCCATTATCGAAATTCGATAAATTAGGAGGCGTGATTCTTTTATTGTAAAGTGACGCACCATTGAGTGTTCGTGAAATATACAGTTTAGTTCGACTTTCGCCTAAAAAAGCAGTTTCGAGGTTGATATTTAAGAAGTCAAATATTCCAGCCGTTAGATAGCATACAGAGTCATGAGAATGTTGTGTAATATGAGAGAATGTTGGTGTAGGTGAGTGTGAGTAATCATGTATATGTGTAGTTGAAATTGTATGCGAGTTCATAATATGCACACTGCTACCCATTTGCACTTTCGTGCTCACAGACTTGTGCTCACGGGCATATTTATGTGTACACGAAATTCTATCCACAGGTACAGAGGTGAATGTGTGTATGTGTGTATGAAGAGCCTTTCTACGATATTTTATTTTGATTAAACAGCTACCTAGGCACAGCAGTGATGGTGGAAAAGTTTTACCATTTAAAATCATTACATGAAATAAATTATTAATAAAATATCTAATTTCAACTAAAACAAATAAGAAATTATTTTTATTGCCATGTGCCATACAATTTAAATATAAAATAATAACATTTAAGTCTGAGAACAAGTTTGTTACGAAGATATATATAGAATTATGAGAATAAAATTGGTAGGTAGGAGTCTAGTTCGTGACAGTTGGGACTGGGATTTGGTCTTCACTGGTACGAGGAGGTAGACAACGGTCCAGGTCTGAGTAACTGATAATCGAAATGGCCGGTTTTCCTTCTTCTTTATGTAAATGGACCCTTCCGTTTCTGACCCAACAAAATCGATATCCTGAGTCTTTCGCTCGCACCCTCGCTTCCCGAAATAACAGTCTGTTATGCTTGGAAAGATGCTCGTTTATATATATTTTACGTGATGGGCCTGGAAGGTCTAAGTCGGCTGTTGTAAAGGAGTGTCGGCGGGCTTTTGCAGCTTTTACCAATTCATCTCGTTTAGTCTTCCTTATCAGCTTGACAATAATCGGACGGGGAATGTTATCCTTGCCGTTGTTCCTCACGTTATTTGGGCCAGCCCTATTCACGCAATCTATCTCGCTTTCAGGTAGATTTACTCCTATTTTAGTGGCTGCTACCAGCCACTAAAATAGGCTGCTACCTCGCGATATGCTCAAGATTTTCGTTCAAAGATTCGTTAACACCTATTATTTCCAATTCTTTGTTAAGGGTAGTCTGAGTCTGATAGTTAATTTGCTCTTGTAACTGCAGAACTTCTTCCTTAAGTGAAGAAATAATGGTGTCTTTTTCTTCAAGTAGATGAATTCTCGATTCCAAGCTATCCAGCCTATTATTGCACGTGGTGATGCTTTCCGTAAGTAACTTAAGGCAAGATTTTATTTCAGCCATATCGAGCCTTAAGTAACGCAGCTCTGACGCAATACCTTGCAAAGTGTGCTCTCCCCCTTCTCCTGTCAAGTCCGGCGATCGGAGGGCCGGTCTTTTATGCGCTCGCCCTCCCGGAGTATTGGTAGTCGGGCTCTCGAGGCGGTCGGTTACTAGTGCAGGTGTATTTAAGTTATCGGACTTAGGTTCGCTAGCTCGACACGTTGGACATTTCCATTCTGTAGCATTTGAGGCATCCGAGGAGACCGCATTAACACATATAGGATGATATGTTTCTTTGCATTCAGAACATATCATACAATTTTTTGAAATTATCGCTTGTTTACATGCCGCGCAAGTGATATTGTCTTTATTCTCGGGCCGTTTATCGTGCAAGTATTTATCCATACCTGTTGCACAAGTGACTCAATCAAGCGCTGGTTAACGTTAAACAAAAGTGACTGTGCAAGCAGGAAAGACAGCGGTGCAATGGGTCGCGCGAAAGAGACGGCTATCCAAGGCTCACAGTAGCCGTTGGTGAGTCATGCGCGCGAGTCTCCCGGCACAGCTGTTTTTAACGGTTGAATTTTGTATAAAATACGGAAACTTAAATGCTTTGTATTTCTCAAAATATTCTAAGTAGTGCTAGTGTATCTGTCGTACCTTATTCTCGGGACTGTGGTATTTGCACTGGTATGATTTATTCTTCAGTATTTGCACATTAAACTATTTTTTGGTTATTTGAAACGGAGTGATGCGAAAATGTGTACACACATTAGCGTGACATCACGCGTCCTCTTCAATTCCGCCTCAGAGAGATCAAAAGGGTCGACGTTTGTACAAGACGCAAGTCTAGCGGCATCTATTGCTAAAGCGTCGACGATCTACATAGTTAAGATGTGTCAACGCAAGGATACTAATTTTTTACTCGTTTTAAGTGAATTATTATTTAACCGGCTTCCAAAAAGTAGGTTCTCAATTCGTCGGAATCTTTAAAAAAAAAAATGATATGTATGTGCCCCGATTGCTCGAAGACACTTGTACTTTTATCATAACTGGTTCAGTGGCCAAAGATTGAACAGTCAATTTAGTTTATAATTGGCACTTGAAGTACGATATGTACACATTGCTTACATTCTCAACCACTCATTCCAATAATGTCGTAGTTGAAAAACTGAGTGAAACCAGTGGTCACAGGTAGTAGTTTCATAACATACTAATGATATTTGCTAGCAAATTAATTCCGAGTCACACAAGAAATGAAAAAATAATAGTAAGATTTTTTTATTTCACAATTAATTTATTATACATAAAATTATAACTGTAGCAATTAATAAAAAATCATAAAATATTTGTACAAAACACAACATACATACATAGGTACATTTGTACATATAACACAATGGTATGTATGAATTCACGGAAGTCATGATTTTTTAAAGTTTTTGCTTATTTGTTACTGTTGATAACCTATTTAACTCTACAATATCAAATATTTTTTTGATAATTTATATCAGTTTGTGCTAAAATAATTTATAACATATTAATAACTTCGAAATTAGAATAGTTTTTTTTTGTATTTATATGAAACTTATCAATAATTTCCATACATTTTTGTCGTTAACGCTATTAAAACTATGTGGTAGATATAATAAGTATGTACTTCTTTGAAATTTCACTTATTTTTAAATCGGTTTGTTTTTCTTTATTAATTACAACAAAACAATATACAAACTACACATACTTAACTAACTAAATTACTACACAAAAAGCAAATCGATTACCCCAGACCGATAAAGGTCTAAAGACAATCCAAATGCTCAAACCCACTACCAGTTGGCAGCGTACCCTGCATGCTGCCGCATTGCCACGTTGAATGGCAATGCTTATAATAATATGCGTTGGGCCAGATACGCACCAGAATTTTAATCATGAATCGGTTTATTGATATTTTGTACTAAAATAATGTTCAAACAATTTATAATTTCTTCGGTAGCGCAATGGTGACGGTTTTGACCTCCAAATATTCATCCACACAGTGCAGGCCACTGTAAACAATTATAGGATTAGAAAACTTAAAAATCTCCGACAATAAAACCGGCTAAGCCGATTTTGAGGAAAGATAGCTAAGAACAATCTCGTTGAAATATTATTTCAAACCAAAAAAACTAGATCAGAATCGGTCCATCCGTTTGAGAGCCACGATGCCACAGACAGATACATAGATATACGCGTCAAACTTATCACGGGGTTAAACAAGTATAAGTTTAGAAAACTCAAAAATCCACGACAAAAAATCGGATGAACCGATTTTGATGAAACGTAGCTAAGAACATTACTAATTCACATTAAAAATAAAAACGGTTCATCCATTCGGGAGCTACGATGCCACAGACAGACACACATATACATACTCGTAGATCATCATCATCATCTCAGCCATAAGAAGTCCACTGCTGGACATAGGCCTCCCCCATGGATTTCCAAAAAGACCGATTGAAAGCGGCTTGCATCCAGCGTCTTCCCACCACTTGTATGAGGTCATCTGCCCATCTCGTGGCTGGTCTTCCTACGCTGCGCTTGCCGGTGCGATGTCTCCACTCGAGAACCTTTCGGCCCCATCGGCCATCAGTTCTACGTGCTATGTGCCCTGCCCACTGCCATTTCAACTTGCTAATATCGCAGATACGTCAAACTTATAACACCCCGTCATTTTAGCGTCGGGGGTTAAAAAGGTTAAATAAAGGTACTTACGTTTCTCAAGAATATTTTATAGGGTATATATACCTAACAGAATCGGATAGCAATAAATACCTGTAGGGCTATTCATAACTTGTCAGATTGCGAATGTTCCATACAAGTTATCTTTTCGTAATCACTAGCCTAGTCCCAGACTAGGTACCTACGCAGCGCAACGCACGCAGCTATCTCTCTCGCGCATCACATTTTTAAACATATAAATTCATTGCGGAGGAATATTAGAAAAATTTGAAACGTATTTGTTTATTTATATAAAAGAATTGTTTAAAATAATGTTTTGCTTTTATATCTTTTAAAATGACTGAGGGAGGAGTAGCAATTTATTTTTCGCTACTCCGTCGCCAGTATACCTATGTGACATCTGAATAAAACTTTTTTAAATATTTGTCCTGTCTAATTTAAAAAAAATCATCTCCCATTTTTCTAATATGAAATATCTAATCTAACCAATGATTTTAAATGTTTAACAAGTATCTACATTAAAAGAAAAACAAAATACCCGAATGCAGAAAAGCTGTTTTTGCATTCTTACTTACGTTACGATTTCGTTACGCTCTTGAGTGTACGTTTTTTGTGAGAAAGTATGCGAAAAATAGCATATTAAAAGGATATTTTAAGTTCACAAAAGCACCGGCAATGGATAATCCAAAAAAATATAAAGTTAAAATTAATATTTAAATAACACACATAGGATTATTTCAATTTTGTAACTTACTTCTCACGGCCGATGCCAGATTCCTTGAACCCACCGAAAGGTGCCTGAACTCCCCAAACTAAATAGTCGTTAACCCTAGAACAAACAAAAAACAATTGAGTAAGTAGATGTACAGAGAGTAAGGTGAAGTCTTTTCACCAGAAAAACGAAATCAGATGATTCTAAATGCATAAGTTCAGATTCTTATAAAACATTTTTATAGGGCGTTTTCAACGGTATTTTTTTTAATGAAAAAAACCGAACAAGTTCGTATCAGACTCTCCCACCGAGGGTTCCGTACAAACTAGTAGATAAAAGGGGGAAATCATTTTTTTTTTATTTTCCTTCATAAGCCGAAAAATATACATCGAAAAAATATTTAAAAACCTGTTTTAGCTTATGCTACTGAAGCTCTTTCATATGATACCCCACATGATACGGTTAATTCACTTTAAAATTTGGACCTTCATTCCTTGCATAAAGACACAATTTTTTTGTGATTAAATTAAAAATGTCCAGTTTTCGGATTTTTTCCTATATTATGTGTACTCTAACACAATGCTTCTTGCCAAATTTCATTGTTCTAGGTCTACGGGAAGCACCCCATAGGTTTTGATTCCCTTGTGAGTGTCGAAATGTGCGTTTTTTTACGATATATTCGGCTGTAACTTTTTTTTTACAAAAACTTAGAAACTTTATTTTTCTTTCTGCAGCAAGATACTATGGATCTGCATAAATGGTTTTAATTTCAACTCGATACCTTCACGCGTTCCCGAGATAAAGGTCTTGACACCCGACGGACGGACATACGGACAGACGGACAACAAAGTGATCTTAAAAGGGTTCCGTTTTTTCCTATTGAGGTACGAAACCCTAAAAAGTCCATAAACTGATAGTAAAGTTGTAAAAAAAACTTAGGATAATAGTATCCTAAGTTGAGTTACCACTACGGCGCATTCATTAACACATTGTTCCTATCTAACACAAAACAAGAATAGGTATAGCAAATCTCGTTATGCACCTGCTAATACCATAAACAAGTGTCTATAATAGAAGAAAAACTAAATACCCGACTGCAGAAAAGAGGTTTTTGCAGTCTATCTTACGATTTCGTTACGCTTGATACGCTGTTGAGTGTGCGTTTTTTGTGAGAAACTATGCGTAAAATCGCTGTAAAAGTTTATAAATGCAGACTCTTTGGAATAATTCTAATAAATCAGTTGTTTATAACGACAAAGTTCGTTGGACGTTATGAAAAACGCATTTTTTGCAAGTGATGTATTATTATTATTACAAAAGTATAGCCTACGACACTCAGGAAGTGAAGATAATTCGTACGACACCTCGCACGTCATAATCGGTCAAGCCGTTTAGGCGTAGGCGCTCATTCAGAAACATAGGTACATAATATACTTGAAACATGAGAACATACTGTTCTTCTTACGCAGTCGGGTAGAAATAAATGTTTTAACATTAGATATGAATAATGTAACTATGTACTTCAATAATTTTATTTTTGTTATTAACATTGTATCGGTATCGTAGATAATCCAACGCGAATGAAGTCACGGGCGACAATAAAGTAAATATAAGTAGATAATTATTACATACCAGATAGTACCAGCTTCTACGTGTTTAGCGTATTGCAGGGCATTGTTCAGGTCAGTCGTGAAGATGCCGGCCGCCAGACCGTAGTTGGTGGCGTTGGCGCGGTCGATGGCCTCCTCCAGTGTGTCGAACTTCAGGATACTCTGGACTGGACCAAAGATCTGTAACCAATGCATTCATAGGAATGCTTGCGCTTTATGACCTAGAACTATGAAATTTGCCAAGAAGCATTGTGTTAGAGTACACATATAGGAAAAAATCCGAAAACTGGACATTTTTAATTTAATCACAAAAATTTGGGTCTTTATGCAAGGAAGGAGGGTCCAAATTTTAAATGGCTTAAACCGTATCATGTGAGGTATCATATGAAAGAGCTTAATTAGCACAAGCTAAAGCATTGATCGAAGGTTTTTAAATATTTTTGCGATGTATATTTTTCGATTTATGAAGGAAAATATTAAATAAAAAAACCTTTTATTTACTAGTTTGTACGGAACCCTCGGTGGGCGAGTCTGACTCACTCTTGTCCGGTTTCATTATTATAAAAGTCTGTGCTCACCTCATCCTTGGCGATAGCCATGTCGTCAGTGACGTCAGCGAACACGGTGGGCTCGATGTAGTATCCCGTGGTGCCGATACGGTTCCCTCCGGTCAGCAGCTTGGCGCCTTCCTTCTTACCCTTCTCGATGTATCCCAGGACTTTGTTCATCATGGTCTCGTCGATCTGTGAGAAAAATAGAAGAATTATTTACTTAGCTTTAAATTCGTAATCGATAATCGTAGATCTATAGTGTATAAAAAAAAAAACTCTCTGGAACGGATCTGGCTTTCAAAGAGAATTCAAATTGTCACTGATTTTGTATTTGACTTACATATGTGCTTATCTGGCTCCTTGTCGATTTGTCTAAAAAGGTACGTTATCATATTTTTCTGTTCTAATGTTTTTTTTTAAATAATAATAATTATTATGACTACAATATAAAAGTAAGTACTAAGTAGGTACCTAGTTGCATTTACGAAATTGTACCAAATAACAACTTAAACGAAAATGAGTCAATTTCATTCTTCGATTTTAGATGATTTTGAAAGATAAGTAGGTATTGGTTGTAAAATACCTGAGGTCCATTTTGCGAAGTCTCGTCAGTGGGGTCACCGACTTTGTAATTCTTGGCGAAGTTAACAGCAGCTTCCACGAACTTGTCGTAAATGCCGGACTGCACGTAAAGACGAGATGCAGCGACACACATCTGTCCTTGGAGGTTGAATACGCCGTAAGCAGCAGTGGGAACGGCTATATCCACTGAAAGAAGAAATACTCTTTGAGATTTTATGACTCAAATAAAACAGCGTCATTAAGTAAATATTTATAAATACTAGCCGCTTTACTTATAAACGCAAGTTCACGCTTTCACTGAATAAGGATTTGTTATTTTCTGTCAGACGGGACCTGTCACGTGCAAAAACGGAACAAAACATTGTTTAAGTAAAATGTGCTTAATCAGCGTTTATAAGACGGTAGGTGCTCAGCAAAGATATATCGTGGGCATTTTTGTAAGGTAAGGTACGAGTATAAGTTAGTCTTGACATGTAGTAGGCGTACGAAGATCACACTTTTATCGACCCTTGTAAACTAATTGCTGTATAATTCATTAATTTGTTACTTTCATGAGTCATGTTCACTCGTCCGCTTCCTTGGATCGGTTTCATAATTATATTACCGTAGTGGAAGAATATACACTGTTGCTGAAGAAATAAGATTTTTTGGCATCAGTGCTGCTTGGAAATTCTTTGTATATTGGCAGACGAACAGACAAATATGTGCAGTATACACAGGTACATTAAGATTGAAGAGAAGAACAAGTACTTATCTATATTTGTACGATACTTTAACAGTCTCCTGGGGCTGGTTATATTTTAATTCAGTGGACTGTAGAGGTGTCCAAGACACAGTAGATCTTTGCAAGACAATAGCAAAAGAAAACACTCCACCAACATTACAATCCACGACCGCCGCACGGCTCCAGCATCAGGTGCGATACGCAGAGCACGGCAGAACTTCTGGAAGTGGTCCTTGTTGTTCTTCCTTGTGGAATGCTGTTCCTTTTCTTCAGGCAGGTGTAGTTTAGTATCTTGGATGGATGACCCAGCGTCGTTTCGCGAGGTAAAAGCGCAACGTGCGTCATATGCGGAAATCGGCAACCGAATGCCGTCACCGCTTGACAGCAGTGAATATATAATTATCAGATGGAGTAGGTAAAGATTTCTATCTACCCTCATCTTGCAAGGATCGAACAATATTAAAAGAAAATCATAATACCCGACTGCAGAAAAGAGGTTTTTGCAATCTAACTTACGATTTCGGTAAAGCTAGTATGGGCTGTAGGCGCTCATATAGAAATATATATACATACTTACATACCCTTTATACCTACACATATACATACATACAAACATACTTACACTCGAAAATCATAACCCTCCTTCTCACGCAGTCGAGTAAAAACAAACAAAAAGAAGAAGAAAGAATTTGTTTTCTCTCTATGAGAAAATAATAATAATAGTAATTGCAGCTTACCCTTCTAACCCTTCTCACAATGAGAAGATGACCCGCGCCTAGCAGTGGGACAGTTTGTACAAACACAAAAAAAGACGTGTGGCACTCGGAGACTGCCGCGGTAAAGCTTTTGCATAGCATTTTTTATCAACTTATGTAATTATAATTATCTATTTATTTTATTTATGCAGTATTCCTAACACCCCCCACTCCGACCGGCACAGCGGTGATACTTTTTAGTTTTGCCATCTATCGATAAATAGCAGAACTTTTAATGACTTTTTGAAATATCACGCTTGTCTCTTTAGTTCTGCAAATCGCCTCTAGGTGGCATTGGTTTTATCGGCGTTACTGCGTTAGGTTATTTTCGTTACGGAATTTCTGGATTCGGTCTCCACGCTCAAGGCCCGCGATAGAAGCTATGCAATAGCTTAAAAAACTGCAGCTTACGATTGGCATCGTTCATGATGATGAGTGGGCTATTCCCCCCAAGTTCCAGGGTGACTCGTTTCAAGTTGTTCGCTCCAGCCGCCTGCTGGATAAGCTTACCGACCTGTAGTGAGGAACTGCGTTAGACCACAACATGACACAACACATGACGTAGGTATTATAAGAACTCTGCAAGGTGTTGTCAAACAGACACAGACAGAAGAGATATAACTCACTTGAACTTTGCTGACTTAGCTAGTTTTGTTTAACCTACTTGTTTATTTACACATCAGGTACACAAAACAAAACACTCTCAATAACAAATAAAAAAAGACGTGTGGCACTCGAAGACTGCCGCGGTAAAGCTATTGCATAGCATTTTTTATCAACTTATGTAATTATAATTATTTATTTATTTTATTTATGCAGTATTCCTAACACCCCCCACTCCGACCGGCACAGCGGCAGCTTTTCAGTTTTTAGTTTTGCCATATATCGATGAATAACAGAACTTTTAATGACTTTTTGAAATATCACGCTTGTCTCTTTAGTTCTGCAAATCGCCTCTAGGTGGCATTGGTTGTATCGGCGTTACTGCGTTAGGTTATTTTCGTTACGGAATTTCTGGATTCGGTCTCCACGCTCAAGGCCCGCGATAGAAGCTATGCAATAGCTTAAAAACACTAATACAAAAGTTTAGGACTGGAAAGTGTCTCTAAACATGTGCACACAGCATGATTAGCAGTTAAGTACGTATACAATTTTAACAAAGTTTTAATTACAAAATTTAATTACAGAAGCAAAGTTTGGGGTTGCAATAAAAAAACTGCAGTAGGGGAAATACTAATCTAATAGATAAGTAAGTAATATTTAGTAATAATAATAGTTACGGTGCCTCAGAGAGGACGCTCCAATCGCGCCGGACTCGGAGGACAAAATAGCCAATATTCACTTTTTAAAATTATAAAGCTTATTATCGAAGATATCCACTAGGGCACTGTGACTGGATGAAAGCCAATGAAAGGTCGTTGTACTGACGACACATACGAACTATAGAATTATAGTAGGATGTATTGTTTTGATATACTTGCAATGCAAACATTTTAGAGTGAGGATAGCGCGGATTAGGTCTTATATTAAAACAAATATAGGAGAGGACAGACGGAGAATTAATATGGCCGTGTAAAATTTTAAAAAAGATTAGTGAAATCGAAATACGTCTGATATCCGAAGGCAAAAGATTAAATTTTAAAAGCCTACTGTCATAAGATTTTAGTTTGCGTTTTAGTCCGTGTTGCAATAAACACGGACTAAAACGCAAACTAAAATAACATTCATAAAATAACACATAACATTCTTAAACACTTCTTTTGAACCATTTCAATGCGATTAGAATGGACTTTGTAGAATGGGAACCAGATTGAAGAGTTGTATTCTAAGATACTTCGAACAATTGTATGATAAAGATACAGGATAGCTTATGATATTTATTTTATCTATTTCACCTCAACGTCATCAAATTAAAATTTGAATAGAAACAATATTTCTGTAAAAGTGGCTAGGGCAAGCCTCTCAACCAGGCGCGTATAGCGCAATGCTGCTCTTGTCTGTGAGGAAAATATTTTGAATAGTATTGTAGTTATTATCATCATCACAGCTACGCGACTTTTAAGGATGTTTATAAGTTTTATCTTTTAAATTGGCTGAGGAATTGCAAAATATATGTTTTTTTCTCAATTCCGTCGCCAGTATAAATGATATCTGATTAAAACTTTTTTTAAATGATTCTCCTAAACAAATTCGCCTCTTACTTGTCTAATATCCCTACTCAATGATTTTATAGTTTAAAAATGTTGTGACGAGCGAGAGAGATAGCTGCGTGCTTTAATCTCCATCTTAAATCACCTATATTCATTAGCCTTATTGAACACAATCTACACATATAATATCAATAATACCTATCTATATTTTGTAATAAATCTGCGAAAATAAAGAACAAGAGAAGGGTCCAATATTATGAACCGAGATTGGTACTTTGGATGCGTACTTCAAGTGAGCCAGTGAAGGAGATTTTAGCGACATCGGGGTGATGAGTGAGGGTAACTCCAGCATCTTCTCCGAAGCCAGGGACAATGTTGATGACTCCGGGGGGGAGGCCTGCCTCCTTCAGTAGGGCCCCCAGGTACAGAGCCGTTAGTGGCGTCTGTTCTGCGGGCTTTACTACTGCTGTGCATCCTGTAGACAAAGTATTTTATCGGTGAGATTAAAACATTTTTCTTATCTATATAAACAATTTTATCTTTCAGTTTTCTAATATCCCTTCACTGAGTGACTTTATATGCTTAAAAATGTTTTGATTCGAGAGAGAGAAAGCTGCGCGCTTTGAGTCCTACCTTAAGAAATATAATTATAGTTTAAAAAACTGAAGCAACTGACTTCTCATGGATACCATTGTCAGAACTGGACCAAATTGAAATGGGACTACACGGGAAGCACCAGCTTTCAAATAAAAAAGAACCATCAAAATCGGTTCACCCAGTCGAAAGTCATGAGGTAACAACATTAAAAAATTAAAATAATTACATTAATTATTCGACTGTATTTAATTAAAATAAAATACAGTCGAATTGGTAACCTCCTTCTTTTTTAAAGTCGGTTGAAAATACCAATAATTAAAGTTTAAAAACTGAAAAAAAAACTGACAGCAAAATACAATGCAAATGCAATTCGTTTACTTGGATGACATATTTTTCTAGTTACTTTTTTATCCGACGAAATAACGGAGGAGGTTCTCAAGTCGACGCGTATTTTTTTTTTTTTTTATGTATGACCACGCATAACTTTTTACAGAGTAGTCTGATTTTAATAATTCTTTTTTTTTGAGAGTCCCCGAGGTTGGCCCCATATACATTTGAAAAAAAAACAACCCTAATGGTAGGAAAACAGGGATGATTGATTTTTCACTCGCTGATTGTAATGTATGATGACCACGCTTAACTTCTTACAGAGCAGTCCGATTTTGATAAAAAAAAAAATTATTGGATAGGGTATAACTTGAAGTTGGTCCCATATATATTTAGAAAAAAAAACTACCCTAAGGGTGGGAAAATAGGGGTGAGTTATGTTCACTCGGAGATTTTAATGCAGAGTTGTGTATTATAAGGTAGGTAGTTATTTTAAAAGTAATCAAAAATTAAGCATACAGTAATAAGTAGATTAAAGCCACCAAAAATTATAAAATAAAAACTTTTTACAAAAAAAATCAACGTCCGAAAAAACTGAAAAAAATAATAATAAACATTTTATATATAACTTAAATAACCAAGTTTTTAAAGTAATCAAATTACAAATTATCAATGCAACGTGAAATCTGCAGCAATAAACATGCGCTCTCCGCACGACCACTCGCAACGCAACGCATCACGCTTTAAGGTCCGGTATAATCGCACAATCATCGATAAGAACCATTTTTAAACCCTCAGTACGTTGAATCTAAACTAGATGTTCGGGTCAAAAAAATACTGTCAGTAGATGAAAACCTTTTCTACTAACATAACCAAATAGAAATTAGAAAAATAATTAGGTTTCTTTAAAATAAAAATACAAATCAATTAGCAAAAAAACACATTTTTATTCGAATGCTCAGAATTCTCAGCGGTAACACATTTTTTTAAATCAAAATAAATAACTAGATTAGTTTTTTAATGTAATTACCAGCATTTTTTTTCTTTTATTTGTCTAATTTATGTAATAAATCTCTCAAAATGTTAAATTTCAAGCGCTAACACGTAAACGTCATCAAATGTGATATGCGAGTTTCAACTTTAAACAAAGGTGTTTAAGTAAAAAAATAAACTACGGTATCCGGTTTAGTTGTCGGCCAGCGGCCGATCTGGGAGGTTGTTCCCGGACGCTCTGTGTAACAATGAACCGCGTAATTGTTTACGGGTACAATTAGTGTAAATAATAATATAGAACATTTTTATAAAATTTATTTTGTAATGCTGTGTTAATTTTTGTATAGTGTGTGATAAAAGAAAAAAACTCGAAAAATTGTTTACATAAAATAAAAATAAAAACTAAGTAAAAAACCGGAATATTTAGGAAAGTTGATTTAAATTATACCAACTATTTCAAACTTTTTTGTTTATTACGAAATATGAAATTATAAGGACTTATTTTTGTAATTTTTTTTGTATACTTTTTTCAGCTCAATATTACAAAATAACCAGTTATGATTGTATTATTTATATTATATTTCATATTTATTTATTTATTATATTTTATTGTACTAAAAAATATTTGGGAATACCAACCCGGCTCACTTGATGGTAGGCAGAGCGATAACATTAAACGTTGTATTCTACTAGCTAATAGAGTTTAAATTTGAGAATAACGAGTGCAGATCTAATGTGGCTAGTGCTCTGTTGTTCTGGCAGATAGTAAAAAGGAAAAGTTTACGAATTCTTGTAGTCGCCAGTATATGTAAAACATACGGATAAATCACTGTACATATATATTTATTAAACCTGACTATGTAGCGATAGTATTCTTGTTTTAAAATATAATTGTTCAACATAGTAATGTTTTGGTAATATATGTACAACAGTGCATTTTCTTTTTTTATGATTTTTAACCGACTTTCAAAAAGAAGGAAGTTCTCAATTAGACTATATGTTTTTTGTATGTTTATTCAGCAATCATTTGGCCAATTATGAATTGATTTTGATGATTCTTTCTTTTTTGTAGATCATACTTTAGAGGTGGTCCCATATTTTTTTATCAAAATCGGTTCATTACTTTGGTTATTATAAAAAAATCTGGAAGAATATGTCATCTAAGTAAACGAATTGAATATTTGAAGTCGTTTTTTCCAGTTTATTAAAGTAGAATTATTGGTAATAATAATGTAATGCACAATTTAAAGCAAATAAAAAATGGCTTAGCGCATAATACACCTGTTTCGGGTATAGTGACCAGTTTGATGAATCATTAGTAACAGTTCCTAGAAATCCTTTGCAGATGTTGCAACCAAATTGACACAAATGTCCAAATATCATAAAAGTTCCTTATCTTTTGTTTACTTTAACAGGTGGTCAGATTTCTTAAAAATACGCTTTTGTTTATACATTTTTAGGTTGGTTCTTTCTTGTTATATTCCTTCTTTTTGTATACTATAGCTATATTTAAATATAGCGACATAATTATAATAATCCCTTTATCAGTGCAGGGTGCTATTACCGAAACTCTTACTTTTATTCTACATATTTAAAAATGTTTAACATTTGTTATTTTTTTTAGATAGGCGAAATGCAAAAAAAGTCGACCGTATTGATGATATCCAAATAGCTGTATTTACCTTTAATTTTTGCTGAACATACTAGCAAGCCCAATTTTTGTAATATATATTTAAATGATGATTATGGAAAGTAGCTAAATGGTAATCTACAAGTTCTACTAATGTATTATTTCTTTTACAGAAATTCGGACGATGAAACATGCGTAGTTGAACCAAACCGAGCAAAACTTCAAAAGTGTAGATTTATGGAAGAAGAAGAATTATTATGGATTTTTTAATTAAATTAAGAGAAAATAGTGTCACAGTAATCAATTTAACTGTAAAATGTAATGCTTGATATTATTAGTTCGAGAAAAAAGAATTGGATTGGTGTCTAAATGTAACTAAAATGTGAAATGTGTGGGTGTTTTTTTTTAATCAATAAATATATATGATATTATAATAAAAAATATTTTTATTGATATTCATATTCTAAACCAATCCAAATTACACAAAACGTCTTTCAATGTAGGTATTCCGTTTTATGTCAACTATCAGGTCGATTTTCTCCAGTTAGCTTATATTGTTACTAGTTTTAAACTTCATCAAATTCTTAATATTCGTAGGAACGATCAAATATCTGATCAAGTATACAAACACCAATTAATAAAACAAATTAAGTTTCTGTTTTATTTGCATATACTGCTTGTAAGCTGCGCTCTCAGATTGGTAGCTACGCTCCTCCCTCTGAGGGGTGAGCGGGTGAAAAACGAATTTGAAATCGTGATTAGAGCTCGCCTTAAATAATAAATTAATTTGCTTGTTTGGCGCCGACTCAAAATTACATAGGTATACTTACATTACTTTAAAAACTTAGTTATTAAAGTTAAATAAAAAGGTTTATTATTATTTGCTTTTCAGTTTTTTCGGAGGTTGTTTTTTTTTTTGTAAAAAGTTTTTATTTTATAAAAACCAAAGTACTGAATCGATTTCGATAATATTTATATGGGTATTACCCACCAAGTAAAAAGAAATCATTATAAACAATTTATAATTGGCGGAGTAATCGTGTAACAAACATAAAAAAAACATACCAACTTATTTTTTGAAAGTCGGGTAAAAATACCGTTATTATAAAATACTGGCAAAATAGATGATCATTTGGCATTATTTGGTAGTTATACGGTATTTTTACATCTCTAAGTAAAGCACGAGCTATACGAGTGACGATGGTCACTCTATTAAGTTTCAGAGCACCTAAAGGCCCGGCCTCATCCTTACGGCACGGTGCCGGATTCCGACGTTTTGCAGTACGCGGCGCCGGACACAGATGCCGTAGACATGGAGCTCAATGGGGCTGTTATTATACTACTATTACACAATAATTTTGAAACAAGGTAGGTATAGTATAGAGTAGATAGTCGATACAGTAAAAAATAAAGCATTTTACCAGCTGCGAGAGCTGTGCACACTTTGTACAAAAACATCAAGATGGGCACGTTCCATGGCAGGATTAACCCGCATACTCCGACTGGTTGCTTCAACGTGTAGGAAAACACTTCCCCATCTGCAATCAAATGAAGACTCATTAGGAACTGAGTAATAACAATATTACACATAGCACAGAAATAAGAGCTGAATTGAATCACAGAGACACAAGATATGATCTGCATTGATTTATGAAGCTTTGAACAAAAACTTTTGAAGGCGACAAAACGTTTTATACAGATTTAACCGTTTCACATAGGTAGGAGAAACATAAAATTGCTATTCCCTATTACCAATAAATTCTTTGGCTTTAAAATAATGTTCAAAAACTTCCAAAACATTTTCTTACTTCTACAGTTTCCTTGATACCACTATTCTTTATTCATTGACCTTATAAGCTTCGTTTGACCGTTAATTTTCTCGATAGGCATTCTATGATCGGGCGCACTACGCTTGTCTGTTATGGAAGAAATTAATCAATTTGCGATTATAACATACATAGGTAGTTTACATCAATCGACGAAGTTCCAGTCATGCAGAATATTCCGCTGTCCAATATGTAAATATGTTGGACAGCGGAATATTCTGCATTGGATTCGTGGAACATGCGATGTTGCTTTTTGGTTCGTCAGACATCCGACTCGAGTCATGTTTGCCTATTTTTCGAGTGTTTGCATGCTTAATTTCTAACTTTCCGTCAAAGCCATCGTAGGGTGTATTGATATCCATTTTCTAAATCATAAAATTACCTAAAGGAATGGTGTCGCCTTGAATTTTATCAGCTAAGCTAGCCACATAGCGAACATTGTTCCCGCTATTTTTGATCATCATTTGAGCCAACGTGAGTTTCGTGCCGTTGTTGTAGGACTCTAAAGCTCCGAGATACTCGGCGTCTCTTTCGATGAGCTCAGCGAATTTATAGAGGATCTTCCCTCTTTGGGAGGCATTCAGAAGTCTCCATTCAGAGTTACGATGGAACGCGCGCTTGGCTGAACTGACAGCCGCGTCGATGTCGGCCTGATGAGAAATTATTAATATGGCATTAGTGTTAGAAACATAGATTGAAGACAATCTGATAGGTATAGATTCTAAACGCGAAAGTTATTCTGTCTTTCTATCAGTTAAGTAACTTTTCCCTTTTCATATAAGAAGACCTTTATTTCGTATTTCATCATAATCACTGTTTTTCATTTTCAAATATGTTGAACAAATTACATAATGTATTGTACGTACAGCGTACTTAATGCCATTCCTACTATTGAAGCGATAAATATATGGAGTTTGGAGATTAAAGCACGCAGCTATCGCTATCTCGCGCATCACAACATTTTTAAACATTTATAATCATTGAGTTAGAAGTCATATTAGAAAAGTAAGAGTCCAATTTGTTTATTTAGATTAGATAACATTAAAACATATTTTAATCCGATATCATTTATACTGGCGACGGAATAGTGAAAATACATATATCTACATATTTTTCAATTCTTCAGCCAATTTAAAAGATATCAAAGAAAAACTATTTTTTTAAATAAGTATTTCTCCTATCTAAATAAACATATTCGTTTCTCACTTTTCTAATATCCCTATTCAATGATTTTATATGTTTATAAAAATGATGTGATGCGCAAGAGAGATAGCTGGCGGGCGTTAATCTCTACCTTAAGCTGATGATTTTTTTTATAATAAACAGATCTCTCGTCTCAGATATGTGTACCTATTATAATACCATAATTAATGTAGAGTTACATTTAGAACATTTGGTATTATAATTGCATTAGTGATTTTGAAAGAGGAAAGTAGGAAGCCCACAAAAAAGAAAAATCTCTAATCGTGAACTGAGCGAGTCCATGTAAAAGAATTTTGATGAATTCGATAATTATGACTGTGAATTATGAAGATTTTGGTGATATTACTCGTACCTTGCCTCCTTCAGCGACTTTCGCGATGGCAGATCCATCGTGAGGATTGAATGTTTCGAATGTCTTGCCGCTCCTAGCGTCTACCCACTCGTTGTCGATGAAGATCTGAAATTAGTCAGCCATTTACCTACCTACGGAATAAATACTAGTTAATGTTACATAGTATTTATTTTGTGCCTATAACGAAAGTAAAACTTTAAAACCTTAGACATAAAAAAATGGCTAAACCAATTGCGATGATACATAGCTAAGAACACTCGATCAAATCTTCCTTCAGAAAAAACTAGATTAAAATAAATAAAATAAATAAATAAATATTTGTAGACATTTCACACAACACCATCTAGCCCAAACTAAGCAAAGCTTGTACTATGGAACTAGATGGCTGATAGAATACATATATACTTTTTTTGTGTAAATATATACATATGATACATAGAAACACCCAGACACAGAACAAACATCTATGCTCATCACACAAATGTTTGCCCTGGGTGGGGATCGAACCCACGTCCTTTCAGTTCAGCAGGTAGACGTAGACACACTACCAACTGAGCCACAAGGCCAGTCAATAATAACAGTATATTCGTTTGAAAGCTACAATACAACAGATATACGATATACACACACTTCAAAGTTATAACCTCTTTTTCGGTTTCGAAAAACAATATTTATATCTTACTTTAGTATATTTAATTTCGGGCGCCATGTTGTCAGTAAGCGAACAATGCACAGCAATTAATATAAGTAGTATTATTTTTGGAGCCGGTATCGTTATCTGAGGTTAGGCGATAGCTTTATTTATCTACGGGTTTAGTTCTAATTCGATAATTATTTCTGCGAAATTTTGATACTGCATAACTGTTATCGAATTTAGTTAATTGAGTGAATTTAGTTTAATAAAATTAGTGAATTTAGTTTACTTTCTGTGAATTTTTCTATGGGTGCTATTAGCCCGAAATAAATGAATGTTGAATTTGAATTATTGTTTGCAAGTTTCAAGTAATAGATACTGCAACATTGATCCTAGCCTAGGCATGTAATATTGTTCTGTGCTAGATAAAGAAGAAATAATAGTATTATAGTTTCATAGTACAAGCCCTTGCTCTGTACAAGCTTGTCATTTTATTACTGCCTGTCCATTTTTGGACAGATAGATGCAAGGACCTCTATGGATAGTTGCGACAGTTGAACTTGTGTTATGTAAGTTATGTTGGGAGTTTTGGCGGGAACGTCTTAGTAACGTGTTGTTGCTTTGTTTTATTTTCCTAAACTTGTGTTATTTTGAACATTAATGCTATAAAAATGGTGGTGTTTTATTCATTAAGTGTTCGATAAAGTGCGTGAGTGTGAGCAAGTGAAATAAAGCAGTAAAACGTGTGATTTTACGTTGTCGACAAAACTCCATAGAAGCTTCTAGTAAAGTCGCCACCACTTTACTGAAGCAGGACTCGACTTATAAATTGACTGTATACGTGACTTAGATTGTGACTAGAACATTTACAACTTGTTTTATTCAAGAAACTTGAAAAAATCCTAATACTTGACACTGGCAAATGCTTTAATGCGGGTCCAATACAAAAAAGAAGAAGAAGTTATGTTGATTACAACCATCAATATGACGTAACGTTTTTTATGAGGATATGTAGTTTTTGGCGGGAACGTCATGGAAACGTGTTTTATTTTCCTAAACTTGTGTTACTTTGAACTTTAATTCTATAAAAATGGTGGTGTTTTTTTCATTAAGTGTTTGATCGAGTGCGTGAGTGTGGGCAAGTGAAATAAAGCGACGTGACGCGTCTTTTCACGTTGTCGGCAAAACTCCATAGAAGCTTTCGCCACCACTTTACTGAAAGATGACTCGAATTTGAAAATGACTGTATACGTGAGTTAGATTGTTACTATAACATTTATAACTTCATTTATATTCAAGAAACTTGAAGAAATCGTAATAATTGACATTAGCAAATGCTTTAAGCGGGTCCAAATACAATTAAAAAAAAGAGGATATATTTCTGTATTTAAAGTCTTTCCTGGCTCTTTTTCCAAAGAAAAACATTACTCCAAATTCTGCCTCAGAGAGATCAAAAGGGTCGACGTTTGTACAAGACGCAAGTCTATCGGCATCTATTGCTAAGGCGTCGACGATCTACATCTAGTTAAGATGTGCCAACGCAAGGATACTAATTTTTTACTCGTTTTAAGGCGAGGCTTGTCCAGAAATTTAGGTATTTTACGCTACCTCAGTTTACGGCATAGTTACGCATTTTATGAGAGCGCGAAGTCCGCACAAAACGTGGCGTACGTTTAGTGCGATACCGATCCGCCGCGCGCCGCGCCGCGCGCGAGTCTCGCCGCGCAGCGCGCGACTCGTCTGAGCCACATCTTCATTACATTGTAGTGGCAAGTAAGTTGTGATATACTGATATCAATCTATAAGCTTATTTCTTGAAAATCTATGAAATAATAATTTACTACTCGTACTCGTTTATTTTTCCGGGATAAAAGCCTAAGTATGTCATACTAAGTGGGTATATCTATCTCCATTCAACAACCAACTCACTAACTCACATAAAACACTAAATTATCACATTTATAAAATAATAGCTATGCTCCTGCGGTGTAACCTGCGTAGTGATGAAAAACGATGATGATTATGATAAAATATAGCCTTTGTCCTTCTCCAGGTCTTGAAGAATCTCCTGTCCAAATTTCATAAATATTGGTTAGAATTACATATTACAGGTCAAATATATCACGTAAATATCTTTGACAATAATGTAAAGGTCTATACAGGATGTTAGTTAATATAAACACAAGCAGACACAACAAGGTTAATTTTATAATTATATTGCAATACCATTAGTTAACTGACTTCCAAAAAGAAGGAGGTTTTCAATTTGACTATGTTTTTTGTATGTTTGTTCACCGATTACTCCACCAATTGTGAATCGATTTTGAAGATTATTTTTTCTTTGGTAAGTGATTTCAGAAGTGGTCCCATATAAATTTTATCAATATCGGTCAAGTACTTTGGATTTTTATAACAAAATAACTTACAATTATTGTAGGTTTTACAAAGATCCTGAGAGAGTTTACTACAAATAATATAAATAATAAGTTGTCTATTTTGTTTGTTTATTGATTAACAGATTTGCAGATTTACATATTTACAGAGTTACAAATTTAGAATCCGGAGTGTAACGAGGGATTCAATCTCGCCCAAGACAAAAACACCTTTATCCCCGAAGTGCATACTCTACTTTTTACACCTAATGCGTGATTATAGAAAGAAATGGGTTTGAATCTACATTATTTAACAAAACAGAGCGCTTTGTTGTTATTTTTAACGTACAGCCTTGAAAAATTTCAGCATACGCTACCTGAACGGATTTTCTTTGATTCACATTATTATACCTACATTATGTAACAGAACGTCGCAATCGCAATTAAAATAGAGTTTTTCTAAGCAAACGCGCTCCATCGTAGACCGTAAACGTCGTTCAAAACTAGCGGGATCGGTGGTCAAGCTAAAGTTTCCCATAATAAAAATATAAAAAACAACCGTAGTACAATATCAAAAAATTAACAGATCTTTCAGTTGTAGCATATTTCATCTTCTTTGGTTGCAGTATTCGTGCCTGTTTTATTTCTTTTTTATGTTCTATTCTCACAACTATATCACAACTCACATGTCGATGTTATTACTCTCACATGGTGGAGTACGGGACAGATTATGCGAGTTTTCATTGACGGTCGTTCTGTAATATCAAAGTAAACGTTGTAGCAACCACACATTTTATCATTACAACGAGGCTAATGCACATAAGATATATTTTAATTATACAAACAGGTGCATTATAATTTATTTTACTTTTTTGCGTGAGGTTTTCACATAAATTGCTGGTCTACCTACCAATTCATACAAATTTGCAGTTACAAAAATATATGTGCATAAACCTCATTTTTTGTAAAATAAATAATGTTGTAGTGCTCACTCAATCCTAGAAGTATTCAAATCAACTGGCTCTAATGTTATCAAAGACTCGTTGATTACTTCAAGATGCTTCTTTGATCTGCAATATACAAGAATAATGCTAACAAGGTCGATCACTGATAAATGCACCTAACTAACCTAACCTAACCTAACACCCTGTATTTGTGGTGGAAATATAAATGTTATGAAACTACCTATCTAAAATATTTTATACTCAAATACGTAATATATGTATACGTAAAATCGCTGTAAAAAGTTGAAGTGTGTATTTTTTATTCCAGTAAAATTACTTATTTCTTATTTATCACGAAAAAGTTCTAGGTTATGAAAAAACATTTTATTTTATTTTTGCAAGAGTACAAAAAATGCGTTACAAAAAATATAATATAGCATATGATATTCAGGGAGTAAAGACGAATCTAACGACACCTAGCATATCAAAATCGGTCTAACTGTTTAGGCTGTAGGAGGTAATCTAAAAATATGCATAGTACATACATAGATATACACCCTTACATACATAAATACAAACATACATATACTCGATAAACAACCCTCCTTACGCAATCGGGTAAAAATTACCTACCTACGCGCGGCGCGGGCGGCGCGCGACAGACGGCGGTATACCTATACTCTGTCTGTGACGCGTTCAAAGATGCCGCGCCATATGCCGCCTGCCGCGACCGCGGTGTATTTTTACCGGACTGTGCAAAAAGGTGGGTTATGTTTTTGAAATGTATGAATCATATAAGATTATAAAAGCGAAATTGTCTGTCGTCTGTCTCTCTGTCTGTTTGTTACCTAAACGGCTAAACGGCTGAACCAATAATTATGAAATTTGGAACAGAAATTCTTTAGGACCTGGAGAAAGACAGAATATATATATATTGACTGGCCTTGTGGCTCAGTTGGTAGTATGTCTACCTGCTAAGCTGTAGGTCGTGGGTTCGATCCCCACCCAGAGCAAACATATGTGTGATGAGCATGGGTGTTTGTTCTGTGTCTTTTTCTATGTATCATATGTATATATTTACAATAAAAGTATATATGTATTCTATCATCAATCTAGTTCCATAGTACAAGCTTTGCTTAGTTTGGGCTAGATGGTGTTGTGTGAAATGTCCCCAAATATTTATTTATTTATTTATATATATATATTATTATCACCATTTTTCATCACTACGCGGGTGAAACCGCGGGATGCAGCTAGCATGTGTATGTATGTTTATGTATACATTTATTTTTTATGAGCCCTGTTTGTACAAACTGTGCCACTGCTGGGCGCGGGCCATCTTCTCATTATAAGAAGGGTAAGGCCATAATCTACCACGCTGGCCAAATGCGGGTTGGCAGACTTCACACATCTATCATAACTGTAATATTTGAACATCAGGTAAGAGTAAGTACATTTTCTTTATACGAGTATGAATAGAACTCATAGGTTTATGAACTGCGAGTGCGAGTGATCTATATAAATACTTACATGTATATTTCTAGGAAATAATAACTTGCAACTGGGTATTTACCTTTTTCGGGATCGCATCATTTCTATATGAGCCAAAATTTTACGCTTACGCGTTCGCTTATTTTTTGGTTTCTTTGTTCTATGATTTCCCATAGTAATTTGTTTTATTTGGCGCGCGATGCAATCCGACACAGTACCGTCGCTGACAGTGGTCACCGACAGACTGGCGCGGGTGAACAGCTGAAGCAAGGCGGCGGGACGGTTGCTCGCGAGCAAACTTATTGTAAAATAAATTACTATAAAATAATGCACTAAACGTATCAAAAATGTAATTCTAGAGAACACTAAAAAAATGTAATAGCTACTTAACATGGTAAATTTGGTTTTGATGGCTTTAAACACTTTAGAGATAAATGGGAAAAATAAATAAAATGGCATATTTTTCAAAAAATAAAGCTATCGAGGTTTTTTTCAGCAATCGTGTTTTTGTTTCTAGCGAAACCTAGCCAACAGATCGAAATTTTACATACAAAAAATTTGAGCTTGAACTAATAATACAAGTATTTTTTGTAAATTTTCAAAAAGCTTTGTTTTACTGCTTTTGCGGACTAGCCGGGCCTTAAGTGAATTATATTTAAAAGGCTTCTAAAAAGGAGGAGGTTCTCAATTCGTCGGAATCTTTTTTTAGGGTTCCGTACGTCAATAGGAAAAAACAGAACCCTTATAGGATCACTTTGTTGTCCGTCTGTCTGTCCGTCTGTCCGTCTGTCCGTCTGTCAGGGTGTCAAGACCTTTATCTCGGGAATGCGTGAAGGTATCGAGTGGAAATTAAAACCGTATACGTAGATCCATAGTATCTTGCTGCAGAGAGAAGAATTAAACTTCTCAGTTTTCATAAAAAAAAGTTACAGCCGAATATGTCGTGAAAAATGCACATTTCGACACTCACAGAGGAATCAAAACCTATGGGGTACTTCCCGTTGACCTAGAACTACGAAATTTGGCAAGAAGCATTGTGTTATAGTACACATATAGGAAGAAATCCGAAAACTGGACATTTTTAATTTAATCACAAAATATAGGGTCTTTAAGCAAGGAAAGAGGGTCCAAATTTTAAAGTACTTTAACCGTATCATGTGGGGTATCATATGAAAGAGCTTAATTAGCACAAGCTAATGTTTTTATGATGTATATTTTTCGATTTATGAAGTAAAATATAAAAAAAAAGACTCAGACAATAGTGTGGCCACAAATAGTGGCCAGCCCTATTGTCAGAGTTATTAAGCCGCCGAAAGGCCTCTGACTCGGCTTGACGATTGCTGAACAACCAAAAGTAAAGTGTAAGTAAATTAGAGTAAATTGAACATATGTGTGACATGAGCTTAGTCTAATATTGTAACTTACTTCTCACGGCCGATTCCAGATTCCTTGAATCCTCCAAAAGGCGCCCGAGGATCTATAACTAAATAGTTGTTAACCCTAGAACAAAAAAATAGAAAATACGTAGGTTACTAAATGAAGTCTTTTCATCCGGAAATCAAAATTAGAAAACTCTGAATGCATAACTCAAGATTCGTGAAAAACGCTTTTTCAGGACATTTCAACGTCCTTTTTCTTAAAATGTTTAAATTGTAAACTTGTGATACTACGAGTAATCCTATGACTACTTTGGCATATACTGTAACACCACATACCTAACGCAATAATAAGAACGAAATTAAATCTCGTAATGTAGGTAATAATGACATAAAAATATATTACATATGCGCTCGGGTTATAGATTCCCGTGATTTTATCTTTTTTAACATTGAATAACGATAATGTAACACAATATCAAAATAATATGTAATTGTTTATGATATTGTGTATATACCAATGTATAATAGATTTTCCAAGGCATACGAAGCCGCGGGTAGTACAGCTAGTAAAGTATATGTAGATATTACATACCAGATCAACAGGAGGTCAACAGAGGATTGAAATATTCTATGAAAGTACCACGATTTTAATGCTAGGGGCGTAAAATTTAGTATTTGAGTATTCAAATACAAATACAAATACAAAAATCTTTATTTGACTCAATTTACATACATTATTGTGCAAGTCCCTGACCCCTATACTAGGTTATTTACCTGTATTATAGGAGCCAGTGCCTTCCAAATGTCACATTTTATAATGAATATATATATATATTATATATATATTTTACACTCAAATTTAATTTCTTTTCTAAACATTAAATGAGATCTGTATGTGTATGCGGTGAGAGAGAAAGATAATTTGTGGGGGTGTATTAGTGCGTGCATGTGTGTGTGTGTGTGTGTGTGTGTATTCAAATTAATAATTACATAATATTTTTACAGCAGGGCTTTAAGGTTGTCAAATGAGGTTCCAATTATTTTATTTTATAAAATACCCACAATTTTCATGTTAGAGGCGTTAAATAACAACATTTAGGTTAATTAAGGACGTAAGTGGTATGGGAGCGAGGCGGGAGTGGAATGGGAGTAGAATGGGAGCGAGAAAAAAGTGCGGTGGGAGCGAAGTTGGAGAAACGAATCAAAGTCAAGGTGTAAACGCTATAAGTGCGAGGAAGCAATAAAATGAAAGTGAGGTAGTAGAGTGGGAGCAAGGCGGGAATATGGCAGAAGTTGGATAGGGGTGGAGTGAGAGCAAGTGACAGCAAAACGGGAGTGCGATGGGAGCAAGGTGGACGTGGAAAAGATGTGAGGCAGGAGTGGAGTAGAAGCGAGGTGGGATCGAGACAGGAGCTGAACTTGAGCAGGGCTGGAGCGAGTTTAAAATGGGGACGGAAGTTTATTCTTCATTTAAATACATCTACGTTTGACCACATACTCAACACAAATAAATTGAGTCGGCAGTTAGGTTGGAGCGCGGTGGATGTGTTTTCTTACGCGTATGTACGCGTGTGTCGCGGGTACAGCTAGTTAAGAGACATCTGTCGGTTTGTTACCTCTGATGATCAAACGGCTGAGCTGATCGTTATGAAATTTGCTACATTGATATGTTAGGATAGGACAGGAAAGATATAAAGGGTGTAATTTAACTAATCGTCATCAGTACGCCGGGAAATCGCAGGGCATAGTTAGTTCTTTCTTTCTTTCTTTATACATTATAGATCTACGATTGAGCACCTTCTCGCCTGATGTTAAGCGACGGTGTGGCCGAGGATGGAGCTCGACGATCTAGAAGATATCTATTCACTCTAGTCTTGAAAATTTCAAGATTGTAGGTGTCAGGATACAGAGATAGCGGCAAAGAATTCCATTCTTGTGCAGTACACAACAGGAATGTGGATCGATATCGCTGGGTACGGGTTTTTGGCATTTCTACGAGAAATGTGTAGTAATTCGCCGACTTTCTGTTAGTCCTGTAGTGAAATGGGGAGGGTGGCAATTAGGTCGTGAAGCTCTTACGCACATTCCCCGAAATGAATCCTGTAGAAAATAGACAGACATACTACTTTACGGTGAGACTCGAGACTAAGTAGCTTCTTGGCAGCTAGTTTATCGTCACCGATTAACCTCACAGCTCGCCGGTCCACTGATTCTATAGCTTCCAGCTTCCAGCCATGCTTTTTTTACCAAGATTTAAGACTTACAGAGATAAGTATTGTAGCGTTAGACTTTGTAGAGTTAGCGGCTTGGCTCTTTCAGTCAGTCAGATCTCATCTGATATCTTTTTGTCAATGAAAGTGGCATGACAATGCGAGACATGGCAACCAATTTTACATGAAATGTGTTTGGTGGGATTTCATTTCTTTTTGTAAGAGACCCTGCAATTTCTGTAACGTTTTGTTTTAACGTAATGTATTTTCCTGTGCATCTGTTATAATTTTTTTGCAGCACACTCTCTGTCAAATAGCCTCTTTTTCTTATTGGGTTATTACTTAAAATAGGTGATAGCTGCTGTAACCTCCAATTTTGATTTGGCGCCATAATATAGCTCGTGAATAAGAGTCGGTATCCAGATACACTTCTCAGTCTGCAGCACAAGTATAAAGTTGCAGTTCGACCCAACATAATGAACAATAGCACACCTTAACTTGCAACGCCACATCATTTAAGGTCTTCTATAGATTGAGTAAATATCAATGAATGGAAAGGCATGAACCATTTATAGACATACTATGAACTGTACGATAGGGTCCTAGCTCTTCTCCCAAAGAAATTATTTCATTACTCATATTATTCGTCTTATTTCCTTTTTATAGGAATACATGCACTAAACCAACTTGAGATTCTCATCTGATATCTTTTTGTCAATGAAAGTGGCAAGACAATGCGAGACATTTTACATGAAATGTTTTTGGTGGGATAGGTTTAACACGTAGGTAGTAGGCGTACGAAAATCGCACTTTTATCGACTCATATAAATACGAATTGCTATATAGTTCGTTCATACTCGTATCTTAGCTTCATGAATCATGTTTAGTCGCTCGCTTCGCAAGATCAGTAAGGAAAAATACTACAGTTCAGTGTTTTTGTAGAATTGTATTTTTATAGCAAAATGTTAGGTTATAGCATTATAGACCAACTATAGACTAATTGTTTTTGTGTAAAAATGTAATTGATTCATAGTTATTCAGTTTCTGGATGCGTTTATTTTTATTTGGAAAATATTGTAAAATTTGCAATTATGTTTAGAGCACAAATTAATTTATAAATATTGTCTTGATTTAACAATGATTTAACATAATGATAATTCATTGACTTTTAAGAATTATGACGTTTCAATATTAGAACACTTCCGGATAATCTCGTAGGCTATGGTTTCGAAGGCGCGTACGCCATTCCGGATTTAACTGAAAAAGTAGCAAGATTTTGATAAGCCTCAAGGCTATGAAATTATATAATTTGAAACAATATTGCAATATAAACTGTAAGTGAACAATATTGGAAGGATTTAAGTATATGGATTTACTTCATCGATGTTCGAAATGGAATAAATGTATAAAAACTGCCCGTTGTTTTCTGAATTTTTGGCTCTGGCAAAAAAAAAAATTGGAAAAATATGTCATCCAAGAAAACGAATTGCGAATTTGAAGTCGTTTTTTTAGTTTTTTAAACGTGCTCTCTTACTAAACATAATACAAATGGCGATTAGAAGAATTGTCAAAAAATAGTAGACTGCTGACTTTTGACACCATAATGACGGCCAATCTCTATAAGACTAATCTTTCAATCGTTTTTAATCGTTTTTATTCGTTAATATAATTATTTATAGTTTAGTCATTATAGATTGCATACTAACGATATTAGCAAACAAGTATCTATATTAAAAGTAAAACAAAATACCCGACTGCGGAACAACAGTTTTTGCAGTATAAATTATGATTTCGTTACGTTTGATACGCTGTTGAGTGTAGTTTTTTTTGAAAAGTATGCGTAAAATTAGTGTAAAACATTACAAATGCCCATTTAGAATTATTCTAGTAAAATGACTTTTTTATTACAATAAGTTTTTTATACTTAACAATAAGTTCGTTGAAGGTGACGAAAAAACACATTTTTCAGTCCTCTTGCTCAAAAAGTCCGTCATTGTAGCGTAGGTAGGTACTAGAGCCATGAAAAAATAGCATATTTTGCTATAGGGGAAAAGTATTTTTTTTTCTGTTACCAAAGAGCCTACATAAACGAAATAGTCAAAAGTAGAATAATCATAAATAAAGACTTATTACTGTTTCATAAAAAATCATCATCATCATCTCAGCCATAAGAAGTCCACTGTTGGACATAGGCCTCCCCCATGGATTTCCAAAAAGACCGATAGGAAGCGGCTTGCATCCAGCGTCTTCCCGCCACTAGTATGAGGTCGTCTGTCCATCTCGTGGCTGGTCTTCCTACGCTGCGCTTGCCGGTACGTGGTCTCCACTCGAGAACCTTTCGGCCCCATCGGCCATCAGTTCTACGTGCTATGTGCCCTGCCCACTGCCACTTCAACTTGCTAATCCTAATGCTAATCTTGCAAAAAAATAAGAACATCATATTTTTAATAATGGAACTAAAAACGGCGATCTCTTTGGAGTACCTATATTACATTGTTTTTGCAAACATATTTATTGCGATTTAGCTGATTTTGGTTTTGAAATGTTTGTCGTAGTCCAGGGAAGGTTTAAACGTTGAGAAAATATCGAGTTCACTCATTGATAGGTGATACGAAGTACATCATCTAGTATTATATTATTGTTATTAATATTTAAATTGACGTGATAATATTAAGAATAATATTCATCATCATCATCATCTCAGCCACAAGTCCACTGCTAGAGATAGGCCTCATGAAATTTTAAAAAGTTTCCCGAGCGCTAACAAAGATAAGGACAAAAACATGTTTATAATTTGAATTCCTCGTTACATGTCTGGTGTTGACACTTAAATATATATGTACATATTACTAACATCGTCAGCCACTCATTCCAATAATATCGTAATTGAAAAACTGAGCGAAACCAGTGATCACGAATGGTATTTTCATAACATACTAATGATATTTGCTAGCAAATTAAATCGGAGTCACACAAGAAATGAAAAAATTAAAGTAAGATATTTTATTTTTAAATTTATAACTGTAGCAATAAACAAAAATTTATAAAATATTTGTACTCACACATATAACACAATGGTACCTAAGTATGAATTCAGAAAGACATGATTTTTTAAGTCTTTGTTAATAACCTACTTAACTGTACAACATAAAATATATTCTTGATAATTTACATCAGTTTATGCTAAAATAATTTATAACTTATTGATAATTTAGAAATTATCAAATATTTTCATACATTATTGTCGGTAATGCTATCAAAACTAATATCTATTTCTTTGAAATAACACTTATTTTTAAATCGGTTTATTTTTTCTTGATTAACTGCAACAAAACAATACACAAACTACACATTACTTGACTAAATTACTACACAAAAAGCAAATCGATTACCCTAGACCGATAAAGGTCTAAAGACAATCCAAATGCTCAAACAAAAATTGCCACTATGAATGGCAATGTTTATGCCAAATACGCATCAGAATTTTTGTCATGAATCATTTTATTGATATTGATTTACTAAGATAATGCTTAAATAATTTACAATTTTTTCGGTAGAGCAATGGTGACGGTTTTGACTTCCAAATATTCATCCACACAGTGCAACCCACTGTAAAAAAAAAAAAGGTAAATAAAGGCACGCTTCGCATATGAATATTTTATAGGATATACATAACAGGATCAAAAAGTAAAGTGAAAGCAAATTAAAGTAAATTGGACATATGTGTGACATGAGCTTAGTCTAATTTTGTAACTTACTTCTCACGGCCGATTCCAGATTCCTTGAATCCTCCGAAAGGCGCCCGAATATCTATGACTAAATAGTTGTTAACCCTAGAACAAAAATAAATACTAATAATAAAAAACACAATAAATACTAATAATAACACTAATAATAAGAACGCGCAGCACACCTCTCGACACCCTTAGCCACCCACACTGATGTTGCTTCTCCGGCGCCAATATGCGGTGCCACTATGGGGGGCCCATCTAGTGGGTGGCGAGTCATCACCTGCCTAGGTATTTTTGTATGGTGAGACGGAATTGGCAGGTGCCGTTTTCTCATCCTGGTGCTCTCACACAGAGGTACTTCATCTTACCTGCTGTGTGAGAGCATCAGCCTATAGCCTAGTTTATTTAAGTCACTAACATTCCATCACAATAGCCAAAATCTGTCAAATTCCATATTGTACAATAATCCATTCATAGTCCATCCATATACCCAATCTGTATTTTTTATTATACATTGTAAAAGGGCCTCTCAGTGTTGGTTCCGGCCCCACTGATGCCTTTCAAAGGTCCGGGCTTAGACCCGTGTATACATTTGAATATAGTTAATAGGTGAAGCTTTTTCATCCGGAAATTAAAATTAGAACATTTTAAATGTATAACCCAAGATTCGTGAAAAACACTTTTTCAGGACATTTCAACGTCTTTTTTCATTAAATCTTTAAATTGTAAACTTATGGTACTACGAGTAATGCATGACTACAGACTATGGCATATACTGTAATACCACATTATACTTCATAAGAACAAATCTCGTAATGTACTAATGACATACAAATATATTACATATGCGCTCGGGTTATAGTTTCCCGTAATTATAACAAAAACAATATGTAATTGTTTATGACAACACAATATCATATGCCTATATATTCGTATGCCTTGGAAAATCAATTATACATCGGTATATATACACAAATATACCGATTTATAATAGATTTTCCAAGGCATACGATGCTGCGCTAGCTAGTAAAGTATATGTAGATATTACATACCATATGGTACCAGCTTCTACATGCTTAGCGTATTGCAGGGCGTTGTTCAGGTCAGTCGTGCAGATGCCGGCAGCCAGACCGTAGTTGGTGGCGTTGGCGCGGTCGATGGCCTCCTCCAGTGTGTCGAACTTCAGGATACTCTGGACTGGACCAAAGATCTGTAACCAATACACGATCAATGTATTCATAGGAATACTTGCGCTTTATTACCTCCAAAATCGAAAATAATAAGTAAAAACAAAACAACAAACACAACTATTTGAGTAAGTCTTATAATTACCCAATTTTTAGGGTTCCGTACCTCAAAAGAAAAACATGGAACACTTTATAGGATCACTTTGTTGTCCGTCTGTCCGTCTGTCCGGGTGTCAAGACCTTTATCTCGAGAACGCGTAAAGGTATCGTGTTGAAATTAAAACCATATAAGCAGGTCCATAGTCTGTTGCTGCAGAAAGAAAAATAAAATTTCTCAGTTTTCGTAAAAAAAAACTTTATTGTTATTTAATTATTTATTTTGAAAGGTAATATACAAGTAAATATTCTGTGAAAATTTGAAGCGTCTACCTGTTACCGTTTTTAATATTGAGCAAAAAAATACGAAAAAAACACGTTTATTGTATGGGGACCCTTAATATTTTTTTTTTAATTTTCAATATTTGTTGTTATAGCGGCAACGGAAATACATCATTTGTGGAAATTTCAGCTTTCTAGCTATCACGGTTTATGAGATACAGCCTGGAGACAGACAGACAGACAGCGAAGTCTTAGTAATAGGGTCCCGTTTTTACCCTTTGGGTACGGAACCCTAAAAACTACTTTTATCTACCAGTTTGTACGGAACCCTCGGTGGGCGAGTCTGACTCGCACTTGTCCGGTTTTTTATTATAATAGTAAGTGCTCACCTCCTCCTTGGCAATAATCATGTCGTCGGTGACGTCAGCGAACACGGTGGGCTCGATGTAGTATCCCGTGGTGCCGATACGGTTCCCTCCAGTCAGCAGCTTGGCGCCTTCCTTCTTACCCTTCTCGATGTATCCCAGGACTTTGTTCATCATGGTCTCGTCAATCTGTGGGAAAAATAGAATAATTATGCTTACTTAGCTTTAAATTCTCTCTGCTACGGATCTAGCATTCAAAGATAATTCAAACCGTCACTGGTTTTGTTTTGTCTATCTGTTATTTTGCACTGATTTTTTACACATGTCTTACGTATATGGCTCTTCTTCTAGTGGACTTGTTTAAAAAGGTAAGTTAGTAAAAGATTGTATATATCTGTAACTGTATCACATAAATTATAAGGCTGCCTGTCCATTGACGCAGAGCGAGCCAGCGGAGCGGAGGGAGCGAGTATTGCGGAGCGGAGGGAGCGAGTATTGCGGAGCGGAGTTGCGGACTGTATTTGTCCATTGATGCGGAGCGAGGCAGCGGAGCGGAGTTGCGGACTGTGCAGAGCTGGGCCGACGCGACGAGTCATTTAAGCGGAAGACGGCGGGCGGTCAGTTCAGTTATACGTGAAATACCGCCTCCCTCTGCTGCCCCACTCTGCCGCCTCGCTCCGCCGCCTCGCTCCGCGGCCTCGCTCGCTCCGCTGCCACGCACCGCCACTACGTGCCGCTTCCAAAAATGTATGAATTTTTAAATTAGCTCGCAAATCCCTGTCCACTGGAGCTGAGCGGAGATTTTATGCAATCCTATTGGTTAATATTTCTTCGTTTCTCCGCTCCGCAGCCTCGCTCCGCTTCAATGGACATCCAGCATTATGCGCAATTACGGAACCCTACTTTGCGCGTGGGATGACACGCACTTGACCGCTTATTGTTATATGATTCTAGGTGATTTTGGAAGGTACTTAAGTATTGTTGTATGATACCTGAGGTCCATTTTGCGAATTCACGTCATTGGGGTGACCGACTTTGTAATTCTTGGCGAACTTAACAGCAGCTTCCACGAACTTGTCGTAAATGCCGGACTGCACGTAAAGACGAGATGCAGCGACACAAATCTGACCTTGGTGGACAAATACGCCGTAAGCAGCAGTGGGAACGGCTATATCCACTGAAAAGAAGAAATAAACTTTGAGATTTTATAAAAAAAGTCAGAACCGTCAATGAGAAGTTATCTTAATGATATAGATATATATGAAATAATACAATCAAGTATTCTATAGTTGCGTGGCAAACAAAAAAAAAACACAGGCATTTTAGTAAAGTTTACCAGTGTTACCCGAGTCCTCTCAATTCCTTCAAGTATTGGAGCGAGGCTCTATATAGGCTGCTAGTACAACTGCTCCAGTAGTGAAGGTGTTCGTGATGATACTTTTTGACTATGTTGAGGAATCACGCCGTAGTGACAGTAACAAAGCAATGAAGAGGCTGAGGTTGAAGTTGAGACTACATGCAATCTTTTGGATTTTTTTGTACCTTACGTGGCTTTGCAATGCCATAGTACGTGTTCTACGGTTTCATTTTCTTTCAGACAGCCCAGACACAGAAGACTGTCCGTGTCTCTGTGTCAAACACGAATTGCTTTATCATTCATTTGTTAGTTTCATGAGCTAATTCGTTCGTTTCGCTGGATCGGTTACAAATTTATACTATCGTAGTCGAAGAATATACACTTTTTAAATAAAAACTACGGGTCACTCACGTCTGCTTTGAGTCGAAAAATCCAGCTATAGTTTCAACCGGTCTTTTTCAAAGGAGCAGCGCAAACATCACTCTCGGTTGGTGACGCACACAGACATAGTAGATGAAGCATGCGACTTAATTTATATGAAAACCTTGCGTGCCACATTTTTGGTATCGACTGTGACGTCACACAAATGATTTTGTAATGGAATGTTCCATCCGCGCGAAATCTATTCAACCCAATGCATCCGCGCGCTGGTACGCTAGTAACTAGTTGACAAAATATCGAATCGAAAGTAAAACCTGAAATTAAATAAATCTTAGGTCGTCAACTGTGATTTTTACACTTAAAGTATCTATAGAAGTCTCTGTTGACGCACCTCGCACTGCGATGTGCCGCTCGTGCCGCACGTGACGTCATCGGTTACAAAAGGGTAAAGGTGGGAAGATGATTGTTTTGCGTTGGTTCAGCTGGAGAGTACTCTTCACTATTTAGAACTCTCATGAGTGTCAGGAATGTTCCAGCAGACGGAACTCACAACATTACCACCAGAATCACAAATGTCCTCCCGAGCTCCATGAAGGCAAGGTTTCCAAGTAGGTGGTAAGTGCCATCCCCCATCTCTGTTAAAGGTCGTTCGTTTACTAATTTCTATAGTCTCCCTGACCTTCCGGGGCACAAACAACTTCTCACGTGCCAGGACCTTCACCTTATCAAATCTAATGTAGTGCTGCGGTCTGCTGCGTGTCGGAGGTCAAAGCATGCTCCGCTACTGCAGAACTGACGCTGTCCAGATTCTTCATGGAGCGTATGTGTTCTGTGAGTCTGATGAGTTCTAGTAAAGAGCAATCTCCAGTTGAACCGACGCAAGATAACCTACTTCCCACCTCAACTCTTTTGCAACTGCTGAAGTCACATGCGGCACGAGTGGCACGTCGCAGTGCGAGGTGTGTCACCTACCGAGAGTGACGTTTGCGCTGCTCTTTTGAAAAATACCACCGAATGCGGTTGAAACATTAGTCTGATTTTTCTACTCAAAATGGACGTGAGTGACCCGTACATTTTATTTAAAATATGTGAAATCACGTTAATTTACATAGTAGAATATACACTGCTTGTGCTGTGCTGATTCTTTAGCAGCAGTGTTATAGGATACGGTAATATAATGTTGTACACTCCTGCTTGTTTAAGCTAGGAACTCGCCCTTGTATTTGTTTCTTAATCAGTCTGGCCGATGAACATACTCATATAGTACATATAGATACACTGAGATAGAAGAGAAGAAAGAAGAAGGGAAATGTTTCTTCACAGCAAACAAATAAAAAAATACTGCAGCTTACGATTGGCATCATTCATGATGACGAGTGGGCTTTTTCCCCCAAGTTCCAGGGTGACTCGTTTCAAGTTGTTCGCTCCAGCCGCCTGCTGGATAAGCTTACCGACCTGTAGTGAGGTGAGTGTAGTATAATGCAGTTGCATTAGATCATAAAACATGGCGTTATATAAGAACTCTGTTTGGTGCTTTTTATTTTGTTATTATCTATAAGTTTACCCCTATTTAATCTGAACAACATCAATAAAAAAATTGAATATAACAATATTTCTGTAAAAGTGGTTAGGCAAGCTCAAGATGCTCAGCCAGGCGCGTATAGAGCAACGCTGTACTTTCTGTGAGGAAAATGTTTTGAATAGGTATATAATCATCATCACCACGGACACAAAACGTATACGGCTGGTTATAGGTTTCTTTTGGGTTTTTTCCAATGGATTTCCAAACTGGTCGTTTGGCGTGGTAGGGTGAGGTCACCTGTCACCGTGTGGCCGGACGTCCTACTCGTCGTTTGCCGATGCGTGGTCTCCACTTTATTCTACTTACGCTATTAAAAAGCTGGCTTATTTTAATGGACTGTCAAGTCTAAGCTAAACGACTTCATATGGTAGTGAGTAACGATGCGATGGAAGACGATAGACGTACCCACTCAGACCATAACATTCATTCATTCATTCATTGGTTGGATTCATTGGTTTGAACATAATTGTCCATCTATCATCATAATTTAATACCTGTCTATATGTTGTAATAGATTTACGGAAATAAAGAACATGAGAAAGTGGTCCAATATTTGGTAAAGAACGTTAAGTGAGGAGAGATCGAATAAACCGGTACTTTGGATACGTACTTCAAGTGAGCCAGTGAAAGAGACTTTAGCGACATCGGGGTGGTGAGTGAGGGAAACTCCAGCATCTTCTCCGAAGCCAGGGACGATGTTGACCACGCCGGCGGGGAGGCCTGCCTCCTTAAGTAGAGCCCCCAGGTACAGAGCCGTTAGTGGCGTCTGTTCTGCAGGTTTTACTACTGCTGTGCATCCTGTGGGCGACGAAGTTTAACATAGATTCATGAGACGAATAATAATAAACGAAAGTGGTTCTTATAAGCATATTAATTATCAATGTTACCTCCACTTTAAGTACACTGTTGGACATCTAACGTCACTCAGCTCAGCCACTGCTAACTGCCTCACTCGTCACACTATCATGTTTTTAGGACATCTTACACTACAACTTCAGACTAATTTTAAACATTTTACCTGCAGCGAGAGCTGTGCACACTTTGTGCAAAAACATAGCGACGGGTCCATTCCATGGCAGGATTAACCCGCATACACCGACTGGTTGCTTCAGTGTGTAGGAGAACACTTCCCCATCTGGAATCAAATGAAGATTCATTAGAAAGTGAGTAACAAACACACAAGATCAGTCATAACGTAGTCGTAAGAGTTGAGTAATTCAGATACATCTGCATTGATTTATGACGTAGTAGGCTTCTAACAGATACATAAAGGTGAGGAAATGACAAAACATTTGAAACTGATTAGATAGTTTCACATAACAGAATCATAAAATTGCTATTTCCATATGGGGATATTATGCTGTAATAATAGTGTTTTAGCTCAATATATTATATATTTAAGAGTCAAATTATTTATAGCTCATATTATAAATGATTTGACTTTTAAATAGTTTAAAGTCATAATCCTAGTTCTACAGTTTCCTCAACTCGAATTCATTTATTCCACTACTTTGTTTGAGCGTTATTTTTTTCGATAGGCAGGCATTCTATTATTGAGTGCGTTTGTCTGGAATGGAAGAAACTGGTCAACTTCCGATTATAACATACACATTTTATATCAATCGACGAAGTTCCATTCATGCAGAATATTCCACTGTATAATATGCGAATTAGAATTAATGCATTTTTATTGGATTAGTGGAACGTGGATGTTGCATTTTGGTTCGTTAGACAGGCTCGGGTCGTTCTCTTGCTTATTTTCTTGCTGTCTGTCAAAGCCATTGTAGTTGTATAAATATCCGTTTTCTAATTCATAACATAGTTAACAATAATAGATTTTACCTAAAGGAATGGTGTCGCCTTGAATTTTATCAGCTAAGCTAGCCACATAGCGAACAGTGTCCCCGCTATTTTTCATCATCGTCTGAGCCATCGTAATTTTCATGCCATTGTTATAGGACTCCAAAGCTGCGAGATACTCGGCGTCTCTTTCGATGAGATCAGCGAATTTATAGAGGATCTTCCCTCTTTGGGAGGCATTCAGAAGCCTCCATTCAGAGTTACGATGGAACGCGCGCTTGGCTGAGCTGACAGCCGCGTCGATGTCGGCCTGATGAGAACATATTAGTATGGCATTAATGTTTGAAACACAGTTCTAATGTTTAATGTTTGAAAGACAATCTAATATAGATTTTAAATGTGAAAGTTATTTTGTTATTTTTAAATTTGATATCTTTACACGACCAGTCAATTAAACGAACCATATGAAACTCCAAATGAGAAAGTAAGTATGAACATTTTGATGATTTGTTTAAGTATATTAAAAACAAGCCTATCTATATATTTTATACAAACACGGTTATTGTTATCGTGTAAAAAAAGCAAGGACAGGATATTACCAGATAAAAACCAGTTTTTTCTTGTGATATTTCATGCTAAGCCTATACGATACGATAGGCATGACGGTATGTACTCGTATCTATGGAAAAAAGAATACCTACCTAGTAAGTAGCTCTATATTTACCTTGCCTCCTTCAGCAACTTTCGCGATGACAGATCCATCGTGAGGATTGAATGTTTTGAATGTCTTGCAACTCTTTGCGTTTACCCACTCGTTATCGATGAAGATCTGAAATTAGTCACACCATAATAATTACTAGTTAATGATAGTATTCTGTGTCTTTAACGAAAAGTCATTATTAATATCACAAAAAAACGACTAAAACAATTTTGACTAAAATAGATAAGAAAACTCCCGATCAAATCCTCCTTTAAAGAAAAGAAAAAAAAACAATATAACTTTGTGTCCCGTTTGAGTGTTACAATGCCACAGACAGACACAAAAATACGCAGATATATATATGTAGATACACAAGTCAAACTTAAAATAGCCCTCTTTTTGGGGTTAAAAACAATATTTCTAACGCACTTTAGTATATTTAATTTCGGGCGCCATGTTGTCGGGAAGCGAGCAAGACTAATAACAGCTATGAATATACTGGTAGTATTAATTTTGAATCCGGTGTATTTATACGTACGTGTTTAGTTTTATCATTCGATAACAGTTTTGCTGAATCATTATTACTTGCAACTTTGATCAGTTATCTATGAATGATAATGGTATGGTGGGTGATATGATTTATGTACAATTGATGGAGGTGGTGGGCAGTAGAACTAAAAGATATTTTAATTCGTTTAACAATTCGACTTTTATTTTCTCCGAAAATATTTTTTTTTCTCAACTGACAACTCATGACAAGATAATAAAGACATGTAGAAAAATAAATATAAATAGAAGAAAAGATCGATATCAAAATATACGAACTCTTTTATTCTAATACTCCTCCTTAGATTCATTTCTCTACATTCATCCCATTCATCCATCACACAACACCCATATTCAGCGTACACCACTTAAACATCCCTTTTAATAGAGGTTTGGTTAAAACGTCCGCAATCATACGAGCTGTCTCTACATACTCTAGTTCGATATGACCATTCTCAACTGCCTCCCTTACAAAGTGGTGTCGCACATCTATGTGCTTTGTGCGTTGATGGTGCACAGGGTTTTGCGCAATAGCAACTGCAGATTGACTGTCGCTAAAGATTTTCATTGGCTCCTCAACTTGGTCAGTAACCTCGGAAATCAATCTCTTTAGGAAGATTGCCTCCCTAGTTGCTTCAGACATTGCTACATATTCGTGTCGAGTCGTGGCCGGGGGATTTTCCTCGCTTCATGTCCCTCACCACCTGTGCTACATGTTTCCCTGTGATCCTCACAATTGGTTCTCCGATTCCTGCATCAACTGTGTAGGCCTCTGTTTTCTCCGGCTCTAATGAAGAATGGATTTGAAAATGCTCCTTAAATAAATTGACAATCTGGTCAGTATCACAAACACCCTCAACGCTCACGGGAATACTCGACTTGGGGCTTAGTTTGTTGGTCTCCTTCCAAAATTTACTAAAGTTTATTCCAACCTGTAACAGGTTTCTTTTTCCTAAATCTATTATTACAGGTTTTTGAACATTCAGACGCAGCATCTCTCAAAGTATTCACTATACTAGCATACATTGTATCAATAATATGTCTATGATCTAAATTATTACACAATACATCTGCACAGCTATGTAATTCAGCAGGAAATTGTATGTGTCGCAATTTAGATGAACAAATTTGCCAATATTGCTTGGTCTGTGTCTCATCTCTCTCACCCCAGATAGCACTGTCCGGCACGGAGCTTCGGTGTTCAATTTTAGGCACTAGTATATTTAAGTCACACGTTAACTCTAATGCAAAATGATCCGACCATGACATCTCATATTTTATGTCTACATGTCTTATAGATTTTGTTGCCACTTCCGTCGTGATCACATGGTCTAACCACGATGTGTAATGGCCCTCACCTTTTTTCCCGATTGATTCTCGGCTATAAACTTGCCGAAAACTTCTTCTTTTTGCTTCAGAAAATATACATAAGTTTTCCGCGTAAAATCATCAATGAAGGTTAAAAAATATCTACAGCCCCCGAATGACTCATTTTCCATAGGCCCACAAACATCTGAATGAACTAATTCCAATGGTTCTTTGGCTCTTGTACCACCTTTCTTCGGAAAAGGTTGTCTGGTTTGCTTTCCCATTACACAAGATACGCAGTTTAGTTTACTAGTAGTATTAGGAAAACTTACCCCAGTCGCGAGTTTATCTCTAAGAAGAAGCAGATTGCGCATACCTAGGTGACCCATCCTCTGATGCCACACTATCGCCTCCTGGCTGACAGTAGTGCTGAGAGCGGTATTCTGTGAATATTTTTTAAGTTTTAATACACCTTTCTCTTGTACACCTTTCACAGCTGGCTTTCCTCTTACCTCAACTTGTCTTCTTTTATAAATTTCGCATCCTGTCTCTCTAAATACTGCAACGTGTCCCTTATTTACTACAGCACTCACACTCATCAAGTTTGTTTGTAGCTCTGGAACATACATTACATCACTTACAGACAATCCTAGTGACTTACATTCCACCTTACCTTTACCAACACCTAGCACTCTATTACCATCTGCACATGTCACTTGCACTCGAGCATTCATACTGAAATCTTGAAAACTTTGAAACCAATCCTTATTTCTAGTCATATGTCCGGAGGCACCAGAATCAAAGACCCATTCTTCGTCGTTGACTTCTCTGGTCGCTAATGCAAAGGTGTTAAAAGCTTCTTGATTCTTGCTCGGGTTCTTTGGACAAACTCGTGCTTTGTGTGGTCCATTACAAATAAAGCATTTTATCTCAGTTTTTGCCTTTTTCTTGGCTGTATACTTTCCCTTTTGCTTATTTGTTAACAGTGCCGTAGTGTTTTTTGAGCTTCCATTACTGTAGGTGTCTTCCATTTGAAAAAGTTTGTTTTTCACGTAATCGGTAGTCAATATGATGTTTGAATTTTCTATGGCCAATTTCATGGGCTGAAACTCCTTTGTTAACCCTTGTAATAATAACGCTGCCAGTAATTCATCATCAATTTCCTTTCCGATGTCCGACAGCTCTTGAGATATAGACATTGCCGAGGTTACATATTCTCTCACTGTAGTAAATTGTTCGAGCTTAAGACACATAAGTTTTGAAGCTCAAAAAACACTACGGCACTGTTAACAAATAAGCAAAAGGGAAAGTATACAGCCAAGAAAAAGGCAAAAACTGAGATAAAATATACGAACTCTTTTATTCTAATAACAGTCATGTTACTCACTCACCATGACAGTGTATATTTGTCTTTCTAGAAAATGAAAATATCAATTAATTAATATTAACGGGTCTATCGTGTATATCCTTATTATAAAAGGGAATGTAACTCTGTCTCTCTGTCTGTTTGTTACCTCTCATGAACAAAACGGCTGAACCGATTGTTATGAAATTTGCTACACAGATATTTTAGGATCTGGAAACACCCTTTACACAATTTATACTGATCGTCATCACCATTTTTTATCACTACGCGGGGAAATCGCGGGGTTAGTAATAATTTTAAGTATTATAAAAGCGATTTTTTATATTGGGAAAATGCCTTTATACGTATACAACAAAACAAAATGCAAACTACTTATACTTTACTAATTAAACTACTAAATAATACGATATAAAAAGCAACTAGATTACCTCAGACCAGTAAACGCGGACTAGGCATAGATTGATAGAGTTCTGTCAGGGTGGTACGCTAGGGGGTGCTGGGTCAGGTTCCCACCTCGTGGTGCACCCTGGGGGCCAGACAACCACTTCCCTCGGATCCTTCCCTGGGATCTTCTGCGTGCGCTTCCCTTGCTACACGTTCCCTGGGAAGCGCTCGTAGAAGCCTGGGATGGAGCTCCCTTCGGGTGAGCGAGTTCGGGCATGCGTTGCCCGAACAGGAGGGCTCTCCGCGTGTCCCTCTGAATAACAGAGGGCACAGTGGATGAGCGAAAAGGAAGGGGCGTGTGGGCCAGGGCCGCTGCGCGAGGAAAATGCGGTGCGGCTGGGGCCAGAGGGGAGGGATGGACTGGCGGGTGTCTTTGCCCCCCTGGCACCTGTTGGTCAAGGAGTGGAGGCGGAGATCACTGGAGGTAGGACGGGTTCATCGATGAGTAGTACAGGGTGGTCTCTCGAGCTCGGTGTTTCCCTAGCATCCTGAGAGCACTTGGGCTCGGGAGACCGTTTTGGGTTGGCTTGATGGCGGCTGGGTACTGTTTGCCCGGCCCTTCATCGACCTGAACCGGACATGGTGGGGTGCGATCTCATGGCTTGGTGTGTTCATGAAACACACACCGAGTCGGATGCTCGCATCGAAGAGATGGTGATTGGGGCCCGTTGGGCATCGAAGAGAGGTGGTGGTCTCTCGATTCCGATGTTTTCACTTGGACTCGAGTGACCGTTGGGATGTGGGAAACTGAGAAATTTGATTTTTCTTTCTGCAGCAAGATACTATGGATCTGCGTATATGGTTTTAATTTCAACACGATACTCGTACCTTCACGCGTTCCCGAGACAGGTCTTGACACCCGGACGGATGGACAGACGGACAGACGGACAACAAATACCAATTTGAGGATATTTAGGACCACCTAAATATCCTAAAACTGTACATTTATAATTTAATCACAAAAAATAGGGTCTCTATGTAAGGAAGGAGGGTCCGAATTTTAAAGTGCTTTAACCGTATCATGTGGGGTATTATACGAAAGAGATTTATCAGCACAAGCTAAAACAGTGTTTTAAATATTTTTACGATGTATATTTTTCGGTTTATGCAGGAAAATATAAAAAATACAATTAATTTAACACAATTTTAAACCTGTCATTTTAGTTATATACCTATTCGATTTTTTTAACTGTTAATCATAGAGTAACTTATATATACGGAAACTGTGAATCATCAACCAAGCCTCAACTAAGTCTTGTAAATAATCTTACATAATTACGCGTAATTTAATTACACAAAAAATATCTCGCAAATGTAGGTAATAATTATGTGAGTACAAGATGTATAGATCATGCCTGACTAGATACAGACGTAGTTATATAAGTAGCTAGCGGCATATATTGTTTTCTTATCTCGAATAGAGATGAGATAGAACGTTTACGAAATATTAATTATTAATAGTTGATGACAAATAACATGCTAAATTTAGTATAAAATATTGTTGAAAGTTTGAAATTCCAACTTATTTTTCTACGAGTAATTTTAAAAGTTTTGTTTTCATTATGGTGTGTCCAAACGATGTGCCTCGAATGCGTAGTACGCACGCAGTTTGCATGCCGCGCGCGTGCATTTTATAATCGCGCGCCGCTCCTGTGCCGTTGGCACGCAAGCTACGCGCTGTGCGTCAGCGGCGCATGTGCCGCTATGTCACTATGCACACAAAAAGCGCGCGCGCTCTCTGTACGAGCCTTGCGCGAGTTGCGCTATAGAGGCGCACAAATCAATTGCAGGAACTGCACGCGCACAGATCGCGAGCGTCGCGCGAATGGCGCATTCGAGCCACGTTCGCCAGGTTTGGACACACCCTTAATAGGTTAGCGCTGGAACGCTTGAAGCAGTCTACGATGAATCTCGCATGTTTAGAAGAAGCTGATACATTGGTGAATTAAAGATAACCAGATCATTATACCCATTAAGAAAAACCAACTAGGTAGTTTATTTCACATTTGAAAAAAATAATGACAAAATTTAATTTCGTTATACAAGGATATTACAGTATTCTACTAATGAAGGTCATTGTACTCATGGCATAATTCAAAATCCCCGAGAGAAAAAAACAGTTCTTTCATAGAAAATGTTCGTTCATAGTGGCGGATTTACATTTTTGCCGCCTCTACTGATCTTGAAAATCGATACCCTAGTTCAATCTGCCGCCTCTAGGACGCTGCCGCCCCTAGGCAGCGGCCTATACGGCCTATTGACAAATCCAGGACTGCGTAGATCTGAGGCAAAATATACGAAACAAGTAGTTTGTTATAGTGATGGATATGATGACTTTCATCTTCTTTTCCCCGACCCAAAATAGGGGTGTTAAGAGTTTGAAGTGGGTATCTTTAATTCTGTTTATCTGTGTGTCTTTTTGTGGCATCGTAGCTCTCAAACAGATGGGCGGATTTTGATTTTTTTTTTCTTTTTGAAAGAAGATTTCATCAAGATTGTTCTTAGCTATTGGTTTATTTTATCAAAATCGGTTCATCTTTTTTTTTGTCGGGGGTATTTGAGTTTTCTAAACATTTACTTGTTCTCTTCTTCTTCTTTTAGTCTTAGGTCACCATAAAACCGGTGAAATCAAACCCTAACCCTATATAACAAATTAAATTGTAGGATTATAGTTATGCGAAAAGTAAGTTAAATCCGTAAGTTGATACTAAGTTATCTTTTAATTTATTGAATGATAAATTAAATTTATTGAATGATCGGCCCACATAGATCCCATCTCTAGCAGTATATAGATAACAGTTGTTTTCCGTCGATAGGCCGATGATCTGCACGAAAGCTGCACTAGTGGAATAAATAATAATAATAAAAAAACAAAACAACAATAATATGGCACCAGAAATTAAATACACAAAGGTATGTATATATTTTAATATTTGTTTATAAAAAAAAATATGCGTTGTTAGCAATTTGTTTTTGGTATTGTACTTTTGAAGTTATTTTTATATATTAGTTGTTTAAATTTTACATTATCTTATTTATGTATCTGATATTAACCTTTTACTGGGTAGCTATTTTTGATGGAGCACACATAAAACTGTTACTAGAAGTGTAGCTTGTATATTATCTCTAAATTTGCTATCTGTTATGCTGGGGCCACACTAACGTCAACGTCAAGGGAAACGTCAATGCCTATCATCGCGATAAATATTGCGTTAATTATTAACTCAATAAAGTGAGTAGCTATACTTGAATGGTCAACGTGAATGCCCATTCTAGGCAATAAAATTGGCGCTAAATTCCTTTAATTTCAAGCAAGATGGACGTTGCCGGTGCTACTCTGTATTTGATGTGTGTATTTTTATTATATGTATTTATTTTATCATTATCGAACGAAGAAAAAAAAACACAGAGAAAAAGGTAAACTAGAAAAACAAAAGGTAGCCAAGCATTATTTTGCAATGTACGATTCTAAAAAGTTTTGTGTTTCGGATCATATCATCGCGATAATTAACGGCATTTCCCGTTAGTGTGGCCCCGCATTACATTTACAATTAGCGTTAATAAATTATTTGAACTAGAAAATTTAAATTAACTTTAAAATGTTATATTTTTTAAAAATATTACAAAGTAAATTGCTAGAACTGGAAGTCTTAAATCATAATTTACAGTGTTTTTTACAAATGATTTTATTTATAACCAAAAATAATTATACAACCTAAAAAAAGAAAATGAGTGTATTATGCATACCTCAGGCTCTTTTTTTTGCGTAATTATTAAATGCATATCATTATTGAAATATACCACCTAAAATACTGGTAAGTATTATACAGTAGATGCGACTATAAACCTAACCTAAAAGCGAAAATAACTCTGTCTGACTCTCTGTCTGTTACCTTTTCATGAATAAACGGCCGAACCAATGGTTATGAAATTTAGCACAGAGATTCTTTAGGACATGGTAAAAGACAGGCTTATATTTTATCATGATCACAGTTTTAAGGTTTTACTGAAACTTCGCTGTCTGTCCGTCCGTCTGTCACCAGGCTGTATCTCATGAACCGTGATAGTCAGAGAGTTGATATTTTCACAGATGATGTATTTCTGTTGCCGCTATAACAACAAATACTAAAAAACAGAATAAAATAAATATTTAAGGGGGCTCCCATACAACAAACGTGATTTTTGCTCATCATTGATAACGGCAACCGGTAGACGAAATTGAAATATTCACAGAATATTGAGTTATATTATTCACTTTAAAAATAAATAATTAAATTACAATAAAATTAATATGTAAGGGGGGCTCCCATACAAAAAAACATGATTGTTGGCTCGATATTGATAATGGCAACAGGTAGACGCTTGAAATATTCACAGAATATTGAGTTATATTATTCACTTTAAAAATAAATAATTAAATTAATATTTAAGGGGGCTCCCATACAACAGACATGATTTTTTGTCGTTTTTATAGATAATGGTACGGAACCCTTCGTGCGCAAATCCAACTCGCACTTGGCCGGTTTTATTAATCACTACGCGGGTGACACCGCGGGTCGCAGCTAGTGTGGTTATATGCACGACAGTCATTCGTTTTGCTAAACTGTCATTGCATAATGTTGCGAAATATACGCATTACGAGGCAAAAAAAACAGATAGATAACTAGTGATAAAAATACAGGTATAGTGCATGCGAGGAAGATAAATAAATATTGTGCAAGAAATATCAGTACACGTCCATGAACCCAGCTCAGTTCTACTGGTGATTAAAACAACTGCTTACGTAAGCGTGACGATTATTTTTTATTTGTTTGTTTGTAAAACTGGACAATGAAAATAGTACGTTTCGACGCATTGTACCAGATTTTCAAATAATAAGTTACGGAACTTCAATAATATTACATACTAATAAAACCGGCCAAGTGCGAATTGGGCTTGCGCACGAAGGGTTCCGTACCATTATCTATAAACACGGCAAAAATCATGTCTGTTGTATGGGAGCCCCCTTAAATATTAATTTTATTTTAATTTATTTATTTTTAAAGTGAATAATATAACTCAATATTTTGTGAATATTTCTAGTGTCTACCTGTTGCCGTTATCAATATCGAGCACAAACGAGGGAAAAAAACACGTTTGTTGTATGGAAGCCCCCTTAAATATTTATTTTATTCCGTTTTTAGTATTTGTTGTTATAGCGGCAACAGAACTGTGAAAATGTTAACTCTCTTACTATCACGGTTCATGAGATACAGCCTGGTGACAGACGGACGGACGGACGGACAGACAGACAGCGAAGTCTCAGTAATACCGAAACTTTCAGATTGCCTATAATTCTATATATGCAGTAAGATTTTTGCGAACTTGGTACAATTGCAAGGGACAGTATTACGTTGATGTTGGTACATGTTCGACACGTTTAACCCATTTATGTGATCTTTTTCAGCTTTTCATAGACAACGAATGGGTGGACGCCAAGAGCGGGAAGACTTTCGACACTTATTACCCTCACGATGGTTCTGTTATAGGAAAGGTTGCTGAAGGAAGCAAGGTAATACAATATTAACTACTAAATTGTGCATGTTGTCGAGTTTTCTTGTCATTGATAATACATTCAGAATTGGATAAGATTTAGAATAACATAAATAAATAAATAATTGTGGACATTTCACACAACACCATCTAGCCCAAACTAAGCAAAGCTTGTACTATGGAACTAGATGGCTGATATTAAACATATATACTTTTTTTGTTGTTGTAAATATATACATATGATACATAGAAACACCCAGACACAGAACAAACATCCGTGCTCATCACGCAAATGTTTGCCCTGGGTGGGTATCGAACCCACGACTTACAGCACAGCAGGCAGACATACTACCAAATGCCAACTGCAAATACTCAGTAAATTCTTATCTTAAAAATATATTGTTTATCTTGAAAAGATGAGCGGCATCTGTACGTTATCGGAAAAGGAAAGGTATAGGTTGATATTCGATTGTTAAATTATAGGTAAGTCTAGATATTATCATTAGTATCTATAAGTATGTCTGTCTGAAATTGTGGCCTTGTAGAGTTGATTACCCAGGGTGCTATGAGATAAATTAGCGGCCAAGTCTCTAGACTAGCATCGTCGTCTAGCATGCTCTAGTCGAGCATCGTCGTAATCATTGATAAAGTATCAACGGGATGTAGCGTCAGTCCTCAAAAACGTCCGAGCTTAATGAGATATAATTAGACCCCTTACACGTTCACTTTGCTCACACGATTAAAATAATTTCGATTCGAATTCAAAGTAATTTGAAGCGTCTAAAAGTCTTTAGACTTCCGTCAGCCCTCAAAAACGTCCGAGCTTAATGAGATCTAATTAGACCCCTTACACGTTCCCTTTGCTTACACGATTAAAATAATTTCGATTCGAATTCAAAGTAATTTGAAGCGTCTAAAAGTCTTTAGACTTCCATCAGTCCTCAAAAACGTCCGAGCTTAATGAGATCTAATTAGACTCCTTACACGTTCCCTTTGCTTACACGATTAAAATAATTTCGATTCGAATTCAAAGTAATTTGAAGCGTCTAAAAGTCTTTAGACTTCCTTCAGTCCTCAAAAACGTCCGAGCTTAATGAGATCTAATTAGACTCCTTACACGTTCACTTTGCTTACACGGTTAAAATAATTTCGATTCGAATTCAAAGTAATTTGAAGCGTCTAAAAGTCTTTAGATTTCTCAATCTAAATTAGGCTTTAGCGACATAGTCATAGATATCAAATTGTTGGTATATGAGTATCGATCAAGCAAGATTCGTGAATATCGCTTTAGAATTTACGTCCACATAATGGAAAGTTATTGGTCGTAATGCATGTTTGGCCATATTCTTTCAGATTCAATTCGACGAGTGAATGTATGCAAGATCTGACTTTTGACTTTTTACTTTTGACATTGACTAGCTTCACAGATCAGTGGGTAGTATGTCTGCCTTCTAAGGTGTGAGTTGTTGGTTCGATCCCCACCTAGAATAATCATTTGTGTGATGAAAATTGATGTTTGTGTCGAAGTGTGCCCTTTGGGTGTGCCTATGTAATTATGTTACCGAAACTGAAACTGTTTACCGCCGGTTTAGAAGATGCCTATAAGCTTCTGGAATGGAAAGGGTTCGGCATCAATATTAACGGCGAGTGCATCACTCACCTTCGGTTTGCCGACGATATAGTAGTCATGGCAAAGTCGATGAAAGAGACGATGCTCGAAGACTTCAATAGAGTTTCCCAACGGGTGGGCCTCAAAATGAACATGGACAAAACGAAGGTAGAACGCCCATGTAGTGCCCACGCCAATATCTGTGGGGAACTTCACTCTTGAAGTTGTTGACGAATGCGTCTACCTAGGACAAACGGTCCGATTAGGCAGGTCCAAATTTACGAAGGAGGTCAATCGTCGTATCCAACTCGGCTGGGCAGCGTTCGGGAAACTTAAAAGCGTCTTCTCGTCCAATATTCCCCAGTCCCTCAAGTCGAAAGTTTACAACCAGTGTGTGTTACCAGTGATGACATACGGCACTGAAACGTGGTCCCTAACTATGGGCCTTATAAGGAAGCTCAAGGTCACGCAACGAGCTATGGAGAGGACTATGCTCGGAGTCTCTCTACGAGATCGAATCAAAAATGAAGAGATACGTAGACATACAAAATTCATCGATATAGCACAGCGGATTAGCAAGTTGAAGTGGCTGTGGGCAGGGCACATAGCGCGTAGAACTGATGGCCGATGGGGCCGAAAGGTTCTTGAGTGGAGACCACGTACCGGCAAGCGCAGCGTAGGAAGACCAGCCACGAGATGGACAGATGACCTCATACAAGTGGCGGGAAGACGTTGGATGCAAGCTGCTTCTCATCGGTCTTTTTGGAAATCCATGGGGGAGGCCTATGTCCAGCAGTGGACTTTTATGGCTGAGATGATGATGAATTATGTAATTATGTATGAATTATATAATTTATTCTTTATCTTTATATCCTTATTCCATCCTTCTCATTCCATTTCAGGACAAGCAGAACTTTTTGCTAACTACTTAGCAAAAAAACTAGTATACTACCTATGAAATTCCCAAAACCCCTACACATGAGTTTGGCCCATATTCCTGATGCGAGTTGCTCATGAGTGGTACTCCGAGAAGCTTTCTCTGTTTTCTGAGAATTAAACTACAATGTTAGAATACTACAGTGAATAGATATCTTCAATATAAACGTGTTTATACATCGTGCAGTCGCTTCATCAGGCGATTTAATTTCATATCAAGTATAAGCTTAGAAAACTCAAAAGCCGACAAAAAAAGACAAGATCAAAATCGGTCCATCCGTTTCCGAGGCCACAGAAAAGACACAGATAAACACGTCAAACGTAGAATACCCCCTCTTTTTGGGTTAGGGGTTAAAAATAAGGATTTCTGATAAAAAATACTTCGTGCAGGCTGATATCGATGCAGCGGTAGCGGCGGCGAAGCGAGCTTTCCATCGCAATTCAGAATGGCGGCTTCTGGACGCTTCTCACAGAGGGAAGATCCTGTACAAGCTCGCCGACCTCATCGAGAGAGACCTGGAGTACTTGAAGCAGCTGGAGTCATACAACAACGGCATGCTGTGCAATACAGCTGAAATGTTCTTGAACGGCATTGGAAATTCAGTTAGATATCTCGCCAGTCTTGCTGACAAAATCCAGGGCGATACCATTCCATTAGGTAAGAGATTTTCTTAATAAGTTTGTTTATCATTTTAATGTAAATTGGCTATTTTAATAATTTTTGTATATATAAGCTTCAAGAGATAATAACTGATTATGTAACTACATAATGCCTAGCTATTATATATAATAGCTATATAAACACGTTGCTTGGCATCATTAAATCAGGTCTTAGAAGCAGGTTTATTTTACCTTGACAGATAATCGTAACGAATAGTATAAAAGCGAAAGTAACTCTGCTTGTCGCGTAGAGAGAGAAAACAGTAGAGCACGACACATTTCTTTCTCTTTCACTCTTCAGTGAAACAGCGTAATGTGGTTAAAGAAAGCATGAAAGCGAAATATGTACATTTTCTTTCCTTATCGGTGTAACCGTTTTCCCATGTTTGTCCTATTTGCTGTTGTATAAATCTTGGTGGCATATATCATGTACAATGTACATGTATTAGATTTTCATGTTTCTTGAAAGTATATTATTTACAACTATAAAAGTATATTAAATAACAGTATATTATTTTTTCTAGTCGTAATCGCATCGCGCTTAATGAAGTATATTCACTTCTTTTGCTTGCTTTCTACGGGAATATAATAGATGGCGGCAAATCATTCTATTCTTTTGCAGTACGGCATTTCAACGAGAACTGTGTGGTAGTTTGCCGACTTTCTGCTAGATATATTTTAGTTGTCTGTCTATCTGTTTGTTACTTCTTCACGGCTAGACGGCTAAACCAGTCGCTATAAAATTTGGTAGAAAGACTGCTTAGAACCTGAAAAAGGACATAGACTATATTTTATCATCATCATCATCACCGTTTTTCCTCCCTACGCGAGTGACACCGCGGGGCGCAGCTAGTGATTTATAGATGTTAATAGCTTAATTCTATACTGGAACTGCAATTGCGAGTGCATCGCTGTGTGCCGATGCATAAAATGTTAGCTCATGACTATTTAACAACCAACAATCTATCTGGCAGCAACTACTGGAAAACGGGCCATAAGAATAATAGACAACATAAAAACTGTTGGTTCATTGAAATGAAATTAGAAAACATGATGGTTTGTTCAGTTCAATCTATCAAACAAAAGCTTTATAATTATAATACTAACTGTTTACATGCTATATACCTATATGTAATTTTGACTATATACAAGAATACTAGTTTACTACTAATAACTATTGTTATTAATCTGTTATTGTTTCTGACGTGTAACTTATTGCTATTAATAAAATAGTATGGGTATGAGTAATATCCGCCGGCAGTATTAATTCATGGTGGTGTATGAACGTCAATCGTTTGTTACATTTTACATTACATTTAATGAAAATACAGACATCTTCGCTTCGCTCACACACATACAGATTTGTAATAACTTATTAAGCACTGCCTTGCCTTTAATGCCTTCTGTAATACAGAGTTAAAATGTGTGCGAGTTCTTAAAAAAATACCAACATTTAGATTTACAACTAAATATGATTGATCAAATATGTTTTTAGATGGCGAAGTTTTCTCGTACACATTGAAGCAGCCTGTCGGTGTATGTGGTCTCATCCTTCCCTGGAATGTGCCTATATTGATGTTTTTGAGCAAAGTTTGCACGGCTTTGGCTGCAGGTAATAATACTTTATAACGTGTTCGAAAGAATTTCACATGTGAATTTGCCTGATTTCCGAACTATACCAACAAAATTTTGAAAGGTTTTTTGTTGATAGAATTAAAATTACGTAACTCTCAAGTACTTATTGCGTTAGCTAGTGATGTAAAATATCGCGAACAAATTTTTGAATATCGTTCGAAAAAATCATAACCAATTCGAGTACCTAGTGGTATGATTGAGTATATTTAGTGGTCAACCTCAACATTTCGTCCTCAACATTTTGAGCGTTCTATTGTACGGTAAACGTGTTGAAAATGATTTATTGAATCGTTGCCAAGTATCATAAAACATATGAAAATAAAATGTCGTATATTTAGGTTGTACCGTGGTGGTAAAGCCAGCAGAGCAGACCCCCCTCACAGCTCTGGCACTTGCGGCGCTGTTGAAGGAGGCTGGCATACCGAGAGGAGTGGTCAATGTGGTGACGGGCTTCGGAGAAGATGCTGGAGTCGCTCTCACACATCATGAAGACGTTGCTAAGATATCTTTCACAGGATCTTTGGAGGTAAGTGAGCATAAGATGATATTTTCTAGTAAATAACAAAAGCTACTTAAAGATCAAAGGATCCTATATTCTTTATTATAATTGATGACGTAAGTCTGTCTAAGCACTATCAATACAGTGCATTCAGTGATCATGATTTCAAGTACCATGGAGCAAGGTTTACTTGCTCGCAGAGTCACAAGAGTTTCCCTGGAGTCCGATTGGAAAGAGAGCTGTCGTGGCTAAAAAGGGAACTGACGTCTTGATTGTGTTGCTAGGCGAACAAAGTAATAAAACAAGGACAGTAGCGCCCTCAATGCCACACTAGCTCACTTTCCGAACATACTAGCTATTTTAGTATATTAATATAGGGTTCTTTGTTTGCTACAGTATCCTAAAAAATAAACTAAATATCAGTTAGGGCGTTTGGAGTAAACAAATCTGATACGTCATAGCTATGTTTTCTTTTACAGGTTGGCAAATTGATTCAACAAGCCGCTGGTGCTGATAATTTGAAACGTGTAACTTTCGAGCTCGGGGGGAAGAGTCCGCTAGTCATCATGGATGATGCGGATCGTAAGCAATGATTTATTTTATGTACACAGATAGATTTTCTCCGGCTCTGCGTGGCAAGTCTCAAGTAAGGTAATCGCCCGACTCGTCTTCAGTCGCTACATGTCGGGCATCGTTATTAGACGCGTGTCCTGATTTGTGAACAGAGACAATGCCATCCTGTGTGTTTAGAAAATACAATACTAAGATATTTAAAGGCCTTATCTTATGCTCAAAAGATTAAATATTATTTATTGACTTATTTTTTTTTTTTCAAAAGTGCTGAGATTTGCCATGATTTTACTTCATATTCAATGGGTATAACTTCTCGACATATAAAATCTCATTGATCGTAAGTCATTTATCGCTTGTTATAAGCATTGAGCAAAGCGTGCCCTCAGACTTTTCAATCAACTGGGAAGGATGATGATCGAGATTAATTAATTGATGTAGGACAATGCGGATATTAATATAATTTTAGAGCTATTAATCCAATCTTCATGAATTTATATTTTCAACCGACTTCAAAAAAGAGAAGGTTCTCTATTCGACTTCATAATTGGCGATTACTTCCCAATTACTAATTGATTTGATGATAATTTTTTTTGGTCATACATTAATGTATAAATATCCCATATAAATGTATCAAAATCGGTTTAAGTAAGTCGGAAGTACTTGGTACTTTGCTTTGTGAGTTTTGTAAGTGAAGTATAATATTTTCAAAAATGGTTTTTGTTCACCCATTATTATTTATGCAACAATACCCCACGGGGTAAAAAAAAAAATAGCGCCCAATTTTCTAGATTTTATTATACTTAGCACTTTGTCGCGTATTTAATAAGTATATCTATAGCAAATTATAGTTTTATATGAATGATAGTATTTGAGCAAAGCCCCAGACACAAAGAGGTACGAAAGAATAGAACAATCCCTTCCCTTCCCATCTTTCAGTGAAGTTGGCAGTTCCGTACGCAGCCCACGGCGTTTTCTTCCATCAGGGTCAGATATGCATCGCTGCCTCACGTCTCTACGTCCAAGCGGGAATATATGATGCGTTCGTAAAGGCAGCTACTGAATACGCGAAAGGGATCAAAACAGGCGCACCGACTGATCGTGCTTCTGCACATGGCCCTCAGGTAACACACACTTATAAAGTTCATTACTAACTTAGTCCGTTAGGTATAGTTCCCGTCACGTAAAAAGAAGGCTGGTTTGTTGATAAACGCGAGGCGAGGCGGTTGGCGGTCAAGTGCAAACCTATTTCTACTAAAAAAGAAACGTGAACAAACCAGAGTTCTTTTTAAGTGACGGGATCCATAATATTTCTTCTTCATCGTCATCATCGTCTTAGCAATAAGAAGTCTACGACTGGACATAGACCTTCCCTATGGATTTCCAAACAGATCGGTAGGAAGCGGTTTGCATCCAGTGTCTCCTTGCCTCTTGTAACGAGCTCTTCTGCCCTCTTTGTTGGTTGTGCTTACAAAAAAGCGTCGTTTATGAAACTATAAAACAACACCACAAATATTCGATAAATATTTCAAATTGATTCAAGTCAATTTTCATACATAAAAATCATTTTTAGAAAATATTAACGCAAGAATGATTTTTATGTACCAAATATCTCATATTAGTGCAAAATTTTATATTTTTATGTTTACTTATATATGTTTTTAAACCTCTGGCGGCTTGGTAACGTTAGCTATCTAGAGTTAAAAATTCTTATATGAAACATAGGGCTCGTAAACAATTTCTGCTAAACAATTGAAATGAAATTGAAATGAAATTCTTGTTTCTCATTTTGTTATTTCACCAGTATTTTAAAAGCAATTGATATTTTTATGAAAATAGAGAGTATACCTAATAAGTATATTGATTTATTATTAATATTATACTGTTTAATTTCGTAAAAACGTTAATTGTTTTTAAAATATTGGTGAAATAATAAGATAACAAAATAATAAAATGAGCGATAAGAATTTATTTTACGGTAAGAACAAGCATCTCAAAACGATATGAGTCATGAAACAAAACCGGACAAGTGCGAAGGTTCCGTACAAACTAGTAGATAAAATGGGGAAATTATATGTTTTTTTATATTTTCCTTCATAAATCGAAAAATAGACATCGTAAAAATATTTAAAAACCTGTTTTATCTTGTGCTAATGAATTTCTTTCATAGGATATCCCACATGATATGGTAAAGTGCTTTACTTTAAAATTTGGACCCTCCTTCCTTGCATAAAGACCCTATTTTTTGTGCTTAAATTGAAAATATTCATTTTTCGGATTTTTACCTTTATGTGTACTATATGACAATGCTTGTTGCCAAATTTCACAGTTATAGGTCAACGGGAAGTACCCCATAGGTTTTGATTCCCTTGTGAGTGTCGAAATATGCGTTTTTTGCGACATATTCGGCTATAACTTTTTTTTATTAAATCTGAGAAGTTTAATTTTTCTCTCTGCAGCAAAAGACTATCGATCTGCGTATATGGTTTTAATTTTTACTCGATACCTTCACGCGTTCCTGAGATACAGACGGACGGACGGACGGACGGTCAGACGGACAGACGGACAGACGGACAACAAAGTGATCCTATAAGGGTTCCGTTTTTCCCTTTTGAGGTACGGAACCCTAAAAGTCAATAAAATCTTCGATCCTGTACTCGATCAACTATGATTACAATACATGTACAGTGTTAAATTAAATGCAACAGCTATTTCAAGTAAGCACATGGATAAAAGAATATGTCAGAAAATGATCAATTGATTTTATAAATCTAGCTATTCAGCGTCTAATTTTGTAATTGACAAAACAGAGATAGTATCTCTGTTTTGTGTCAAAATTAATTAATTAATTCATTCAAAACACGTATTTTGTATTTTGCAGATTGACGAAATAATGTTAACCAAAGTTCTAAACTACATAGAGAAGGGTCGGCAAGAAGGCGCCAAGCTGATGACTGGTGGGAAAAGAATAGGCACTTCTGGCTACTACGTGGAACCGACAGTATTTGCTGACGTTACAGACGATATGACTATCGCTAAGGAAGAGGTGAGCTTCCATTCCAAAAAAAAGCTATAGTAGTTCCTTCATATAACCAGACAGTGCAAGAAACTAAATTTATTCCAGTGCAAATAAATTGCTTTTTTCACAAACAGATGAATCAATATTCATTAGGCGGGTCACTCACTAGTGTGAGCGAGGCGTCGTCGTCGGGGCTGCGTCGAAGTTGGTATAGTTCTATATTCTCTGTAGAGTCGAGGCGTAGGCAAGGCAATAGGCGATGGCGTTAACCCTGCCGCGCATTCGCTTCTTTTGTGCCATGATTAGGGATTCCAATCGGGTTCGATTTACAATCCAGTCGGATGTGGCCGGAATAGCACTTTGTTTACACGTGCATATTTTGCGTAGACGTTGATGATGAAATGTAGCCTAATTAATTAATTTCCGAGTTTTCAGTCATGTTTTTTTCAGTGTTTTTCACACCGTTTTGATGATTTAATTTGACGTTTAGTCATATTAACTCCCTTACTATTACTCCCTAGCTGTGCTACGATACCACCAACAGACACACAAATTCACAGATACACTCGTCAAAAAAAATGTGACAACCCTTTTGTCCTTAATTTTGTCGGGTGTCCCGTGATGGCCAACTTTTTTTTAACAAAAAATTATTTTTATTTTATGTTTTTTTATTTATCTTTGTAACCTGGATTATTAAAAATAATAAATTGCCGCTAATCGATAACAATGGATAGAATATTTTAGGGCAAAAGTAGAAAAACTTTTTTCTTTGTAAGACGATAAGTCAGTACTTATCCTTAAGTATTGTGGTCGCCCGAAAGAATAGCGTATGGGGTTTACTGTTGGTAAGCCCTTTGGGATGAAATTTCCAATAGTCCAGAACTAATCGGTACGACTTACCACTGGGAATAGCTCAATATTTTTCTTGATTGTTCTTTTTGAAGGAGATTGGGCATGAACGATTTTGGTATTTGTCATTTTCGAATAATATGATCAAGTCCTAGTCATATTCACAGTCAAAGTCAAGTAGATTATGTCAAGGGCAAATCTTCATCACGTCTAGTTATAGAAAACTGATGGTGATTCATCACTCTACTGGAAGCTTCTAAGGTGGTTTTCTGACAATACAAAAATACACGTTTCACCACTTGTTTTTATTAGCCCACACTCCTGCCATATGACAGAGAACTTAATAAATAAAATATTACAAATAACACAATTTTAAGAAAATTGTAATGACGGCGACAAACTTTTTCCAAATTCCCGCCAAAATTCCATTTATTGTTTGCAGATTTTCGGTCCCGTCCAGAGTATACTGAAGTTTGATACTCTAGAGGAGGTAATTGAGAGAGCTAATGCGACTGAGTATGGCCTAGCAGCTGGCATATTTACAACGAACCTCAACAACGCCATGCAGTTCAGCAAGCATGTGGAGGCAGGCACTGTTTGGTAATGTCAACCTAATCTTTAATACTGAACCTTAATTTTTTTTACTGAATAAGCTAATATCTCATTGTCTGATTGGGCACGTCCTATTTTTCCAAGAATTTTACCATTTTTAGGGTTCCATACCTCAAAAGAAAAAACGGAACCCTTATAGGATCACTTTGTTGTCCGTCTGTCCGTCTGTCCGTCTGTCCGGGTGTCAAAACTCGGTCAAGACAAGTATCTCGGGAACGCGTAATTGTTGAAATTAAAACCATATACGAAGATCCATAGTCTCTTGCTGTAGAAAGAAAAATAATTTTTCTCAGTTTTCGTAAAAAAAAGTTACAGTCGAATATGTCGTAAAAAACCAAAATTTCGACACTCACAAGGGAATCAAAACCTATACTTCCCGTTGACCTAGAACTATGAAATTTGGCAAGAAGCATTGTGTTTGAGTACATATATATATATAGGAAAAAAACCGAAAACTGGACTTTTTTAATTTAATCACAATAAATAGTGTCTATATGCAAGGAATGAGGGTCCAAATTTTAAAGTTCTTTAACCGTATCATGTGGGGTATCATATGAAAGAGCTTCATTAGCATAAGTTAAAACAGGTTTTTAAATATTTTTACGATGTATATTTGTCGGTTTATGAAAGAAAATATAAAAAAAATATATGATTTCCCCCTTTTATCTACTAGTTTGTACGGAACCCTCAGTGGGCGAGTCTGACTCGAACTTGTCCGGTTTTTTATATACAATTATACATATTTTTAAAACTATTCGGACAAAACCAAAAATTTGATTAAAAATTCTCAAATTAAGAGCATCTCAACCGTTTCAAACAGACATATTTATTATTATAGTAAAAATGTAAATAAATAACAAAATTACAAATAAATAATATTTTTACAGGGTTAACACATATCTGGCTTTCGGTCCTCAAGCACCATTTGGTGGCTTCAAAAATTCTGGTGTTGGTCGAGAAAAGTAAGTACATTCATTATCTTATTTTATTAATTAATAGTTAATTAAGTGATATTAATTAGTAATCACAATTGCGATCACTGCCTCCAAACCTTCATATTAGGGAAAAAGTAAGTCTAACACTGAACAAAAATTTTGGGTACAAGCCAGTTTACTTTTTACAATAACATATATCGTATCGAATGACGATGGAAAGGGACATGCTCGGAGTCTCTGTGAGATATAATCAGAAATGTAGAGATCCGTAGATGTACGAAAGACCGACATAGCACAGCGGATTAGCAAGTTGAAGTGGCAGATGACAGGGCACATAGCACGCAGAACTGATGGCCGATGGGGCTGAAGAGTTCTCGAGTTGACAGTCCGGCAAGCGCAGCGTAGGAAGATCAACCACAAGTGGCAACCTCATACAAGTGGCAGGAAGCTATTGAATGCAGGCCGCATCCAACCGGTCTCTTTGGAAATCCATGGAAGAGATCTATGTCCAGCATAGGACTTCTTGTGGCTGAGATAATGATAGTCATGAAGTATATTGCCGGATTCAAAGCCAGGTTTTTGATAAAAATCTTTGAAGATCCTGAATCTGTTCAGGAATACGATGAAATAACTGTTATATTTTTTTTTTATCAAAAGCCGAAATACAATCGCGCTCCCACGCTTAATTTACATATATTGTGGTTTTATCATCTACGAGAACTACCATTAGAGGTAATAAATAGTAGGTACTTGGTAGACAAAGTGCTCCGCAGTTTTACGGAGAGTGAGAATGACAGCGAACCCTATTCGCTTAGATCCTCAATAATATATAATTTAATGTTTCAGCGGCTTACACTGCGTGGAAGAATATTTGGAGGTCAAGACTGTCACAATGGCTTTACCGAAAAAAATTTAATAAGGCACGCCCAATTTATCATTGTTTTGTTATTCATATTTATTATGTAAATATGTACGAGTAAATAAATATTTGTGTTATGAAATATTTAGTTTATGTTAGTTTAACAAAATAAGTAATCTATTTGTTTGATAGACGATGAATATGGTTATAAAAATTTGGTCCATGAGTCACGATATTAAATAGGTCAAAGACGAGTTGGAATCGTATATCGAGGGTTCCGTATCCTTATACAGGCTGACAGATTGAAAACAAGGGCAAGACGACTTTCTTTCGTCGACCCTTACCGACTTACCCGTTAACACTCGCCATATAAATGTTTCGGCAACCTTTTTTCATCTATCACGATATATGCGAAATTTCAAAAACTGTCACTTACAAAACTTGTTTGTATAAAAACGCTCCATTGTAGACCGTAACTGTTCCTTAACACCAGGTAAGTTGACGGTCAAGCGCAAGCCTATCGTCGAATAAAAAAATTAAATAAAAAGTGGCACGCTCAAATGTGAGAAATTGGCGTAAATCCAACCTCAATCGAGAGCATATTTTAAATAAACGCACTACTAATATACATTGATGTCGTCAATACAGATTGAACAAAAAAGTCAAGTGCTTTGATATCGACTCCGATTGACGTGGATGAAAATCCTACGCACGCATCTCAATGTTTGTTTGGCTGGAATTAAAATCCCTAATCTCTTTACGTAGCTATGATTTTCATTAAAAAAAAAGGGTGTCTGTAAAGTCGGTTTAAGGACGATACTTTTACGTGATAACGATGCGTAGGGCGATCGTGCCTCTCTATCTCTTGTTCCGCGCTCTCGCTTATACGCTCGGTTCAGGCGGAACGTGACAATGAGTCATGCTTTTTCGTGCGTGCAGCCGGCGTTCATCGATGTATAAGACGTTATCACGTCAAAAATGTAGTAAAGTATTGTATATATATATTCATTCTATAAACTTCAAGTAATATTATCATTCATTGTTCAATTCACTGGTAAGTTATGGTAAAGAGTACAAATACAGTGAAGTAATAGTAGGTATAGGCTTTAAATCTTCATTAAATTCTAATTCTCATTCAGTTAAGGAACGTTGATACGAGCTCGATATGTACTTGGCAGAATTTTAGGGTTTCGTAAGGAACAAGGGACCCCTTATAATTCTGTTCGTCCATCTGTATATCCAACAATTTTTTTTTTTATATTTACGAAAAACACCTCAACGAAGTAAGAAAATGTAGTGTAGGGGACACTATCTTTTTACACTTTTAGTTGCTACTGTCTAAACAATCATTAATAAGACTTTTCATATTGAAAAAATATATAAAAAATCTATAACTATCTAGCAATTACGTTAAAAAATATTGATCATTCTGCGACTACACCTTATTCTAGTTATATAGATAAATCTGTAATAGGTACATTCAGGACCTTCAAGCTTAAAAGTAATCGATCTCTTTGTAAAATGAGATTTTACAAGGATTCCCAATCTAAAAAGTTTCGTTCAAACATACACAAGTAGATCACCAATCTCTGAATGGCTTGACATTTGGAACCCAACAATAAGAGCATTACGAGTCTTGATACGCTTTTGGCCGGTGTTATTACTTGGTGTTACTTCAAAGTTAACTCTATAAACTGCACACATTTTGACGCTTATAAAATCGTTGAAATAAAGAAATACGTTGATATTTTTTTATAGGAACCCTAAAAAATCTTTGACTTTATGAATCAGACTTACACGTGTTGCTGGAACGTGATACGAGGTAATAACGACTATAAGACTATAACGACTTTTCTCTTCTGGGCAGATAGGTTAAAGCTAGCGTTTATTCATCGCGAATTTGTATGCGCTGACAAGATGCGATTACGACAATATTTTGTCGTATAGCGTATCTTAGGCCTACTGTGTTAGAGACCACGTTTTTATAATCTCAACCTGGGCGACCGAGCTCCACTTGGATTTTTATGACTGAAAATACGAGTAAACCCGGGTTCACCAAAAATTTAAGCTAGCAACGATTTATCGTCCCCTAATCTACTTACAAACCAAAATTCATTAAAATCGTTGGAGCCGTTTCCGAGATTCAGATACTTATATAATAAGAATTGCTTGTGTACAAGAATTGCTCGTTTAAAGGTATTAAATTAAATGTACATGCTCACTTTTAATCTAATTTAAGGGCCAATAGGGTTACACATAATGCAGAACAGATCTTTCTACTAGAGAAAATAGGTGAACTCGCTATGTTAAGCGAAAAACTATGTATTGCACTCGGCTGTCTCGTATTATCTTGAATCCATCGTTACGTTCAGGATTCTACACTAGAACCTAAAATAATTAGCTTGCTCTGAATTCAATTGACAGACGCCCAACAGTAAAATACAATTTTTCAGCCTTGTACTATAAATAACTATTTTTCATATGTGTGTATCTATTATTACTTTTTTAATATTCTTTCTGTATAAGTAATGTTTTTCTGACAAAGGTAAACTATATCCTTTATTAGTCAGAATAAAACCGGCCTAGTGCGAGTCGGACTCACGCACGAAGGGTTCCGTGCCAGTATCTATAAAAACAGCAAAAAATCACGTTTGTTGTATGGGAACCCCCTTAAATATTGATTTTATTCTGTTTTTTAGCATTTGTTGTTATAGCAGCAACAGAAATACGTCATTTGTGAAAATTTCAACTCTCTATCACGGTTCATGAGATACAGCCTGGTGACAGACGGACGGACGGATGGACAGACAGCGAAGTCTCAGTAATAGAGTCCCCTCGTTTTTACCCTTTGGGTAAAGAACCCTAAAAATTGACGCTTAAAATTGATGCTTAAAAAATTGCTTCCATTATCCAAAAAATTCAATGAAGAAAAAGTATATATTTCGCATCAACCTGCCATGTGGTAACCGCGTGGTTGAATGCTTCTGATGATTTTCAACTTTGTTGTCTAGAAAAAAGAATTCAAAACGACTGACATTATATGAAAGCGCAAGTCGTCACGTGGTCGCCGCGCAGTGTTGCGCGAAATTTTTCGCGTCGTATAACTGAAACCTTGTTGATGTATTCTTTAATAATGTTTAGGTACATATTCTACCGAATAAATGTATATTATGTACCTAACCTAACCTAACTTTCAAACCAGCGTACAAAATCTTGGGAGAAAAATCATGCAGTGATAAGTAAAAAACGTAATACGTATTCTTGTCGACCCCACAAGGGAAATTATATCACGGAGTGGTTTACTAATATGCTGCTGATATTAAAGGTAGGTTGAATTTGCTGGAGGGCGTGAGAAGGGTTTGATTTAAATGGTTGCTCGTCGACCTTGTTACCAACTTTACTATCATAGTAAAGTTATAAACCGAAATGTTAAATTACTTCCTGATTTAAGTTGAACATGTAAAACGTAAATAAACAAGCATATTTATGTTTTTTAACTGATTACGCATAATGGAGAGGAATATTTCGAGTGAGCGTTTGTAATGTTTTCTAAGGTTTTCGCGTTTGTTACTCATTGAAATTAAACAACTTTTAAGTGATTTATAGCGTATAATTTATGACCTGACGTTTCGAACCCTGCGTTGTTTTGTAGATTCTATCCAAACTTATTTCAAGCCGTATAAGAAGATAAACCAGTTCTTAAGTCTCGTCAAGTCATTAGATTAGACTTGAGTCTTAAAAACTGGTTTATGCACAGTTAAATATAAGCTTGACTGTGAGTACGGATTATCATACATTGGACAGAAAAAGAGAAGCGTCGGGACTCGGGTGAAGGAACATACTGCGGGTATGAAAAACAGATGTTTCAACAGGTCTACAGTGTGTGAGCATACACTATATAAGCCAAACCACTATATCCTTTTTAGTAATCCTTAAATCTTGGCTAGAGAGACGCGTTATTTACCAAGGATGTTACGCGAGGCTATTCAAATTCGCAAATATGACTGTTGGCAAGTGCCACCTGCATGAGATCTGGTCATCAAAATAATAAAATCTCAGCTTCAACACAGATCTGAAATACACCATGAGCGACTTCAGCGTGCATAGGGAATGATTTTGCATAAAAATAATAAACGGTTCTAATTAATTATCATAACAAATTATTACGAAAAAAATATAGCGTATGACCCTCAGGAAAAGAAGACGAATCTAACGACACCTCGCACATCAAAATCAGTCAAGCCGTTTTGGCTGTAGGCTGTCATATATAAATATACATACATAATAAAGAATTTTCGACTGATAAATATAGCACATGATACTTAGATGAGGTAATTAAAAACTCTAATACGTTATATTTTATTCTTTGATTCAGTCGGGTAGAAATAATTATGTTTCATTGTGATAGTTTCCAGTCTTATCTAAAAATCCAAAACATTACATTCTTGGTTGGGTTGAAATTCCAAAAACTAACGTACTACGGGTTTGAATTCAATTACGCCAAATATTGCACAGTCTACAACTTTATATCGTCTGAATTTCAAGTCGTTAAAAAAATATAAAGATAAAGAAAAGATTCAATAGAAAAGTTAGGTATTGAAAGTTATCTTATATCTCTGAAATCAAACGCGGGCATGCGCTACCGAGCTTGGCGTTGAAGCAGGCGTGTTTTTAGACAGCTGTTACACGTCGCGGACGCGAATACTGGACACGCAACGTGACAAAATATATAAATACACGATATAGGAAAAATACATATATAATGCACATTAGGAGACAGAATATTCCTCAATTCAAAAATATTATTTAAAGAACATTTATTATAAGTCGATACCCCAAGCGTTTGAATAAGTTTGCTTGTTCAACGGAAGTGATTGTTTACGATTGGAACTTTTAGTAGGTTGAAGTGAATTTAACTTATTAGTTTAATTGAGAGTTTGCTGATGTTGATGGATTACAGCTACGGATTAGCGGTAAGTTCTTCCACTTTGTTTACTAAACTAGACCTGATTGTTGAATGTTGATCGTACGAAATAGATTTTGACCACTAACTTAAAGGTAAGTGACAATACGGTTAACTTTGGAGTACGCCGATTTAGAAGAAATGTCTAATATCTTGGCCTTAAAAATTCTAAGATAGTTCTCTGGAAATAGAAATTGTGTGCGACAGCAAAATTTTCCAGTTTTGTGCATAACGCATTAAGATTTGGACCGTTACGTTGTATACCGATTTTTGGTATTTTAATGAGAAATTGCTAAAAGCTTAGTTTGACCTGAAGTATAAGGTGGAGCGTGGAAAAAAAGCTTTGTGCAAATTTAGCTAACTTTGACCAAGGTAATCCAAGTTATCTTGGTCAAAATTAGCTAAATTAGGATTAGGTTAGGAGCAAGGTAGTAAGGAAGTAGCATTTGTGTAGTAGTTTAGTTTATTAAGTATGTGTAGTTTGTGTATTGTTTTGTTGTAGTAAGGGTAAGTTTTTCAGTAATTAAATTTTATGAGCATGTACATAATATTGTGATTATGGCTATTATATTATACTTCCGTAATTTAAGCTTAAACAGCTTAGAAGATTTTGAAGGAAGGAAGATTTTTATGATAAACTTGATATCGGACAGTTAGCAATAAGTTGTTACGCGAGTTAGGCAAAATCGTTGTAAAATTAGGTCATGATATTTGTACATCCAATTACCCAGATATGAGGGAAAGGTATGAATGTTTCAATATTACCTTCTATAGCAAAAAATAATTGACCGATTTTGACATGCGAGGTATGGTATAGAATGTTTTTTTATATCGTGAGTTTTATAGACCACATATTTTTGTAAGAAAATTAATTACAACACATTTCTCACAAAAAGAAAATCCTACTTTGCAGTAAGATTTTTTTGCGAGGAATGTGCTCAAACCACGATAAGTTGTGCCCGTGAAATACGAAAGATGATCATAGACAGAGCTTAGCTCAATATATTTTGGTTCCAATTCACAGCTTTGTTTTGGGGTTTTTAAATGTAAATATGTTTTGAGATCGTCAAATCAATCATAATCATATTTTCCATGTTTTTAAGGTGGATATATGTATATGTACATATATAAATACGAATGTATGTATCCATATTATGGTAGCAATTGGACCGATTTTAAAGTGCGAGACGTCGTCAGATTCGCCTTTAAAGCTTTGTAGGTCGTAAATAGTCCGTCTTTCTCGCGCATGCCAACATTTTTGAAGATAGGTATAGAAGGACCGAATGAATTTAGGAAAAACTTGTCACCTAGAAAGCTGCATCAGAAACGTTTAACATACATACATTTCTGACAGGCCTCATGGCTCAGTGGTAATACGACTGCTTCCTGAGCTGTAAGGTCGTGGGTTCGATCCCCACCCAGGGCAAACATTTGTGTGATGAGCATGAATGTTTGTTCTGTGTCTGGGTGTTTCTTTCTATCATAAGTAAGTATATACGGAAAAAAATATGTATTTATGTATTCTATCAACCATCTAGTTTCTATAGTACAAGGTTTGCTTAGTTTGGGCTAGATGGCGTTGTGTGAAATGTCCTCCAATATTTTATATTTATATTTTTATATTTATTTTTATTCATACGTAAAAAATATATGCTACGAATCGATAATCTCCTTCTTGGTTGAAGTCGGCTAAAATCTATTTGAATAACTTTGTTTCCGAATTTATTTAAGATATACTCGTAGTATGTACAATAATTTGCAGTCAAAGACTTAAGTTTTATTTAAATATCTTGTTTTTTTCATGAACAAGCTTGTGAGCCTGATTTAGGTTTTGTTGAAGTTTTCAATTTTTGTAAATGAAGTTTAATGAAGCAATTTTTAAGTGCTTCATAACTTAAAAATTGATTCACTCACACAACGATATTATAGTCGTATTAGGTAGGGTAGACCGAGGCGAAACGGATCACGAGGCGAATCGGTTCGAAATAAGAAAATCTCAAATATAAAAAAATCTGCGCGTCATGAAACGTAACTGCAAACGTCAAAACGTTCCCTGGTTCACGCCACGCTTTTTTGAATTTATAGTAGAACTCTCTCGCCCGAACCTCAGTGCCAGCGAAAATCGCAAGTGACACGGATGTAGGGTGCGGTCGCGTTTTGCGCCAAATATAAGGTAAATGATTTTGGTTTTGCATTTTCTGGTATCTTTGATTAGTTTATTGTTTTAATTGTTGTTTCACCATATGCTATTTGAAATGAAATATGAGTATAATGCTAGTTTTTTACGCTATAGTGATGGATATTTTTTCAAAAGATATTGTTTTGAAAATATGGGTATGGGGCTATTCGGATCATTGATTTTGGGGCGAATTTGATCATAACGCTTAACGCATATAACTAACCAATATTTATTTATATGCTGTTTTAGATGGTTCGGAAATATGCAGTACAAATCCAGAACCAAAACCAAGCCCAAGTAAGGACCTACAACCTCATGAATTCTCAGAATCAGAGCCAAGTTCAAGTAATGAACCGGTGGAGAAATGCGCCGATAGAGTTGGTGCTAAAGGCTTTATACACTTGTGAATTATGTACAGATAAGTAACTGATCTCATAATTTAGGTTTATATGAGCGTTTTTATAAACATTTTAAGTTTTTTATAATATTTGTTTCTTCAAAATAAGTTTATTTGTTTGATCCAATTCGCCCCCAAATCGGGGGTGAATCGGATTTTTCCCGATTTTCAAGTTTTTGTTAATTAAGAAGAAAGTTTTAGTTTTGTTTAAAATTTTAGTAAGTGGTTATAAACTATGATAAATACTGATTATGATTCAATAAACAAAACTGCTGTGCCTTATTCAGAAGTTTTTTTTTTCAACCCAAACTTGAAGTGATCCTATTCGCCTCGGTCTACCCTATATCTATGCGCACTACATGAATAATATCAATAGCGTAATTGAATAAAAGATTAGAGTGAATAAATGGATCTACATAGAGAAACTAGGCGGAAGTGAATTATACAAATGGATCGTCCAAAATAATATATTGTCAATCGCATTAAAAAAAGTAATCGATAATATAATTAAATTACATTATGACTATTCATACTCTCGCATCTAAATTATGACCAATTAATTGTCGGTAAACATACTTTAGAATCGTTTTGTACGTACTAAATTCAAACAACCGTATTTAGTATTTACCGGGAAAATATAATTTTGTCCAGAGACATAACATTTTTCGCTACAATTTTGTCACAACCTTCAATAGTTTATACAAGGAAGTTGGACCACAACAATGATGTAAATTATACGTAGATAGGTTTTCCCCGGCTCTGCGTGGCGAGCCTCAAGGAAGGTAATCGCCCGACTCGTCTTCAGTTGCGACATGGTGGGCTACGCTGTTAGATGCCATGTGTTGTGACTTGTGAACAGTTATACTGTGTGCTTAGGTTTTCGACTGATAAATTTGTCAAATCGACGGTCCCTACCAGTGTATCTGCAAAAAACATTTTTTTCTGGAGGTTTAAAGTTTTAAAAATCTTTACTTTGTGATATTTATTTGAAGGAAACATTCAAAGAATTTCGAATATGAGCATATTCGGTCACGAGGTTGTCAAGATATGAAGTGCTCTGGAGGTCTACTATTCGTAGCAAGATATGATATGACGTACTTATGTACCTTTAATAAAAGATGGCAATTGCCCTTAAAAAAATCAAAGTTACAGAAAATCCAATTGGCCTATATGTTTACCTAATTTCACTCCTGAAAAATATGCTTTGAGTTAAATCAGTCGTATTTTGTATCATAAAGAAGAGAAGTAAATGAGCACATTAAAAGTTCTTATAACTTCTTTTTTTAAATGAGTTTCGTAATAAATGCGACAAAAAATTTAAAAGTATGGCAGGAAAATATGCAGCGTGGCGATAAGACGCAGCCGGGTTTTGATTTTTTCCAATTGAGGAAGTAGGATGTTTTTTTTGTTACTACCTATATTAGTTTTATTTTATAGCTTAATTGGTTTGAGCGATTTTGATGTGCGAGGTGTGCTTAGATAGTCCTTAGCATGAATTGTTTGGCGGGTCTGCGCATAGAGTCGGCTCGGAAAGAGAACTAATGTGGTTCACTGAGACTTGGCTTATAATGGGGACCCCATTACAAGCCAATATTTTGCACATCTTATCTTACCCTCAAATATTAGTCAAACGTGGCACCATCAAAGACAATATTATAGTCTTTGACGCTCTGCCCACCTAATAATGAAGAAAGGGCATAATCAATATGATCCTTCCACAATATGGCGTCCTGAACATGGTGAATTAAAATAGTCCTTGATGGCGCTAATAGTACATTATTCTATGTGGGAGGTAATTTTAACGGCAGTAAAATTTGCAGCACTTGCTGCGCTTATTTGCGGCACTAGCTGCGCATGTGTCATTCAACGAAATCTATTAAAATTTATTGATATTTAATTTTATTGATATTAATATCATTAATGGTCTTTGCTTAACATTTTTAAAGCATTACATTTTAAGTACCCACATAATTCTTTAGAATATTGAAAATTCATTTTGATCGCCACTGTCTTCTTTGCGACATTAGAAATTAATTTCTAATTTTTTTTATTAGTCTGTACGGGAATTATAATAAATACAATTACTTATTTTGAAATTGTAAGTAAAATTTATATAGCTTTGGATCTTTTGTTTTGCAATTATTATTATCTAAGTAAGTATAGGTACAACACTAAATCATGTCTGTAATTACGCCCTATCCTTGTTAATCAATTAACCCTGCCGAGTAAAATAATATAATAATCAACGCAGAAGATATTTGGGTAAGTACAAACAACTAGACAGGGAGTGTTCCGTTATCTCATTTTAGTAATTATACCGACATCGACAAGACAAAGTAAATCCATTAGAACATGACAGGGGAGTCCTACTCGTTTTAATCGTCAAAGTACCTACTTATTAATTTGCTTATAATGTATTTTTGGGAAAATTTGTCTTGTGTGGACTTATACACGATCAATGGAAATGATACGGCCAATAACTTAGTTTTTGGTGCTTTTTAGGGTTCCGTACCTCAAAAGGAAAAAACGGAACCCTTATAGTGTCACTTTGTTGTCCGTCAGTCCGTCCGTCCGTCCGTCCGGGTATCAAGACATGTATCTCGGGAACGCGTGAGGGTATCGTGTTGAAATTAAAACCATTTAAGTACGTAGATCCATAGTCTCTTGCTGCAGAAAGAAAAATCATATTTCTCAGTTTCATAAAAAAGGTACAACCGAATATGTCGTACAAAATGCACATTTTTATTTTTTATGACAAACTAGGCCTGCGTTTGACCACAATCTCACCTGATGGGAAGCTGCCTAGGAGATACCTATTCACTTTTTTCTTAAACAACCCTGGGTTGTATTTCATAGGGAACACCGACTCTGGAAGAGCATTCCACACCTCTGCCGTTCTCACCAAGAAATTGGATCGGAAACGCTTGGTGCGACTGAACGGACTCTACAGTGAGAGGGTGCCTCTTGTATGAGCGTCTGGTGGTTACATTATAGAACGGCGATGATTTGATCAGGTCATGCAGCTCCTGTGCACACTCGCCGTAATGTATTCTGTAGAATACCGACAGGCTGGCCACTTCTCGTCGGTGAGACAAGCTCTGCAGCTTCAAATTTCGACACTCACAAGGGAATCAAAACCTATGGGGTAGTTCCCGTTGACCTATAATAAAATTTAGCAAGAAGCATTGTATTAGAGTACACATAAAGGAAAAAATCCGAGAACTGGTCATTTTTAATTTAATCACAAAAAATAGTGTCTTTATGCAAGGAATAAGGGTCAAAATTTTAAAGTTCTTTAACCGTATCATATGCAAGAGCTTCATTAGCATAAATTATAACAGGCTTTTTAATATGTTTACGATGTAGGTATATTTTTCGGCTTATGAAGGAAAATATAACAAATATATGATTTCCTCCTTTTATCTACTAGTTTGTACGGTACCCTAGGTGGGCGAGTCTGACTCGCACTTGTCCGGTTTTAGTTTTTTCTGTTGTATGTTTTTGTTGCAATATAATCTATGTCTATGTCTAGGAAGTTTTGGTGACACCGATTACCATCGGTACAAAAAAAAACTCGCGGTAGTGAAATCCTTTTAGGCAAGATAGATCTACGATTGACCACCAACTCGCTGTCACAAATCAAACCAAAAACTCACGGCAAAGGATACATTTTCGTCCGTTATCCAAATTCGAAAAACTCGTGTTGTCAAATAATGAGATTACCTTTCACCACTGAGCCGAACCTTTGCTCCAACTGGAAGTTCTACGTAAAATGTCATTTGATTCTCCTCAATCCGGATTTGCCTTTTCGTTGCCCTTTTAAATACTTGTTACTTAGATGCTCAACTCGTTTATTATTTAGGAAAAAGGAATGAGAGTTATAAAATAAGACGAGAATAGGACTCGAGAGACCATGATTAACAAGTTTTACTTAACATTAACATTATTCTTTGGCTTAGCGCTATGATTTTTTAATGTTTTTGCTAGCTGTTCTCTGTTACTTTGTACGCATAGAAAATCCCGCTCCAGTCTCACATCCACCTCGTTTCCGCGCTGCTACTGTCCCGTTTACCTTCTCCACCCAAAAAAAACCAGACAAGTGCGAGTCAGACTCGCCCACCGAGGGTTCCGTACAAACTAAATAAAAGGGGGAAATCATATATTTTTTATATTTTCCTTCATAAACCGCAAAATATATATCGTAAAAATATTTAACACATATTCCTTGCTCACCACTCGGATCCGAGTGGGGTGGGGCTATAGTAGCGGCGCGTCCCACTCGGATCCAAGCGAGCGTCCCGTTCATTTTGTAGTAATAAGTAAACCGCCGGCGTTTGAGGCCACTCTGTACTTAATCAAAATTCGCCTAAAAAGTTTTGGTTCCCAGCTGAAGTGAAGGGTCTGCAGGGGGCGAAGTATGTGTTAAAAACCTGTTTTAGCTTATGCTAATGAGGCTCTTTCATATGATACACAACATGATACGGTTAATTCACTTTAAAATTTGGGCCCTCATTCCTTGCATAGAGACACTATTTTTTGTGATTAAATTAAAAATGTCGAGTTTTCGGATTTTTTCCTATATGTGTACTCAACACAACGCTTCTTGCCAAATTTCATATTTCTAGGTCAACAGGAAGTACCCCATAGGTTTTGATTCCCTTGTGAGTGTCGAAATGTGCGTTTTTCACGACATATTCGGCTATAACTTTTTTTTACGAAAACTGAGAAATTTTATTTTGCTTTTTGCAGCAAGATACTATGGATTTGCATATATGGTTTTAATTTCAACTCGATACCTTCACGCATCCCCGAAATAAAGATCTTGACACCCGGACAGACGGGCAGACGGACAACAAAGAGATCCTATAAGGGTTGCGTTTTTTTGCTTTTGAGGTACGGAACCCTAAAAATAATATTTTATTACACCTTTCCCATTCCACTACAATACAAGTACCACTCATTTCTCATTGAAATTCCAAAAATCCTTACTTAACTATTTTGGTCCACGTTCTCGATGCATACCTACTGAACAAGAATATAATACTTTGACTGGCCTTGTGGCTCAGTTGGTAGTATGTCTGCTTGCTGAGCTGTAGGTCGTGGGTTCGATCCCCACCCAGGGCAAACATTTGTGTGATGAGCATGGATGTGTTGTTCTATGTCTGGGTGTTTCTATGTATCATATACATTTTGAATTTTGTATATATTTACAAAAAAAGTATATATGTATTCTATCAACCCTCTAGTTCCATAGTACAAGCTTTGCTTAGTTTGGTCTAGATGGTGTTGTGTGAAATATCCACAAATATTTAAATAAAAAAATAAATATACTTTGCAGTCTTCTCTGTATCCTGAGAACTATAATCTCTGTCATCTCGGCCACACCGTCGCTTAAAATCAGGCTTTGAGGCCCTGGGCCTTAAGGCTGTTATTTGAACTATCACTCGTTCGCTGATACGGTTTAGTAACAATTGTGACAAATTGTTAGTTTATTACTATGTAACAGACTTGAGGCGAGTTGAATGTCAATGTTGTGGCGAGATCTGCCCAATGTAAATATACCTATATAGGTACTTATTCGCATTTATAGACTGTACTTCTACACTGCAACGATTTATTATAAATTCTTTGATACGCTGTGATAAATATAATATAAAATTTTAGCAATAATGTACAGGATAATTATTATCTCGTATATGAAGTAAATAATCATCATAGTTTTATGCTTACCGATATCTAGGAATTATTTAAATTGGAATCTCTGCACGTTGATAAATAATCTGATACCGAAGCGGCAGATGCGGTTACATGACTGACAAGTAAACAATTGAGTTAGCGTGGAGTGGCAGCCGGTTGTTGTCTCCTTGGTGAATGAGTACGTGTTTGTGTGCTAATATTTCAGCCAGTTGGGCGCCGATATTACGTGACAATATTTACACGCGCACGGCGTGTATAATTTTGTATGTCGGAATGAGAGAAAGAGGTTCCGCATCAGACATGCTTCTTGCCTTCTTGGGCGTGAGGATAGCGGGCTAGGAGATTGAAACTTCACGAAAGCACTTGGATTTTAGATTGCATTTACACACTTTAGATTTACATGTTTAAATGTAACTGAATATAATAACGAAGGACAAGGCGTTCCGCCAAGTAACGATTGCTACTACTGTCGATAATAAACTGTTGCGAATGAGTTAGTTAAATATTTACTGTATTGTTGGTTCAATTTTGTGAATTATTCCTCTCTATCCTTCTGCACTGAGCCCAGAAGATGGATATTGACAGTGTGCCAGGCAGATCTAATCATTTTCTGTTTACCCCTTCTGTTTTGTTGAGGATACGTTTGGAAACAATATATTTCGTTCATAATTTGTCTCTACTACGAGAAAGAATACGCCCGGGGTTTTATGTGACTATTTCATTAAGTCTTTTAGAAATTGTTTCAATAGTAAGTATTGTGAACGGTTCACTCGACCAATTGATTGACTGTCCATGATTTTATTGATCGATCGTGAATCAATTATTGATCAAAGGCCTATCACTGATGATTGATATGTATTTTGATAGTTATTCAATCGCCACGCACTAGTTTTCGAATGGAGAAGCATAGCAAACATATTAATTTCCAGAGAGAGAGATGAGAGATTGTTCAGAGAGATGTCTCATGTTGCGTACTGCACAAGAATGGAATTCTTTGCCGCAATCTCTGTTTCCTGAGACCTACAATCTTGGAATTTTCAAGGCTCAATTCACTCTGGAATAGATATCTTCTAGATTGACGAGCTCCATCCTCGGCCACACCGTCGCTTAACATCAGGCGAGTTGGTGGTCAATCGTAGATCTATCTTGTATTTAATAAAAAATGTTTTTTTCACCAGACTATGTAAAAAGGAGGGTTATGTTTTTCGAATGTATCTATGCATATATGTAGATAAGAGTGTATGTGGGTATGTAAGTATGTTTTCACCTCACAACCTCGGAAAGATTCTGTTTGTCATTAGAAATCTGAATGCAAAACTGCATTTGTCAGCTATTCCATTCTTTTCTATACCGCAAGTCCACTGTAAATGCATTAAATACTTATTTCATCTCAGTGCGCCAACCTCATTTTTTTTAATAATCGCACTGGCCAGCCACAGGTGGCAGCACTGGACTGAATTGCACTTAGCGTTTTCCTCGCTGTAGTGATGTGAAAAATTGTGTGTTTCACTCGGCAGCAAAGTTATTTTGCATCTCGTACCTTTGAAACCCTCGCTACGCTCAGGTTTCAATACTCGCACCAAAAACCAACTTTGCAGCCTTGCATAGCGACTAAACTATTCTGTAAGATCACCTACAGCATAAAAGGCTTAGCCGATTTTGATGTTCAAGGTATCGTTGTATTTGTCTTTTTTCATGAATGTCATAGGCTAATTTTTTTTGTAACTACAATAATAATACATCTCTCGCAAAAACAAAAAATAAACCGTTTTATCGTCACCTAAAACGAACTTTTTCGTTGTAAATAAGTAATTTTACTAGAATTATTCTAAAGAATATGCATTTTTAACGTAATTTTGCGAGAGTCGTTTTATTATTATTATAAAAAATATAGCCTATGACACTCATGGAGTGGACGAATCTATCAAAAACTCACACTTCAAAATCGGTCAAGCCGTTTAGGCTGTAGGAGGTAATACAGAGACATACAAACATACACTTGAAAAACGTAGTCCTCTTTTACACAGTCTGGTAAAAATAGTGCCTGAAAAGTATATTTTAATGATCCTGTTTATAACAAACTAGTTCTACTTTTGACTTCTGTCTCATCTTTTCGAAAAAGACGGTGAATTCTAAGATATAGCACGTTTGCTCTGATACAATACATAAAGAAAAAATTGCTTATAACAATAAGTATAATGCCAGTCATAATTTGAATTAGTACAATTAACCAGCATGCTCATTACTCTCAGACAAAATTCATTTACGCTAAGTAATTTCCTTCATGAGAATTTTAATAAACGGTGAAACAAATACGCGCATACTTCAGCCACATAATGAATTTCATAAATTTCAACTGAGCAATGCCGGGAAGTTCAAATATTTAGCTACATTTTACAACCGGAAATGGGTACTAAGTACCCATTTAACATATGATTATAGGTACAGAACGTGGAATAGTAGGGATAATAATTGAATTACTATCTCTTTATTTAAATGTATACACGGGTCTAAGCCCGGACCTTTGAAAGGCATCAGTGGGGCCGAAACCAACACTGAGAGGCCCTTTTACAATGTATAATAAAAATACAGATTGGGTATATGGATGGACTATGAATGGATTATTGTACAATATGGAATTTGACAGATTTTGGCTATTGTGATGGAATGTTAGTGACTTAAGTAAACATGGCTATAGGCTGATGCTCTCACACAGCAGGTAAGATGAAGACCTCTGTGTGAGAGCACCAGGATGAGAAAACGGCACCTGCCAATTCCGTCTCACCATACAAAAATACCTAGGCAAGTGATGACTCGCCACCCACTAGATGGGCCCCCCATAGCGGCGCCGCATATTGGCGCCGGAGAAGCAACATCGGTGTGGATGGCTAAGGGTGTCGAGAGGTGTGCTGCACGTTCACTGAGAGCTACTAGCGGCGTTATGCCCTTTAACACTTCCACCCTGGAGCTTAGGGTCTTAGCTCTTGCAGTTTCCACCACACAGCCGGCCGGTTAAGGCAAGCTGGAGGTCAGGGGTCTCATTTAGCCCCAGGGAAACATCGGGGTACGAGGTGTCGCCACTCACCGACGGCTCGCCACAAAACTGCCCCTGCGGTTGAATTATTATTATTATTATTCTAAAGAATGTTTATTTAATTGATTTTTCAGTTAGTTTTGAGCAACTTTCTCCCAAAAACTTGTATTAAAACCGTATCAAGCGTAACGTAGTCATAAATTAAGCTGCGAAAATCATTTACGCAGTCGGGTACTTTGTTTTATGTTTTATTTTTAATGTAGATATTTGTTGATAAAAAATCCTTAATAACAGTTATATCGTAAAAACAACAATGAATCAGTCATTTATTATACTAGAAGGTAGAATATTGTTTTCGAACAACGTTAAGTTTGATTTATATTACAAAGTAACTTGATTGGATTTTGTTATATTGTTATAAATAATCTGTACGTAGTTAAATTGTAACTTGATTATGTATTTACAATAAAAAAGTATATATGTATTCTATCAGCCATCTAGTTTCCATAGTACAAGCTTTTAGTTGTGGCAAGCTGGCATTGTGTGAAATGCCCTCCAATATTTATTTATTTATTTCAATCAAGTATAAAAAAGTTCGTGTAAAACTTTCCCATAACAATAAAGCGAGTACGTATATTCATCTATGTACATAAATATTTTCACAAAAAGGCAACTTGGCATGTCGGTCTTATATTTTTCGAACAAGGAAATGTATTTTCCCCAAACCTCTATGCCAGACGGGTATGGGAGGGTTCACATAACTACTTTCTTGCTTACTTTTATCGTGTTTTATTCTTTTACTTTCTGTAGAAAGTGATAAAACACGGTATCAGATACACGTTGAGTAAAAAGTTTATTTATAGGGTTACAGGTTACTTTTTTATATAGATTTATTCCTTGTGCGAGTAAACGAACTTACGAGTGAAGTTCAAATATCATACAAATAATTTCATTTAAGATGCAGTATTACTAACAGTATATTGCGGTTTTAGCTGCTATCGAGAAACCTTTTTTTAGTGGACATCTACACTTCACAAGAACGTTTCACCCTCGTTTCACGTAAACGTAAAATTTTACGTATGTATGTATGTCTAGGATGACACATGGGTTCTGCGAGGGAGTTGAGCGTTACGAGGGATACGTAGCTAAGTTGATAAACATAAAACTCAGCTACTCACGTAGTTGTGTGAAGGTGTGAATACGTGTAGCAAAGTGGTGTGAAGTTACGTAGCTTCGTTGTCTATTCACTGCTAGTCAATACGTGTAGCACAGTGGTGTGAAGTTATGTAGCCTCGTTGTCTATTTACTGCTAGCCAATACGTGTAGCATAGTGGTGTAAGTTACGTAGCCATGTTGTCTATTCACTGCTAGTCAATACGTGTAGCACAGTGGTGTGAAGTTACGTATCTTCGTTGTCTATTCACTGCTAGTTAATACGTGTAGCACAGTGGTGTGAAGTTACGTAGCCTCGTTGTCTATTCACTGCTAGTCAATACGTGTAGCACAGTGGTGTGAAGTTACGTAGCCTCGTTGTCTATTCAGTGCTAGTCAATACGTGTAGCACAGTGGTGTGAAGATACGTAGCTTTGTTGTCTATTCACTGCTAGTCCAGTAGCTTTAACTACATTCACTGTTTTGTAAATGTCCTTTGCTCATGTCCCTCGTACATATCCCTCGGTCGTGTGGCCTGCATACATTCCTCTCTGGCGCCCTTTGTACAAATTTCTCGGTAGTATGTGTGTACATAAGTAACTCGTTTCTTAAATACACTATTTGGATACGAAGCTTTAGGTTTATTGTCTGTTAGGCAGCCAGCACAAACCTTTTATTTAAGTTATAGATTTAACCCGTTTAAATAATACTATACACCAGAGTTTTTTAGACGAATTTTTCGAAGTATCTCTCGTATTCTCTTTATTTACTAGACCTTAGACCCAAAATAGTAGTTAGCTTGTCAGTATCGAGTTTAAGGTAAAAGATAAGAAGTTTACCTCATCAAATCTAGGCACGTGGAGCTGTTGGGTTGAAAGAAGGATCTTTACTAACTTTTGTTTATCCATTTGCACGTCTACTTACATAACTTTCAGTCACGATAGTTACAAAATAAATATACTAATTATTTGATATATTTTGATACATGTTTTCTAGGAATACAGGTTGTAATAGTGAACGATTATTATATTTTATAAAGTAATTGTATAACATTATAATAAGCAATTTCAATTGTTTACAAATGATTTTTTTCATATCTCCAAGGTCAACTGTTTAGCCGATGACTAAAAATATCACTTCAAAGCGTAATATTTCTCAAACGGATTCTTAATTGAGCTTTGCTTTTCGCATATCTCCAATGAAAATTAATTTCATCCCACTTTATATGTAGGAGACATACTCCAATTTTATTTTTTCTAGATTGTATTCTTCAATTTTCTCGGTATAACTTATAAACATATCCGTGCCAAATTAAATATTTCTGGTACTATTAGTTTTTGAGCAAAGCCGTGGATAAATAGACAAATAGACAGACAGACGTACGATGGTAAAACTATAACAGTTCCTCGTTTACTATGGAAAGCTAGAAACTGGTTCAGCACGAATTTGTTTCAAACACCGTGGCTTCCGTACCCGGGGCCCGTACGGGGGGCCCCTTTCTTCTCCCCCCGCTCACTTAAAATTAATAATTAAAAATTAGCAATTTTTAATTTTTTTCTTCATTTGTACTGCTAGACCTTCTTGTCAAATTTCGTGGTTCTAGGTCACGAAAGTATAGGAACAAGTCTATTAGATTTGAAGTACTTGCAACTATTAAATATTTTGGTCATCAATAGCAGTTTTTAGGGTTTATTTTTCATAGCTTTGAAGCTCGATAGTTTGATTATTTTACGGCTTTGTGGAACCGTAGATATACTTTTTAACCGACTTAAAAAAAAGAGGTTATCAATTCGACCTGTATGTTATGAGTTATTTCTTTCTTTTCAGTTTGAAGTCGGTTTAATTTTTTAAAATTACTTTTATGTTATGTTATAGAACAACGATTGACCACCAACTCGCCTGTGGCCGAGGATGGAGCTCGTTGATCCAGAAAGTATCTATTCACTTTAGGCTTAAAAATTCCAAGATTGTAGTTCTCAGGAGATACAGATGGCGGCAAAGAATTCAATTTCTGTGCAGTGCGCATCAAGAACGTGGACCGATATCGCTGCGTCTGAATTTTTGGCAATTCAACGAAAAATGGGTGATAATGCGCCGACTTTTAGCTAGTCTTGTAGTGAAATGGGGAGGGTGGAATTAGGTCGTGAAGCTTTTGCGCACACTCCCCGAAATAAATCCTATATAATATATACAGACAAGCTACTATAAGGCGGTGCTCGAAACCGCAGACATAGTAGATGAAGCAGGCGACTTCATATATATGAAAACCTTGCGTGCCACATTTTTAGTATCGACTGTGACGTCACACAAACAATTTTGTGATGGAATGTTCCATCCGCGTGAAATCTATTCAACCCAATGCCTTTGCCGCGCTTGCACGCTAGTAGCTAGTTGACAAAATATCGAATCGGAAGTATATATATCACCTGAAATTAAATAATCTTAGGTCGTCAACTACGATTTTTTATCATACGTGTTGACACTCTAGGTACATACACTTGTGGTAGGTATCTATATAAGACTATGCTCGAAACTGAGTAGCTAAGACTTCCACGCATTTCTGAGAAAAAGGGTCTTGACAGACAGATAGGCGGACAAAGAACTGTTCCAGAAAGGTTTCATTTTAGTTTTTTTTTATTAAAAAATATAGGTTGCTATTAAATCTAATGATACCTCAAACATCAAAATCATTTAAACTGATTAGGCAAAGAAATTAAGAAACAAGTAAACACACTTACATTGGCAAACAATATCTTCCATTTTGGTCAGTCCGGTAAAAAGGTTTGTTACAAACATCTAGATCAGATAATATGACACTCCAGTAATATTGTACGTCTTCAAGTTACTCTTTGTATCCCTCAAACGTCCTCATAAAGCTACAAAACGCTCTTTTTGCGAGGGTCCGGTCAATATGCGGAGAATAGCCTCTTAAGATCCACGATATCAAATACGAGTGCCGTATCACTGGACACTTTATTGTCCTGAGTTTAAGCTTACGGCTGTAAAGCGGGGGTTTCACTGTACGAGTACTCTCGGACCGAGACGAGAAAAATCGGACAATACTCGCAGTACAAGTCAATGACTCGTACCTAGAGTTACCAGACAAAATATCGGTGGAAATTTTCACAAAGTGCCTTATAGGCGCTAAATTAAGCAGAGTTTCAATCTTTTTTGTATTGTTATTTTTCTTACTGCCTACAGGTCGTAATTACTTATTTATGACCAGTAGACAGTTGCATATGTTCAACATCTGATAGATCCAAACTTACAAAAGGCTTATCAGATACCGAATTAGATAATATTTAGAGATAGATAATAACACCTTTCTCCTGATGCATGAAAAATCGTGTATTGCAACCTACTGCAGAAAATTGCCGTGACAACTATGCTTTTAATACACACAAATAGAAAATTACAACACACATAATAAATTACAAATTTCTAGTATTAATAGTCTTTGAGCTAATGAATAAGGTTGCATATGCTACGCATACACTTTTAAAATCGCATGCACGTAAATAAGATTATTAATATTATGTTCATTGAAATTTGAAATATTCTAAAAAAAACTACTGTATTTTACTCAGTAATCTAAAAATCCTGAGAATTCCAAATCAGAAACTTGAAATCGTGAAATCTCAAAACAAAGTCTGAAATACTGTAACTTATTTGTATGATAACCGTTCAATTCTGAAATTCAAGCCGTGTTATACATAATACTACTACAGTACATGAATAGAGGACCATCCGAGTACGACTGTGTAGTTCCAAGCAGCACTCGGTCCCAACGAACTTACATAGTGTAAACCTCGCCTAAGATCTCTTAGAAGATATTACGGTTTTACACACGTTTTACACCTCGAAATACAATCTTCAGTGAGTCGGGTAGTAAAGATATGGACCTTTATTTAGATTGATACTTTTGATATTTTTGGCAGTAATTGAGTAATCACTGTTATTTATAGGTATATAAAATAAATGTACCTATAGTTCCCGTCACATAAAAAGAACGCTGGTTTGTTCGCGCTTACGAACAAACCAGCGTTCTTTTTACGTGAACTATACACGATTTATGACTATGAATATGTTTGTGTGTAATATGTATGTATCTAATCTAACAATACCTTTAAACGAGCAATTCTTTTACATATAATATGAATCTCGTAAACGGCTCCAACGATTTTAAAGAAGTTTGGTTTGTAGGTAGATTAGAGGACGATAAATCAATCTTGCTAGGTTAGTGAACCCAGGTTTGCTCGTATTTTCAGTCATAAAAAATCCGAATAGAGCTCGGTCGCCCAGGTACTTTGTTATTGAATCATGATGAAAGGGTTGAATGGATTTAGAAGTAGATAAAAAAAAAGTAATTCATGCCCTGGATTTACACATACCTATGACACTTTTTAACCGCAAATTAAGAGTTTCTTTGAATAGGATAGCTGATGAAATTGCAAATCGCAGCTAATAGAAATTAATATTAATGTACAGATTGTACAGACAAAAAATAAAAAATAATGTCAGATTTTGACCCTTTACAGTTTTATTATACGTATAGATTAGGATTCATCATCATCATCTCAGCCATAAGAAGTAGTCCAGCCCTGCTGGATATAGGCCTCCCCCATGGATTTCCAACAAGACCGATAGGAAGCGGCTTGCATCCAGCATCTTCCCGCCACTTACCCGCCATCATCATCATTGTCTTGCCCGTATCTTAATAGAAGAGCGAATAAATTTATAGAGAGTAAATAGCGCGGGGTCAGCGTAAACATGGAGGCCAACACCTTCGATATAAAGATGTCATAAAAAGGCATCTCAACACATGCGGCATAGATCCCAGTAGCTGGGAGGAGCTTGCAAGGCACAGGTCATCATGGCGTAATACAATCTATAAGAAGGTCAAACTGTTCGAGGAAAACCGACGCGAAATCCTGGACCACAAACGTCAAGTTCAAAAAGACAGACCCAAACCCTCCTATGCATATACGTACAATTCTGCGGGTCAACTGTATTGCAGCACTTGAGAGTTCTTAAGACCAAGTTTGGCTTAGCAAGCCACATCAGGGCTCATGCTAGGAAACTGTAGTCCGGGGTCCCTGTCATCGTAATCGATGAGGAGGCCGAGATAGGGACTTTTTATTTCACTACTACACTCTGTCAGACGTAATCTCTATCTATTACACCTTTCACATACATAATAATCATCTTTCAAAATGAACTGTAGTTCATTTACACCATTTCATTTATTTATACTCTTGGTTTTACCGCCTACTATAATGATCCTCCTACATACGTAAAACAAACGAATAATATGAACTAATGTTGAAGCAATTTACTAGTAAAATATTACTTTACATACAATACAGTTTTGTTCGACTATAAATATAGTTCATTTAATTCGCAGTGTTGAAAAGGTATAAGTGTTGCGAAAATTATTTTACAAGCGGGCAGACGTATATAAAACTTGTACTTTCTCGATGCAAGCGCTCTCTAAGTTTCTGTATTTAGCTGAGCTCGCTAGAAAGATATAAGTGAGTAGGTGCTTATTGTTCTCTGGAATGTTTTGTGAAGTAATGTGTAAGATTACAAGCTTTCTATTAAATTCACCTATATGTATGAGTTTATAAAGAAACATAAATATTGGTTCACGAATGGTGAAGTAATTCGTGTACATACAGATACATTCGTGTACATCTCTTAGATCAGGGTCTGCATGCGAGGGAATTGCAGCCTTTGGTTAAGAATTAGACTATTTGTTTTATTTAATTACTTATATTATGTTAATATAAAAAAAATAAAAAAATATGTGTAGGTATTTTATATATTGTAGTAATCATATTGTCATTCAGTGAAGTAAACAAATTGTGTATTTATTATATATATTTATATTTTGTTTTTCTTTTAATATAAATAATATTACATTTATATACATAAGTCAGTTAAACACTAAAAAATCCGACTTCAAAATTCGCAATTCTACTTCTATTTCTAATTCTACGCAGCTATTTCTAATTCTAGCAGTATATATTAAAGCAAAAACTTACACAATAGCATAATTCACAATACATGTAATTACTTAATATCAATTACATAATCTACACTAAAACAATGTCAAAAAAAACGTCACAAGTACATTATGTTTAATCAAATCTTGCAAGGTACATTTTAACCACTCTTATGACTGAAATTTTGCATGCTTGGTCAGATCTGGTTATAATTAATCAGATAAGATGTATCGAACTAGTAGTTCTGCGAAGCAACACGAATAAGTCGGGATATTATCAACCATTAATCCGTACCGTCTCTGTTTCCTGAAAGCTACAATCTTGGAATTTATTTTGAACATTGAACAACTGAGAGATTTCACAATAATTATTGTAGGTATAGCAGCTTTGCGCATATATTCTTGCGAAAACTTCCACTCAACATCATATCAAGCGCAAAGCTAGCGTAAGTTATACAACGAAAGTTACTCTTATGCAATCGGGTACCTTTTTTAGGGTTCCGTACCCAAAGGGTAAAAACGGGACCCTATTACTGAGACTTACTGAGACGGACGGACGGACGGACAGACAGCGGTCTGTCCGTCCGTCCGTCCGTCTGTCTCCAGGCTGTATCTCATGAACCGTGATAGTTAGAGAGTTGAAATTTTCACAGATGATGTATTTTTATTGCCGCTATAACAACAATTACTAAAAAACAGAATAAAATAAATATTTAAGGGGGCTCCCATACAACAAACGTGATATTTTTGCTCGTTTTTGCTCGATATTGATAACGGCAACAGGTAGACCCTTATAGATATATAGGTAGAGACCAGGGAAAAGAGAGATGACTGAAAACACGCTAAAGTAGCCTTTCCAAAAATTTACAGGAACGAACAACCTTCTAAAATTGCAACGACAGGACCTCCGTATACTCGTGGGCCTCATTACTGGTCACTGCAATTTAAAAAGCCATTTGTTCAAATTAGGTGACATAGACACCCTCTATGTCGGGGCTGTCTGAAAGAAAAGGAAACTGTAGAACACGTACTGTGGCATTGTGAAGCCACAGATGATACCAGAAAATCCACAGGACTGCATGTGGGAGCTTTAGCCTCTATGTCAATAACAGCCTCATCATCGCTTTTGTCACTATCGCAACAGCATGCTTCCTCATCGTCTTCGTCATTATCATCAAGAACACCTTCACCACTGGAGCAATTGTGCCAACAGCCTAAAGCCTCACTCCGTTATTTCAAGGAGTTGGGATGGCTCGGGTAATGCTGGTAGGGGGAAATGCACAATACACCCCAAGCGGGACGTCAGTGCAGGACCTATCGCCCCACCTTGAATAAGAAGAATAAGAAGGTAGACCCTTGAAATATTCACAGAATATTGAGTTATATTATTCACTTTAAAAATAAATAATTCAAATAAAATAAATATTTAAGGGCTCCCATAAAACAAACATGATTTTTTTGCCGTTTTTATAGATGGTACGGAACCCTTCGTGCGTGAGTCCGAGTCGCACTTAGCCGGTTTTATTTCTTTTAATGTTTTCTTGTTACTGTTATTTCCTTAGATAGAAACAGGAAAATAGTTCTCTTTATCAAAATAATTCGACCTTACCTTTTTAATATAAGTGGTTTCATTGTCGACATTATTATTCTTTTGATTAAGTTCAAATACCCGAATAGCAGACAGTTATGGAGGATAAATAGGGCTTTGCTTATAAATTACGCCATTCTTTTTTATTTCGGCGCCGGACTCGGTAATAAAATCTAACAGGATTTGACGAGTACATTGCGTTATCTTATGAGACAGGCATAATTTTATGTCCCTCCTTATAAATACGAAATTTACTTAGGTGGGGCTACTTTATGAGGTAGACCTTTTAATTTATACAAGGTGTTTAGTTTGATTGGTGTAAGCCCTTGAAAGCAAGATAAGCCCACTCAAAAGCCCACTGCTTTTGAAATTTTAAACTTTTCTGGAATAAAAATTTCTTCAGCAAGATTTTACTATTTTTTAGCGTTCCGTACCTCAAAAGGAAAAAAAACCGAACCCTTATAGGATCACTTTGTTGTCCGTCTGTCCGGGTGACCTTTATCTCGGGAACGCGTGAAGGTATCGAGTTGAAATTAAAACTATATACGCAGATCCACTACTATACTTAAATCTAGCTGCAGAAAGAAAAAGAAAATTTCTCAGTTTTCGTAAAAAAAAGTTACAGCCGAACATGTCGGAAAAAAACGCACATTTTGACACTCGATGGGGTACTTCCCGTTGACATGGAACTATGAAATTTGGCAAGAAGCATTGTGTTAGAGTACACATATAGGAAAAAGTCCGAAAACTGGACATTTTTAATTTAATCACAAAAAAATGCAAGGAATGAGGGCCCAAATTTTAAAGTAAATTAGCCGTATCATGTGGGGTATCATATGAAAGAGCTTCATTAGCATAAGCTAAAATAGGTTTTTAAATATTTTTACGATGTATATTTTTTGGTTTGATGAAGGAAAATATAAAAAAAGTATGATTTCCCCCTTTTATTTAGTTTGTACGGAACCCTCGGTGGGCGAGTCTGACTCGCTCTTGTCCGGTTTTTTTATATCAAGTTTTACATATTTTCCGGAAATGTTCCTAATTTGACAATTTTATATACTTATCTAATTTGGCTAAAAATCAATTGATATACTTAGAGTAAAAAAAAACTCGCAGCCTCAAAGCTCAATTGGTAGTATGGCTGTCTGCCAAGCTGTAGGTCGTAGGTTCGATCCCCACCCAGGATAAAAATATGTGTAATGTGCATGGATGTTATGTTAGCTCTTTGTCTTTTCTGTTTCTATGTATCATAAGTATGTATTTACAAAAAAGTAGGTATACATGTATTCTATTAATCATCAAATTTCCATAGTACCTACAAGCTTTGCTTAGTTTGGGCGAGATGGTGTTGTGCGACATATATGTCCACCCATATTTATTTTTAACTATTTTTTGAGACTTTATTGACTGGGCTTTTTTTAGGGTAGAATACTAACATACACTTTACACAGGAACTTATTTAAGAATAGAATAGAAGAATAGAATATATTTTATTGTCTCACAGTTACACTGTTTAAGAATTTAGTTATCTTGATAGTGTAAATAAAAGAATACTATTTCGTATCATGTAATAAAACGCAAGTTTTTAATAGAAGATTTAAAACATTAAAATAAAATACACAAAAAACTAACTTCAGATAACTTTTAGATTTTCTTTCATAACTATAAAATACTCCGATTTATCCTAATTCGTATTATTAACCGATTCACATAGTTTGCTTCACGTAGAAAAATATCAATCTTCAAAGAACATGCCTTCAAACAGAACTTTCATCATGTTATAAAATATACGGATAATTAAATACTTTATTTACTGGAACCTTTATTAACTAGTAACAAAACATACTAACTATAAATAGGTACTTAAGTAAGTAAACTACTACACAAAAAGCAAATAGATTACCCCAGACCGATAAAGACCTAAAGATAATCCAATTGCTCAAACCTACTACTAGTTGTTAGCGTACCCAGCATGCTGCCAGTATTGTTTCGTTGAATGGAAATGCTTATGTTTATTAATTATTTAGGGGTTAGGGATTAGGTCTTGGAATGTAGATTATATTTTTAATACCCGACACTTACAAAATAACTGAGACTGAACCTAGAGTAAACTTCACTTTCAAATTGAGAATAAAGTAGAAATTTGTAATATTAACTCACTCAACTAACACACAAAGTAAAATAAAAGTTAGCTTCACTATTAAAGTTAAAAAACCATATTTTTATAGCAAACAATGAATTACAAAGCGAAAAATTCTTTTGTAAATAATATTTCAATTCTTAACAGTTTTTAGGTGATTCGGTTCGTAATTCGTGGAAAGTTACCTTTGGGTGTATAGGAAATCTGGCAATTGTGAAAAGGAGGTTATGGTGTACAGTGCATATTAAATAATATATAATAATAATAATATAATAAAAACTTTATTGATAAATTTACAAGTTGTATACTTAAAACTAAAAATTAAAATTAATAAAACCGCAGCCGAGTTACCAGCCGAGTGATACAATTATAAACCGCACACGGTTTATAATTGTATCATACATATTTATATAAAACATAATAATTATACCAATACTAAACAATATAAAATATATACAGATATATATGTAACATAAATATATAATTATATACATACATATTGATACAAATTTAGCAAGAGGAGAGATAATGTTCATGAACGAGGATATGCAAGAAGCATATATATAAGAATGGCTATTAGGTTAAAAATATCTAGGGTACGTTCAGATATTTAATGTGGTAGATCCTGAGGGTAGATCGTGTTACGTAAAAGTCACACCTCATTAATTTTTTTAACGAACTTCACATAAGTACGTTTTATAAAAGAGTTATTAATTTTTTTTCTCTACGTTCAAAACAGACCGATAAAGCGTGGGAGTGAGAAGCGACAATCAAACGCGCATCACGTGAGTGGAAAAGAGATAATGTAATATGAGATAAATTATAGATAAAGGATAAAATAAACAAAGTTTTTGATTTTTCTATTATTTTTTGTTTTTTGATCTACTAAGTAGGTAGGTATTAGTGATTTTTGAAGAAAAGTTTTGAATAAATTTCGATATAAACTGCAGATTAAATGTTTTACTTACATTTAGCTCATTATTTCGTTGATGAATGTAAAAGTTCCGGAATTATTTTATCAATTTCTTACATAGAAGATTATTTTTTGCAATTTATAAATCTTTACGGCTTGTCCAGTTATGTATTTTTTTAATTTGATTATTATTGTTTTGAGCCCTGGTTCGAATTTGAGCCGGTTGGCGAGATAGAGAGAGAGAGAGAGAGAGAGAAACCTCAAGACAGTAATTATTAATAGTGCTTTTTGTTTTCAGGTTCAACGTACCTACTGGGACAACCCTTAATTGCCGATGTATAGCCTATGATGAATATGTACAGCTGAAGCGTGTAAGAATGCTGTATCCAAACGAAAATGGCATTCACGAATCCCAGTCTTCCAGTTCCATCGTCAACATTTCGGACTTTAATCTATCTTCGCTTTACAACAACACTTCTCCACACTTACTTGTGTGCGTCCTTGAACCAGAATATCACGTATCACAAACCATTTTCAAAGCTTGTGTATATCTATTTTACGGAACAGTTTTCGTAGTCGCTTTAATTGGAAACGGTTTAGTTTGCTTCGTTGTACATACAACTCCGAGAATGAAAACTGTTACGAACTATTACATAGCTAATTTAGCTGTGGGAGACATACTGATGACTGTATTTTGTGTTCCGTTTTCTTCGGTATCGACTTTGGTGTTGAAATACTGGCCGTTCGGTGGTGTGATGTGTAAGGTTGTGAACTATTCTCAGGCAGTGTCTGTGCTAGTGAGTGCATACACGTTGTTGGCTATATCTATAGACCGGTATATAATTATCATGAGGCCGCTGCAGCCGCGCATCGAGATGGCAGCAGCCAGGATGGTAGTGGCAGCTGTGTGGCTCGGGGCGCTCGTCACAGCTGCCCCTATTGCTATAGTGTCGACGTTGCAGAAGCCGTCGGACTGGCATATTGTTTGTGACGCGTGAGTTTTTTTTATGTGATAATAGGCTTGCGCGTAATCAATACTCTCCTGATTTTAAGCTATTTTTGAGGTCTACGATGGAGCGTGAAGGATTATATTCAGGGATCTTTGAACAAAACTATGATAAAGTAGTAAATAGTAAAATTAGAATTAGTTGGCTGATTAACAGTCTACATTTGTCTTAGGATAAAATAAATTATTTAAGTATATAAGTATTAAAATTTTATGTCACAGTTAAAAATTTAATATTTCGTAACTAGCTGCATCCGCGACTTTGTTTGAGCATCGTGCGTGAACCTAAAAATATGATTTATAGAACTTCACCCAGGTTAATTTGATTTTCTAGTAAACTTCACTAACATATTTAATGCATTGTTAAAAAAAATAAACCTGCCAAATTTTTGTCGAATTCGTATTGTACAAACAAATAAAAACTGCTGTTTTCACTTTTCTATCGATAGTAAATGAAGCATTACTATCGACCAATAGACATTTTCAAAAAAATACGTGAATCTGTAAAGTTATATGCCTAAGGCTGAGGCTATATAAAACCACGACTCGACCAAAAACGATCTATGGAGAGGGATAGCCCTCTTCATAGATGCATGCATAGGCTCGGAGTCTCTCTGCGAAATCGATTAGAAATGAGAAATCCGTAGACATACGAAAGTCACCGACATAGCACAATGGATTAGCATGTTGAAGTGGCAGTGAGCAGGGAAAAGAAATGATGGCCATTGGGGCCGAAAAGTTTTCGAGTTGAGACCACGCTCCGGCAAGCACAGCGTGAGAAGGCTAGCCAAAATACCTAAAGATAGACAAAATACCTCATACAAGTGTCATGAAACGCTGGATGCAAGCCGCTTCCAACTAGTCTTTTTGGAAATCCATGAGGCGGTGGGCTTCTTGTGGCTGACTTGATAGGTAGATAGATAAACTCTTTAATGTACACACCGAAGGACTTACAATCAAGATAAATTAATTGAAAACTAGTGTAATAACTGGCGACTTTATGTTATATTACTGGAGATGATGATGAAGAATATAGCCACAGCCTAAAAGTTATTGCTGTTTCAGGGACGTGTGTGGAGAACAGTGGGCGAACACGGACGATAGTGAACGCTATACATACGCACTGCTAGCGCTGCAGTTCGCGCTACCACTGAGCGCGCTGGTGTGCACATATGCGCGCATCGCGCACGTCGTATGGGGCGGCCGCCCGCCTGGCGAGGCGCACGGAGCCAGGGACTCGAGGATGGCTCTCTCTAAGAGGAAGGTAAAGTTCAACAGTTAGGAATAGTATCGTCCATATATTATGATAAATGATGATAGTTTAAAAAACTGAAACAACCGACTTTAAAATTCGCAATTTCGTTAAGTTGGATGACATATTTTCCAGTTATTTGGTTTTAAATTAAAGTATTGAACCGATTACAACAAGTATCTCTTACAAGTGGCGGGAAGACGCTGGATGCAAGCCGCTTCCAAGGTATTTTTGGAAATCCATGGAGGAGGCCTATGTCCAGCAGTGGACTTCTTATGGCTGAGATGATGATATGATGATTGAACCGATTTCGATACAATTTATATGGGACTACCTCTAAAGTATGACCTATCAAATAAAATAATCAAAATCAATTCATAATTTGCGAAATAATCGAACAAATAATAACAAACACACAAAAAACACATAAAGTCGAAATGAGAAGCTCCGTATTTTTAGAAGTCTGAAAATGTTACATTGACACGTAGGTAATTAAACGCTTTGGACATTCATACAAGTGAACAACTAGATCCGAAATAAAATAATTATGTTTATTTAAGAGCTAGGGATGTTGCAATTGCATGGTCAACTCAAATATATTTATAATATTAAAAGCGCGAAAGTTTGTGTGACTGAGTAGATTTCTACTTCCGGTCTTCTGAGACAGAAGTTCGGTCAACCGAACTAATAACAAAACAACTACTGATTCTGATCCCTTCGGGCTAAAATTGCTCGACAGATGTAAATGACATTTAGAATGGAGATGCCTTGGAATTTATTTATATATTTATTTATTTATTTACAAATGAGTGCCACGCTTACAGTTTGTACCAAAGCGCGCGACACTCTAGCATTACATGAACATATAAGTAGGTAATAACATTATAATTTACTAAATAAATATATGAAGATAGGTAATTGTATAAATATGCCAATAAAATCAAAATAATATAACATGTCAAATAATCAAATAATACCGATCAAAATAATAATAATTTAGTAATAACAAAATGGAACGAGAGAGAAGAAGAAAAGTACAATTCAATTTTAAAAAAGTAATAAAAATTATATCGATACAATTAAATTAATATAATGTCAATAATATAAATGAAATAATAATAGTAAATTAAATACACAAACACATAAAAATATCAATAACAAAACAACAACAAAAAACACATAACTAAAGTAGGTACATAAAACAATCAAACAATATAATAATTACTTAAATGTTAAACACTCAACACACATACTGATAAATACAAATAACTTTATAGTAAATATATCAAGATCTGGTTGTTGAGCAAGCAAGGCATTGAGCAGAGTGATGGCCTGGGCCGTGGGAGCGTACTGCGCGGTGCGCGTGCGCGTTGCCGGGGCCGCGAGCAGGCGCCGCACGTGCGGCCGCCGCGCCCGCTCCGGAGTCACGAGCGCGAGACTCGACAGAGTGGAGGGGTTGTCGATCTTGTTGTGAAGCAACAGGTAGTAATGTACCATTATAGCACACTTCCGCCTGAGCTCCAAAGTGTCGACACCCACCACCCCCGCCACGAATAGAGACGGATATAGATACGGATAATAACCATACAGCCTGTTATATAGGTATCGGGCAAACCGCTTTTGCACCTTTTCTACCATGAGCTTGTACTTGTCTTCGTGGGGGTCCCAGATTATGGAGTTGTATTCCAGTTTGCTCCGTACAAACGCATAGTAGAGGGCGGCAATAGTACTCCTGTCCGCAAATCGCCTAGACTGTCTCATGACAAATCCTAGTGACTTGTGTGCGCGGCTGCATAACTCAACTATATGGTCATTAAACGTCAGCTCAGGGTCCAGAGTCAAACCAAGGTCACGAATTCGATCCACGCGTTCGAGAGGGGTACCGTTCATGTTGTAGCGGTATAAAGTCGGCAATCGCGTTCGAGTAAATGTTATCACTTTGCATTTAGATACATTAAACTCCAGTTTGTTCATTTCACTCCATGCTACAACACTATCAATATCCCTCTGTAACGCTTCACAATCTGTATGCGTTTCAATGCCCAAGAATAGCTTCAGGTCGTCAGCAAACATAAGACATTTAGCCGTTTTGACGACGTTGGAATTACTCAAAGGCTTATTTTTATGCCAAAAGTCGATCGGCTCATTAAAGATAGCGGGTGAAATCGGGAGCGCAGCTAGTATTTTATATCTGGCTCGGTGATTACGAGGTTTGCAGTGATGATAAAACGTGTCACATTGTACGCCGCGCCGCGCAAAGTTCCGGGTCCCCCTAAAAGAGCCCTTAAGTTTATAGGTTCTCACGTTTTACTTTGCGCGTACCTATTCCACGTCTCTTGTATTTATAATCACGTCGGCGAGCAAATGTCGTAGGCATTTCGAAGTACAAGGCAGAGGCGGTAACAGCGTAAATATTCGATCACATAGCCTGACATCTTGATGTCCGACCTTGTTAATTGCGAAAAAAGGTAGAATCTGCCCAGTATTTACGTTAATGTAATTTAGGCAACGATAATTTAGGGCATAAATTACGTTAACGCCTAATTTGGTTCGAATTTTAGCTAGCGTGCTAGATACATAGATATAAAACTATGTACGTAGACTAGCTACGTCTACACAGTTTGAGATATTTTGAATCTAATCTAATACTTACTTTCTTTTCAATGAAGTAGTGTTTAAAATTACTTAATACATAAGTGACCACATTTTATATGCGTGCTAGATTCATAAGTTATATGTTATTGACAAAGATTAAGTATGGTTTATTTTCGGGCGATAGTTGCTGTTTCAATATGTTTATAGCGATTACTTACTGGGTAGGTACTTACAATATTATATGTATATGTACTTAATAATCATATTTCTATCTTTACAGATGATAAAAATGATGGTGACAGTTGTAGTCGTTTATACAATATGCTGGCTTCCTTTGAATACATTTATGGTAATACTTAAGTGTAGTCTGTAGATGCTGAATCATAATCAATTTATTAATAACAGTGCGCATAAAACTAATATACTTCTGCCTAAACAGGTTCTATGGTCAGCCCACGAACAAGAATGGAGCCGGTGGCCGGGCATGCCATATGTGTGGTTCGCGAGCCATTGGTTGGCGATGTCACACTCTTGTTACAACCCCATCATCTACTGCTACATGAACGCGCGCTACCGACGCGGGTTCAAAGAGGTCAGCCTTCCAACTACCCAACTAGCATTCTATTTTTTTAAATATTAGATAGACTACCGACAGCTGCAGTGTAGATTCCACAGGCTGTTTCGATTCAGCGTCGTACAACGCTATACGATCATACACTATAAGCAAAAAGTCAGCCTTCAGATCTAAAACATCGTTCAATGTAGGTGTAGTGAAAATCCCAAGTATACCTATCCATCTTTGCAGTTCATATATATTACATTCTAGGAATTTCGGCCGTACAGACCACAAGGATTTTCAAATGAGTATTTACCATGAACTAAGACAACAACCACTAATTTCATTTATCTTTTGACCACGACCGCATCAAAGCTGGCTACAAAGCTGTGAAGTTACACATCTGAACTATTACAACTTTTACTCGTCGCTATCGTTTGACTTTTGGCGTGGAAACAATCAATTTGGTCTCTTTGAGTGAGCTTTCGGAATTTAATTAAAATATTAGGATGCGAATTTATTAGAATTTTATTAATTTTTTCATTAATAAATAATTTTAATCGAGAATATCTTACACAGATGGCGATTTTTTTGGGAAAACAATGAGAAATTGACGGGTAGCTGATGTTTGAAGACAAAACTTACTTACTTAAAAAAGACAAAACAATATAAGCAAATAAATAATGGTGGACATTTTCCCATTGCATATGGGCATTTCTTGGAGCTGGAGTTTCCTTTTGATTCATCTGGAAGGTTTCCTTCCATCATACTGTGATAATATGTTTAAAGGAAAACATACCAGAGGAATCCGGCAAAGCACTGATTCATATGGTAGTTTTCTTAAATCATAGAATAGAATAGAATAAAATATATTTATTGATAGATGAAAGTACAACCTTACTATGATATATAATATACATATTATTTTTAGTATGATGGAAGGAAACATGCCAGATAAATCAAAGGGAAACTCGAGCTCGAAAAAATGCCCAGATATCATAGATGTATTTTACTATACTCATCCACAGCCTTCTCTATCCCACTGCTGGGTATAGGCCTCTCTCTTGTCTTGCCATCTTCCTCGGTCCTGTGCCAATCGAGTCCAGGTTCGACCCGCGATTGTTGTTATATCGTTTACTATACTGCTCGGTGTAATTCACAAAAATTACCTGTCTTATTGTAATCATCTACTTTTATAGTTTCCAGTCAAGCTTTGAATTAAAACAAGAAAAGAAAGAGTAGATTTTATAGAATATATCATTGAACTGATCAATCTTAATTTACTTATTTATTATTCAAAATTAAACTTAATTAAAACAACGCGGTAATGCCGGCAGCCTAATGGGTACGTTTGGGCGGGGAGATACCTCGTTGAGCTAATTGCGCATTTACTCAAAATAATTAAAATGTTAGTATCTGAATAAAATGCAATGCTTGTATTCAACGCAATGTAGTTAGTAATTTTAACTTTTGCACTGGTTTATTTCAATACTAGTCTCAGAACTTATAATTTCGTCATAATAATATAGCACTCTATTTTAAATAACAATAATTATTAAAATTATAGTTAATGTTTTCTAATATTTTCGCGCGCTCATTGAATTTAAACGAAGAAAAAATCCGTAATTTTTTTTTATTTTCAATATAATGATAGTATGATAATGATAAATAACTTGTCACCATAAGTTATTTAATTACGCATTTAGCCTTAAACAAACCTGCGTGAAACTAAATCCTTCTACCAAAAAACTGTCGTAGCATGTCTACACGTTTTCGTAGCAATAGATCTACACACCTACACACATGTAGAAGGTCTACGTTGTAGTAATTTTATGTGACCCTTCGTCACTGTCCGTAATACATCTACGTGTATCTTGTAGGAGAATGAAATAAAAATAGATTTAAATTCTTTTGGAATGGTTAGCTTATTTGACTTTTTTTATCAGTCAATTTACATTTGAGAGTGCGAAATTAAAGCATAAACAAGTCAAAAAAACAACAATAAAATTTTATGCAAATCTTCTTTTTTATCTATTGTTAAACCCGTGCGAACCAGAAGGTTAGTGCCAGTGCTGCTGAGAATTCAGCAGCATTATAGCTGAGCACTAACCTTTTTTGTCGAACTGGACACTGCAGTGATGACCTTAATGTTTGTTTTTTTTACTGTGTATCAATTTCTTATGTTATTTTGATTTTTGATTGTGTTTAAATCTATTTGTTTTGGTGTAGTGGCAGTGCCAATATAAATATTTCTTAAGCTCTTTCAAAAATAAGAATGTTTCAAAGCTCACGTTTCTTGTTCGCTATGTCAGGCTTTAGGGGGCTTTGACCCGCCGCCCGCGGCGTGCGGTGGCCCGTCGCCCGCGGTGTCTACATACTATGTTCAGGAATGTTCGGCAGCGGTCGCGCTCACCCGCCAGCTGAACGCGTCGGGTGACCGGTTCAGCTGTTTGAGCGTGATAGCATATAGACGCTGCCGCCGACGACGGGCCGCCGCGCGCCGCAGGCGGCGGGTCAAAGCGACCGCCGCCTTACCAATCTCGTTAATTATCAAGAGAGTTAATAAAATACTTAGTTTTATTTACTATTAAACAATATGTATACGATGATACTTGACGAAAACGTCATTATTATATAATAAGGAACCTCCGATGTTCAATTCTCGGCTAATCTCATCATCGCATGTACTTCACGAAAAGTGCAAACTATGATAAAGTACCTGGGCGACCGAGCTTCACTCGGATTTTTTATGACTGTAAATACGAGCAAACCCGGGTTCACTAAAAATGAAACCTAGCAAGATCGATTTATCGTCCCCTAATCTACCTACAAACTAAATTTCAGTAAAATCGTTTGAGAGATTCAGATTATATAAGAATTGCTCGTTTATAGGTATTAGAAAGAAGAAATCGCATACCAGAAAAAAATAGGACAGTGCATTTTAAATTTATACTTCACCAATCGAAACAAAGTCTAAATTTCAATGCTAATAAAATATATACTGTTGAATTTAAAAGTCTCCTGTCTTTCCGAACTAGTAGATCTGTCGATATTTTTATTTGTTCTAGTGCCAATTTTGTTGGTTCCATCATTTGATGAACTCCAAGATTTAACATTGTCCTCTAAGTTAAATACGTTTATTAAATCTTATCATGTTCGAGCACGATGGAAGTTCTAATTTCGTTTCCAAGTTTTTGACTTTGTACATTTCACTCATATTTTAATTAAAAGTTGTCAAAATACATTTCAATAAAGACATTGCTTTTGAATAGAATCTCAGAAATTACCGTGAATTTGAAAACCACTCAGAAGGCTATTATTTTTCTCGCCAGGACATTATTCTCGTTCTCGGATTACGTTATTAACTTTTTCCTTGACAGCTGCTGCACAATATTCCGTTTTATTTATTCCAGTTCGTTTAATTTCACGATAATGGATCAATTTAACAGAAGGACTAACGACTTGACTGCTTGTAATATTTTTCTTATTTGACCGTTGACCTGTTTCCGTTTAATTTTTGCAACATGTTCGTTTATTTAGGTTCGTAATGTATTTTTGTATAAGTGGAAGTTGAACCTAAAATCTTGCAAACAAAGTTTATAATAATTTCCACTGATCACGGTGAGATTTGATGTCTGCCCCTTTAACCAATGCGAGATGCCTTTTAATAGCTACTTATGCAGCTAATCATATGGGGTCTGGTATGTAACAATGTGTCACTATGTCACATGTACGATATATAAGTATTATTAAGTACACCTCTTCTTGAATCTAAGGTGTACCACACCTTACTTGTGCCAGAACAAATATTGAGATATTGAAATTTTTCTCTACATATTTTCTATTTCTTCAATCTTCAATTCTATTTCTTTATACCAATCAATAATTGGCAAAATGCCTTTATTAACTACAACAAAACAATATACAAAATATACAATACTTAGTAAGCTACTACACAATAAGTAAATCGATTACCCCAGACCGATAAAGGTCTAAAGACAATCAATCAATAACACTTTATTGAGACCACATAAAACAATAAGACAATATATAGATATTTATGTCTGTATATCCGCTAGTATCGAAAACGACTGTGTTTATAGACATGTGGTTTGATAAGCGCTAGGTTTATAGGCTTTGTTTAATCAAAATTGATACAGAAATGAGGAGCTATTAGGAACTAAAGAAAAATATTTTCAGGAATGAAAATAGTTTATTAGGATATGAAATATTTTTGGCGCGGTCACAGAATATACATATACATATATTACTACGCGCTAGCGCTACGTGCCGCAGGCGAGAAACGTGAAGCGGCACCTTCAGCAATTTGTTTACGAGAAATATAGTAGATGGCGCTAGAAACAATCAGATATTTATCCGACCAACTGCTTTCACTATAATAGTATTTGATAGATATAATATATAAATAATAAATATAAATAAATAAATATTTGTGGACATTTCACACAACACCATCTAGCCCAAACTAAGCAAAGCTTGTACTATGGAACTAGATGGCTGATAGAATACATATATACTTTTTTTTTTGGAAATATATACATATGATACATAGAAACACCCAGACACAGAACAAACATCCATGCTCATCACACAAATGTTTGCCCTGGGTGGGGATTGAACCCACGACCTTTCAGTTCAGCAGGTAGACGTAAACACACTACCAACTGAGCCACAAGGCCAGTCGGCAGCTATAAGCAGAGCAATATAAGTAGAAGACCGAAGACCGAGCCTGGTGGCTGTCCCTAAGAACCGCTTTCGTCTAGCAGTGGACAAACATTTAACAGGATGATATTACAATATGACTTGAAACAAGATGAGATAAAACGATTATACCTATTTTGTTAACGCAGCAACTGCTTTTATTAGCTACCTACGACAAACCAATATACAAACTACATAATATACAAATTACCTCAAACTTACGAGGGTTTAATGATAACTACACCACTAAATTAACTAAAATTCTTAATATCACTAAATTTAAAAAAATAAGATCATAAATTGAACGAGAAATTCATTCGTTGTTTGTTTAAATTTTGTTATTTTTAGTCTTTAAACCACTATCACTGCATTCTTATGATTTACGTAAATTTTATTATGGAACGTTACTTATTTCCCTGATTAGAAAATCGTTGGAGCTCATGTAAAAGTTTTCTTTCCTAAGAAAAGAAAATAAATAATTTTAGTATAACAGCAGGTGATGCCAAGTGGTGGAGCTAGCGTGTAATATTTTTTTTTACGGCAGGTCTTGGGTGGCCTGTTTTGTTGGAGGAATATGAATTCTGGCCGATCTTGCCAGAGGTCCAGTATCTGTGAAGGAATACCTCTCTCAGGTAATAAAATCTTTTCCTGTGTAAATTCTACTTTATTAGTATGTAAACATTTTTATAAAGGTTATTTTATATATTTTGAATCTTATTAATTTCCTGAAATGTTTACGAAAGTAAAATAAGTTACGTGTAAATTTCAAACATACCAATTAGATTGCAAACAAAATGATTCAATTGCGTGGCTTGAATGAATAAAAATATTTAGATCGGTGCCCATAATTTTTAGGGTCCAACTTATCATGGTGTATGTTAAAAATGTTTTATTATTAAGTATGCATTAGAATTTTCATTAAAATTATTACCTATGACGCTCAGAAGATAAAGACAAACGACAAAGTGTAATATAAGTGAAACGGTTTAAGAGAAGCGAAAAAACCGTAATTTTTGCCGGTAACTTTCTCATTTTTCATACAATATCAGAAACAAGTATATGTTTCGAAAAGTCAAAAACCCCTGGCAAAAAAACGGCTGAACCGATTTTAATGAAACATAGCTTAGAACACTCCCGACTAATTCACCTTTCAAACAAAAAAAATAAAAAAACGGTTCATCCGTTCTGGAGCTACGATGCCACAGACAGACACACACAGACACGTCAAACTTATAACACCCCATCGTTTTTGCGCCGGGGCGGGGTTAAAAATGTTTCTACTTCTAAATTATTATCAGATCTTAATCTTTTTTAAAAGCGAATTATAGCTTAGTCATTTATCCTTCTACAGAGATAAAAACTAATCGTAGCAATCGTAATTCTAAACATAGGGCTAGAAATCAATTTTCACCTTTAATAAAGAAAATATGTACAAGGTAAACGTTGAAATTTATAATTGTCTAAAAGATAACGTATGAAGCTGACAAGAGAATGATTTTTCTATATTTTATTCGAATACTTATTCGCATATCTCGTTAAATTAACGAGATTATACGAAATGTTGTGCGGTTATCTATACCTTGAATTATGTTATTATGAACATAAATGTTGCATCTAGTGGTACGTTCTTGACATCTATTATTTGTAGATCGGATCGACAATAGTCATTCGTTACACAAGCAAATACAATTTATACATATAGAGAAAATGTTTTTCGAAAGTGTACTTGATTCCTGACAGCTAGTACGTACTGTAAGAAGGGATACTAGTTGTCTTCCATTTGGTACAAATATTTTAAGTATTTCGAGAGGAGTTAAAGCAAATCGCATTTTCATGTGGTTTACCTTTTTATACATAAACATAAATACACAAATCCATATATTTCTTCATGTGAATACTAAGAGTCTTATCTTATTTAGTTGTTTGGAAGCTCAGCGAAACGGTATAAATCAGCATAGAACCTTCGAGTATTTAGGTCGAATTTTCTGTGAACCATCTTAGCTGAAAAAACAATGATCGGCTGGGTTATTATGTTTGGCTTCAATAGATAGCATATTTTTTAGATCTTTATCCATTAGTTGTTATTAAGTAAAGAGGAACAAACACAATACCTAATAAAAAGAAAGTCAGTTACGATATGAGAGCTGGTCATAAAACTATTTTACCAAAATTGTAATTTTTTGGGTACCACTTTGGGTACCGCTTTTAAGGTACTATTTTTCCAACCTAAAATAACATTTGAAGTTAATTCTGATCTGACTACGAATGCACAGGATTGAGTATAATATTTTTCCTTTTGTTTAATCGGTTTAAACACTATAAACACAACTACACATTTTTGAGGAAGGTGGTGATATCACTGTCGTAGCAGGTCTACACATCTACGTGTCTTCGTAGTAGGTCTACGCGCCCATTGTAACTGTTCTAACTGTGACGCTTGGCTATGGAATAGGAATTTTACAGTCCTTCAAATGCCTATAACCTTTCAAATTTCCACAATTTATAAGTTATTTGTATAATCAACTTATTCTCCCATTATTTCTTAACAGAAAAAGCGGTGATGAATGGGTCTACCGTGAATCGTCGTCCTTTGGTGGGCTGCAGATGTCGACAGAGAGGAACTAAAGAGACAGAACTTTGCGCCACTTGTGTGTCATTGAAGTAACTGAAGATCGTCGAACCAAGTCCATCTCCGTTACCGAGGAAGCCGGAGCCAGTGAAATTGAACTTCTCATGCAAAATTATAGATATCTATAAAATTGTGTAATGACTGGAGAATATGACATAGTAAATGCTAGTTTTAGTGATAAGCTGTATTCCAAACCTGTGCTTAATGTGTCTCCAAAAGTTGGGTCCACAGGAAAAGTAATGGTTAATAAGAGTCAGACATGTCTCGGCGCACTTGCTAATTAGCGCATTTTTACGGACGTTTGAGATATTTTTTATGACCAGTTAGTTATCAACTTTATCAAATTAAGAGAAACGTCGCACGCTCTTGCATAAAACAAAAAGGAACAGTTTTTTACACCTTACAAAATCATAAATCATTAAAAAATTCACGTTCGTTGTAGAGGGTATTTACTTTTTACTCGATGCAAGATGTTGGGTCATGTTTTTCAGGTGTGTGTTTGTTTGTATGTATGTTTCTGTATTACATTCTGCAGCCTAAACGGCTAGGCCAAATTTAATGTGCAAGGTGTCGTTAGATTCGTCTTTACTTCCCGAGTGTCATAAGCTACATTTTTATAATAATAATACAACTCTCTCAAAAAGTTGCATTGCACTTTTTCGTATGTTTCAACAAACTTTTTCTTAAGAAATAACTATATTTAACAAGAATTATCCCTAGTAATGCTCATTTAACGAGATTTTATAGTGCATTTTAACAAGCGTAATTAATGCGACAATAATAATTGTTTTTATGTAGTATTTTGTGTTTTTTCATTTCATAGAATCTAAAAAAAATAGACATAATATTAAACAGGTCTAACTACGACATTTTAGACTTTTAGAGAGCGTATTTTTTTTTAATTCGAAAATAACGTCAACTCACCTGGTGTTAAGCGACAGTTACGGTCTAAGATGGAGCGCGCTTGTCTAGAAGAAACCTATTCACTCGCGATTTGAAGACACCTAGATTATATCCAGTCGGAAAGACCCATTCAAGAAGCGCATAAATATTTAAAAAAAAAAAAAAAAAAAAAAAATTAAAGAAAAGAGAAGGTTGTGCACTAAGTTTTCATAGTTCATCTTTAGTGATAGACTAAATGAAGAATAATTGAACTAAGAAATGTATACCTAATATAAAATTCTATGATTTGAGTTCAATATCTCAACAACTGTGACTATTAGATACATACTTGTGTGCGAGTGAATCGATATAAAAGTAAGCGTACTCGTAGACTGTAAGCAAGGTGAGGGTAATGCTTGAAAGAATCTTTTACATTAAAACTTTGTATTGTTTTAATGAAAAAGATTCTTTCAAGCATACTATACTATAAATATAAAAGAAGTTATATGTATATTTTGGATCTCTGTTAACTTGTTTTTTATTTTCTCCCAGGGACTACTTATTACAACCACTGACCTCGAAAAGTTTCCTTTTCAGGACTGGAGACAAGCTTCCCTAAAACCATGCAAATGACATCTTAATGGCAATTTAAAACTTTAGAAGACTTTTGACACAGATTTTTAATGGCTGTTGCTTATGTCACGTAGATGTCTCTATATATAGTTTTATGGATACTAATTAGTAAAACATTTGCGTCCTTACCGAAAAACGTTACTTAACTTTAAGCATTGCTTAACATATTTTGTCAGCATCTCGCTGACACGTAATGACACTTGCGGAAAGAAAACAGAGAGTTTAAGAGGATGGTAAAAGTTAAGTAACATTTTTCGGTAAGGCCGATAGAGTCAAAAAGATAATAGTCAAGTAGACATGGAGATAATTTGACAGTCACCAACCTATGTATAGCGGCCAATGATCAAGCTTTTTGTCTACGTCTCTTTGGTTATTAAACTCAATTGAAACAGAATAAGGGCTAGGCTAGGCTCACAAGGGCTCACTGAACAAAGATAATAAAAGTAAGAAGGGATTGCGCCAAGCTAGAATTAGTATTTTCTGTGGAATAGAATTACAGCGAATTTATGAATGAATTGAGCGTAAACACAAACTTTATTAAATAAAATAAAATATTGCATTAAATAAAATCTTCATTAATGAAAACCATTTAAACAATGACAAGCAACTCATTTCACTTGTCAGAGTCAGTAGACTGTTTCTGATTTTACTCAAAAGAAATTGGTTTTGATTTAATAATAATTGGACAGCAAAAGCATGACAATTTTCGAAGCAATCTTCTGTATTGACTATCAATATTTTGTAAAGGTGAAAATTACGCGTGGGTTTATCACTGTGGATTATGGAACCCTAAAATACAACCGAATTGAGAAAGTTTGGTTTTTAAAACAACTGGCTTGCTTATGCCATAAACAATTCGACAGCCAGCAACATATTCGATGCAGGTTAATCAAGATAAATATGTATCATTATATCTACAAGGATTAATCTAGATGAATAAAGTCACTTAAATCAAGTCCGTATATGGCAACCTTTTTTTTACCTCTTATCTTAATAACTTATTAGGTATTTCTTTTCCATATAAAAGACTTTCACTGAGATACTAAGATTTAGTTTACATTCAATATTTGTTGACTTAATTTTGCATTCTGCATCTAATTTTCCATGCAACGTTTGAATAACGATGCAACTACGAAAGATAGCGAGTAAATCTACGTGGGAGCTGATAGAGACTGCTTCAGTAAGTACCAGAGTAAGTAGTTTTTTGTTAACTTTATAAATCCCCGTAGATACGGTTTATATTATACCACGAAATATTATTGTTGAGAAGTCTTATTTATTTAGCTGCGCTTCACAGTTTCACCAACGTAGTGATGAAATATGGTGATATAATCTTGAGTTTATTGACTTGGTACTCTGAGTACGTACCTTACTTACTTACATAATATACCGTAGAACGGTATATTTTACTTTGTATGACATAATTTTTTTTTGTATTGACATGCTAGGCGTTTTGCCCATTTGACATTTAAAATGATATTGTATTTATATAATGAATATTTTGTAATCCTCAGACATGAATTGTTTAAGAATAATTTTTGAATATTGTGAGATAATTGTAATTGTTTTTTTTCCTTTTTTATCTCAATAAACGAATTTATCATTTATCATAATGATGATGATGAAGTGTACCTTATGTCCGTTCCCAGATTTGCAGCTAATATTTGTAGCTAATTTCATAACGATCGGTTACAAACGAAACGCTTTAACTTCACTTTCATCGTGCGGACTACTAGATTGTGGAATATGTTTCCTGAGTGGGTCTTTTCTGATAGATAAAACTGGGTGTCTTTAAATCGCGAGTAAATTGGTTTCTTCTAGGTAAGCGCGATGGAGTGCGTTTAACATCAAGCGAGTTGGCGGTCAAGCACAAACCTATTTCTATATAATAAATAAAAAGCTGTTTGATCGTGAAAAGGTAACAGAGAGTCAGACAAAGTTACTTTCACTTTTATCAATCCTCTTTCAAAGAAACAAAACTAGTTCAGTATCGGTTCATCCGTTAGACCGCGGCTCTACACATGTGCCGTGAATTCACGGCGCGAATTCACGGCAGAGGCGCACCCTCCACATTCACCGAGGTCACTCATTTGTACCGTGAAACCTGCCGTGAAACGGACGTCAAAACTGCTGCTGCGTTAACTATTTACACCTACAAAATAAGGAAATCGTTCGAAAGCGTTGGAGAAAAAGGAGTTGATGGATGACTGAAATATATCGTAACCGATCGATATTAATTTGAAAACTAATCCCTATCCAGGCGTCATAATTTTACTTTTATTATTATGATGTGGATGCTTCGAGTCCCACAGTATACATTCAGCGTGGTAATATTTCAAAAAGCGAATTTCTAATTAACTATCTCAACTTATATTAATCCGATGCACTGCTATTTAGCTCGCATTACACGCCCATGCGCATCTATAGTCAGGAGCAAACTGGCACGGTGCCGTGAATGTGGATGTGCGCGCGTGAACGAGGCGCGAACTGCCGCGAACCCTTTGTCGCGGGACAAAATACGGACTTCGATCGGGGAACAGACGTGAACGTCCGCGAACGCCGTGAAAACCCTCCACACTTATGTTCACGCCTGTTCGCGGACGTTCACGGCACAAGTGTAGAGCCGGGGTGAGAGCTACGATGCCACAGACAGACAAACAGATACACACGTCAAACTTATAACATTCATATTATTGGGTCGGCGGTAAAAAAAAACACGTAGCAATGATGATTTCAAAGATAGTTTATTTATTAACTTGAGTGATTTTATTGACTTCTATGTCGGAAATCGGAATGGGTGTATTCGAATGCCAAGAGTATGAAAACCATAGAACGGTGATTAGTGGCAATGTTATTTTACAGTCCATGGTTGGCCAGATACTTTAAGTTGAAAATTCGTCGCCAAGGAGTAATAGTTCACTAAGGCTAGTGGAACCTTAGGTTTCTATTTCAGGCAAGTTATGCCTATAGCCCCTATAAGCCCCTATACAGCGGAGTTATTGAAGTGTATTGTTTCCTGTTACGAGATACTTGCAGAAACAAATTTTTCATGTACCTAATTTTCTTGAAGTGACAAAAGTCAATTATGTTATTTAAATGTTTAATTTGTACAGTATTTATTTAAAGATAAACAAAATGTATTTGACGAGTCCATTCAGAAACAATCATATTATTTTATACCTATTTATAAAATTTTGTGTATGTGACTTTTTGACAATAAATATCATTCATTCATTAATTTACTATCGGATCATCAATGCCACATATTCGGGGAATTCAAGTTTTTTGGCTTAGTAACTTCGGGTAAACTTTTATAAGTCACAATGTTTGCGACAATCCAAGTTTTTTTTTATCACATCAATTTAACTGACGCATGGATTGGAAATTTGGATTTCTAGGATAAGTAACACAACTGTTATTATAATAGTAAAGAATCATCTTAGATTGATGCAAACATAATGACCATTCACAACAATGGCGTGACCTGGCTATAAAGATAAAAAACTGTTTAAATTTTTTATTTTCCGTGCTTGGGTGGCACTTCCACCTTAAAAATAGTGGGATCTGTGAGCAAACGTCTAGCAATGAGTTTGGTAGGATTTTTAACAGATCAGAGTGATGTTTGTTTTTTCTCATTTAAATACTTTTAGAGCTTGCCAACTAATTAAAGGTCCATCACCTTTAGAGACTTAAACAGCGACAGAGACTATTCTGAGACATTTTTTATTATGATAAATGAGTGCCGAATACGTAAGTATTTACTTAACTTGACATTTAATTCCTTTTTTTACAAGCTACAAGTGGCTCAATTTTACATTTATTTGTTTGGGTAATACTCTTCAGGGCCAGACAAGATAAATCCAAGTATAAAGTCATGTGTCGTTTGTAATGTCTGTAGACGAGACTATTTCTAACCTGCCTGTACCTAAGTATTGCCCAAAGCAAACAGATATTATATGTATCAAGTATATCGCTCCAATCTTAATCGAGGTCCCACTGCGGTAAGCCGAGGTTAAACAAACAATTACAATCCCGTCTTTTGTCCACTCCGCATTAAGTTGCTTTAAACAACACTGCACTTTGTTAGAGAATTTTTATAATTTTCCTTGAAATTGGAATAAATTTTTAAACTGTGTTTTTATAGCGTGTACAGAATATCAGGGAAAATAAATACTCCAAAGCAATTTACACTTACCCCTGGGAATCTCAGCATCTTTAAGGTAAAACCTCACTAGTACGGGATGTCAGGTCAACCTGTTCCAAATTATTCAAAACCGTTTTTGTTGGTTTGTTTGTTTCTTTGACGCACTCGAGTAATTGACATATTTTAAAGGCTAAAGTGATTACTACTATCAAGTACTTTACAATATTATTAGTTGAAAACCAATATAGCTTAAAAGGACAAACAGACAGACGAACATATATATAGTATGGATTTTACTAAGTTCATACTACCTATATGACATAAGAATGTAAGCGTAAGACTACTTGACTCTCATATTTGTACACCCTATTTGGTAAAAGCATGTTTAACCGATATTAACGCTTTGACATCTGCACCTGTACACATGTTTTGACAAATAAATATATCTTTATCTTTATAATAATTGACAAACAAAAGGATAAACGAACAGGCGGACAAATATACTTATAGTATAAATTTTACTAAGTCCATATTACTCGTATAATAAACGACCTGTCATATCCCTAAGACACGGATACCTAAAAATATTCTGTAATTAAGTCATACCTATATGATTATACTTTCTGATATAATTGAGATGTAGAATAAAAACAAATTGCGAAAAATATTAGAATTCTGAATTTAATTAATTTAATTTTTTTTTTTTTTATCAGCCCTGTTTGTACAAACTGTCCCACTGCTGGGAACGGGCCATCTTCTCATTGTGAGAAGGGTTAGGCCATAGTCTGCCACGCTGGCCAAGTGCGGGTTGGCAGACTTCACACATCTTCAAGATCATTGAGAACTCTCAGACATGTAGGTTTCCTCACGATGTTTTCCTTCACCGTTTGAAGTTGGCGGCAATCAACAATACGCACATAACTTCGAAAAGACAGAGGTGCGTGCCGTGGGATTCGAACTCAGGACCTGCGGATCGCAAGTCAGACGGTCTCACCACTAAGCTGCCGGGAACATTAATTTAATGAATTTTGCAAAAAGAAGGAGGTTATCAATTCGGTCTGTGTTTTTTTTTGTATATTTTTTCACAGATTACTCAGCCTATTTTATATTGATTTTGATGATTAGTTTTGTATTTAGCAGATCATACTTCAGAGGTGTTCTCATATATATTTTATCAAAATCAATGCAGTACTTTGGGTTTTATAACACAATAACTGGTAAAATATCAACCAAACGCCTGTAGAACAGCAAGTCGCGTATAAAAACCCGCACCCGCACTTGGCCAGCGTGGCAGACTATGGCCTAACCCTTCTCACAATGAGAAGATGGCCCGTTCCCAGCAGTGGGACAGTTTGTACAAACAGGGCCGATAAAAAAAAGTCGCGTATATTGCGTATTTTGAAGTCGGTATTTTCAGTTTTTTCAACTATAATTATTATACCTATACATTGTTATGTCAATTGTCAACGTCAGTATTTAATATATTTACGACAATATTATTAAGACAATTTGTCTACGTTCCATGCTAGCGTGTTTTATTATCAACTTGGTATATTATAAAATCACTACCACCAAACTGCTAAGAGTGATAACGACTAAGAAGAACAATACGAGTATTGTAGGTACAATGGTAATTTTTTGATCATATATTTCGCTATGATATGCTATAACTTATTTTCTTACTTATTTTAGGGGTCCGGTTTCCGGAAGCACTTCGAGCCATTGGGCCCTTTTAAACTTTGATATGCTATAAACATTAAGGTCGAGATTAAAGCGTACAGCTGTCTCTCTCGCGCATCACATCATCTTTAAACATATAAAATCATTGAGTAGGAATATTAAAAAAGTTAGAGCTAAAATTGTTTATTTAGAGAGGAGAAACATTTAAGAAAAAGTTTTAATCAGATATCATTGATACTGACGACGGAATTGGAAAAAAACAAGTATTTTCTTATTCCTCAACCAATTTAAAAGATATCGAAGAAAAACTTGTTTTTAAATACTTCTGTCTAAAAAAACAAATTTAGCTCTCACATTTCTAATATCCCTATTCAATGATTTTATAAGTTCAAAATGATTGCGATGCGCGAGAGAGATAGCTGCGCGCGTTGAGAGAATCCTTACTTATGTAATTGTTGTGTTATTGAAATCTATGTACATTGTACGTGTTAGTGAGTAAGCACCCGCGCCGCGGTGAGAAGGATCCCTAATTGCTAAGACGACCGTTAATTAATCTCGGCGTTAATTAACGGACTCATAGAATCAAGAAAGGTGGTGTTCAGCCTCGTTTCATGTCAGATGACCATGATAGATTATACTTTACCTTACGCTAAATATAACGTCTAAGAACACGCAAAATTTGCCCCTTTTCTATGTTAATATGCCTTGTATAGCTTGTGATTTAACAGACGAAAGATTATAGTTTAAAAACTGACAAAACCGACTTCAAAATACGCAATTCGGATTACTTGGACCACGTTTTTTCAGTAATTTTGTTATAAAAATCAATACTTTGGTTTTATAACTAATAAAAATAGTAGGTACTCCTACTGAACCAATTTCGATAAAATTTATATGGGACCACCTCTGGGGTATTACCTACCAAACAAAACAGAATCATGCGGAGTAATCGCTGAAAAAACATACAGTCGAATTGAGAACCTCCTTCTTTTTGGATGTCGGTAAAAAATTATGGTCATTCCAAGCTGTGTGTTCACCACTAGGTACTACTACTGAATAGGACAATAACGTTATTCAATATGTTAGATGAGGTGGGAGTGAACTTCGAAAAGTATATCTCATTGACTGCCATGATGAGGCTTTTATTAGGTGAATCCGTGATTAATGGGCTTCGTGAATATATAAGATTGACTGCGCAAATCCTGGAGCGTTTCTTGTGGGAGCCAATTTTCTTATTGATTTTTTTGACCTGTGATAGCTACTTAATATAACTATACTTATATACCTAGATATAACCACCGAACATAATGGAAACTATACCAGAAGATAGTTTAATTAATATATATCTCTATATATATAAAAATCAATTACTGTTCGTTTGTCTCGCTAAAACTCGAGAACGGCTGGGCCGATTTAGCTGATTTTGGTTTTGAAATTTTTGTCGTAGTCCAGGGAAGGTTTAAACGTTGAGAAAATATCGGGTCCGCTCATTGATAGGTGATACGAAGTACGGGTCATCTAGTCTTAAATAAAAATAGGGTTGCATGACTTCAGCTTGACATATTTAAAGTATCCTAAGTACTGATTGGTATATGCGGGTTCAAGTCCCGTCGGGTGTTAAAAATCTTTGTACAAATCTGCGAGCATTTATAAAACAATCATTTAAAAATATTGAATAGTTAATACCTACCTTGTTTTTCATAATATGTTTTAATTAAGAACATACTATAAAAACGCCTATATATGTTTTTGTAATTATTCATTTGAAAAAATCGGTTCATCTGTTTGGGAGATATAAGGACATAGACAAGCGAACAGATGTCATACATAGAATACTTATAAATCACTACGTCGAGGATCCAATTTACTGGTGGCTTGATAAACTACAAGATTTAAGCCAGGGCCGTAGCCAGGAATTCATTTCGGGGGGAGGGGGGGGGGGGGGGGGGGCTCAGCAATGATGGACAAAGGACATGGGCATAGCTTATATTCTTATAGCGCGGGGGGGGGGGGGACTGCTGGTTTGAACCCCCCCCCCCCGCCTACGGCCTTTATTTAAGCCATCTAGTAAGTGTGCATCTATTTGAATGCCATCCCGGCTATGTGCGCTATCGGTCTATATAGCTAACTTTCATTATACCGGCAAAGCCACAATACAAACTATTGTTTACTAATTATCGTTACGGGAAAATTATTTTATGACCTAACCTTTCGAACACTTTGCAGTGTCCGTGGTCACAGGTGAGATTAGATGATAGTTGTCTTTTTTATTGTGTAAATATTAAAATACTAACGCCTATTATTTTTATGCTATGCACGCAGAAGTCGCTCACGGTTGCAGATCTATGTTGAGGTTGAGATTTTATTGAATTGCGCGATAAATCCGTTAAAATTTGTTTCATTTCAACTCGCTCACTCATTTCAACATTTTCAACTAATTTCCGCTTAGTTCATGAAGGAGGAAATTAGTGCCAACTGAGGTAACGACTCAATTGCCAAGTTCAGATTACGGTGTTTCAATCGATTTCGGTCTCATAGCTCAGTTGGTAGTATGTTTGCATTCTAAGCTGTATGTCCTCGGCCACACCGTCGCTTAACATCAGGCGAGTTGGTGGTCAATCGTAGATCTATAGTGTATAAAAAAAAATGACTGGGTTCGATCTCCACCAAGACAAATATTTGTGTGATGAGCATGGATGCTTGTTTTTTTAAGTATACTTGACGAGTGACCATAGACTTCTATAGATACCCCGAGTGCATGTACCTAGCGTGTAAATAGTACGATAAAAAATCACAGTTGACGACCTAAGATTTATTTAATTTTAGGTGATATATACTTCCGATTCGATATTTTGTCAACTAGTTACTAGCGTACAAGCGCGCGGATGCATTGGGTTGAATAGATTTTGCGCGGATGGAACATTCCATCACAAAATTGTTTGTGTGACGTCACAGTCGATACCAAAAATGGGGCACGCAAGGTTTTCATATAAATGAAGTCGCATTTCTACTATGTCGAACCGAACAAAAGTCTCTGCATAACTAGCAAAATGTTCTTTTTACTCTCCTTATCTTTGTTTTTATTCGCGTATAGGTAATCTGTACGAGTCTTGATAAACAGATGTTACTTTTATAGATAGTTTTAGTTTTATCGTCGAGGATTTTTGACGGAAGTTTTCTGTGGCGTAGTTTATTGAAGGAACAATCCTTTAATAAACTACGCCACAACAAACTATAATATTCCCTAGAAACTTTTGGTACCTAATTCTTTACCAATATTATGATAGCGAAATAGCAATATCATAATTTATTAAATTCATTTTACAGCTATCATTACAGGATTACCTAATACAATAGTGCAAGTCATCTTATTTAAAATATACAAATTATCAATCATTCAGTCTTAGTTAAAAAATATACAGATCTGACAAATATTATGACCTTATTACAAATAAATTATACATTAGTTACTATACGTTCTAAAATTAGATTCAATTAATTCATTATTTATACATTAATTCATAATTGTAATATAATTACTTTAAAAAAAACTACGTCTCATCATTCAACAATCAGTAACGATCAAATCACATTGTAACATACATAAAAAAATATTGCTTGTTTAAATTCTACTAGAGAACATGTAAATATATCTATTTTGTCTGCAACTCGATTTAGTGCTTTCAACATCCGAACTAACGGCGTCTTAGCTAGTAATTGAGTTCTAGCGATAATAATGTAATATATGATAGTAGATAGCAATATAATAATCTCGTAGATCTCGTAGAGCAATAAAGTGAAAGTAAAACAGACAAATAGAGTAACTATTTGTCTGTTTGTGATCTTTTCACGACTAAGCAGCTGAACCGATTGTTATGAAATTTTGAACAGATATAGCCGAAGACGGAGATGAACATAGGCTGTTACTAATTTATCATGTTACTGTTATTTAGATAACATAGGTTGATGAACATGACCGTGGCTGCTACACCTTGAAAATACGAAACATTTACAAATTATGTAGACAGCACAAAAATTACACACATCTGGCGGGATTTGAACCCGCACACCCTAATCAGTACTTGGGAGTCTTAGGAGTGTAATTCGATTGTCACGTGGGATGTAAACTTCTGAACAGTATTTTTGCTTAAACCAATCAAGCGTTGGTGGCGCCACCCGAAACACACGACCTGGACTTGTTGTACAGGACCTGTACCACAAGCGTTCAAGCAGTCTTATTTCAATATTACTTTGACTTTTGTCTCGCTCTTTGTACAGTTGAGATAGCAAGACAAAGGTCAAAGTAATATTGAAATAAGATTGCTATTACCATTGTGGTAACCCCACAGTCAAGGCCGTAGACAAGAATTAATTTCAGGGGGGGTTGGATGGTGTGGAATGGAATGGAATGGGTATAGCCATAGCTCATAGCTTTCCTCATGAGGGGGGGGGGAAGGATTTTTGATAATGGCCGGGATATTTCGGGGGGGGGGGGGGGTTTGAATCCCCAACCATGCCCCCTCCCCCCCCCCCTCCGCCCCTCCCCCCTCACCCCCTGTCTACGGCCTTGCCCACAGTACGTGTATAGGTCGTTATATAGTCTGACGAGACACGTCTGTAAACATGCGATACTTTTGAAGTGTTTTTCCACACTTAAGTATTTACAAATTTTATAGACAGTTCGAAAAACTAACTATGCACTTAAGTGTAGAAAAACACTTGTATAATATCGAATATGAACTATTTGTTTTAGGAAGTGGTAACAAAGGTTTGAACGGCCAATATTAATATCGGGAACCAATAAGTTTTCCAATAATTTCTCAAGTATCTATAAGTATCGAAGGAGTAATTGACTCTGAGCCTTTTTGTTTGGCAAACAACGCCTAGTTCAATGAGGGTCGCGGCGTAGTGTTATTATAGGCAGCCAATTCCGGGAACCCACGCAATCTCTAAAAATTGGTTTAAAATCCGCAAGAGGAAAATAATAAGTAGGTACTTACTTACTAGTAGCGAATTTTACCAGCTGTATCTAATTATGCGTAGGTATAATTAGTAGTAAGTAAGTAGTATTAGTTTAAGTAGGTCACCGCCACCCCGTTGGGGGGGGATTGGCATTACTAGTTAATATTATAAAAAAATATGAATTGTAGGTACAGTCAAAAGCATGAAGCTTTACACTTGTAGCGAGTCTTTGCCTATATAGCTATTGTAATAAGAATAGTTCCAACTTTAATGTGTAACGCTTCAAGACCTCGTGGCGACGCCCTTGAGTAGGTATACATAACACGTTTTATGAGTAGAGCACTAACCATCTTACATAAAGGCATATTAAAATCTCATTCACTGAATAAGGATTTGTCACTTTCTATCATTCAGGAAGTGTTACGCGCGAAAACGGAACAAAACACAGTTTAACTAATATGAGCTTATTTAGCGTTTATAAGACAGACGGTAAAAAGTTTTAAGAAATCATTGTTAGGTATATTTTTTTAAATAAAATTGATATAATTACGTTAATCTATTCGTTAGACAGCGAAATGAAGTATTGAATTCACTTTGAGCGAAATTCTCTTTGGCCATATGGAATATTTTAGTAACGACGATTGGTATTAAAACTATCTAATAAATAGTGATAACACAGACTTTTAACCGACGAAAAAACGGAGAAGGTTCTCAAGTCGACGCGTATATATATATATATATATATGTTTTATGTATGACCACGGATAACTTTTTTGACTTCTATGATGACCGTAAGTAATTTTCATTGATTAATAAATGCTTATGCATAGAAAGTTTATTTTAGAATACCTTGTTTTGAGAACGGAGTAAATACCTATATTGTGAACAATTTTCTTATTGGTTAAGGTGCGGTAGTTTTTCCTACCCGAATGAATTCGGGGATGACGTCTATAGTTTTTATAGTCATCAGATATATCAGTAAACTATCTATACACTAAATACACTTGACAGTTTGTCGATAACAATATCTACCTATCCAAAAATAGGAGCTTGTAAATTAAGGCTATTCTTACATTACGATACTTTTATATGACGCCATCCTCGAATAAGAGTCGCCTATGAGTATACCTCATATACTTAAGTACATTTGTATGGTGAGTGGCACACCGGTATGGTACTAGTCTCGCGATACTGCATGTCAGTCCCGTGTGTCGCGTCACGTATCAGTCTCAACAAAATGGCTACGGAACAGCTGTTGAATATTAAATTCATTAAAAAAATTCGAAATGGGAATACAATTTTATTTTTCAGTAGCATTAAGTGTGAGCCCTGATTAGCGAACAAGTATTTTACGGGTACGCGACTGAAATATCGTGTTGTTCGAGTATCATAATGTATGAAGTGTCTAAGTCTTATATCTAAAAATACTTCAAACAGTTAAACATTTAGAGCCCACAATACGGCCGCGTGATTTCGACGAAATTTTGATGTTTTAATGAAATATTGTCGACAGAACGTAGGGAAGATAAAATCTGATTTATTTATAGGTGCGGGTGTTAACTCTAGTATCTATAAACAGGTTGTAAACTTGGTGAAAACGTGTTGGTGCAAAGAATACTTAATAGTACAGTTACAGACTCACTAAGTAGCACGCGACACCTTTTTTTTAGATAACCTACTAACGCCACCCTACTCTTTGCTCTGGAAACATTTAATTGAAAAGCAACATTTGCTTCAATTCAATAAATTGCCAGTAAGATTGCACAGACGGTAAAATAAAGTAATTATCAAACATTTAGTTTAGAGAATAGTCTTGTTATATATTTTTGCTATTGTCTCTTCGCGCTACACTAACGAAATGTCACGTGATGGAATGTCACAGTTTCTTAGCATTTCGAAGCGTAATCGTTTATAGAAATAGTAGTCACTCGTTTAAGCCTGTTGATTTTAGTAGTAAAATTGTAGTGTTTTCGGGTGAATCATAGTTAGGCGAGGTCCGTCGAACCGCAGGCGAAATTTATGCAGATTGAATTGTAAATATTTGAATTGTAAAAGGTTAACGTTCTGGAATGAATAGGGCCCTCCACAAGTCTATCGAGGTAACAGGTTTTTATCGAAAAACAGTTTAATTTATTGACAAATAAATTTAAAAAGCGATAAAATTGCGTATCGAACATTGTGTAGAATGCCCACGTCGAGGCTATGCATATACCATTTTTAGCAAGTATCATAAAATCAGTTATGCCAATGCCTATGAAATTGTGCCATATTTTGCTTAGATACAGTGTGTAGCAACGGGCTGAGTGACGTATCTAGCCTTAAAAGTTGCTTCACTAAACTTGGTGACTCGCTTTCTAAGCTTATTATTTCTATGTGTATTATGTATTGTATGACATGTATTTTAAAAATAACAACACTGGGTTTGTAACTGTGTATAGAAATCCAGCTTTAGTCCTTAGGCAGATTTCACGGAAATAATCTTATTTTTGCTGTAATGTAACCCACAGTTTAACCAGCGTAATGAGGATAATGGTAATAAGTAATGTAGCCTATGTGCGTCAGGTTTTCAGATATCTCTAAATCAAATTTCATAACAATCGGTTGCCCCGTTTGATCATGGGACGGGTTTGAATAACAAATAGACAAAAACCGAGATCTATCTCGCTCACACAAAAAAAGAAAGAAAGAAAGATAAATAGAAAGAAAATTTTCTGAAAGGTAAATTTCACTATAGTGAAATTTGGATTTTTTTTAGGATTTTTTATCCTACAGCGCAAGAAGGAAGCTTATGTTAAAGTGTATGTATGTACTCGTATATTACCTCCTACAGCCTAAAAGACTTAACCGATTTTTTTACAAGTGCCTAGAAATGTAGTTCAATTCATCTTCATAGGCCACAATATGTTTCATAGGCTACAATTTTTGTAATAATAGATAATTATAAAACAAAAGTAATAAATGTAACCTCAAACGAACATTTTGCAACAAATATTTAATACACGAAACACACGAAATATTCCGTAGAATGTTCATTTGAATGAATCATACGGAAGATTTGTGCATAATTTCTCACAAAAACGTACACTCACTATCATATCACGCAATTTAAATAAAAACTACAGGTCAGTCACGTCTGTTTTGAGTAAAAATATCCAGTTATAGCTTCAACCGCATGCGGCGGTTTTTTTTTTTTAGTTTCCAGAATAGTAGAATCATATCACGCGCAAGTTAAGCGTAAGTTGCACTACGAAAGTAGCTCTTATGCAGTCGGGTATTTTGTTTTTCTTTTACCACAAATACTCTTGTTTCTTAAGGTTTTCACCGTGTCAGGGCCCTTATTCCGTATGACCATCGGCCGCGCTCACGTACGTGATGTGCGTGCATTGACAATGAAAATTAGCCTTTAAGTTTAAGAAGCCAAAGTCAAATTTTCATTGTAAACGCACAACGTCAAATTCACGTTGGCCGATGGTCATACGGAATAAGGGCCCAGGTCTTCGGGAAAATTCCCGTGTCAACAACGCGTGAACATTGTCGTAAATATCAATTATGCCCGAAGGACTAGCCATTTTATTGTCCCATAAAATTTCTTTGTACAACTGGAAACGACCCAATAAAACCAAAATAATTAATGGTTCCTTATCGCCCGAATTACCGTGTATCTCCTTTATTCTTAACATGTCACGAGAGTGTCTAATTTTTATCCTACTATGAAAAAGGAAAGTTATGCTTTTATCAGTTTTTTAAGAATGGAAGTAGGCTGAATTTGATTGGGGGTATGTGGCTCAGTTGGTAGTAAGTCTGCCTTCTAAGCTGTAGGTTGTTGGATCGATTCCCGTCCAGGACAAAGATAATTTGTGTGATGACAGATGACTATCACACAAATTATATATCATATTTCTAAATAAGTCTGTATTTAAAAAAAAGTATACCTACAAGTAAGTTTGTATTGTATCAACTATCTCGTTCCGGTAGTACAAGTTTTGATTCGTTTGGGGCTAGATGGTGTTGCGTGAAAGTAAGTATCAACCGATATTTAACTGTTTTATTTTACATCATTATTTTTGGTTAATTCTCAGCCAATACTTCAAAACCTAGAAATTAATATCGGTGAGTTCATAATTATAGTGTAAGCAATATTATAGTGCTTAATCTTTCGGCTTGTAATTACATACGAATATGTAGATCAAACTCCACTATCATAATAATCTAATACATTAAACATCCACTTTCATGGCACATCAGAATAATACATTATTTATAATTATTATAGTTCAAAAAACTGAACCAAACTACTTCAATATAGTTAAAAAAACTGAAAAACCGACTTCGCATTCGAGATCGCATCGACAAAAATCGAATGCGCAATTTGGTTTTAAAAACCATAATATGGTTTGATGTAATTTCTATGGACCAATCTGAAAGTATATCTTTTCTAACAATAAAGTTCTTGAGTTCATAAACCACGGAATTATGCAAAGACATCAAAGAGTTATGTGGTAACAAACGAAAACAATTGTGAACAAACAAATTTGTTTATGTTGTGAACAACATAAACAAATTTAGTACGTAGGTAGATTCAGGGACGATAAAATTGATCTGGGCAGGTTTCATTTTAATGAACCCTGGGTTTGCTCGAATTTTCAGTCATAAAAATAGAAATACTCAGCAGTGGGTACAAAATGGTTAAAAATGACTGTGATATATTAAACTTATTCTGTTGCTAACCATATTTATGCTGTGCCGTATTTTCATTATACACAAAGCATTGTAACGTCGTTAATCCAGGCTTCCGCTGAAACATCAGGGATAGTGGTGAAGTACTTACTTTGAAGGGATCCATGACTGACGACTAAATATTTGCAGAGCGTTTCCGCTTCCCGTTAAACAAAACAGGCGAGATTTATTAGTTACATGTTTATACACAGTTTGGATGATTAATTCCTGCCATTAACAGAGATTCTGTAACATTACAAAACGCTTAAAGTTACTGTCTGTCTGTACTGTCTTTAACTGACTTCAGGAAAGAAGATTCTGTTTGATTTTTTTTAATATATGTTCTCAAATTTCTCAATCAATTGTAGTTTGGTAGGTATTGAGTTTTTTTTGCGTTGAATTCAATATATTTTTGCGATAGATAAGAGTTTATCGATTGTGCTTCAGCTAGTGTAGAAACCATCTCCAATAATATGATTATTTCTTGAGTGTGCTGAATTGAAGTCGATTGTCTCAGTTTTTTAAACTATAATAATTATTTTTGGTAATTAAACACCCGTAGGTCGTTCCGAGCTAAGACTGGTATGTAGGCTTAAATAATGATTTCAGAAGATCATGTCTATAATTGGAACATCATCATCATGTCAACCAAAAGAAGTTCACTGCCAGACATAGTAGGCCTTCCCTCATAGATTTCTGAAAAGACGGGTAGGCAGTGGCGACTGTCCACTTTTCTCCTGGATCATCATCTCAGCCATAAGAAGTCCACTGCTGGACATAGGCCTCCCCCATGGATTTCCAGAAAGACCGGTTGGAAGCGGCTTGCATCCAGCGTCATCCTGCCACTTGTATGATATCTTCTGTCCACCTTGTGGCTGGTCTTCCTACGCTACGCTTGCCGGTTCTCCTGTATAAGATGATGATAATGAACACGCAGTATTCAACCAGCTTCCAAGCGATTTTTTTGGTAAGAATGTTGTGATTACAAAAGTTTACGAAATTCTGGCGGTAAATGTTCCTGCAGAAAACTTCTCTTTAAATTCGCCTTCTTCAAAATTTTCTAGCCAAGGTCTTGCTCAGTGGTAACACGTTGAGTGCATAATTTTACTAAACATAAAATAAATATCAGATGGTACCTAAATGGCGCCTCAGTAAACTTATTTTAGAGTAATGCCATCTCATTTCTTTTTCTCGTTTGTATTGTGAGCATTTTTTGTTAAATACATACAATATTGAGGTTCTGAAAACGGAGTCAAATGAAATTTGTAACTTTTGATTTTCTACTTCGAAGTATTATGAAATTAAAATGGTTCTTTTGAATATATTCAATTGCATTTGGGGTACAGTTGAGTTATATGCCCACTAAAACCTCCTCGGTGGCTAGCTTCTGCGTTTTGATGGAAAAGCACCGGAATCATCTCCAAGGGACCGTACCGATGCCTCCCTGACTTCAGCCTGATGCAACACTCCCGATTTTTTTCTTTTTCCATTCTTCTACAACGATACAGGCCACATGATATCGTTCTCTTCTCTAGGGTCGTATATGCGGGTTGTGAGACCTCCAAGTCTGACCACCCACAAGCCCAAGACTTCTTTTTGTCGTTTTACGACAGATAGAGGGTTTTATTTTCTAAGTTTCGGCCCTAGTGTTAACCGCTGGAAGACTTCCGATTGTTGTTTTTAAGAACAAACAACAGGATCTACAATTTAACGTGTCATCCGACCCACGGTAGCTCTAAAAAATAAATGCCACACACGGTCATCCATCCGAAGACTGACCGGTCCGTCCGTTGCCTAACATGATCATTCGAGATCATTCGTGATCGTTCGAGAACACCTAGTCAAACAACGCCACGAGCACTACAAAATAGTGATGACTCATTATTTCATTTTGTAACTTTGTAACCAGGTAGTTACCGACCAAAAAAGAGAAATAACATCGTTTCTTTAGCCCTTTGCAATTATTTAACTTGTAAAGTTAGTTATTCTACCTTCGGTCTACCTTTGAGACAGCCAACGTTATTCTCCAAAGAAAATTTGAAATATTTACCTTTTAGTTGAACTGTGGTTACTTTGTACCAGAATCTCCCAATAGCTTTTCCAATATTCGAAAATTTCCATATAAAAGATAACTTTCATGTTTACCTTGTTCGAAAAATAATACGAAATTTATGTGCTTTTTTCTTTTTTGTAGTAGGTATAATTAATTCGTTTTTAACATTAAAATGAATCAAACCGCGTAATTAAAGAATATTTATAGATATTAGGATTAAAACTAATAATATTATAAAAGCAAAAGTAACAGTCTGTCGTCTGTCTCTTTGTTGTTCAGCCGATTGTTTCAGCCGTTTAGCCGTAAAGAGCTACTTTACGGCTAAGCGGCTGAAACAATCGTGATGAAATTTGGCACAGAGACTTTTTATGATCTGGAAAAAGACTTTTGTCTAGATAATAATATATAGATAGGGGTTTGTCGGGTAACAACAACAAAACAAACAAATCAATCAATGAATCTTGCAAGCGCAAAGTGCCTACAATTAAGTACATTAAAAATACTTACAAAACTTATCTTTTTATCGTGTAGCTCCCATTTCTTCTCGGGTGCGGCAAAGTATAGAAGTATATTAGTAGGTACTTACCCTAAAAAAAAAAACATCATTTTATTTTATCACTGTCTGCGTGATTAAGATTGGGCTCAAATGGTGCAGCTATCGCTCTCGCACATCACAACATTTTTATAGTGTGGATATTAGAAAAGTGAGACATTGTTTTGGTTATTTAGATAGGAAAAACGATTTAAAAAATATATTTTCTTTGATATCTTTAACTGAGGAGTAGCAAAATATATGTATGTTTTTTCTGAATAAATATCTGAATAAATTTATATATTTTTATAAATATATCTTGTATCTGAGTTATTCTGAATAAACAAAATCGTGTCTCACTTTTGTGACATTTCTACTCATGTTTTTTTTTTTTTATCAGCCCTGTTTTGTACAAACTGTCCCACTGCTGGGAACAGGCCATCTTCTCATTGTGAGAAGGGTTAGGCCAAGTGCGGGTTGGCAGACTTCACACAACTTCAACATCATTGAGAACTCTCAGACATGTAGGTTTCCTCACGATGTTTTCCTTCACCGTTTAAAGTTGGCGGCAATCAACAATACGCACATAACTTCGAAAAGACAGAGGTGCGTGCCGTGGGATTCAAGCCCAGGACCTTACCCAGGACCCAGGACCTCATGATTTTATATGTTTAAAAATGTTGCGATGTGCGAAAGAGATAGCTGAGCGCTTTGAGCCAATCCTGTACCAAATTATAGTTTTCTAGTACTGATACTATTCTAGCAAAACCTAGGAATAATAATAATATTAACTACATTTCAAGATCATCTTCAGAATTGTTCATGCCTTGCAGGAAAATTTGCGGGCACAATTATTCATAGTCTTCATAAAGAGATCCAAAATAGAATAGAAGAAGGCCGTCAATTTCTACACTTCGAGTCACAATTTGCACGATTGGTTAGGTATAATTAATCTTTTAAAGCTCATAAAAACAAAATAACAACAATTTTCTTAACGTCATGATTTATTTCGAAAAGTTTTACAAACGATGCTGCTGACTCACATTTCAAACAAAAACATCAATTTTATTCAGACAGTATTTTATATCGCTTATGGATCAACTTTCACAGATTTTAATAAGATTCGGGGTTTATTTGATTTTGGAGTTGATGGGTTTTATTAAAAGATTTTTTTTTAAAATAAACATGAAACGTTTTCGTTAGTGACTGCATTTGGAAACTGCTGAGCCGAATTGGCAACTTTTTTATATCATAATATCAAATCCAAATAAGGATTTCAGATGAAAATGGAATTTATTGAAAGAAAATTTGAAAAAAGCTATTTTTAATGGAATTTTTTATCTTAATCATTTAGCGTGTATTTTGGGGGGGAATAATATTTAATTTATAGAATAATATTTGACAAATTTTATTCTAATTTCGTGAACGTATGAATTACTCAGTAAAAAAATTTACATTTTACTAGCGTATAACGATTTTTGTTGTAAATTATTCTGAATTTGAGACGCGTAATAAAGATTAATAAATTTCTGTGAGCTTCTAGCTTTTATATTAGTTCGCATGCCACTGAAAACTAATGCTTAACGTACGGGGTACGAATAATTAAGATACGAGATAAATCTTAAGAAAAAAACGAATAAAAACAAAATTTTACGTTTGATTTGCCACTAATTTTGTAAGCAAACCACGATTTATTAGCACATTTCGATATTTTGTGAAGTTACCGTGTTTTTTTAGCTTCTATTTTTATGGAATAGGTATTTGATTTTGACACGACTACAGTATTAATTAAGGCCTTTATAAAAGTTGTAGTCTTTTACTGTTATTTTATTGGCTCGTAAATATTTGTTTTGACACGATCACTCGGATGGAGTCTTACAGAAGCTCATAATATTACCAGTAATATGACCTAGAGCAAGTGCATGTCAGCCAAATTACTCCACAATTTTAAGGAATGTCCGACAATTGCAACAGCATCGCTATTTTGAAATGATTTCACTACAACTGAGCGCACGCACAGATAATCTTCAATTCGAGAGCATACACGATTATCTTATTAGTAAAGTAACTCTATGAGTACGTCACAAAATCACTTTATACTAATAAATAACACTTGAAGGTCTATTATATAGTTTTATTCTAAACTTTCAGGTAAAATGTGGTCTCACTGACAGCGCACGTATTGGGGGCGCCACTGTGCGTACACTGCACCCCCCTCTTCGAATGGAAGTGCAAGAGGAGCAGGTGGGAACCCTGTTCAGTCTGCTAGCACAACTACTGGATGTGCCGCGACGCGCCACGCCGTTCATGCCCATCATTTCTGTAATAGAAAAAGTAAACCTCAGTCCAAAGCCTGTAATATCTCGTTCATGTGCAAATTAATGTTATGTTTTATAGGCAACCTACATTTTCAGTATTTTTGAAGTGAAAACTTCTTTAGCGGCGTTGTGAATTTTTTGGATGGGTAACAAATGTTAAACTCGCGTTAGATCGTCAGATTAAAATTCGTAAGACGGAAAATTCGTAAGAAGGACGGATTATTTTAGTCAGAATCCTATTCTAACATTCTGCATTTAAAGTTCATTATTGTATGTACAAGTTTGTATTTCTAGCATGACGTCATTATTTTAGTCAGAAACCTATTCTAACGTTCTGCATTTAAAGTTCATTATTGTACCTATGTACAAGCTTGTCCTTCTAGCATGACGTAATTTCGTTGCGCCGAATGCTTATTTTCGACACATGCACGTAACACTCGTTAGCTCAGTAGGTTAGAGTACCGATATAGATTTCAATTTGTCCATCGGAGGGCGGAGGTTCAAATCCTTCACGAGTCGGTCTTTTTGCTATTTCATTTTTTAGTTTTCACTTCTGCCGGCACTCCCGGAGTGCAACCCGTTGTTTTTTTTTAAATAAACAGCACATTGTTTTGCCTCTAAGTGCACAATACTACCTTGCCTAATACTACTATTGTTTTCTTTGTAATTGTTTTTTTTTTTATACTAAAACCCTACACCGACTATCGAGTATTACACCAAACTTTTAGGCTATACATAAAATAATATTAACAGGAAAAATATAAGCTGACATACATATAGTTATTACTAATAATAAAACTAGTAGTAGTGTAATAAAACTAGTGGAGTATTTAAGAATAAAGCTTAATAGATTCCATTCCTTCAAATTATTGTTGTCCCTATTTATTTAGAAGCAAATAATTTGAGTGAAATCGAACCGCGAAGCAGGTAAATTGAAGAATGCCTTAAAATCTAATGAAATCATCAATTACATTTAACTTTTAAAAATTAAAGACTAAATGCCTTTAAAACTTTTAAAATTGAAGTCTAACAGACTGAAAGCAATTAAATTTAATGTCTACGAGAGCGTTAAAGAAATATCCTTTTATAAGATATTTTTTGTCACGCTTAGGTAATTTGTCTTCTTTGCGAATAAATCATAGAATAAAAGGCTAGAAAATAATATAACCATATTTGTTATGGGCCTACAATGATTCGCATTCTTATTGTGCGTGTGGAATGGAATCAATCAAGGTTGCCATATTTCAAGTTCTTCAATTCAAATTCTGAAACTTCAAGATAAATTATCTCGAGATTTCAAAATTTTTACGTTCCATCTTAACAAGTGTGCGACTGCGTGGCAAACCTCAAGTAAAGTAATCGCCCTTATTAATTAATTAATTTTAAGAAAAACAAAATACCCGACCGTAGAAATGCGGTACTTGCAGTTTAAGATTTCGTTACGCTTGGGACGGTGTCGAATGAGTTTTTTGTGAAAAAGAAAAATAAAAATAAGATGGGAAAATAAAAGATTATAAATACGAATTCTATGGAACAATTCTAGTAAAATAATTTATTTATTACGAAAAAGTTCGTTGGAAAATATGAAAAAATGCAAAAATGATAACAGGCACTTAGACAATAATGACTAATCTAACGACATCTCACACATCAAAATCAGTCAAGCCATGTAGGCTGTAGGAGGTAATACAAAAAAAAACATATACATACATACACTCGAAAAGCATGACCTTAATTCTTACGCAGTCGGGTAAAAACCAAAGTACTTTACCGCTTTTAATACAATTCTATTTGACCAATATGTAAGTATAATCTTTCACAAACAAAAAACATTTTTCCTAATTCGTTTATAACTAATGGAGTTATACTGTAGTAACAAAAATACAACCAATCTGAGAATTACCTCCGTTTTAAAGTCGGTTAAAAAATAAGAACCATCATTGGTCTTGAAGAAAAACATCAAGCATACGACATCACTTATGTAGGTACTTAACCGTAATATAAGCTCGAATTACGATAGTTTAAAAGTATCAGTTGCTTTTTACGAATAAAAAAATTCTCAAGATTTTTATATTTGTCGTCTGGTAGCCCTACATGAAATGGATCAAGATTAACTGGATTTGCTACCAAAAATAAATGCTTTCGCCAAGAAACAGACCCGTTGATTCTTCAAAGGTACACTTATAAGGTGGAATGATTGATATTCGTTCCTGAGTAATCTACTATAGAAAAGGCATCCGTTTCTCGCGTCATTTTATCCACCTTTGATACATGATATTTATTTTACTGAACACAAATAGAAAGGGGTTGCCCGTGTCACACGTTATGCATGTTAATTACTTTATCATGAATATTCTGTTTGATCGTGTCTGAATAGTGATATTTACTTAAAAGAATAGAGAGATAAGAGGTCGCTCTCGTGTTGACCACTAGGCAATTTAAATTCGACTACAGTCTGTTCTGTACTAAAGAACTATAACGCCGCTAGTAGCTTTTAGTGAACGCGCAGCACACCTCTCGACACCCTTAGCCATCCACGGCAATGTTGCTTCTCCGGCACTAATATGCGGCACCACTATTTTGTGGGTGTCGAGTCATTACGTGTCTCAACATTTTTGTATGCGACGAAATTTCGTCGTATACACCATAATCGCATACACGTTTTCTCATTCTGATGCTCCCACACAGAATTACCTTATCTTAATTACCTAATGTGTAGGAGCATCATCCAATAAACTAGTTTTCTAAGTCAGAACTATTTCATCTCTATGGTCCAGATTTGTTAAATTCCATATAGTTCGATCATCTAACCACATACCAAAAAACTGTATTTTTTTATTTTATTATATGTAAAGGGCCTCTCAGTGTTGGCTTCGGCTTCAGACCGGGCTGCAATCCGAGATTGAATATATATACCAAGCGTAACGACATCGTAAGTTGGACTGCAAACACTGCTTTTCAGCAGTCGGGTATTTGTTTTTTTTTAATATAGATACTGTTGGTGTAATATTTTACAAAGCTAGCAGCTTTTAGCCAAACATAACTAACACTGAGTAGAAGATACACAGTAATACACATCCATAATTCATTCTCTGTTATGATCTGGTTCTTTCATCCTCATTTAGGATTAGGTACGAAACATGGCTCCTAAATCTATTGTACACTACACATACTTTCTTCTAAGCTGTAGATTTTATATATAAATACACAGCTTTTATGAAATTTTGATTCATAACAAGAGCAATTATTAAGCCGATTACAAAGTTTTGCTTTAACAAGATAATTAATTTATTCATGCTTGTGTACCCTAGTCAATGTTATTATAATTTAACAGAGATGTTGTTAAATATAACTGATATTAAAATTAATTGACTGTTATTTAAGTATAGAATTAACATTTTAAAAAGTGCCAATCTGAAATTTAAATGTCCTTACTTATTTGCAAGTATTTCGTATAATCTATTTATGAAAGTATAAATTAGTTATTTATAGACTGCTATACCTACGCAGTTAACTACGTAAATAGAAACTTTCACGCAAGTGCCGACTACAACAACAAAGTCATAATTTATGCGAGAAACATAAATAACATTTTTTATAAAAACTGCTTCGATGATAGGTTTTAAGAAAATACACTAAATACTGAAACATCCGATTTCAAAATACGTAATATCATTTACTTGGATGACATATTTTTTCCAGTTATTTCCAAAGTCAAAAATGTGCCGAAATTTCTATGGGACAAAAAAAAACATAACCGAATCAATAACCTCTCCTTTTTTGAAGTCGGTAAAAATACAAAATTAAATAGCAAATAATATATGAACGAAGGTATCTGTAGATAGGTTACCTTCATGTATTTCGGATTATAATCCGTAATTCATTTCATTTCACTTGAATCTCACTTGCCCGAATCCGTTTTATAGAACTGCCTGATTCCAGACTGATGTTTTAATTGACACGAGTTTCTGATTCCATAAGTTTCTTAGTGTTACATTTGCCCCAACAGTTGTTATAGGTCAGGTTCGTTAGGTTTCTGTTTTATTATATCTAGAAGCCGTTTTAATTACAAAGGTTCGGTTATCAAATATATCAATTAATAGGTTAGGTGTGTTAGGTTTCTTTTTATTATACACATAAACTTTCGTATTACAAAGATTCGGTTATAAGATGAATTGTCAAATGAGCTTTCGTAATTTTGATAAAGTGTCATTAGAAAAAAATATCGTTTTCGGGAAAATGATATTCAGTTTTTCTCAATTCGGATTATAGATAGGTAACCATGAAAGAAGATTAAAAATAAGTATGTTCGTATAGACTGAGTGGCTAGCCCTATTGTCATAGTAACTAAGCCGCCGGAAGGCCTCTGCCCTGAAATAAGAATGTCTGATATGGACAGATGATTTGTTTACCATTTACCTGACATGGGCATCCCGTCTGCCCCACTTGAGCGGTGTCGCGATGGGGTGTCGGACCGAGTGCGTAGAACGCATTGGAAGGCCTATAACAACACAAACAGTAAATAACGAGAACACAAGTATTGATCAAAGAGTATCAGTAATTATAGGTGCTCTTGTAAAAAAAATTGCGGCGGCGTCGTGTGGCGGATCGCCCTCTTCCCTCAAATATGGTTGAGGAGAGCGATGGCTGGCACATGCGTCAACTCGTGAACGGGTGCTGCTTGCGGGTGGTGGACTGCTCGGCGTATACACGTATGCGTGTTAATTAAGTGTAAAATAAAATGTTGTCTTCCTCTAACTTATAAAAGAAATAAGTATGTATGGAGTTAAAAATGCATATATTAGTTTATAAAAGGCACGAACCCCGGAGTCTGTGGAGATTTTTGTTAAATAAAAAATAAAAAACATTTTTTCTCTAATGTATTCGTAAAATCGCCGAGGTGTTAAATTACTTGTTTGATTTGAGTCGCATTCATATTAATTTTTAAAACCGATTTACACGCCAAATTAAGTAATTATCATAACATGTATTTAAAAAATGTAAAAATATATGTCTATTCTATCAGCCATCTTAGGTCCCATAGTACCTACAAGCTTTGCTTAGTTTAGACTAGATGGTGTTGTGTGAAATGTCCACCAATATTTATTGATTAAAAAAATACAATAAATGTTAGAAAAAATTATAAATACCAATATTATTATTACCATTGTAACTCTAAGAATTCATTGAAAAAGCGCCCAATAAGCCAGCTTTGAAAGAATTCCTATGGTCACCTTCTGATTCCATCATGAAACTAAGTACCATATAATTGCATTGCCACTAAAGATACGCAAGTACACCAAAGAGCCTAATCGAACGCAGACTCTCATGGTAAGTTAATACAATACAAAAATACCATATTATAATAACAATTGTACATGATTAGGGCGTAAGAAAGGTACAAAAGGCGGCCTTATCACTAATAGCGATCTCTTCAAGACAACCTTTAGAAGATAAAAGAGAAATATTTATGTAAACGCTGACGGTGGTGAGATTACACATGGATAAATTTTATAGCTAAATATAAATACATAAAAATACACTACATACAAATAGTGCTTTTAATATATAAGTATACCTATAATAAACTTATATAATAAAGATAAACTTACATAAACTAAGCAAATATTGTGAAGCGGTAGAAAACTGAATTAATGAGTAAAAGTTACCTGTTTGAACCCACGTCGGTAACGTGCGTTCATGTAGCAGTAGATGATGGGGTTGTAACAAGAGTGTGACATCGCCAGCCAATGACTCGCGAACCACACATATGGCATGCCCGGCCACCGACCCCACTCCTCGTCTTGCTCGTGTATCGTCCATAACACCTGTTAAAGTGAACATATTTTGATTATTCTCATTACCATCATCATCTCAGCCAGAAGAAGTCCACTGCTGGACATGGGCTTCCCTCATGGACTTCTAAAAAGACCGGTTGGAAGCAGCCTGCATGCAGTGTCTTCCTGCTACATGTTACAGTTGTGTTTGTTTTGGCTTTTGGTATGTTATTCGATCCGTTTTTTTTTGAGTCCAGGTTTGCCTTCTTTTATACTACATCTCGTTTTATGTTTTCTTACGACTCTAGTCAGCTTTTAATAATATTTTTTTCAGTCCCAGCTTCTTCTTTGTGGAGCTAGAAAAAAACCTAAAAATAACACTTATTTATACTCCTTACGCAATATAACGCAATTCCAAAAACAAAATGGTGAAAGACACGAGATGAAATAAGCACCTCCATCGCAACAAGTGGCACGCTGTAAACAGTAAACACACAGATCTTGAAATAAATCGATGTGTCGGAGAGTGCTGAATGTATCAATCAATCTACTAGTACATAGTGTTGGAATTCGAACCGTGTCCCGATGACTCAACACTTACGATAAAGACGTTGAGAGGTAACCAGCAGATCAACACTTACGATAAAGACGTTGAGAGGTAACCAGCAGATGGTGAACACTGCGACGACAGTCACCATCATTTTCACCATCTATGGAGGAGACAAACTTTAGAAGTCTTATTTTTTAACGTCTAATAAGAGAATTTGAGTTAACAAGAACATATGATAAAAGAAAAACAAAATACCCGACTGTACAAGAGCAATTTTCGTAACTTACACTTGTATTACGCTTGATATGCTGTTGAGTGTACCTACGTTTTTGTGAGAACGTGCATACGTTCTCGCAAAAACCCCACATACACTCGACACATAAACAATAACTAATTACAGAGTGTAGAGAGTGGAGAGAGAGTTTAATACATACACTCGAAAAACATAACCCTCCTTCTTACGCAGTCGGGTAACAAGTGTTTTGTTCCATTTTTGCGCGTGACAGTTCCTGTTTGATAAAAGCTGTGAGAGAACATTTTAGCTGAAAAGAGACCCACTGAAATAACGAAAAGTAAGAAAACAAATGCATTTTTTTCTTACTTTTTCTTACTGTCCTAAATTTTAATCAAAAATATTTTTAACTGCTGCGTCAATTTACCAACCGTAAAATATTTAATTTATAACTAGTAAAAATAAAAAATATTTTTTTTTTTTTTTTTTTTAGTAAGTAAGTATATATAAAAATTATAATTTAAAAAATAAATCTTATTTTTTTTTTGCCAAAGCAGCCAATTGCTTAAAAAACATAATATAAATGGTGACATTTAAAAAAGTACTTACTAATTAGTTTTATTAAAAAAAAGAATGTTCAGAGCAGGCAAAGATTTATCGTGCAACATACACAATAAAGTATAAGTAGGTAGTCGAAATTTCGATAGTTCGTAAATCAGTTCACACAGAAGAAATATGTTTCATTACAGACTAAATTAATAATAGGCATACCTAAGCCGGATAGAAGAGCTAAACTTTTGAGCTACGTCCTAATTAGATTAAACGTAATTGCTTAGTTAGTTTATACACACATTCTAACAACCTACCTACAGCATGTAACAATTTGTAATTTCATGTTATATGTTTAATTTTTTTACCAAGAAAGTGATTGTGTATTGAGCTTGACTGAATATTTGTGTTTACTAAGAGCCGGTTCTAGGTTTCTGTTTTACTTATTCGATTACATTGATTCCGGGATGCTAACACAGCACGTTCGTGGGAGAAATACCGAATTTATATCCGGTATTTCTCTAATGAACTTGGATATTTTGTAAACAGTGCCATATAAGGCTCTTGGGTGGAGACTGCGTATCAGCAGAAGCGAGGTGGACAACTTTCTAAAGCAGTGGGTAGACAATTCAGGGTGACGTGGCTGCTATTTCTCTTATCATACAAAGATTTTTTTGGGTTGATTTTTCAATTATATTAGTACCAGTTTCTATAAAAAATTTGACCTCTCCTTTGTGCGGTAAAGTCATGTAAGTGTGGGTTAGGTGGGTAAGTAATTTCGTCAGAAAGAAAATCGTGGCTAAACAGTTAGGTTTTTATTTATTTGTAATATTGTATTTCTCTGTTATCGACACTCTATTTAGTTGCCAATACAAGAGTAAAGGTATTTAAAGGTATTAAAAGTTCATTATATCGAGCTGCGACGGGCGAAGCGTGTAGTATCGTAGCTCAAAATGGGCAGCATTGCATTGACAGATTTTGAGTACATTGTTGGATGTTGTAAAATAAAATAAAAGGCAGGCAAATAAACGAATACAGATATCAAGCTGCACCCACAAATGCTATACCCACTTTATCTCCGATTTTTCGCTGCTAACCTTTCTTTTTGATCTAGCCATCCTCGAGTCCCTGGCTCCGTGCGCCTCGCCAGGCGGGCGGCCGCCCCATACGACGTGCGCGATACGCGCATATGTGCACACCAGCGCGCACAATGGTAGAGCAAATTGCAGGGCGAGCAGCGCGCATGTATACTGCTCACTTTGCTCAGGGTGCTCCCAATGTTCGAGGCAAATATCTCTGTAAATATTCAAATTCAAGTTCATACCGTGTAATATTTTAATGTGATTTATGTACCATTAGAGGGATGCTAGAGGCGTGCGGCTATTTCTCTCGCGAATATCAGACTAAAAGCGGGCTTTACAATTAAAAATACACAGTACGTGATAGTGATTATCAAGAAGTGCCAAATTCAATAGAGTTGCTTCGCGAAAACCTGGAGCTTTCGTGACTCGCCCTAATTTTAGAGTACCAAAAATTTACATGAACTACATCCCATAAGTAGGTATACTGCCTGCTCTTAGTCCACAAAAACATTGTAAAGATGTTTATGCACCGAGTGGAGATATTACAAAACTGAAAGGTAATTTGATGTAACTCCCGAGCCACAGCAATACTTATGAGAAATAACTGCGCGCTCCAACCACAAGATTACGACGATACTTCGCACGATGTTCACAGGCGAACTGGGTAAATGGTTGAGAGTGATAGAACTATGCGATAGCAACGTAAATAGGTAGAGAGAGAAAACATGCAACCTGCTCGAAAAAAATAACGTAAGCGCCATACTAAATAAAAAATAAAAAATAAATCAATTTTATGTTTCTTTAAAAACTGATTTCTAATTAATGTTTAATAAGATATTATCTACATTCTTCATTATTTTAATGTGACATTAAGTACATGACTGCGACATAAAATTCATAAAATGGTTTTTTTAGAGGTAAGTTCTGATTTTTTTTCTATCGAGGAAAGTTACTTGTTTTATGTTTCTGTCTTAGTATTAATAGAGGTAATATAGTCAACAAACACAAAAATATTGAATTGTTCAAGCAAGCACAGAATTCGCCCAATTACATAGCAAGCAAGTATTCTCAAAATAAAATTAACATAAAAAATTTGTTTAATTACCAGGTAGGATCTTACATCAATTAGACATATACTACTTACGCTTTACAGAATTTGTGCCATTCTGTTGGTCGTTTCAGTTTTGACACTACAGATATAGGTGCAGCGGTCGCCAAGGCACCAGTCCAAACAGCGACTACTACCATTTTAGCAGTAGTTTTTCCTAAGCGCGGCTTCAAAGGACGCATGATAGCCATATAACGGTCGATAGATATAGCGAGAAGAGTATACGCGCTCACCAACACAGATACAGCTTGCGAGTAGTTCACTACTTTACACATGACAGCCCCGAATGGCCAGTATCTCAGCACTAAGATCGACACGAAAGAAAAAGGTACACAAAACACTGTCATCAATATGTCACCCACAGCCAAGTTAACTATAAAATAGTTCGTCACCGTTTTCATACGAGGCGAAGTTTTTACTATAAAACACACCAGTCCGTTTCCCAGTAAAGCTACGATGAATACTGTACAATACATTATGTAAATACATGTTTGGAATAGAGGAGAACTTATAAATTCTTCTGAGGAAGTACTGGGGTGGCAGATACTGGGGTCGTAGTCTGCCCATGATGAATTCAAAAGTGTTGCATTGGAGTCTTCAAAAAATGCAGTGGTCACCGTCGCTTCGGTTTCATACGTTCTTGTTTCATACTCCTCTACATTCAACTCATTTACCATCATGTGTACTGATTACTGTAATCTAAATAATTATTCTCATAAGTGAAGCTCATATTTTCAGCTTGGCTAATTATCTGAAACAAACAAAACGTATCATGAATATGTCAGACCACAAGTTTGTAAACATAATAAATGTTCTTCGAGCTAAATGCAACATTAAACGTGCAGCGAACTAAGTAGATGATAAAATAAAAAGTAGGTATTATGTATGCATGAATATCAGTATAGATGTTTGAATTCGTAAAGTAGGTGTGGTCGGTACAAACTATAAAATGAAAACTTTGCAAGCACATTAAAGGTGAAAACTATGCATACACGTTTATTTTAGAAGTGCTTTAAACTAGTTGTTCTGTGTTAAAAATATTATGACATTAAAATTTTGTCAATTCTTACTAGATTGTACCTTGCTTTTGCTACTTTTGAATCATTTATAGACGAAACTTTCTAAGATGTTGTTTAGACTGTTTGATGCGGAATACAAAAGATTCCTACTACAAAGTGAACAGATATCAACACAAAAAAAAAAAGTTGCATTGTTTAAAACCAAAACTACTTTAATTTATAAAGACCAGTTTTCGCATTTGCGATTTTTTTAATATGTAATATATAAACGTAATATAATATAATATGTAACAATAATAAATATGTATATAATTTTTAAATATGTTTTGCGCTAACATTTGTAACGGCGAGTATTTTAACGCAAAATTAAAAAAAAAAATTTGGCCAGTTATAGCATCAATCACTTAATCATTTACAAGTACAATACATACTGGTATACAAGCGTTAACGCATTGACAAATGCATATTGTGTATCTCGCTTATCTGAGTAAACCTAGAAGTCCAAAAGTCTAACCTCAAGATTAGACAAAAAGCAAAAGAATACGGCATACTCGGTTTTAAAAGAACGGACCGAGCAAAAAATATAGAGTTACGTTCTGACTCTAAACAAAAGTGGAGTAGAGCGACATTGGGTGCCTGAAAACGAGAATAAAACTTCAGGAAGTCTCTGAAAGTGATGGTGGAATGACTTGAATGCGTATCATCATAGTTGGCCCCAGCCCCCAATTAACAATGAAACCTGAGCAATAAAAGGAAATCGGGGAGACCTTTGTTGAGTCATTCAAAAAGAGAAACTCAAGCAGTGGAATATGATAGATTAATTTAATAATTTTTCTATTAAAAACCGACTTCAAACGCAACTTAGGTACTATAATATCCTTCACGATTGTAAACTTTTTAAAGAGACCTTTCTTCACCAACTCTTTTTTTTCTTTTGTCAAGAATGCAATGACAAATTATTGATTTGTCATTGAATGTAAAATGCTCGTGTTCGAAGATTAGAAAATGTTTATACGATAATCCTTAATATTTGACACTCTTGCAAAGAAAAACGTGTAGGTGGAACTCTGTGATTCTATAATCTGACGCACTTACTCAGGAATACAATGAAAATATTTTCATTTTTTGAGATTATTCAAAAAGTAATAAAGCGATGTTTACAAAATAATTATGGGACCAACTTGGGAGCTTTCTCTATACACCAATTCAGGAAAAACAAAAATTGGTACTCCAATGACGGAGTAATTCGTGTACATACATTAAAAAAAAATATACGGTACGAATTGATAACCTCCTCCTTTTTCGAAGTCGGTTAAAAAGGTATACATTTCCGAATACTTTAGTTTGCGACATAGACTAATATTAATTTAAATTTAATCCATACTTTGCGATATTCATTATTTAAAATCATCTTTCTATGTAATAGGGTGAATTCTGTTTTTGCAACCACGTTGTAACCTGAGTTATGACAACTAACATAGTTTAGCTCTTGGTTTGGAACCGATTTTAGGGATAAAAATCTGCTCATGTTACTAGAGAAAAGGATTTTTTCTACGTTGACGACAAGTGGGCTGCCAAATGTTTTAAGAGATCCCAAAACCTTACGCTCGCTTGTTATTTCGAACATGGGTTTGGTCGATAAATCTCCTGAGATACTTATTCCTGAGAAGGGGGTATTTAGAATTTTTGTCCTCTTGTGCCATTTCAGACAAGGAAGTGAATTATTGAACAAAATCTATAATGTATGACGACGTGCCGTCACGTCACAGTCTATTCTACTCTGGTTGCGTGTTCAACAATCACGCAAGTAACATCCCATTAGCTAGGGAGAACATTAAGGCTCAAGATGGAGTAGGCAATTAATTACTTACTCGTAAGTGACGCAATGTCTCTCCCTAATTCAGAAATGCTTTTGAGGGCCGTGACATAGTACTTACTTACATCTTGTAGGAAACCTCTATTATTTTCCTTTTTAGGGTTCCGTACCACAACAGGAAAAAACGGAACCCTTATAGGATCACTTTGTTGTCCGTCTGTCCGTCAGTCCGGGTGTCAAGACCTTTATCTCGGGAACGCGTGAAGGTATTGTGTTGAAATTAAAATCATATACGCAGATACATAGTCTCTTGCTGCAGAAAGAAAAATCAAATTTCTCAGTAAGTATTCGTAAAAAAAAGTTACAGTCGAATATGTCGTAAAAATGCACATTTCGATACTCACAAGGAAATCAAAACCTATGGGGTACTTCCTGTTGACCTAGAACTATGAAATTTGGCAAGAAGCATTATGTTATAGTACGAAAACCAGACATTTTTTATTTAATCACAAAAAAAATGTGTCTTTATGCAAGGAACCGTATCATGTGGGGTATCATATGAAAGAGCTTCATTAGCGTAAGCTAAAACAGGTTTTTAAATATTTTTACCATGTATATTTTTCGGTATAAGAAAGAAAATATAAAAATATATATGATTTCCCCCTTTTATCTACTAGTTTGTACGGAACTAACTCGCACTTGTCCGGTTTTTTATTTTTGCAAGAGCTTTATTATTATTATTACAAAAATAATTATTACAACATAAATATGTCTCTATTATTATTAACGGGATATTAACCGTGGTTCGCGTTATTTATGCGCTCCCGATCAAAAACGCAAACCACGGTAAATATCCCGTTAATAATAATAGTGCTTTAATGAATGACCGTGATAGTTTTAAAACGTGTTTTTTAAATATGGCTGTTTGATCCCTTTTTCAACCGCTACAAATTGATGTAATTTTATTGCACACGTACTTCAAATAGCTGGTAAATGACATGGTTTATTTTTTATTTAGGACAAAAAGATTTCGATACAATGAATGAAGATGATGGAGGATGTGCTACACTAGGTAACAAATAGCAGGCGATTCTTCAAGTTTTCTTATTTATTGTTGGATATAGCTAACCTGTATTTTATGAAGACACGTCTAGATTTTCTCATGTAGGTGTGAAAAAATATTTTGTATTCGTCTAACATTTCTTCGTATTTATCTTCCTATACGTGTAATTCTGCAATAAATTCTGTTTGGTTACATAATACTTACGCAAAGGAAGTACCTATAGTATAATACGCTTAAGTACATGGCTTGAAATGATTTAAAAATATCTGAAACTTTTTTTTTTTAATATATAGAATCAATGCACAGTTTCATATCACCATTATAATCATGATAACAAACTGGTAGATAAAATATAGACTAGATTTGTATGGGATATCTCCTCTAGCCCAAACGCAATGTAGGGATGAAATATTTTTTGACGTGAATACGTCGTTAAAATTGCTTCATAGGGACGCAATTCAAAAAAAACGAATGATAACAAAATCGGGCGATACAGTTTCGTGTTGTACTCGTAGCTATATATCTATCATCCCACCCAAATTTAAATTATACCACTGGATAGCTAAAGAATCAAAGAATTTATTAGATTGTAACAAATCGCGCGCAGGGGAGGGGGCAGCCCCGCCATTTTGAAGGCCATTTTGCGGCGTATCGAGATTTCCATTTAGTATAACTTTCGACTCGGGACGTTCATTTAAGTTTTAATCGTCAGCACTCATCAAAATCTATCAATTATATATATAACATTAGTAACAAATTGTGACTGTGAATATAATAAGGTGTTAAATAAAAAAATATATAATGTCGGTCTATACACGTCGGAAAGCTAATTCAAAATACAGGAATCGTATACGGTTGGAAAGGGCATCTCAACAGCAATCGAATGGTACTAATAAAACATCATATGATCGAGTCAAGCAGTGCCGGCAACGTAAAATAATGAATGCGGCCATCAGGATTAGACAGGACGACTAGAAATCTAGATGTATCCTGTATGCCATTTGTGTCGTACTTTTCGTATCACAGACAAGGCCGTAGGCAGGGGGGTAGCAGGGGGGCAGGGGGTTGGGGGCCCAACCCCCTCTCCCCCCCTCCCCCCGAAATCCTGGCCATTATCAAAAATCCTTCCAGGCTTCAATAATTTTGTTTTTTCTCATCTATCTAGTATCTACCCTACCGTACCTATCCAATAATACTCCACTTATGTAGGTAATCCAAAAATATTGGGGGGTGCAAAAACCATTCTTCGTTTAATTTAGGGATCTGCCTCAAACGGAACCCTTTTGACAAGGCCATTCACCGATACGACTATGACCGTTGTGTTAACATCCCACATGGGTTGTATGTGGGATGTTAACACAACGGTCATACTAGGCTTGTAAGCCCACATCTCTTGTAAGCCATCTCAAAGTAATTGCTGAGTTCGTCTCTCTCGGCTATTACTTAATTTTCATTATGTGGGATATCTACGAGCACTGTCCAGCCTTTTGTTATTACCATTATAATAATATGAACCGGTAACAAATATCTCGTTCGCATACGACACCTAATGCTATAACTTTAGACTATTACAATATATTAAAAATAAATTTTAGGGAACGTTTAGCATACATAACAAAAAAGACAAGTGTCATCTACTTGTACACTCACCTGTGACCACGCTGCATAGTTTTTGAAACGTCAGGTCATAAAATTATGTAAAATATACGCGAGAAATCCGTTAAAATTTGTTTCATTTCAATGAGTGACAATTGCGAAAATCTTAGGAATAGTCTAGTAAAAATAAGATTTGTGACAACATAAAATACAACTAAGTATATTGTTATTCAAATGAATGTACTGGTGTTTTGAAACACATTTGACACAATTTCATAATGATATTATAAAAGCTCATTTTGTTACCTTTACACGCTCAAACGGCTGAACCGATCGTTATGAAAATTAGTATAGAGATAGCTTTGGACCTGGAGACGGACATAAGCTACTTATCATCATCATAATCATCACCGTTTTTCATAACTACGTGAGTGAAACCGCGGAACGCAGCTAGTCTATAAATCGGGGATTATTGTTGATTTATGATTTTTAGTTATTTTCCTATAATAATTTCAAAGAATCTCCCCAGTTGCAAATACTGTGATCTGCTCCATACAAACGGATTTATTTTTACTAGACTAAAAGGGCGGAGGTGGCGTTCGCGCATGTGAAGGCGCTGCCCGCGCGCTCTCGTTTGTGTAATGTTAAAGAGTTATTGTTGCTACCTGTGGATTACCAAGTTGCCTACCCTCATTGGCTTCTTATTTTAGTAATAAAAGAAAAACAATGCCAAAAATATAAGGCTCCCACTGAAGCTTACATACATAAAATTTATTTTTATAACATTATTAGGTACTTTAAGTAAGCTAGCAAAATGTTTTAATTTCTTTAGTATTGATATTTTCCCATTATAAATTTAATAGGCCTGTACCTGATAAACGTAAACTAATTCATTGTATTGTACTACCAGGATTTATTTATATATGTACACTGGTAAATTGTACATCTGTTTTCTTGTAACATTATTATTACAAATAAAGATGGTTTATAATTGAAAATAAAAAATTGCGAAAACATTAGTAATTTTTATTTTTAACTGACTTCGAATCGAAAAAGATGGTTATCAATTTGGTTGTATTTTTTGTGTTAGTTACGAATGGTTCCGTCATTTATGAATCGATTTGGAACAAGTATAAGTTTAGAAAACTTAAAAACCCCAGTAAAAAAAACGGTTCAACCGATTTTTAATAAAACATAACTAAGAACGCTCTCGATGAAATCCTGTTAGGTAAATAAAAAAAAAACTATATCAAAATCGGTCCATCTGTTTGAGAGCTACGATGCCACAGACTCTCTCATAGATACCCAGATAAACACGTCAAGATACTGTTTTTATGAGGATGACGTTTGCATATTTATTAAATTAGTAATCAATAATTTTAAATCATAAAAAAATAAGACAGCTGTTCCCGTCCCCGTACCTTAAAATGCTAGTATATACCTACTAATGCTAATATTTTATTTTATTTTTCCTTTATGTGGAAATCCCCATCTTTTCTGTTTTGTTAAAGTCTTTTTAAAAGAAAGTAAGTCTTTCCTTTCCTTTTCTTTTGTAACTTTTCACGGCGTACTTTCCACTTGAATTTCTCTCTTTGAATACATACCGGCAAACTTCAACAACGTTTCATCATGTCCACTCTTTTATTTTCGACGAAAACAAAAGAAAGGGTATGATGAAACGTTGTTCCAGATGTTTCCCGTTAAAATACCTTAAAATGGGGAAATACGGAAAATTGAATAAACAGATATAAAATTAAAACGAATAATCGTTGGTAAGTCAACATGATGCTCATTTTACATTCGCATTTCCTTCAAGATGTTGGGACATAAAACATCTGCCTCTTTGCTTTGCAAAATAAATGTCTCCAATGTGTTTCAGACCCTGGATATAAATTTATCTGAATACCTACACAAATTACTCCTGGGCCAGCGAAATTACATTTCCTTGCTCCGCAGAGTAGAGTGGTATAAAATTTAACAGATCAACAGGCCTGAAGATACTTCTTTTGAATGAAAGCGAAGAAATTTATTTGTAAGATGATTGTAATAAATAAATATTTTTGATGTACTTACTTGTACATAATTATAATATATGTTAGTGATTTTTTACTTATTTTTACCCACGTTTCTTATGTGCAAAAATCAGTTTTTTGACGTGATAACGTCTTATAAATCGATGAACGTCGGCTCCACGCACGAAAAAGCATAACTCATTTTCACGTTCCGCCTGAGCGTGCAAGCGAGAACGCGGAACAAGCGATAGAGAGGCACGATCGGCCTAAGCAACTCATCGTTATCACGTAAAATTATCGTCCGTAAACCGACTTTACAGACAACCATTTTTTTTGGGTGAAAGAGTTTGCAGTGGGAAAAATTACAAAAATGTGGCATGAATGTGACACAATCATATTCATGCCACCTGAATGGGACATGGGGTCTTGTCATGGTCAAGAAAATTAAATGAATCAACTTCTAATTTTCTTTCAAATCTCTTAGTTAACTCTTTCCGACTCCGCAATCTACCTTACTACCTAGATCACTTAACCATGACAAGACCCCATGTCCTATTCAGGTGACACCTTCCAACTGTCATCTTTATTGAATTTTAAGTATTTTCTAATTAATTTTCGAAAATTATCTTCAGATAACAACTATTTTCCATTTTTATTTTATTGTTATCAAACGAAGCTTTCAAAGAAGAATTAATTCCAAATAGAAAATCAATTTGCTAATGTACTGTATAAAGTTTTTTGGAAGGAAGCCAACGAGGAAGGAATCACTTTTTCCTCCAACAATATTTTTAATTGGGGAACATCTGTCATTTCCGCGGAAACTCATCATAGTCAAATCATATACTTATCGGCTAGGAACTTATGTGGGAAAATCATACATATCATAATAATATATCATGTTTTATCGAATTCTAATTTCATAATGCAACTATACGGGCCGCATGCCTCCTCTGTATCACACAAAAGGAATTGTGTGATCGATCACATCTGTTTCGACGTATTTCCTTATTGGATGTATCGTTTTGCTATCTACTATTGGCTGTAAATACACGTTAACAATTAGTAACAGAAATTTAAAAAAAAAATACTGTAGAAAAATAGACTATAATATTGATACAGGTACAGAATATTTATTATTTTATTATTATTATTAAAATTAACCTCATCAATTATGAATACCGTGTAAATATGATGATTCATGAATAAAAAAATATCAAAATCATGACAAATTTATGAGACGATAGTCTCCGGAACCTTATCGATAATAATATGAAAACAACTTAATTTTTTTGTGATTGTTAATAACATAAGTGAGATTTATTGCTTTGTTTGTGCTAAATTTGGAGTTTCGTAATGTATTATAGATATTAAGGAACCCAATTTTTTTGTTACACAGCACAGGTGTTCTTCGTGGCAGTGAAAGCAATAAAATTTGATTAATTGAAATTATTTACTGTCCTAAATTCATGTTATCCATCAATTAAGTATAAGTATATTGAACAATTCGCAGAATTCATTAATCATTTCCTGGATTAATTGATTCAACAATTGGGTCGAAAGCAGAGATAAATTAGATGGTATAATAGAGTCAAAGACCTTGAACAAGGCTTCTATTTCTCCATAAACACTGATAACGACATGGTTTCTTTAACTAATTTATCAATCAAAATTGAATTAGGGTAAGGGGATTTAAGAAAATCTAAGAATAATAGTACATTGTTATACAAGGGACTAAAAAGGCCCATTGTAACGAGGCAGATTTTCACAGTACATAGAAACCGAGTTACAATGGGTTTTTAGCGCCGTGTGTTACACTCTACTTTTCACTACGATTGCGAGAAAATACATTAAGTCAATACAATAATGCAAAGTTTATTTTATTAAAAATGAAATGTAAAGTACAATTCTGGATATTTAACGAGATGTTTGCAAAGAGAATGTAAATATACTCCAAAGAGATTATTCTACTTTTGAATAGACTGTTTCGTTTATGTAGGCTCTTTGGTAACAGATAAAAAAACACTTTTTCCCCTAGAGCATAATATGCTATTTTCCCCCCGCTCTAGTACGCTACAATGAGGACTTTTTGAGCAAGAGGAGTGAAAACGCTTTTTATTGTCTTCATTTCAATAACATACCTACATAAAAATCACGCTTATTTTCCCTTACGGGGTAGGCAGAGCAACAAAGACCATGAGGCCATTTGACGCGACATTTGACCGTGATTTGAGCATTAGATGGGAAGGAGAAGGAAGTAGCGGGTAATATGTAATGCTGGACTGCAGTAACGGGGGGTCAGACCATCGCCTACATATATAACAATTGTCGTTTATACTTTATAGTATGCTCGGGAAGAGAAGCGGCTGTTACATTCTATATTTTTCTTTTTCTCCCAATCCAGTATAGAATCAACCATTTTTATTGTTATGTCTTCATTTCAATAACATTATACCTACAATTAACAATTAATTACAATTGTTATACTAATTGTTTCCAACTGGACATGTGTATAATATTTTATCCACGAATTTAATGAAATTAATACGGAGTGAAATCTAATTCTTGTATTTTAAACCTAGGTACCTACTTACCAGCCACTAGATAGACAGATGACCTCATACAAGTGCGGGGAAGATGCTAGCCGCTTCCAATAGGGCTTTTTGGAATGGGGGAGGCTTATGTCCTTCTCTTAACAGTGGACTTCTTATGCCTGAGATAATGATGATGATGATGACCAAAAATTTATGGAATTGATTTAAAGATTTATGTTGACATTGAAAAATATCACGTTTCGCTTAATCAATTGTTTCTGTTCATATTAAAACAAAATAAGATATATTATAAAACCAAAATAAGAAATAAAAAAATTGAATAGGTACGCACAGAAGCAATTGATTAAGTGAAATAGCATATTTTCCGGTGTCATTATAAATCTTTAAATCAATTATTTTGATTTCATAAATTTTTCTTCCCGTGTATTTAGTTGACAGGTATAAGTATATTAATTAGATTTCACCCCGTACGTATATGAAGGGTGGTACTACACCCATCGATCGATCATCGATCGATCATCGATCGATGGTAGAATGAAACAGTCGCCGTCGATCGATAGTTTCTACTAGATTAATCGATCGATATCATCGATCGATGGTATAATGAGACAGTTGACGTCGATCGACGACGACGACTGATCGATTTAGATGACGTTATATCGACCTATGTCCGTCGATCAGCCAACGATCTGATCGACGGAATTAGGTCGATAAAACCAATCGATCGATGTCGATCGATTGTATCGATCGATGATTGATCGATTAGTGTATCCGTCGATCAGCCAAAGCTACCACACTAATCGATTGGTGTGGTAACACCCTTCTTCTTCTTTTTTGTATTGGACCCGCATTAAAGCATTTGCCAGTGTCAAGTATTAGGATTTATTCAAGTTTCTTGAATAAAACAAGTTGTAAATGTTCTAGTCACAATCTAAGTCACATATACAGTCAATTTATAAGTCGAGTCCTGCTTCAGTAAAGTGGTGGCGACTTTACTAGAAGCTTCTATGGAGTTTTGCCGACAACGAAAAATCACACGTTTTACTGCTTTATTTCACTTGCCCACACTCACGCACCTTATCGAACACTTAATGAATAAAACACCACCATTTTTATAGCATTAATGTTCAAAATAACACAAGTTTAGGAAAATAAAACAAAGCAACAACACGTTACTAAGACGTTCCCGCCAAAACTCCGGTAACACCCTTAGTGTCTTGGGAAGAGCTTACTATAGAAATGATCCTTATGAAGTAAGGTTATGATAGAAGTGAGTTAGTCTATCAATGTAGGTACGTATTGTAGGTACATAAATAGTTTGCAATAAGCTATTTAAGTGTTTTATCCGTTATCAAGGTGCCGCGTAGATAAATACCTACTCCCAATGTTTTGTGTTTCAATTTTCAATGCTTTATTCTGAATCCGAGTGCCAAGACAAATCAAGTGTGGTTTTTGGCACAATATTTGTTTCAATTAATATAAAAACATGTAAATAAATAAATAAATAAATAAAAACGCAATACGTACAAATAGATCGAGATCGTTCCCGCCAAAATTTAACAGTCAAAAGACTCTATGAGTGACAAACGTAACAACAAAAACGTGTAAACGTGACATTGGTGTATTTGATAATAATCAAATACACCAATTAAAATTAATACATTTTAATAATTAGTTTGCTCTGCTCTTATTCACTAGAAGATAATATTTTCATTACGCGCAGACAAAATCACTTTTAAGTAAGTATATCGTTCTAAAACGGAAATATTTCGAGAACCGTGTTCGATCAGGCTTATTTTATAATGCAAAATAAAAATAGATCTTACCAAAGTTATCATGTATCATGAGAAAAGTCTCGTATAAAGACTACCTTTGCATACAAAACGAGATTATGGAAAAGCAAAGGTAAAATTAAATGCAAACACTATTCTTCTAGCTATTTACTTTGGAAACTTGAAAGATAATTAACTAAAAATGTAGATAGTGATTTAATAATAAATATTGGTGGAAAAAAGAGGGGTGTTATTAGTTTGACGTAGACACGTGTATCTGTGTGATTGTCTGTGGCATCGTAGCTCTCAAACGGATGATGGACCGATTTTGATCTAGTTAGACGAAAATGTTCTTAGCCATGTTTAATATAAATCGATTCCGCCGTTTTTTGTTAGGCCAATGTACTTGTTTGTTCAAAACTTGACTAAAATAACAATATAAGTTACGAGTACAAGCTAAAAGTTATTCTTTTTTTATGGACATTTTTTTCACACAACACCATCTAGCCTAAACTAAGCAAAGCTTGTACTATGGAACTACGAGTAGATGGCTGATATAATTAATACATATATACTTTTTTTCGTTGTAAATATATACATATGATACATAGAAACACCCAGACACAGAACAAACATCACACAAATCACACAAACATCAAACTCATCACACAAATGTTTGCTCTGGGTGGGGATCGAACCCACGACCTACAACACAGCAGGCAGGCATACTACCAACTGAGCCACAAGGCCAGCCAATTTTATTGAAAATTTTATTGCTAAGTATTGGAATTCAGAATATTTTTTTTACTATTATTTGGAAACACATTTCTTCCGTTCGGTCTTGAACAATTTAGTGTTGAAAGGTAACTTAAGAAAGGTTACTTTTGCTTATATAACATTAGTTCGACAAGTAGCATAATTTAGCTTACATTATGAAATAAGTCGCGCAATATTGCCAAGACTATATCGCTAGACGTAGGATGAAATTGGACGGTATGACATACCGTCCAACATCCTAAGTCTCTAGCGATACCGTTCCTTGTGAATACGAAGCTTAGGAGTTACGGAGACAGAGACACCTCCAGAACAAACTTCGTCGGTTCCACTTGTTTGTATACGTCAGATTGAAATATTTCAGCGAACTTTACGAGCTAGTCAAATATAAATTCCGTTGAAACGGCATCTCGGGCGTGTAAATTATCGGATACCCGAGCGCGAAATTGGCGATTTTCAAGATTGAAGTGCGAGCCCAATTCAGTGGACAAACAATATTTCAAGTTTCGTTTTCACATCAAATCACCATAATCATATCTCCATAGACTTCTCCCATTGAACACCACGTAGCCTGTTCTTAAGCTTTTTAACCGACTTCTGGAAAGAAGGAGGTTATCAATTCGGTCTGTATGTTTTTTATTTGTATGTTTATTCACCGATTACTCAGCTAGTTGTGCATTGATTTTGATGATTATTATTGTGTTTGGTAGATCATACTTCAGAGATAGTCTCATATACATTTTATCAAAATCGATGCAGTACTTTGGTTTTTACAAGAAAACAACTGGTAAAATATGATCCAAGTGTGTGTAGAAAAGTGTTACCAAAAGTTAAATTGTCATTTTTCGTACTTTTTTTGTGAAATCAACTAGGAGGTTTTTTATTATTATGTGAGCTAAAATACTAAAAACTGGTCAAGAGCGAGACAAGCTTACGTAAATAACTTTGAAAAAAATTATTTGATAATAAAATCCTCTCGCTCTTGACCAGTTTTTTGTAGATTTGTATCAAAATACAATCTTGCTAATCTTGAGACTTCTCTCCAACTTGTATCTATTGACGATCAAAAGATACAGCCGTTTAAGTGTAGAACAGCCAGACATATAGATATCGTAGCCTCACGAATAAGCTCCCACACCCTTAGTAAAACAAAAACGTTACATACGTTTTTTTGGAATATTCACCATGATGCTGCTTTTTAGTGCTTCTATGTATAGATGTATAGCTTACCAGGTATGAAAAGCTGTTATCATTGTAATTTATTTTTTTATTTACACTATATGAAACGATTATAAAATAAACTTCTTCTTAAAAAAATAAACGATTAAAAAATAAAAGATCGGAACGCAGCGGTGATGGAGGCCCTGGGCCGAGAGTAGGCGACAGATTTATGTAATTAGACGATGTGAGTGCAGTCGCTGATAGAGTCCGATCAACCGAGGGCAAACAGATAATCTGGAAACCCCATCTAAAACCGGGCTCTACCAGTGACTGCATTCACAGAAATACTAGTATTTCAGTAGTTAGAAATATGAGTTGTGTGCACACCTTGAGCATTCATGCTCACCATCGAAGGCTCCTTCTTGCGGCGGCGTCGTGTGGCGGGTCGTCCTCTTCCCTAACATATGGTTGAGGAGGGTGATGGCTGGCACATGCGTCATACACGTGATCGGATGCTGCTTGCTGGTTTGCTCGTGGTATGCACGCAACATAGTAATAAGTACTTAAATTAAAATAAAATCATTTTCACGTAACGATAATTTTATTAGTAAACAATAGTTTGTAATTATGACAAAGGTCACGGACCCTGGTGTCTGTGGAGAATAAAATAAAATTAAAAAAAAAAAAAAAAATGATCTACGGTGGTACGGTGAATATTTCCCATGTAAGCAGAAAACGTTTCAATCACGCCTCGAATGTGGAAAATGTGGAATTTTTATACGCATTACGTGAGCGTGCAATTTCTCTATCGATATCTGTTATTCCCGGAAAGTATTGTGTTTTCGCTAGAGCAAACAGATTCTTCCGCGTAAACGTATTTTGTTGTTCGGTTCAGGATAGATACACTTATCACAATAGAATATGTTTGCTCTAAAATTACTCTAGATTTGATCCTTTGGTCTTGTGTTCGACAAAAAACATAAGGTCAAGCATAATAATTTGAATTTGAAAGGTGTAAGAATTTAATACATATAATAATCCACAAAAAAGCTTACGTCAATTACACAAAACAAAATTAAAAATTATTCAAATAACCCGCCCCGAATCGATCCTGGCGCAAAGGTGCCCATAATACTGGCAGCATTACCCCGCTGAATGGCAATGGCCAACCTCTGCACCAAGAACGAACCGGACCGAGAGTCACCACCGTCATTGGCAATACGGCGCCCAATTTCAGTTATCAGGCCTTTGGCCTCCGTCCCCCAACTGCCCAAAGTCTCCACCGCAATGGGCACAAAATAATAATGTGGTTCCATCGCCGCATACTTTAAATGCTTCTAAAGGTGTAAGTACATATATTAAAACCTCAAAACTCGTAAAAGTACATAAATGATAGTGTATTATTATAGATAGTAATATATACCTATATTACTATCTATAATAATACACTATCATTTATGTACTATATAATATGTACCTACACCTTTCAAATTCAAATTATTTGTTATCACAATTATGCACAAGTAGATACAAAATATAAAACTGCAGCTTTAAATACCAAACTGTTTAAATATTTATCCACAGCTTTAGGTAAGTAAGCTACCAGCTGATTAAAAGTATATTTCATAAAATATAGATCAACGGGCGTATGTCTATATGTCGTTGTATGAAATTGAAAAATGTGAGTGAAGGTGTGTGAAGGTATGTTGGCAGACACACAATATGTTCCTTCCGCTTTGGGCGTTATCTGCCGACGGCAAGTAAATACATAGTTGAATGTATGTATGGTATATTGTTCACAAAATCAGTAATAAACTAATACAAAATAACAATTTGTATGTTTAAAAACTAATTTTCATCATCATCATCATCTCAGCCATAAGAAGTCCACTGGAAATAGGCCTCCCCCATGGATTTCCAAAAAGACCGATTGGAAGCGGCTTGCATCCAGCGTCTTCCCGCCACTTGTATGAGGTCATCTGTCCATCTCGTGGCTGGTCTTCCTTCGCTGCGTTTGCCGGTACGTGGTCTCCACTCGACAACCTAATTTTAATTTCACTAATTTAAAATATGCCTAATGCTAATTGAAATAAGTAATAATTTATAAATCTAATCAAACTATAATAAAATTGACCAATATTGCACGTCACAAATAAAGATAAGTACCTGGGCGACCGATCTCCACTCTGATTTTTAAAGACTGAAAATACGAGTAAACCCGGGTTCACTAAAATTGAAACCTGGCAAGATCGTCCCCTAATTTACCCACAAACCAAACATTAAAATCGTTAGAACCGTTTCCGAGATTCAGGTTGTATATATACATATATACAATATAAGAATTGCTCGTTTAAAGGTACCATCATCTAGGTACAATTATCTAATCTTAATTGCGTTTTTATAGCTTCTGAATTGCCATATAATAAGTTTAAATGATTAAAAACATGTTATTCAGCAGCGTTCATTCAGGACCGCGTGACCGGAAGTTGCTAGCATCAAATATAAGGTTATTTATAACGGTAAGCGAGACCGTAAATCAAACACGCATGCCATCAACAACTGATTTCGACGCACTCAGCTCAGATACAGACTAAAACAGTTTGTACTATTTTAAAAATCGTAATCCGGAGTTCCGGAATCTTATCATATTTCTAATGTTGGTATAGATATGATGATGACTCGATTGAGGTTTGGACATGTACGACTGTGAGCAAGTGAAATAAAGTGGTGAAATATGTCTTTTCATGTTGTCGACAAAACTTCATAGAAATTCCTAGTAAAGTTACTTTAAAGACATGCCTGACTGTAACATGATAATGACTTATATTTTTTAAAGAAACTTAAACAAATCTTAATACTTGACACTGAAAAATGTGCAAATAGCGCACGCGGGACAACATAAAAGAAAATAAGAAAGAAAATTGAAATTCGTTGTGCATAAGTTCGAGACGCCGAAGTGAAACTAAAATTGAACTGAGTCGGACCTTGTCGTTGTAATAGAGGCCGTTCAGAGATCGTGGGCCCTTTAGAGAACGTGTTATAATCGTATTATGTTCGAAATTTGCTAGCAAGAATATTTCTGAGCTCTTTATAAATATCCCGTAGATATGTACAAAAAAAAGACTAATAGTAGCTTTATTCGTAGATGTCACGCTATGACCTTAAAAACAAAATAACATTGTATTGCCCCACAGACATACATTTTTTTCGCTACTATTTCGAAAAATCGCCGATAGAACGACAATTATAAAATAAAAACTTTACCGTTCAGTTAAATATTTAGTTTGCATGTTTACCAAGCGTGACAATTGACAGCTAGAGCGCAGTAATAACTGGTGGAGGTAGTTGCCGAGGCAAGGAAAAAAGTTTAAACTGCAGTGATAGGGCTATTTGTCAAGTTCACCTGGGAAGACCTTTCCTGGAAGGACCTTTGCGAGTTATAACAAAAGCCAAGCACTAGTGTAGAACCTTTTTTTTGTAGAAAATAGGATTGCGCTAACCGTTATCTCGCTTGATATGAACGTTCGTTGCGATCTACGATGGAGCACGCTTGCCTAGATAGAACCTATTCACTCACGATTTTAAGACATCCCGATTATATTTTATTTGCCGGTTATTTTTTCATTGTGTGGAGGGAGAAGCAAATTCATCAAGCCAAGTGAATATAGCCTTTACATATCCTCAAGAACTCACAAACTAGGTTTCCTCATGGGATGTTTTCCTTCATCGTTTAAAGTTAGAGGCAATTAACAATACATACGAGTACATACGTTTGAAATGACGGAGGTGCGTATCTTGGGATTTGAACTGAAGACCTGCCGATCGCCAGTAAAATTGTCTTCGAACTAGGCTGCTGTAACTTCAGCGATTTTTCAATAGTCGGGTTTGATTATACTAGTTTTAGGGTTCCGTACCTCAAAAGGGAAAAATGGAACCCATAGGTATAGGATCACTTTGTTGACTGTCAAGACGCAAGGGAATCAAAACCTATGGGTTATATTTAAAAGTTATAGGTGAACGGGAAGTAGGTACCTACTTCCCGTTCACCTATAACTTTTAAATTTGGCGAGAAGCATTGTCATATATGTAGTACACATAAAGTAAAAATTCCGAAAACGGTACATTTTTAATTTAATAACATAAAATAGGGCCTTTATGGAAGGAAGGAGGGCCCAAATTTTAAAGTGCATAACCCGAATCATGTAGGGTATTATATGAAAGAGCTTAATTAGCACAAGCTAAAACAGGGTTTTAAATATTTTTACGATGTATATTTTTCGATTTATGAAGGAAAATATAAAAATTATATAATTTCCCCCTTTTATATACTAGTTTGTACGGAACCCTCGGTGAGCGTGTCTGACTCGCTCTTGTACGGTGTTTTTAAAGTTTTAAAATACGGACTTGTAACTTACGGACTTAAATAAATGTGTATTTCTATTACTTGCTGTAATTTTGTGGATAATGATTTAAGATCAGGAAATGTGAACCGAATAAAAAACGCATACTTACGCTAAAGACACTTTTATCTTAGGGCTCGTTAAATCATTGGATCACATTTCAGAAATTCCGGATTTTAGAATTAAACCCTTTGTATGTACATTTAGGTATAGCTTGCGGTCATGTGGCTTAATCTTCTTTGAGAAAAGGGTTCCGCTTAGAACCCAAAAGGGTTCGTTGTATTGGAAAACCTTAGAAAACAAATTAAAATTTTAAGATTGTAGCTATCAAGACGCGGAGTAGGCGGTGTTGAGTTCTATATATATTCAGTATGTATGAAGGGTGTGGACCAAAATCGTTGTGTATGGATTTTGGGATTTCAATTCGAAAAGCTCTTGTAAATAATGGACCCAATAAACTATTAGCAGTCATGTGACTTTACATCAATACCATTAATTAGTAAATATCATTATTAGTCAGCTATCTATAATATGTACGTAATAAATGAAATGTTTTGAGCACTCACTTTGTTCATCGCAACTGCAGAGCAGTGTCTACACCTTGTTCAATTGTCTGCTAGACAGTAATGATGATGTCTGCGTTTGCGGTGATGAGCTTTGACGAACGTTTTGTTGTTTGATATTTCTGTTCTAGTTTACTTTATTTTTTTTGTTATTAGTTTAAAAAACTGAAACAACCGACTTCAAAATACGCAACTTCGTTTACTAGGATCGCATTTTTCCAGTTATTTTGTTATAAAAACCAAAGTGCTGTGAAATGTGAAATATTTGTGACGTTGTTTACTAGTTTTACTATTTCTGTCTATTTTATTCGAATCTGCCAACTGCTTCTTACTGGTCCAATTTTTTTTCTCGAGATTCTACTGGGTTTCTTTATTTTGTAAAATTTCAATATAACTTCAAAGTTACTTCAAAGTCATGGTCCTAATATTATAATATACTCATGGTCATAGTCATAGCGTAATCGTGAGGGTGCAATACAAAGAAAATAAATGACTGCTCCAGAATCTTTACTTTTCATTGTAAGCAATGCCTTTATTGTGTCGTTTGTGACCACCAAAAGAGTCGTTTTACGTTCACTGATCTCAACTTCATCAGCTGAACTTTACTGTAGTGTGCTTAAAAAGCTATTTAAACTTTAATAAATAAACTAGTTGTTCTACGAACAGTAGACCTCGCGAGAGCGCTTATTTGCAGCTCACCTTGGGTCATCTGTACATAATACCTACATAAAGTTGGCTTAAAAGGCCACGTATAAAATTTTGGCCGATTTCGCAATTTTAAGTGATTTTACAGACGTTATTTCACGGTCAAAAAAAATTATTTCCATAAGTTTAAGCATCTTGAAAGATCAATTTAATTTTAATACTTACAAAATAATGCTGGACGTTTCTGGGAGTGATATATTATGTATAGTTAGTTTATTAGATTATATAAATAATATATTCGTTGTATACGGTCTGTTTAATTACGCTATTATTTATTTATCTTTGTTCGCTAATCGATTCAGTCTCTTTTATTCTTCTAACTCACAAACAAACTGACAGACGAAAGAAGATTTAGCCAGTTGATGCATAGACGCTCCACTCGCTCGGTCAACAAATAATAATTTTATAGATGGAGAAAACGTAAATCAAGAAATTTATTCAGCGCTAAAATGCATCAAGCACATCCACGCGACCTCACTGTTACACGCAATCTCAAGTTGGTTGTCATAATATTGGCTGTCGAGATATTATGACAACCGACTTGAGATTGCGTTCTTGATCAATTCTGTTCATTTTTATCACAAGTTGTAATAATTGTGTATTTTATCAACCTACCAAATATCATTAAAATCGGCTGGTAATTAGCGCTGCAATAAACTTCCTCCCTTTATATGGGAATAACCTCTCTTATCAAAAATCACCGACGACTTTTTTTTTTAGTAATCAATAGAATCTGTACGCCAAGTTTCATCAAAATTGGTTTAAAATTACGCCCTTTACGCGAATATGAACATACAAGCAAACTCAAAAACAAACTATCCGTGAAACATAGCCACAGTTCATTTTTGCATTATTGGGTTCTTACATCGCATTTGAATCTGTCTACATCGACAGAAAATTAAAATACCTACTCATAGTTTGACTACAAAAGACAACTTTTATTAATCTTTATGCAAAGAGATATTGTCCGTCAAATAGAGCCATTGACGCCACTAAGTCCGATTTTTGTTGTCGCAAATGGCCACGATGAAATTGCTGCGAAGGACTCACTGTTGACGTCAAAAAAGGTCATAACGTATTTTAAATTCATGCATACAGAGTCCGATTATTATTTATTATTTTTATTTTCATATTTATGATTTTTTCATATGGTGCGTAAGATAAGAAGTATTAGATATAATCAGAAAAAAACAGCTACTGAAAACCTAGGTCTTATAATTGTGGCTGTCTTCCACAGATACAGCAATTGATGGCTCTGTAATCTGTGACAAAATCAGTAGGTACGTTGGATGATGATAGAAATATCGATCGTAAAACAGTAGATTTTTAGATTTTAAACACTAAATTATCTTGAACTTAGGTAGTGCGATAAAAGAACGATTAAAAATTTAATTTTAACTTTTTTGTTATTTATACTTAAATCATAGTTTTGTTTTAAGTAAAATATCAAAGATATTATAACAGTTAGCCCGAACTATAGCAATTTCACTAGCTCTATTATTAAGTTAACTCAAAACTCAAAGACTGTTCACTTTGAGTTTTTTTTTTCTATTGAGCACAGTGCTTTAAAGTCCGTATTGCATTTACAATTTTATGTTTAAGAATATATGCAATAATTATCATGATTATTTATGGATTCTTTAAGTATCACTATTAATATTCTTGAATACTATTCAATTAGTTTCAATAGATTAATAGATCCAAACGAATTATTTTCACGCTAACTTTTGATGGTTTTCTCTTTAACAAAATCGGAAATAACGAAGTATTTGTTTCCAGGAAGCAAAACAAAATTTTCGTCGGATTATTTAATTATAAATTTGTTCACGTTTGATTTTGCTATTTACTTCTTGTCAAATAAAATAAATTGTCAGATGTTTCCAAAATCAATTAGTTTCGGCACAAAGGCGTTAATAGTTTCACAATAAATCTCTTGTAAGTAATTAAAATCCGAAGGATAGGTATATGAATAGGTACTTAGAACCAAACATACATAATAGAGCAATACAAAGACTGTTGCTAGTCAATAACAGAGATAGTAAGTAGGTAACTTGGTGCGTATGTACTTAGTTACTTTTAATCTCTTAAGTATAATGATACTCCATTGTTATGAAATCTTGTTAACAATTAAAATGTACAGCGAGTTTGAGAGTCTATCGTTTGCCGACAAATCGCTATGCAGTTAGGCAGAAATGTAAATGAAATATTGATTTGGTCAAATGAGCCCGCACCCCACTGAGCCCGCGGGCTCAGTTGACCACTTTCAGTTTTTTTCATGATTTATTGAACAAAAAAAAGATAAAGTTTTTCTTATATAGTACTTTACAAATAAGTATTTAGTGATTCCCATAAATGCTCCGTAAATTTTAAGCTTTTGAAGTAATTCGTCTTAGTCCCAGAATCACCGACATACTCGTAGCCTGCCTAAATAGCAATGGTTCGGTTACACTTGTCGTAGAACGTATAACTACTGGAGTAGACGCGTTCTCCTAAATGGCAATGATTCGGTCATATTTTTCAACAGACTTCCAAAAAGGAGGAGGTTATCAATTCAACTGTTTTTTTTGCTACCTCATCTTTCGACTGGGTGAACCGATTTTGATAATAATTTTTTTATTTGAAAGCTGGTGCTTCCCGTGTGGTCCCATTTCAATTTGGTCCAGTTCTAACAATGGCATCCATGAGAAGTCGGCTGCTTCAGTTTTTTAAACTATAATTATCAAACAACCGATAGCCGCTGGTAATTTCGCTGAAACACTATGGAGTGAATATATAGGCAGTGGGCAGTGGCTGGAAATGGAAGGATGAAGATCTGGCATAATAACGTTTTATGATGATGTTATTTGACTTTACTTCAGTAATTATAGAAATTATTGTAGCCATTAATTCAAAAAAGCAATGTAATTTTAGTAAGTATCGTTAAGGGGGATTTCCACCGCGAGCGGAGCGAGCCCATTAATGACTCCGTTTACCTCGCAATACAAATATGCATAAATCTGTTTCCACCAACAAAGAGTCGAGCGAAAATGACAAAGAGGGCAAAAAGAGTAAAAATGAGTTCGCGCATTTCTAGAGAACGAAGCGAACTCATTAATGAGTCCTTTCAACACGCAATCGAATTTTACATTGTAGTGTTTCCACTGAGAAAGTGGTGAGCGAAAATGACGAAAAAGTAAAAATGTGCCCGCTGCGTCGCAGTCTTCAAGTGAGCTCGTACGCTGTGGAAATCAAAATTCATTTTTCTTTTCTCATTTTCAGTTCATCTCGCTCAGCTCTTTTCTTTCGCTCATTCCTCTTTGGCGGTGGAAATCATACTCCCGAACTCTTTCTCGGTGGAAAATCAATCCTATTTTATGTAAACGAAGACCGCTCCGCTAGACATCCCTAGCTCATTCCTCTTTGTCGGTGGAAAACGGGTTTTATTATGTAAATTCCAAACTTATTTCATGTCAATGCGTACATGAAAAAGACTTAATTCTCTAATTCGACATTTGATCGAAGTTAAATGAAATCACTCACAACAAAGTAAAAAGCAAGCACTTCATTTCAAGCGAACCGGAGATGACATGGGTTCGCTTCAAATAAATCGGACTGCTATTTACAAAGGAAAAAATGGAATGCCTGAAATATTTTTTAATAGAACACACCCGAAAACTTTTTACATGAGTCATAATCTCGTACGGCTTTGTGCCGATATTTGATTAAAGAAGTATAAAAAAATGTTTTCAAAGATATTTTTTTTTATCAGCCCTGTTTGTACAAACTGTCCCACTGCTGGGCGCGGGCCATCTTCTCATTGTGAGAAGGGTTAGGCCATAGTATGCCACGCTGGCCAAGTGCGGGTTGGCAGACTTCACACATATTCAAGATCATTGAGAACTCTCAGACATGTAGGTTTCTTCACGATGTTTTCCTTCACCGTTTGAAGTTGGCGGCAATCAACAATACGCACATAACTTCGAAAAGACAGAGGTGCGTGCCGTGGGATTCGAACCCAGGACCTGCGGATCGCAAGTCAGACGGTCTCACCACTAGGCTGCCGGAAACTATTAAAACTAATCTAATCAAAGATATTAAAATTTTAATTTTTATCTATGACGAACCATGATTTAATTTTTAACCAATTTCCAAAAGAAGGAGGTTCTGAATTCGACTGTATGTTTATTCAGCGATTACTCAGTCAATTATGAATTGTTATTCATTTTGACTCTGTTTTGTTATGTAGGTTGTTTTGGTTTGTATTAAACGAATTGTTGTTTTTTTTTCAGTTTTTAAACTATAATTATTGTATACTTGTACGAAATTAACTCCAATGGCGATATTTTAGTACTTGTATTTAAAAATAAAAACTGGACAAGTGGCATCGCCCACCGAGGATTCCGTACAAACTAGTAGATACAAGCTCAAATTGTAAAAAAAACCGACTGCGTCAATATCTGGCATCTTTATTAAATTCGTTATATCACTATCTGGCATCTTTATTAAATTTTTTTAGATTACTTTTTGCCGCCAAAAATCCTTATTTTTTTATTTTTTTTTAATTTTGATGTACCCAGTGTCACTCTCACAACTAAGACGAATCTATTGACACCACTCACATCAAAATCGGTCAAGCCGTTTAGGCTCTAGGGCGTGTCAAAGAAATATACATACATACATACATACACTCAAAAAACATAATCCTCCTTCTTACACAGTCGGGTAAAAAGGGGGAAATTATATATTTTTTATATTTTCCTTCATAAACCGAAAAATATACATCGTAAAAATATTTAAAAACCTATTTAAGCTTGTGCTAATAAAGCTCTTTAATTTGATACCCTACATGACACGGTTAAAGCACTTTAAAATTTCCCTTTAAAAGGCTTAAAACCCCTATTTTTTGTGATTAAATAAAAATGTACAGTTTTCGCATTTTTTATTTATGTTTAAGACATATATATATGACAATGCTTCATGCCAAATTTCACAGTTATAGCTCAACGGGAAGTACCCCATAAGTTTTGATTCCCTTGCGAGTGTCGAAATATATGCGTTTTTGCGACATATTCGGCTGTAACTTTTTTTATGAAAACTGAGAAGTTTGATTTTCTCTATGCAGCTAGAGAGACTAAGGATGTGCGGATATGGTTTGAATTTCAACTTGATACCTTCACACGTTCCCGAGTACAGGTCTTGACAGAAGGACAGACGAACAGCAAAGTGATCCTATAAGGGTTCCGTTTTTTCCTTTTGAGGTACGGAACCCTAAAAAATAAAAACTAATTTCCTAAATTATCTGCTGTAAACGTGCATTTTTATGACATAATTACATTGTAGGTTTGAAAGACAGCATCAAATCGAAAATAGACACCACAAATTCTTTACGTTCCAGCCTAGGTATATAGTATCTATAGACTGAAAATACTAACAATGAATTTATAAGATGTAATCAACCACTCCAAAACCGTTTTAAAAATAGTAACCAGACATGCACTATAAATATGTATTTTAGATACGTTACACTATTAAGGCATTGTTTATAGTTTTACATCACACAGCTGCTATTTACGCCTATGTGGTTCGTTCACGTTTTAAAACATGTTTTGTTCATTTCATAACTTTTGAAGTAAATAAATCTTTTGGTCAAATTCGTAAAAACTTTTGATTGATAAACTTTTAACGAGCTGCGTGAGTTGCATATTTTGTTATTTTGAGTGATTGGAAAACGTAGCTGGTCCATTGATTGATCCAATATTTTGTTTTTAAACGGTTTTATTTAGCTTGACCTGTTCGTTTACTTGTTTATTTGTTTGTTTGGGTCAAATTTAGTAGGTAATTGAAATTTTACCCCCTTGCAGTTGACGGATCGATCTGAAATTTGGTATAGACCTTTAGTCAGTCTTCGGATGGGTGATCGTGAGTGACATTTCTTTCTGAGCGTTACCGTGTGTCGAATGACACATTAAATTGCAGGTCCCTGTTGTTTGATCTTAAAAACAGCAATTGTCTTGCCAGGTCTTTAAGCGGCTTAATAACTTTGACACTTGGGCTGGCCACTCAGTATAAACAAACTTACTTACTTATTTTATAACAAAACAATGGAAAAAATGTCATGCAAGTAAACGAATTGCGTATTCACACAACAAGTAGTAAATTGCAAACTTATAGGTAGGTTTTCGATACACATCCGGGCAACATGACGACGCTCGCGCGAATACGCGCGGCTATGGCTCGCTCCGTGATGTTACCTCCCCCGCTACCCGCGCGGCCGTTGCTTAGCAACCGCCTCGCGCTCGCGCCACCACCACACCGCGGCGCAGCGCTCGCACCGCGTTTAGATGCACGGATATTTTAATTTTGTGAGTTTTTATGTATTAGATTAGGTATTTATTTTTATAGTTAATATATTTCTAAATATTTACTTACAAATATTCAAGTTTCTACCTGTTAATTAAGATCGAGTAAAAATTGCTTAAAAATTACGTTTGTTGTATGGGATATTAAAGGGTATTTAATATTTACTTTATTGTTATTTAATTATTTATTTTGAAAGGTAATATACAAGTTAATATTCTGTGAAAATTTGAAGCGTCTACCTGTTACCGTTTTTAATATTGAGCAAAAAAATACGAAAAAAACACGTTTATTGTATGGGGATCCCCCTTAATATATATTTTTTTAATTTTTAGTATTTGTTGTTATAGCGGCAACGGAAATACATCATTTGTGAAAATTTCAGCTTTCTAGCTATCACGGCTTATGAGATACAGCCTGGAGACAGACAGACAGACAGACAGACAGCGAAGTCTTAGTAATAGGGTCCCGTAAAGGGTAAAACCCTTTGGGTACGGAATCCTAAAAAGCGAATAGTAGGCCCATAACCAGCAGCGGACTTCTTAGGGTTGAAATGAATATGACAAGTAATAATTACATCAACAAAAAAATACAAAATTCTTGTCAGTAAAGTACAGCTTATAGCTTTTACAGCTAAAACACAGGATTAACTAGTTTAGGCTAGCTTAATATCTAAGTTTACCTCTGTAATACTCATAAAGATCTTTTTTGTATTTGGAAATCTTAAGTTTTGAATAAATTATTATGATATGATAATTATTACATACACCAGAAAAACATAACGCAAATATCAATAGGAAATAAAATAAAAATACAAAGCTGTGATTTTTTTCACGTTTGCACCAACACTCTAAATATGTCCTCAGGCGATACCCAAGTTAATGTTATGAAAACATTGGACGAAACTGAAATAGCTAGCCGTTAACATAAATTAGAACATTCCAGCTGGGGGAGGATTTAGGATTTCCGATTTATCGCACCTCTCCTCATTCGAGAGTTTATTCAGGACGTATTAAGGGCACCGGTGAAACTATATCTACTTGTGTAATATTATTAACGTGATGGGTATCGAACTATAATGGGTGTTAGAATATTCGTGACATATTTGGGAAGACGAGCTATATATGTATATTATAAGGTTAAGATACATTTTTTATGCAAGACAGATCTACGATTGACCACCAACTCGTCTGATGTTAAGCGACGGTGTGGCTGAGGATGGAGCGCGTCGATCTAGAAGATATCTATTCACTTTTTAGCCTTCAAATAGTAGCAAACCAGCAACGAAAGATTAATCCTACTAGAAACATATATCTTAAAATCGGTTACTAAGACTCACAACCACAGACATAGTAGATGGAGCTTTTGGTTGTTTTGGTTGCCACACTTTTGGTTTTATCGTACTTGTTAACACGCTAGGTACATACATAGACTTATCTATAGAACTCTATGCTTCCAACGTACTACTTTTATAGTCGGAGACAAGTTAGAGAGCGTTAGATCTCAGAGAAAATCCTAAATCTACTTATAGTATATTTATAGTAGTCGTCTATTTATAATATTATTTTTATATATTGTAATTTAACCTTTGCTTAGATAGACCCTCAAAATAAATTCGGACGAAAGTAATGCCCGGGAACTTTATCAACGAATTTGTAATTGACTTTTCTAAAAATTGTTAAATCGAATACGTGAGTAGCATTTACTTACGTTTAATATAATATGGCCTCTTAAATATATTTTAACTTTATTCCAGTACCGGAGGCATTATGTAGGTAATTCTGTTATTTATGTGAGTTGAAACGCTTTTTGTTTGTATTTACGACAAGCACCCCTGTGGTCGTGATATTCCGGCTTCACTGCGATTTACATCCACCTTTTTCTTACTTGATGAGGGAAAACACTTATAGCATACAAAAATTAAGTTCTCTAATAATCGTATATAGGAAGTGTCTTTATGTCCCAATTTGCAACAATTAAGATGTTCATAATATTATTATGTAATTTATTGTCATTAAGAGTACCTATAGTTTGACCATTGTCCGATTCATTTACATATACATCAATTTTTTGGGTTCCATACCTCAAAAGGAAAAAACGGAACCCTTATAAGAAGAAGTAGTGAACACATCAATCTGTCGAATCGGCGAACTATTCACAAAATTATAACTTATAATGGCGGCGGCTAAGTCAATTTAACATTTCGCTGACTTTGAGATTTACCTTAAACTTGTTATATCAAAAGTACGAGAGCTCGATCATAGCACTAAAAGCTAGGCAGTTGTAAATTTAACTGAAGCTTTGTCCGCTTCCAGCGAAACGTATATATATATATTTTACGTAATAACTATAAATAATACCCAATCGCTCTACATTGCATTCGATAGTTCGTCATTCCTAGATTTTACGTTCCTACACCTACGTATGTTTTTTATCATGTTCTGTTTTACGGTTATTTTAAAACTAGATTACCACAACACAATACTATGATCTTTACTTTATTCGTAAGTGAATGAAAGGAATTATAAATAGAATGAAATAGAAACGTAAACATGAAATATGAAAGGAATAGAGATCTATTAAGATTGCCGTAAACAAACGTATGTAGGCATTTTTTAAACAGTGATTTCGTCGCACTAAGCCATCTTCCTATCAAGATGTTCAAGTAAGTGAAAGCAGATTAGATCAGTACATTAGATCGCGTTAGGTTAAGTTAGAAGTCGCGCACGAAGTATGATGAGCTATTCAGCTATACAATTACATATATGACATGTATACATATATAAATATATATATATATATAGAGAGAAAGAGAGAGAGATAAATAGATATTTTGAAAGAAATGTTCTTTAATAAAAGTAAGAGGGAAATAATGCGTCTTATACATTAGAATGACGAGCACAGTGCGTTCAGTTGTAGGCAAAATTTTAATCTTGAAGTTAAGAATGAGGTAGTACTTTGTTATTGTGCAAGATCAAGAAAACGATCTAAAAAAAAAACTAATTTTTTAAAATCGAAAATAAACCTGCGCTTGACTGCTAACTCTCCTGATGGTCTGCGATGAAGCGCACTTGCCTGAAAGAACCTATTAATTCGTGATTTGATACCTATTCTGAAATACCCATTCAACGTCATAGCGTATGTTTTTCTTCTAATTTCGGATTTTTTTAAGATACAAACGCTTTATTTTATATTAAGTAATATAGCGTATATTACGTAAGGCATAGAGTCACAGGCAGATAAGTATTTTATCGACACGAAGGTATGCTAACAGCTAATTTAGAATGTTTATTAGAACCTTCGTAACTTCGAGCCCTGCAACTAATAAATTTAGTTACCCAAAAGGTAGCGTATCAAGAATTTACCGGAAAGTACCTAAGCGTCCGAGTTAACTAACCTACTGGTACTTTAACTACGAAAACTCGATCCAATTAATTGAATTTACTCAACCAGAATTCCTTTTTAAATGATTCTAAAGTAAATTGCAAAAATCGACACACCTTGCTTCTCGAAATTTGGTTTTAGGTAGATTTTGTTTGAGAAGTCTCCTATAATAAGGAATTTACTTTGTTGAATGATTTTGTTTATTCATAGAAGATAATCTAATTCAAAATTTATTGAATGAAATCTGCGGAGCGATGAGAATTATTATTAGTAGAAGGAGAATGAATTAATTTAAGAGCATAAGCACGTGTATAAAATTTAAGAGCGTAGGAAGGTTATAAAAACTTTATAAGTATTTTCCAATGGACCAAAAGGATGATGGTTTATTTTCTTTAGGATAGTTAGGATAGAGCGCTTTCAGATTGGCCGTTAACCATAACGACACGATAGTAATACCGATATAGGTATCGGTTGACCAACATAATGCACAACGCGACAACAAAACTTCGTCTCGAACAGCCCGTACTGCTAAAGTTGCTTCCTCACCGGGAGCATTCACGTGTAATGTAACGTTACAGATTCGAGCATTACATCAGTGAGGGAGGAAATCCGAGCATTATAGCGCGCACCTTGTAAAGGTGGTGTACCGACGTTACGGGGTGTAATGTACCATTTGCTTCAAGCATGTTACGTTACGCCGTGTGGTTAAATCCCATTAAAATGCTCGTTGCGAGCACCTCGTTCCCTCGTACTGACTGCACGTTCGCTGTGTAACATGTTACATAGCACCCCGTAACGTCGGTTAGTACCCACTTTCATGATACAAAACGAGTATGTGAAGACAAATCAAATCTATAATGTTACATTACACGCGAATGCTCGTCAGTCAGGGAGGTAGTATTGTAATGTACTTAATGCTCAAAGTCGAATCTATAATGTTACATTACACGTAAATGCTCCCGGTGAGGGAGCACCTTAATAGTTTCCGTACCTACTTCAGATCTGCGGAAACCTTTAAGTCGTTGTAATACAAAAATTATTGACTTCTTTGCAAAGTTGTTCTAACAAACTTTACTCATCAATGCGAGGCTTTGTGGCGATTTGATAGCGCGCCGTGCTGATTGTCACCCTGAACGAACCATATTTACATATTACATATTTGCATATTTACTTGCTTGCAGAGTTACTAGTTATAATTAATGTAGATTTGTTTGATTAAATAACTTATATTATATTTTTATATTGTATTATATTGGAGGACATTTCACAGAACACCCTCTAGCTCCAAACTAAGCTAAGCTTGTACTATGGGAACCAGATGGCTGATAGAATACATATATTTTTTTTGTAAATACATACATATTATACATAGAAACACCCAGACACAGAACAAACATCCATGCTTAGCAGAAATGTTTGCCCTGGGTGAGGATCGAACCTACAATCTACAGCTCAGAAGGCAGATGGACTATCACTGAGCGGTGAGACTCTTTGTAACCCTGGATCCACACTCGCGTGCGCACCTCGTGGATTAAACGTGGCGAAGGAGAGCTGTAAGAGTGCTAGCCATGCACATTATGCATAATCTCAATTTATTTAATTGTCTGCTTCGCTTACTAAAAGCTTTATGCTGAACTGACATACTTCAAAACAAAAAAAAAAAACAGATATTAACAGAAACTAAAACAAACAAAAGTTTAAGGCCGACCGCAGCTCTGCATGATTAGTGACTTTGTTAGCTGCTTTGTGAGTTTATCAATATAGTACATACAATTGTGCATATCAATAATACCACGAATATGATACATAAATCGATAGTCATTACATCAAAATTAAAAAGCACGCGCCAATGGCCGGTCTACTTATATTGCGGTAAAGATTTTATTTTAACAATAAAATAAACAATTAACAGTAAAATAAAAGATGAACCGAGAATTTCCGGAAATTTCCGTCCTCTAATTTCGGTATTGAGCAGGTGAGTCGAAGATGCGAGGTGAGATAAGACGAGAGGAAACGAGGCCGCCGCGCCGCCGCCGCCACCCCGTACACACTCTCGCATATAGCATCGCCTCATAAACAGTGTGGATCCGAGTTTATACCTACTGTACTGTACTGTTAGTTTTGTTTAAGGCAAATTCAACTCTAATATTTGTGCCTATCATAAATAATCTCATTTTATCTCATCTCGTGAAGGCTCTTTGATCACGAAATTTAAAGTGTAACGTCTCAAATTCACAGAATACTGAGTTTTCACGTAGCTGAACATTCTTCAGAACTCGTTTCGTAATTTGGTCACCGGCTGAGTTCATTCACGTGCCATTTGACAAGGTGTTTAGCTTGGCTATTAGACTTCGTCTCTGGACATAATTATGTAGTTTCTATTTTAATTTGGTGTAATAATTTAAATATAATTTTTCCGCGTCTGTATCTATGACATTCTCATCACACTTTATTAAAGGTCTGTATTAATATATAATTTAGTTTATGTTTATTTCCATACGTGGGAAAAGATAACTTGTACACAGCTGAATAAAGTTCAGTGCGTGAATGTATCTACGCATATGAATGTACGCGAACGGGTACGTATTTGAAAATAATTCTAAAAACATACCAGAATTAAAAGATAATACATTATATTATAATTTAACCACTTTAAAAATGTTTAATTTCAATGAGTAACCATATCATAGGCAGGCCCCGCAAGCGGTGGCGGGACGAACTTGACACCTTCGACAAAAACTGGTTCACCAACGCACAAAATCGCCAGCAATGGAAAAATGAAGGGGAGGCCTTTGCCCAGCAGTGGGACACTTCAGGCTAAAAACAACAACAACAACAACAACAACCATATCATAAATTTAAGAAACCATAATAAATCCTAAGCAAACAATATCCTATCTATAAATAAATAAATAAATAATAAATAAATAAATATTTGTGGACATTTCACACAACACCATCTAGCCCAAACTAAGCAAAGCTTGTACTATGGAACTAGATGGCTGATAGAATACATATATACTTTTTTTTTGTAAATATATACATATGATACATAGAAACACCCAGACACAGAACAAACATCCATGCTCATCACACAAATGTTTGCCCTGGGTGGGGATTGAACCCACGACCTTTCAGTTCAGCAGGTAGACGTAAACACACTACCAACTGAGCCACAAGGCCAGTCACTTAGGAGTTTTCTAATTAAATTAATAAATATAAATAAATATTGGAGGACATTTCACACAACGCCATCTAGCCCAAACTAAGCAATTATCCCCATTATCAATTTATTTTTATCCGACTGAGCAAGAAGGAGGGTTATGTTTTTCGAATGAAAGTATGTTGTGTGTGTGTGTGTATAAATATTGGATGACATTTCACACAACGCCATCTAGCCCAAACTAAGCAATTATCCCCATTATCAATTTATTTTTATCCGACTGAGCAAGAAGGAGGGTTATGTTTTTCGAATGTAAGTATGTTGTGTGTGTATACCTATATATGTATGTTTTTTTTTTATAATGGCAAGCGCCTTTATTAACTATGTATGTTTGTGATTTTGATATGCGAGCTGTCGTTAGATTCCCTGAGTGTCATAGACTACATTTTTTTGTAACAATTATAATAAAATTCTAGAAAAAAATGCCCTTGTAAGCGATTTTACAAATATAATGTTCATTATACAGTAGTTATATGCACATATTCTCGCAAGAACGTCACTCAACACCATTTCATGTGCGACATAATTGTATAACTAGCACTACAAAAGTTGCTCTGTAGTGGGTATTTTGTTTTTCTTTTAACATAGACTGTGTTTTTGTTAGAGGAGATTTTTAAACGAATAAAATCTACCTGGCTCTCGATACAAGACTTTTCCTTTAGCTTTGTCGTTTCCGTGTATATGTAAATATAAAATCTTGGAGTTCTAAATATAATTAAAGAAATTCTTCATCATCATCATCTCAGCCATAAGAAGTCCACTGCTGGACATAGGCCTCCTCCATGGATTTCCACAAAGACCGATTGGAAGCGGCTTGCATCCAGCGTCTTCCCGCCACTTGAAAGAAATTCTTAGTAACACAAAATAAGATAACCAACTCAGCACAGGTTAGCTATTATCCCAAAATACTTGGCATTGCTACCTTAAATATTTATCTTAGTATATTCAATGTAAAGGTCAGATTTAAAGTATGTACCTTTTTATTCAAATAGGGTTAGACAAAGCTGCTGTTATAATCTTAAGGGATGTTTGTAAAATGTTTAATTCTACCTAGTTAATTAAATAATCGATTTGATTAGACAATATACACAACTACAACTACGGAAACTCAAATCAATAAAAGGTTTTATTAAAAAGCCCCATTTTTTTTTATAACAAACAAAATATCAACTGCAAAATATAACCTCGATCGTCGATACTTCGCTCACAGGCAAATCTAATAACATTTTGTACTACGAAATCCAGTAAACCGAAAATATAGGTTATACATAAATACAAACATAATCTTTGAAATTCGGTAAATAAATATTAGTGGACATTTTCACACAACACCATCTAGCTCCAAACTAAGCAAAGCTTGTACTATGGAAACCAGATGGCTGATAAAATACATATACTTTTTTTTTTTGTAAATACATACATATTATACATATAAACACCCAGACGCAGAACAAACATTCATGTTTTTAGCAGAAATGTTTGCCCTGGATGGGGATAGAACCCATAAGCTCAGAAGGTAGACGTACTAAGTACCACTGAGCCACGAAGCCTGTCAAATATTCCAAGTTTTCGCAAAATTTAAAGTTAATAACGAGGGTGAGTATAATAATCCCTTTTTGGCTCAGCATAACATTTCTGACTAACCCGGACCATTATTTCATTTTATTATCACCGCCCTTTCTGCTTCTGCCAAACTCATTCCGCGCCATTGAGTAAACAAGACCTTCCGGCATTACCACACACAGACATTGAAAATTTTAATTTAATTTTCGTGACTTTTTTCCATCTCGCTAAATGCGGGGTAATTTTCACGCGGCTATCGCCGTAACCAATTAAGCTTATAAGCAGCTTTTGAAGAGCTTTAAAGGTTGCCAGTGCTACGTAAATGCCTCCATACCAAATCTATAGAAGACCGTCCCGCAGGTTTACTTGTGGATTTATAAATTTTCGTCTTTGTTCCCGTGCCTGATATTTCAGGTCGATTTAAAAAAAAAAACATAATTATTTTAAGTACCGATGGGAATTCTCAGAAAATACATATACACTTTTTTGCTAGTCAAGTAAAAGCTTTTATTGTTTACTTCTTGACAATAAATAAATAAATAAATATTGGATATTTCACACATCACAAACTAAGCAAAGCTTGTACTATGGGAACTGTACGGCTATTAGAATACTTATATACCTACTTTTATTGTAATACGTATAAACTTTTTATGATACATAAAAACACCCAGACACAGAACAAACACTCATGCTCATCACACAAATGTTTGTCCTGGGTGGGGATCGAACCTACGACCTACAGCTTAGCAGCAGACATACTACCAACTAAGCTGCGAAGCCAGAATAAGTGGATTAGTATTTAGGTACTATAATCATGGAGTAAATTTAATCATCCTAGAGTCCTAGACTATAATAATAAGTGTAAGATCAAATTTATGTTGTCTGTTGTACTTTTGAAACTTTGACGAACCGGTCTTAACGAACTTAACTGCGATTTACGCGATTCAAATCTGAATTTAAATGCACGATAATATAATAACTGAAAGCCATGGCTTAACTTGAGATCGCTGAGTCTGTCCTCAGTGACCTTAGTGACTGACAGTTTAATACCGTCCTTCTGTCTTTGTTCAACGTATTACACAAATAATGCAAACCTTAAAAACACAGAATTCGCCCTATTCTTAAAAATATCTCTTCATAAGCGGGAATTTTTAACAACTTTTGGGGAAGCGTCGTCGATAGTAAATCTTCTGTCTCGCTCGTGAGTACTAACATTTTTATGAAATATTTTTTTTAAAGAGGTTTTTATCGAGAGTATTCATAGCTATTGTTTCAACAAAATCGGTTCAGCCGTATTTTCTTGTCTGGCGTTTTTGAGATTTCTAAACGTATACTTGTATTTTTAGACGGAACTACTTAACTTTGCAAAACCTTCGCATTTTATTTGATATTCATTTTCATTTACCTAAAATAAAGCAGAGGCGGACTACAATCATCCGATGTAATATTTTGTACCTATAGAAGCCAAATATATTTCACTATCCATTTCTATAATGAAAATATAATAATATGAAAACGTACATAATTACTTACAAGATTTTTTTAATAATGTCGAATATATATTTAGGTAGGTAGATTAGATTAGAAAACTTCGTGAGGTAATTTGCTTCTTGCTCGTTGTATAAGAAACAATGAAATTGAAATTAAATGGATAATATTATTTTTACTAAAAGACTTCAAAAAAGGAGGAGGTTATCAATTCGTACCGTATTTTTTTTTTATTTAAGTACACGAATTACTCCGTCATTCGAGAACCAATTTTTGTGTTTCCTGAATTGCTGTATAGAGAAAGCTCCCACGTTGGTCCCATAATTATTTTATAAACATCGCTTTATTACTTTTTGAATAATCTCTAAAAATGTAAATATTTTCATTGTATTCCTGAGTAAGTGCGTCAGATTATAGAATCGCAGAGTTCCACCTACAGGTTTTTCTTTGCAAGAGTGTCAAATATTAAGGATTATCGTATAAACATCTGCACATTTTCTAATCTTCGAAGACGAGCATTTGACATTCAATGACAAATCGCACTCTTGACAAAAGAAAAAAGAGCGAGTGAAGAGGTTTCTTTAAAAAGTTTACAATTGTGAAGGATTTAGTAAGTTGCGTTTAAAGTCGTTTTTTTAATAGAAACATTATTGTAAAAGTGTTTGTAGTGAATTACTTAAACTTCTGTCTTATTGTTTATATCAGTTAGAAATTATTTGATTTTATCGTGATCCGATGAGATGTAATTTCATGAAAAAGTGTATTATCAACCGGTTATAGTTAGATGAGGTCAAACGCCGGTTAATGACTGGCTTTGTGGCTCAGTTTACCTGCTAAGTTGTAGGTCGTGGGTTCAATTCTCACCCAAGGCAAACATTTGTGTGATGAGCATAGATGTTGGTTCTGTGTTTGGGTGTTTCTATGTATCATATGTATATATTTACAAAAAAAGTATATATGTATTCTATCAGCCATCTAGTTCCATAGTACAAGCTTTGTTTAGTTTAGGCTAGATGGTGTTGTGTGAAATATCCGCATATATTTGTATTTAAATATTTATTTATAAATGATATTAATAATAATCTACTCGTAACCACACTTACAAAAGTCACAGTCGGGTAAAAAATAGAATGTTCTTTATTTTAAAAAAATATTTTCCTGGTATAATGAAAGTATCAATTGACTTACCCTTTGACCTTTCAACCCTCTAAACATGTTGATCAGTTGTAATGTGATGTAGCTCTAATTAGGGATAACAAACCAACATCACAGATGAAATAATAGTAAGTACTTCGTACATTAACCTATCTTTAATCCGAAATACATTTGTTAGAATATTACTATCTGTTTCATCGAACTACCTGATTCTAGATATTTTACATTGACACGAGTTTCTAATTCCATAAGTTTATTAGCCATCAGTTTCATTTGCCCGAACAGTTATTAGGTTAGGTTCGTTAGGTTTCTGCTTTATTATATTCAGAAACCTTCTTATTTACAAAGGTTCGGCTATCAGATATATCAATTATTAAATTAGGTTCGTGTTGTTTCTTTTCATTTTATACATAAACTTTAATATTACAAAGATTCAGTTATCAAACGAGTCTTTGTAATATGAAAGTAAACGAAATTCGATATTTAAAATTCTAATTATAGATAGGTAACCACTCCGTACCAAAACTCTTACATTAATAAGTTTATTATTTATTTATTAGAACAAACCGTTAAAGTTTTTTTAAGGTCATTGTTTTATTTGTACTTCTTTTAGTTCTGCTAGTCAGTTTCACTTATACTGTTTATTTGATATAAATTATTCATAATATTATACCAACAGTAAACGAGCTTTATATCATGTAACATCAAAGAAATACCGACGATGGGCATTATGGGCAAGCTCTAGGAACCAATAACCATCAAACCATCAAAGTACCTACGAATATACTATCTCTACGTATTCGCGCAACAAATATTTTCCACAATATAAACAACAAATCCATCATGCTTATACGAAAATGGCTCGTAAAAGTAATATAAACTTCGATTTTCCTGCGGTTCGTTGCGTAATTTAAATGACTTCCTATAGTTGCGTAATTAAAATGACTCCCTATAGTTGCGTAATTAAAAAGAATTCATATAGTTCCTACGAGTATGTATCAGATTGCCTTGATACAGGCTCCGCCTAGTAAGGCAACCAACAGACACTTATTTTTTTGGCTATGTATGTTTTCGTAAATAAAAATACTTATTTTAATTTTTCATTATTTTTTTTCATAGTTGCGTGTTGAGATTTCTGTAATTACGTACGTTGATATACGTTATAAGTATAGGTTTATTATACATTGTTGCCTAAAACTTAAAAAAATATTTATATTTCTTTTTTAAAGTTCATTGGAGGCTACGAAAAACGTTTTTTTTTATTTTTGCGAGAGATATATTATTATCTCATTTATTTATTTACAATCTTAATTTTTTTTTTACAACATAAATATAAACTTATAAAAAAAAGAAACATAAATATTGTAAAAAACTTAAGACTAGGGTGCCGCCGGCAGCGGGGCGGGGCTCAAGCTGCCGGTGGTACAGAGAGAGGAACCTCCTGACAATGCGTGCCGTGTCCAGGATGACTGCCTTCTGTATCAGACCCTTGACCCAACCATCGAGCGAGAGCCTCTGGAGATGTTGGTCGAGGCTCTTCGCTATGACACCGTTCACCGAAACGACTATCGGGACAATGAACGTCGAGTCAACATCCCACATGGCAGTTATATCGTGAGCCAAGTCAAGGTACTTGCTGAGCTTGTCCTTCTCGGCCTATACGAGATTCTCATCATGTGGGATGGTGATGTTGACGAGCACTGCCCGGCGCTGAGATCGATCTACGATCACGATATCAGGCTTATTGGCAACAATAGTCCTGTCCGTGATGATAGAACGGTCCCAGTAGAGCAAAGCACGGCTATTTTCGAGAACTGGCGCTGGTGCGTACTGATAGTACGGCACTTCTGACTCGACAAGGCCGTATTGAAGGGCAAGTTGCTGGTGGATGATCCTGGCTACTTGGTTGTGTCTGTGCAAATACTCGCTGTTAGCAAGATGCGACCAACCGGAAACAATATGTCGGAGAGACTCTCCGGGACGGTGGCATGCCCGACAAATGTCGACCGTACCGTCCTTCATGATATATTTCCGATAGTTGTTCGTCTTGATAACTTCATCTGCAATTGCACAGGCAAACCCTTCAATATTATTATTATTATTATGACAAAATATATCTTATGACATGAGTGTCATAAGAAAACGAAACGAAACCAATGGGGTGAAGACGAATCTATAGACACCTCACAGATCAAAATCAGTCAAGCCGTTCGGCTGCTTAGAGACGATCATATAGAATCATACCTACATTTATACTCACATACATACATACATAGTATGTAATGTATGTATGTGAGTATATATGTATTCATGTAGGTATAGTATATGTATGTATTACATACATATACTTAAAAAACTCCCTCTTATGTAGTCGTGTAAAACTTGTTCAAAATCATGTTTCATATTAAAATATTAGTGTAATGATTTCATAAGCTGTTGCGAACTTCATTCATTGAAATTAAACAACTTTTAACGGATAAAAAAATTAAAATATATGCGAAAAATCTATTAAGATTTGTTTAATTAGACGACTTCCAATAAGGGAGGTTCTCAATTCGTCTGTATGTTTCTTTTTTGTTTGTATGTTCAGCGATTATTCGGCTAATTATTGTGAATTGTTTTTGACGATTCCTTTTGTTTGGTAATGCCTCAGAGGTCCCATATAAATTAATATAAATATCAAAATTGGTTCAGTACTTTTTTTTTATAACAAAATAACTGAAATATATCATCGAAGTAAACGAATTGCGTATTTTGAAGTCGGTTTTTTCCGTTTTTTTTAAATTATAATTGTTTCAATGAATATTCATGTAGACTACAATGATTGTTCTCTAAGCAATTAGACATGTATCAAATTGTCTCTTTAAGCCCGAATTTTAAGTATATTGCATGTTTACCTATTAATAAGGTATTCTGTGATTAGAGGTGATGTAGCATTAAAATACATAAATTAATTAACTTTGTTTAGCAAAGTTGTTTACTTTGTTTTTGGTTGGTTGAACAAATAAATTCCAACTTCGTCCTTGTTTGCGCTGCATTTTGTCGTAAAATTGTTACGAATAAATATTAAATTAATTTACAAAAGAGAAAATATTCATTAACTTCATTGTTTTAAATTAATGCGAAAAATTAATATAAGTATAAATAATCTGCCACGAAATGTAATTCACTGAAACTGACAGATGACAGATAAAGTCCGAAAAAGTGTCGATGAACATCTCATTTGTTACAATAACTGCCTTACCAAAACACATTACATAATTTTGATCAACGTCTAAAATTCTTTGTCTCATTTCCGCAAGTGTCATTAGATGTCAACGGGTAGTTGACAAAACATGATGATCATGATCAAATTTGAGCAAAGTTTTTCGGTATAGCCGTAAGGTAGAGTTCTATGACGTCACAGTTCTATAGAACAAATGGGAGTTACCGGTACTTATCTGTAGTTTAGGTTTGAGAAGACTTTGTAGCACATGAACATACATACACATAACCTTATTTTTCAGCCGACTTCAAAAGAGGAGGAGATTCTCCATTCGACCGATTTTTATATTTGTTACCTCATAACTTTCGACTGGGTGAACCGATTTTGCTGATTCTTTTTTTATTTGAAAGCTGGTGCTTTCCGTGTGGTCCCATTTCAATTTGGTCCAGCTGACAATGGCACCCATGAGAAGTCTATTGCTTTAGTTTTTTAAACTATAATTATTATTCGTAGTCGGTAATAAAATACAATAACTCACAATACCTTTTGAACTCAACACACGTGACTAGCTGATACTTGGCAGCCTAGTGCTCGTTGCGAATACGTTACATCACATTAAACCCGGCCTTGGCGAATCTGACCCTAACCGATGTGCTATTTACGAGTAATATAATTTTATAGACAGTCATATTTTTGATAGATTGGTTTTAATAGCTAGGTGGGCTCGTCTGCGGTCTGGCGGGGTCATAAGACAAGTGTTTTTAGGTTATAAATATATATATATTTCTTCAGAGTGATATATATAATTCTTCAAAGTGCTAGGAGCCCGTTTTACAGCATATTACTTACTGAAAAAACCGGACAAGTGCGAGTCAGACTCGCCCACCTAGGGTTCCGTAACTAGTACTTAGATAAAAGGGGGAAATTATGTATTTTTTATATTTTCCTTCATAAACCGCAAATCACACATTATAAAAATAAAAACCTGTTTTAGTTTGTGCTAATGAAGCCCTTTTATTATGATACCCTACATGATACGGTTAATTCACTTTAAAATTTGGACTGTCATTCCTTGCATAAAGACACTATTTCTTGTGATTAAATTAAAAATGTCCAGGTTTCGGATTTTTTCCTATATGTGTACTATATCACGATGCTTCTTGCCAAATTTCATAGTTCTAGATCAACGGGAAGTACCCCATAGGTTTTGATTCCCTTGTGTGTGTCAAAATGTACGTTTTTTACGACATATTCAGCTGTAACTTTTTTTTCGAAAACTGAGAAATTTGAGTTTTCTTTCTGCAGCAAGAGACTACGGATCTGCGTATATGATTTTAATTTCAACACGATACCTTCACGCGTTTCCGAGATACAGGTCTTGACACCCGGACGGACGGACAGACAGATAGACGGACAACAAAGTGATCCTATAAGGGTTCCGTTTTTTCCTTTTGAGTTACGGAACCCTAAAAATGATTTAAAAAAACATAATTTTTACTGCTCGCTACTCTTGCACATTAACAAAAAAAATTATAAACACTTTATTAAATCAAGTTTGCTAATATATTTTCAAGTACTAACCAATTTAGATATTCATTGGAGTTGGGTATAGCTACTCGTATAGCTGTCTCATAGAGGGTGGTACGCGGCCCGTCCGTACCCCCCTCCCCCCTCCTTATATTAACAAACTTATTAATAAAGTGCTTATTAAATATTTTTGTAAATAGATAAAACGAAACTTGAACTAAATAACTACAAATTCAAAGTAAATCAATCCCACTTCAAACGTATTAGTTACGTTTGAGCGGAGTTTTGAAATTGTACACTATTGTAGTAACCTAATTGCCTTTAGAGCTGGTATTTAGATAATTGTCTACGCGTATTTAGATTATATTATCTAACTTCAATTATCGGTAGTCTGTTTTCACAGGTCTACTGTTAAAACAAGCTCATAGATATGCTTATGGTTTAATGTTACTTACTTACTAGGAAAATTGATATTTTCATTGCACAATACAATACAGGAATACTTTATTGACTGTACATTATTAAATTATAGTTTGAAAAACTGAAATAACCGACTTCCTTCAAATTACGCAATTTCTTTTACTTGGATGACATGTTTTTTTCAACTATTTTGTTTTAAAAACCAAAGTATTCAACCGATTTTGATAAAAAAAAATATGGAACCGCCTCTGAAATATGACCTATCAAACAAAAATACCTTTTTGAAGTCGGTTGTAAATACAAGAGAAGAGGTGTGACGTAGACTTTTTGCTAAAAGAAAATAAATAAGTAGTTGTTCCAATACAACGTGTTTTCTACAAAAAGTAATTTACAATAATTAAACCGACTTAAAAACAATCTAATTAACTGAAAAGGGAGAAATAACACGAAAACAATCAAAACTAGGCGTCTACCTGAGTAGGTACGTACACCAACTATTTTTTGAGGTCGGCGTCAGGCCCTGAACAATCATCAACTAAGTCCTATACAGACACCGACCTCAAAAATAGTTGGTTTACGTACCTTGTTAGGTAGACGCCCAGTTTTGTTTTTTTTCGTGTTATTTCTCCCTTTTCAGGTAATTAGATTGTTATGAAGTCGATTTTTTTTAATTACTTTTATTTATTGATTATTAATAGTATTTAATCTTTTGTTTGAAACCTAAAATTGTATTCAAAAAACTTCTCTGGGTAAGTTCGTTTAATTTTCAAACACACTTCACTACTATTGTAACACCTAATTTTTGCGTTATAAAGTATGCCAGATCCTTTTACATCAGTATGAGTGGTAAACATATTGAATATCGTTCAAATCCGCCCAGTAGTTTGTACTTATCCTAACAATATCTACATGATTGTGCGATTTTATACTTGTTTCTTGTCTCAATTTCATCTTAATTAAGTATATAGGTAAGCTACATGTATTATTCATCTACTTTTATGTTAAGTTAAATATGTAAATACACTGTTTAATTCCATGCTGTGCGCTCTAAGAGTGGATTACGGGATCGACCACATCAATAGCATGTTATTAAACGCAATATTTCCTGTAATCTGTAATGAGTGCCAAATAATATAAAATAAAATAAATAAATACGTTGAAACTCTCATATATTTTAAAATTTAAAAAAGTCACATCCTAAAAACTAAGGAATCGATTTTGATAAAACTTACAGTGACTCTTAAACAGAGACATAATTTATCCCTAAAAAAAATATTTTTCAATCCAATTTCTAGTTTCTGCGTAATACGTGGACAAACATACAAATATACAAACATACAGACATACATACATAAACTTATGAAATTTGGCACACATGTTTAGAAGCTGGTATAGACTAACATAAACAAAAACTGTGCAGTTCTGACAATATTACATAAATACAGGTCGAATTGATAACCTTCTTTTTTAAATTTCGGTTGAAACATTGATATTAGAAAATCATCGGCGATATCATTGAAGATTTAGTAATTAATTAATTTAAATTTACTAATTATTTATTATTTGTAGCTATTATTTTTGACACAAAATATTGTTTGAGCTCACCCTACCGTGACTATCGCTTTTATCTATATTTATTTATAATTTTTTGTTCCATTTGACATGTAAATTAGTTTTACGCAATAAATGAATATGAATATGAATTTATTAATTTCATATCAATTATCTCAACTGTATTTAACGTAGCTATTACATTGACGTAAATTGCTATTAAACGAAATAGTACTATGGACATTGTTTTCAATTAACGGAATAAACGATCGAAACGGTAAACGATAGGTAAACTACGTCATTGGCAATACATCATGTTTTGAATGCCTGTTTTGAGCGCTACGGTTTTCTACAGAAAACAAACGTTTTCGTTGCTTGGGCCGCGCACGTAACTATAGTTTCGTAGCTAGTTTCGAATGAAACATAATTATGCTTGGTACGATACTAGTATCGATCAGAGAAGTTTTTTTCCGTATTCGTTATCACGGTGTTTGATACGTAACTGGTTAAGAAGTAAACATAATTATTCGTCCCCTCAAAGCAACGGACTTCAAATAATAGAAATATTTTGTGTTTATTTATTTTTAACCAACTTTAAAAAGGAGGAAGTTTTCAATTCGGTTTTACTTTTTATCCAACTCGAAAAACATAACACTCCTTATGTGGGTTATGTTTTTCGAGTGTATATGTGTTTGTATAAATGTATGTATGTGGGTATGTATACATAAATGTAAGTTGGTATGTGTCAAGGTATCAAGGTATGTTGGTATCAAGTCTAAACTATATGCTACCAGTGATGACAAAATACATATATGTCTAAATGTCATTCAGTATATAGACCATAAAAGGAAACTCAGTCAGCAATAGAAAGACACATACAAAAGCCTCTCAAGTAGGTACATATAAGCCTATAGATACTGTAAATTTACGAAAAATCTTGGATATTATTATTCAACTTTAAATTTAACTACAGTAAAAAGTATAATCTCTTCCATGCTGGACTGGGAGAAAAAGAAAAACATAGAATGTACCAGCTGTTTTTCATCTCGGGCTTAAGGTAAAAGTCGGTTAATGTTACTTGAGGGAAATCGCCATTTATATAGACGATGAGCTGACACCCTGTCACTCCAAGCCAATATTACATCTTACCCTCGTATACCCCCTAACCCTCTAATATCCTCTCCCTTCCATCTAACCCTCTAACTACGGTCAATTATGGCATCAAACGGTCTCATGGTCATTGATGATCTACTATATACTCAGTAAAGGAAAGGGCGGACCGGTCAGTCTTCGGATGGGGACCGTGAGTGGCATTTCTTTCTGAGCGCTACCGTGGGTCGGATGAGACGTAAAATTGTAGGTCCCGGTTGTTCAGCAATCGTCAAGCCAAGTCAGAGGCCTTTCGGCGGCTTAATAACTCTGACAATAGGGCTGGCCACTCAGTCTATACGAACTTACTTTTTAAAGGAAATTAAAAATAAGTTCAAAAACTAAACACGACTACTGAAAAATCGCGCTCTAAAAAGTATGAAACAAGAAAATGTAGTAAATATTTTTGACCACGGTTATTCTCTGAACACCACTATGAATATGTATGAAATACAATAAAATATTTATTACATTTTCTTTTTTCATACTTTTTAGATAGTGTTTTTCAGTAGTCGGGTACTGAAAAACACTTGATTTGATTGTTTTTGAACTTATTTTTTATTTAAAGTATTTTGGGGTTTTTGACAAATTAACATAAATGCATGTATACATACATACTTACATATATACCGATCTATAAACATATAGGTAACCTCCCTTTTGATTCTGTGCTATTTTGACGGGATATGTCTCGCAAACGGTACACTTGACAAAAATATGATGTATCAAACCCTTCATTTTACAATCCCTGTTCAATGTTATACACATGATGGGATGGGGCGAATTTATTTTTGTTCTTGGCTTCGTGCCCCCTAGAGGACACCATATTCGATTTAATGTGACGTCACGTAGCCTATAACCAGCAGATAATCAAGACACTTTTAATGGCACCTTATTTGTCAAATTATGTTTAGAAGTTATGAGGTGAACAGATGAACATACATACATACCCACATACCGGTCAAAAACATAACCCTCCCTTTTGCTTCGCCGTAGTCGGGTAAATAGGCGTGATATGTGTATGTATGTATTATGTATAATGATTGTGATTGTATTTAAATATGTGTGGGAATAAATTTGTTTATTTCAAATGTAGGGAATCTATCTGTGATGCGAAATACATATGTTCGCATATCACTTGCCCGAATCCCTTTCAATAGAACTATCTGATTCCAGATATTTTACTTGACACGATTCGAGGCCTTATTGTCAGTAGTACCATTGATTTGTACCATTAATGGTACAATTGACACAACGTTGTATCCTTAGTACCATTAATGGTACTAGTGACAATTATTTAGGATCAGTAGTACCGTCATTACCATTGATTTGTACTCGAGTATTTGTTTCCACAAGATTGTTAGCTATAAGTTTAAGATTCGTTAGGTTTCTGTTCCATTATACCTAGAAACCTTTTTATTTACAAAGATTCGGCTATCAGATATATTCATTATTAAATTAGGTTCGTCATGTTTATTTATTATACACACAAGCCTTCTTATGTACAAAGGTTCGGTTATCTGACGGGTTGTCGAATAAGCTTACGGAATTTTGACAGCATCTTTGAAAAAATCGTTTTAGGCGATTGATATTTGATATTTCATAATTCGGATTATAAATACGTAACCGAGAAGTAGGCAATCTTCGATTAAAAAGAAATTAATAAGTTAAATAAAGCCTATAATGTTTCCTGAAAGGGAATCTCCAAAACACATAAGTACCATAACAAGGTTGGAATAGGAAGCGAGACATATCACAAAAATCCACGCATCCCTTGTGATAAATATTTCAGTTGTCGGTTTGGAATGGCAGATGACAGTTTGAATTATCGCAATCTTCTATTCACGTTCATGTGTCTACACGTTGACTTCTCAATTTACGATATGGGTGGGCAAAGCAGGTAGTTAAGGCACCGCGCAAGCGAGAAAATTTCGATTCCGTGTTTCGGAACCAGACATCAATGAATATTCTAGTTATATGTTATATTCTAGCAGGGGTCACCTGCTTATGGTCAAACACATACACACACCACCTACACAGTTAACCTAACTTTCTTCTCGTGGTCCACTTTAAGATAAATAGGTATTGTAAGCTTTTTTTTTTCATTTTGTGGTCCTCCTTAGTTAACTTATTTATACTAGGCGTATTCTTTTCCCATTGTTCACTTCAACAAAACTGGGTACACCAAAGTTTATATTACTTGCCGTAGTCTTTGTAGTTATTTATAAATATATCACTTTTTTGTCGATACTGAATTCCGATAAAAGAATCTAAAAAATAACCTAGAATAGTATGAATTGCACACGTGGGCTATTTCTGTTGGAAACGGGCAAACTCCGAGCTAACCTGCAACCGTGCTCACAAGATGGGGAGAGATATATCTGAGTAACGATAATTATTGTATTCGATTGCTGATACTGATCTCAGATATTATGAGAGCTCGGGCGGGGTGGTGTTTATTGAATGTGCATATACTATATTAGTCAACTCTATTAATAAGGGCTGGAAAATGTACTCGATCGGTGCTAACAATTAATTGTTATGTATGTTTTTATTTCAATATGATATTGTATTTTTTTATTTATTTATTGTATTGTAATAAATTATTATGTTGTTTTTGCCATAAAAATATTCGTGTGTTAGAAATATTATTTGTATTTTATTTTTATATCGTCCCTAATCAGTGTGATACGCAAGACGCGAGAATAAGACGTGCGCCCCAACAGATATTTAAGGTTTTCTTTGATAGTTTCCAGAATCGGACACAAATAGTTTCCGAGATTGGACACAGTTTACGCAGCGCCTTAACGCAAATTTGTATTCAATGATAAAATATGTCTATCCCTAAAGTTTTCACTGCACAACGTAGGTAAACAGGTATTGCACTAAATTCACATTTAAGCAACATTGTGTAGCAATAAACCGAACGGATGACGCTATTTAAGTATTTACTTAAATATTTTTCGTAACTCCAATAGACTTAACTACATACACAGAACCACAGAAGCGACAGGTGGTCCCAGACCACCTTTCAGACGTATTTTATTAATTACTTTGTCTAATGTTAACTCTTATCTATTTACCGCAAATTATTATATTTATTATAATTCTCTGTAAACATTCTCTTTCTGTGAACAAATTTGTGTTTATTTTATTTTGAATTATTATACTAATGTTGGCCAAATAGAGATTAATTATAAAATTAATGATCACATTATCTAGTTCCATATTATTATGTTAATTTTGTTGCCAATTGATCGTATAGATTGTAGTCATTGATTAGAATATAGTATTTCAAAAACAATAGTCGAGTGCAAAAACAACTTCTATGGACAAGGACCGAAGTGTAGACCAAACAATATCGTTTTTATTTACTAAGTACCTAAAAGCTTAAATTCTGGTCGAGGATTTAAGAAAATACGTTTATCGTCGACTTTTTCCTAAGCTACAAGTACCAGATTTTTTATCATCGACGGGATATATCTTGCTTATATCACACATGAGAAGAAAATGATCTATTAAGAAACCGTATTCTAATTTTAATAGGCCTATTCATCAATACCCCATAAGATGGGGTGGGCTTGAACAAAAAACATATACTTCATTTTCTTTACAATTAATCAGCCAGTTTCACGTATGTAGTGCTAATAGTCTCTGAGTAAAAGGGCTGTGACATACGGACAGACAGACGGACATTGTGAATTTATAAGGGTTCCTGTTTACTACGAAACCCTAAAATAGATTAATTGAAATCAGACAATTAATAATGGAGGTAGATAACAGTTTTCTTTTGTTATGAAGAAACATGTAATATGAGTAATGTACTGGTAAAAATTGCAATCTCGAAGAAATTCCACAATGAGCGTCAATTTTCATATTATTTCGTAGACATTTTTCACAAATCAGAGAATATTAAAATGCGGCTTTAACGGTATACTCATTTATTTTTTCATAAATTCAAATATGAAATGTGTTTCTATATATTTTGTTAGGCGTTTCTCTGAATTCGCAATAAAAGGTCGCATCAACTGCAACAAAGTAACGGATATGACAAGTAAAGTCTTTGAAAAGGCATGCCGTCGTTGCCTTGCTTTCATAATACGAGTACATTTTCTCATAATATTCATTTTCATTAAAATCTGACGCAAACAGAGGGATTATACGTTTGACGTGTATTTTTGTGTGTGTGTGTGTGTATGTGTTTATTTCTGGCATCGTAGCTCCCAGAATGATGAAAAGACTGATTTAGTTATTTTACTCAGACACTATTAGCACCATAGAAACGAAATTTGATAGGTAGATGTGTTTAATAAAGCGCCACAAAACGCCGCGATAAAATTTCTAAAAAAAGTGTATGGGTAAGGTTCATACATGTAAGAAAGGGATATTGTTTTGTCAACTCCTCTCTATCGTGTGTCTAGTAGTGTGAATAGTTGTCTTAGAATAAGACTAAAGTTGTACTATAAATAATTTTATGAAAACTATTAAATTAATTATATCAATATAAAAATTGGTTGTCTGTAAAGTCGGTTTACGGGCGATAGTTTAACGTGGCAAAGTCATAACAAAACATTGATGAAATGATGATAAAGATGATGTAACGGGACAATGAGTCATCCTTTTTCGTGCGTGCAGCCGGCGTTCATCTATTTATTAGACATTGTTAAGTCAAAAAAAAAAAACATTTAAATACTTAAATAGCAATATTAGCAATAAACTATACTACTAAAAATATACTAAACCAAACACTAAAACTAATAAAACAAACAATTATATTTAATTATATTAAATTTACATATTACAAATGGGTTTATAAGATTGGTTCATCATTTTGCTTGTAAACAAAAATAGGTAGATATTATTACACAATTTAATTCACTAATTTTTAAATACAAGTTAAATACATATAATAATACAAATAATTAAGTTAAATACATAATTTAACTTAATTATTGTCCCAAAACTAACTAGTGTGGCGTATTTAGATGGGTATCTATAAAGTTCTGTAATTAATTTTATTTAATTGTATCGATTAAATAGAAGTGACCTGGGCGACCAAGCTCCACTCGGATTTTTTATGACTGAAAATACGAGCAAACCAGTTTTCAAATATCGATTTAACTTATATATATATATATATATATATATACACACTAGCTGTACCCGCGACTTCATACGCGTAAGAAAACACATCCGCCGCGCTCCAACCTAACTGCCGACTCAATTTATTTGTGTCGAGTATATGGTCATACGTAGATGTATTTAATTGAAGAATAAACTGCCGTCTCCTTTTTTAACTCGCTCCAGCCCTGCTCAAGTTCAGCTCCTGTCTCGATCCCACCTCGCTTCTACTCCACTAAAGGTATTAGATAAATTACATTACGTTAATTCAATAAAAAATATTGACACGACATTACATCAACAAAAACAGTTTTTCTTTGTCCCAAGAACAGTTCATTGGTTAATGGCGATTGACTGGCCTTGTGGCTCAGTTGGTAGTGTGTTTACGTCTACCTGCTGAACTGAAAGGTCGTGGGTTCAATCCCCACCCAGGGCAACATTTGTGTGATGAGCATGGATGTTTGTTCTGTGTCTGGGTGTTTCTATGTATCATATGTATATATTTACAAAAAAAAAAAACTATACATGTATTCTATCAGCCATCTAGTTCCATAGTACAAGCTTTGCTTAGTTTGGGCTAGATGGTGTTGTGTGAAATGTCCACAAATATTTATTTATTTATTTATTATTATAATTTGGCTATTTTTATTCACAAACAAGAACTCACATAAAATTTTCTTTAACTTATTATCATCTTTACCGCAAACTTTTTAAAGCTTTTTATTAAGTTTTCACGACCAAAATTGTAGGAGGCGATAGGTAACGAAAGCAAGCAATATATATTGAAAGAAAAACAAGATACCCTACTGCAAAATCTAGCCTATGACATTAAAAAACTAGAAAACTTGTGACTACGAACACAACAAAGTATTTGAGTAGTCAGGTCTAAACTAGGTAAATCCATTGCTATACCTACATAGGTATGTAGGTAAAAACATAACCTGACAAAAATCAGTACTATCGGTTCTGTTCCCACTAAAGTAAGCGTACCGACTGACGTACGAGGTGGTAGTGAACATTATGAAAATGTATGCGTAATATTTCGTGCGTCGAGGCCGACGCGTGAGTCGCCAACGTTGTACGTTGCGGCGACACGCGACCAATTTTTCTATATGCGCCCTCCCATGACCAACTGCGAACCTTATTTTCAACCGACTTCAAAAAAGGAGGAGATTCTCAATTCGACTGTATTTTTAGGGTTCCGTACCTCAAAAGTAAAAAACGGAACCCTTATCGGATCACTTTGTTGTCCGTCTGTCCTTCTGTAAAGACCTGTATCTCGGGAACGTGTGAAGGTATCGAGTTGAAATTCTAACCATGTACGCAGATCCATAGTATCTTGCTGCAGAAAGAAAAATAACATTTCTCAGTTTTCGTAAAAAAAAAAGTCGCCGGCGGTTTACTGACTACTACAAAATGAACGAGACGCTAGCTCGGATCCGAGTGGGAGGCGCCGATACTATAGCCCCGCCCCACTCGGATCCGAGTGGTGAGCAAGGAATGTGTTAAATATTTTTACGATGTATATTTTTCGGTTTATGAAGGAAAATATAAAAAAAAATATATGATTTCCCTCTTTTATTTAGTTTCTACGGAACCCTCGGTGGGCGAGTCTGACTCGCACTTGTCCGGTTTTTTATATTTACGCAAGCTTGTCTCGCACTTAATCAGTTTTAAGTATTTGTTTATTTACATAAAAGTAAACCCTACAATCTTGTCAATTTTGAGACTTGTATCTGTTACCGTTCAAAATATACATTAGTTTAATTGTAAGACAGACAAACATCATAGCCTCACGAATAGGCTCCCGCACCCTCAGTACTAGTCTCTAGCTGCATAAATTAGAGAAAATAAAACTTCTCAGTTTTCATAAAAAAAGTTACAGCCGAATATGTCACAAAAACGCATATATTCGACACTCGCAAGGGAATCAAAACTTATGGGGTACTTCCCGTTGAGCTATAACTGTGAAATTTAGCATGAAGCATTGTCATATAGTATACATAAAGAAAACATGCGAACACTGTACATTTTTAATTTAATCACAAAAAAATAGGGGTTTTAAGCAAGGAAGGGAAATTTTAAAGTTTCCTTTTAAAGGGAAATTTTAAAGTGCTTTAACCATGTCATGTGGGGGGGGTATCATATTAAAGAGCTTTATTAGCACAATCTAAAATAGGTTTTTAAATATTGTTACGATGTATAAGTATATTTTTCGGTTTATGAAGGAAAATTTGTGGGACCTTCCTATTATAAAAATGACCCATAAAGCCCTATTAGATGACGCTATAGATGAGACGGACCGAGCGCGTCTTTTGGCCGTGTCAGAGGCAGAGTCGAGCCATTGGCTCCGTGCTCTCCCCTCTGACAATTTAGCCACTGTCCTCGACCCCAGCTGTCTACGCGTAGCTGTAGGTTTACGTGTAGGTGCAAAGCTGTGCGAGTCTCATATTTGTCAGTGCGGACGAGCAGTGGACCGTTTTGGACATCACGGACTTTCATGTGTTAAGAGTGCCGGCAGACTTTTTCGTCATTGGGCTATTAATGATTTAGTTAGGCGGGCACTCTCCACAGCTTCCGTGCCGTCGACATTGGAGCCGAGCGGCATGTCGAGAGACGATGGGAAGCGACCAGATGGTGCCACCTTGGTCCCGTGGTGTCTCGGCCGGACTTTGGTGTGGGACGCCACCTGCGTAGATACTTTGGCACCATCACACGTCGGCAGTTCCGCTCGCAATGTCGGCGCCGCGGCAGAACAAGCGCAACTATTGAAACACAGGAAATACTCAAATATTTCTTCTCACCACGTGTTTGTTGCGCTGGCTGTGGACACGCTGGGTCCGTGGTCGTCCGACGCAAAAATATTTTATAAAGATTTGGCAAAACGGCTCGTTCTCGCCTCGGGGGATCCCAGAGCTGGCGCGTATTTTGCTCAAAGGCTAAGTTTAGCTATACAACGAGGAAACGCTGCCAGTGTTCTGGGAACCCTACCGCACGGTGGAATATTGGAGGGTGTATTTGTTTTATAAGAAGTTATATAAATATACTTTTGTTATGGTTTTATTTGTAAATAATATTTTAATCCTCTATTAGTTTTAAGGTTTTTTTATAGTTTTATGTAAATATGTCTTTATGACAAAATGGTGTAGAAAGAAATAAATGAAGGAAAATATAAAAAATATATAATTTCCCCCTTTTATCTACTAGTTTGTACGGAACCCTCGGTGGGCAAGTCTGACTGGCACTTGTCCAGTTTTTATTTTAAATGTTTGTTACCCCATAACTTTCGACTGGGTGAACCGATTTTGATGATTCTTTTTTTATTTGAAAGCTGGTGCTTCCCGTGTGGTCTCATTTCAATTTGGTCCAGTTCTGACAGTGGCATCTATGAGAAGTCGGTTGCTTCAGTTTTATAAACTTTGAATATTCGATTGTGTTTTTAAGGGAAATTTACATTTTATATATTAATTACTTATTACCAAAAAAACTCAGTCGAAGTATTCAAGGCGGAGCGCGCGAACGCACAAAACAAATATTTAATGCCTTGGAATGCTTTCTTATGGATTTACAATATCATTCTAAATTTAAAAGCGACAATCTGTTTGTTACCTTTCACGACTAATTCGCTGAACGAATCGTCATGAAATGCGGTACAGCAATAACAGAAACGTTGAAAAAGGGCATATTCTACATTGCATTAACATCACTATCTCCATGCGGGCGCAGCTAGGGTTTGCCATGCGGTTATCATCATCATCTCAGCCATAAGATGTCTACTGCTAGACATAGCCTCCCCCCCCCCCATGGGTTTTCCAGAAAGACCGGTTGGAAGCGGTCTGCATCCAGCGTCTCTCTGCCAATTGTATGATATCTTGTGTCCACCTTGTGCCTGGTCTTCCTACAATGCGCTTGCCAGCGTTAAGGCACAGAAAAAATGGATGGCCGACTCTATATAACATAATATAACGTAATTTCAGGTAATTATCTTTCGAATCTAAAGAATTATTATATTAAAAGTTAGAAGTATTTGGTATGTGTAATTTACTGTGTAAACATTATTATCATAAATACATTATATTATCCAGTTTCATTTTTTCAATCTATATCTTGTTGACAAAGTATTAAGGTAATAAAGCCATCCCATACTGGTGAAATCTGATATCTGTTTCGGTTCAACCAACGAAATGAAAAGCAATGTCAATAATCTATTTATAGCCAAATAAGAAGGTTTGTAAAATAAGATTTAGCGTGGAAATATCACAAACCTACAGCTTATCTAAGACCGCGATATTTTTTTTTATCAGTCCTGTTTGTACAAACTGTCCCACTGCTGGGAACGGGACATCTTCTCATTGTGAGAAGGGTTAGGCCATAGTCTGCCACGCTGGCCAAGTGCGGGTTGGCAGACTTCACACATCTTCAAGATCATTGAGAACTCTCAGACATGTAGGTTTAATCACGATGTTTTCCTTCACCGTTTGAAGTTGGCGGGAATCAACAATACGCACATAACTTCGAAAAAACAGAGGTGCGTGCCGTGGGATTCGAACCCAGGACCTGCGGATCGCAAGTCAGACGGTCTCCCGACTAGGCTGCCGAAAACTTCAATAGTCTGAAATGCTAGGTGTTCATATACAATATCAAGTTCAAATAAGTTAGTGTTAGAGTCCTATTTTCTCTATCCAAAGAGATTTTATCACTACCGTTTACTCTATTTTAAGTTTATGTCACATGACACCAACTTTTCTTTTGTTTGTAGAATCAACAAGGACGTTTTATCTCGCACAATAATTTCTTTTTTTTTTAGGGTTCCGTACCTCAATAGGAAAAAACGGAACCCCTATAGGATCACTTTTTTGTCCGTCTGTCCGTCTGTCTGTCCGTCTGTCCGGGTGTCAAGACCTTTATCTCGGGAACGCATGAAGGTATCGAGTTGAAATTAAAACCATATACGCAGATCCATAGTATCTTGCTGCAGAAAGAAAAATAAAATTTCTCAGTTTTCGTACAAAATGAACGAGACGCTCGCTCGGATCCGAGTGGGAGGCGCCGATACTATAGCCCCGCCCCACTCGGATCCGAGTGGTGAGCAAGGAATGTGTTAAATATTTTTACGATGTATATTTTTCAGTTTATGAAGGAAAATATAAAAAAATATAAATGATTTCCCTCTTTTATTTAGTTTCTACGGAACCCTCGGTGGGCGAGTCTGACTCGCACTTGTCCGGTTTTTTATATTTAAGCAAGCTTGTCTCGCACTTAATCAGTTTTAAGTATTTGTTTATTTGCATAAAAGTAAACCCTACAATCTTGTCAATTTTGAGACTTGTATCTGTTACCGTTCAAAATATACATTAGTTTAATTGTAAGACAGACAAACATCATAGCCTCACGAATAGGCTCCCGCACCCTCAGTACTAAAGCCCAGAAATATAGTATATTTATGTGTTGACATTTGTATTGAACAATTTCCCACCTTTTTCCACAATAGTGGCTGTATAAGTGTATAAGCCACTATTATAAATTGTGGCGTAAAATTGAAATGAAAAACGATATTATCAACAACTTTATAACATGACTCTATGAAGTTATAATTTACTTTTCACTATAAACTATTATTACATATATTTCTAAATATTTACAAAATAAATAAAATTACTGGCTGGTAGATTGCCACAGAAAAAAAAACATAAGAAGGCCGCAAGCGGCGTTGTTTCGTCGATTGCTAATTATATTTACGTTTAATAGAGATTTGTTTAAAATAAGATCATCAGATTCAGATATGAATTTGTTTCCATAATCAGGTTTTTATTTGCTTTCGTTATAATTATTCGAAATGAAAAGCAGAGTGTGTACTTAGTGTACTTTGGGTAAAATACCTAGCTATTTAGGCATTTGGTCCCTAAATAAGTTCTTTTTGACCCTTGTGTAACAATGCACTATTTTGACGCATTCGAACTTAAAGGAATGGGGAGTCTATTAAAAAGTCTACGCTGACTAACCGTGTGTCTGTCTGTCCGTCTGTTCTGCCATTAAACGGCTGTATCGATTGAACCATAATAGATAGGATGCTGGAATTTTCACAGAGTATGTGATATTACGGTGAATTTGTAAATAAATAATAATAGACAAGACACGAATTGTCAGGAGGTTCTTGTCTTTAGCTCTCACTATTGGCAGCTAACCTAGGGCTACCTTTTTAAAACCTAGTAATTAATTATGTAAGTTAAAACTAGAGTAGTGTTGCTAGATTATGTGACAACACGATTATTGTAAAAATATGTGTTTTGTAAAAAGTGCCCTTACAATGTGTTAAAATCGATCACTCCCGATGTCCTCCACTTGCTTGTCTGTTCGACATTGACACACACCAGTGAGGGACATCAAATAGAGCAGCCGGCTATCTACAAATATTTAGGTTTTTTTAATTTTTCTCCTGCCTTTGTAATGTTTTTATTGTTTTCTTTTTTATTTAATATATTTACTAAAATTAATATTTAAGATAAAAAAAACATTATGCATCATAATTTAGATATACCTAAATTATAGACCCATCCAGGAAGCCAAGGAACGTTAAATTCGCGTTTTTTGATTCACCTTGAAAGGATGTCGCTTTCACCTAACCCTCCTTCTTAAACAGCTAACAGAAAAAATATTAAATGTAAATTGAGTGTAATATTGATTTAGATGAAAGGACCAAAATTTAATTAAGAATTTTACATTTTCCTCGCCAAAATCGTGCACATTTATATATAAAAGTATTTTTTACCAAATATGGATTGAATAAAAAAAATTTTTTTTTTCCGAAATTTATGAATAAATATTAAATTGACATTAATATTAACTTTTTTCTTTAAACATCAATATGTTTGGTTTTTATTGGTGTCAAATAATAAATTTCAATTAAATCCGATAATAAGGCTAACTAGAATTATTTCATTGTAAAACTATTCGACCTTTTCCCTGCCCTATTCGACCGTATGTGGTAAAAATACAATTATATGGAAATCGTGAAATAAGGTGGCACGATTTCCATTAATATACAATGCGTAATATTATTATCTTCTATTCGTTTGGAAAGATTAGATCGGATTCTTGTCCACACCGTCGCATTGTCCATACCATTAGTCGTGTTTGAGGTCAAAGGTATATTAAAAAAAAAAAACTCTCAATGTGTAATTCGACAACAGTGGGTCTCATAGATATTTGAAGATCAATATATTATAACAATTTGTCTCAACCCACATCGTTTGCAGATAGGTGAAACCTTCGGGCTCGTAGGTGGATTTTAGGACCTAATCTCAAAAAAAATCGGTTATATTTTTAGGTGCATTGGTTAATATGTGAAAAGCGGAGGACCACATTACAATACGGCGATATGAGTGTGAATGGTAATTGCGGTAGAGGACGACCAAAGAAAGTATGAATTAATTGCGTGAATGATGGCATGGGGAAAACGGAGTGAGTAATGACACCAAATGGTACCAACTCTACATAAGTATAAATAAATAATATATAAATAATTTGTTTGTGGATAAGTGTATATGTTTAAATGTGGATATGTAATTCAGTTTGTCGACGATATAGTTATCATGGCAGAGTCAATGGAAGACTTCAGAACGATGCTCGAAGACCTCAATAGAGTGTCTCAACCGGTGGGTCTTAAAATAAATATGGTCAAAACGAAGGTTATGTCGAAAGCCCGTGTATTGCTCACCCCAATATCTACGGGGAAGTTCACTCTTGAAGTTGTTGACGAATACGTCTACCTAGGACAAACGGTCCGTTTAGGCAGGTCCAACTTTGCGAGAGAGGTCGATCGTCGTATCCAACTCAACTAGGCAGCGTTCAGGATACTCAAAGGCGTATTTTCGTCTAATATACCTCAGTGCCTCAAGTCGAAAGTTTACGACTAGTGGGCCACGTTTCAGTGCCGTATGTCAGTACAACGGCACTAAAACGTGGTCCCTAACTATGGACCTTATAAGAAAGCTCAACGTCATGCATCGAGCTATAGAGAGGGCTATGCTCGGAGTCTCTCTACGAGATCGAATCAGAAATGAAGAGATACGTAGACGTACAAAAGTCACCGACATAGCACAGCGGATTAGCAAGTTGAAGTGGCAGTGGGTAGGGCACAAAACACGTAGAACTGATGTTCGATGGGGCCGAAGAGTTCTTGAGTGGAGACCACGCACCGGACAGCGCAGCGTAGGAAGACCAGCCACGAGATAGACAGATGACCTTATACAAGTGGCGGGAAAACGCTGGATGCAAGCCGCTTTCAATCGGTCTTTTTGGAAATCCATGGCGGAAACCTATGTCCAGCAGTAGACTTGTTATGGCTGAGATAATGATGTAATATGTACGTTTCTAGTAACCTTCTACAGGCTAAACAACATAATCGATTTTAATGTGTTTGGTATTATTGGATTCGTCTTCCCTTCCCGAGTGTTCTAGACAAAAAAAAAATGGAATAATAATAATATATAACTCTCCCAATAAAAAAAATGTTTTCGTAACCTTCGACGAGGCTTTCCTTTGAAATGGATGTATTTTTTTAAATGTTCTTAATATTATACATTTCAATACATTTTACTATTGGCATTGCGCATAGTTTCTCGCAAAAACGTGCACTGAACATTTAACAAAATAACGCAAACGTAAATTGCATGAGAAAAATCAATTTTATGTAGTCAAGTACATATTTTGTTTTTATTAAAAAGCAGTCATTCAGTCAGGGGAAAAAAGTATATTCTTATTCTTGTATTTTCCAGTTGTGTTATGTCAGGGAAAGTGCTGATAAGTAAAAGAGCATATTTGTGCGTTTTAACCCTTCGTCGTGCAAAGTGAAAGAGATGACTGAGTGAATGATGTATGTACTCAGGTAAGTTTAATTACATAAACTCTGTGTATACAAGATTATCTCCCCCTCTAATAAATAGAAATCATAGACTATTCATTCATTCTTCATGTCGATGGCTTATCTATTAAAGTCCGGTTAATTAAGTAGAATAGTGAGTAAGCCTGCTTTACAGAGCGTTTGTTGAGGTTAGCGCGCCAAGTTATCTCCTGATAACTAAGCCAATATTAACGTTCTGACCAATATTAACATTCGATTCGTAACTACTTTCTGAGTAATATATGCTACATTTTAGAGTTGGGTATTCTGTTATTCTTTTTAACCGACTTCAAAAAGGAGGATGTTTTCAATTCGACTTGTCTCGTATGTCTTGTTTTTTTTGTTACAGTATAATTCATAAACCGTCATTTATAAACCGATTTGTAATAGTAGTTTGGTGTTTAAAACAAAATTTTTTAAGTCGGTTGTTTCAGTTTCATAAACTATCGAAAAGTATTCAAATCAAATCAAAAGTATTCAATTTACCTATTATCTCGTCCTAAAATAGATATTACAATACACAAATAATGAATATGAATAGATAGGTATTACAAATTCCACTTCCCGCAAATATCTATTGAACCACAACATTTAGATTAGTCATATAAATTACAAAGACCAATATAATAAAAGGCGTAAGAATAACACAATTTTATTATGGGACCACTTCAGAAATCGTAAAAATTCAGTAGTCAAGACCGTGTCGAGGCATGCATATGGATCATATGATATGGTAGGGCTTCGTAGCTAATGCTATAATTATGAAAACCACTTAACGAGTAGGTATTGTTTGTGTAGACCACTTTCCGAAAAACAATGACTCCTAAGTTGAGACATACTTTATTCAATAAAAAAAGATTTTTTGTATACGACTCCTAGTTTCTGTGTAATACGTGGACAAACTTACAAACATACAGACATACATCCATACAGACATATAAAAATACATAGACTTATGAAATTTGGCACACATATTTTTTGAAGCTGGTATAGATTAACATATCCAAAAATTATACTTACAGGTCGAATTGATACCCTCCCTTTTCCACTGATTTCAAAAAAGGAGGAGGAGGTTTTTTTATGTTTGTTACCTCAGAACTTTCGTGGGTGAACCGATTTTGACGATTCTTTTTTTACTTGAAAGCTGGTGCTTCCCGTGTGGTCCTATTTCAATTTGGTCCAGCTCTGACAATGGCATCCATGAGAAATCGGTTGCTTCAGTTTTTTTAACTATAATTATTTGAAGTCGGTTAAAAAGGGCTGAGCTGAACTAAAGCACAGACAAAAGAGTGAGAGTTCAAGCTTAAGGGTGCGTTTCCGCAAGACTTAGCTAAGCTAATGATGCAACTCACCTATAGATTCGCTTAATCTTTATATAGTGTAAGTCGTAAAATTTTCAAAAATTGTATAATTAAAATAACTTTAGTGAACCGAAACTGTTTCGATATTAACCGTTACAAATGTTTAATCTGAATATTTCGTTCACAATATTTTCCCCCAAAGCTCATTCTAGACAACTATTGAGCAAGATTAGGATTTCAAGGGGTTTAAAAGGGTTGTAGACTCTTGATCAATGTACTTGATACGCTGGTATTAATATATGATACCGTTTATAATGGAAAATCCGGGGATAGCTCTTGATCTTCAATGGGCTATCACAGGCTAAAACCTACACCGCCAAAATGTATAACAAGTGTTTATTTTAATAAAAGTAAAAATACCCGACCGCATAAGAATGATTTTAACACTGTAACCTAAGCTTGCGTTATGCTTGCAATGCTGTTGTGTGATTTTTGTGAGAAAATATGTAGAATATTTTTGCAAAATCACTTAATTTTTTTTTTTGTAAAATCACTTATTTGTTATGACACAGTTCGTTAGAGATTAGGTGAAAGCGCCTTTTTTATTTTAGTGAGACTTTTAGGTATTACAAATTTGTTTTACCTATGAATCTAACGGCAACACGCACATCGAAATCGGTCAAGCCATTTAGGCTGTACTAGGTAATATAGAAACAAACACATACATATACACAAACTATATACATTCGAAAAACATAAGCCCTCCTTCTTACGCAGTCGGGTAAAAACTACAAATGTATATAAAAGTAAAAGTTTTGCGTCATTTCCGTAACACGCTGTATATTCTACTTTGATCAAAGTGCAAATAAGTAATTTGCTAATGCATCAAGGTTTGCCAGACGCTGATAGGAACCTCGTCGCGTGTGCCACTCCTTATACCTATAATACTTGTATAATGAATGTATACTATAGAAGTATATAGTGAGTTATCTATTCATAGTTCGTATACCGACAAACTTTCTCTACTAACTTACATTACATCACCACAATTTGATACGTCTCGCGGTCCCACCCGATATTTTCAAGATATGGATACGCATTTGTTTATATATTGTAAAAATAATTAAGGCCTTAAAAATTTTAATAATTAAAGCCTTAAAAGTTTGGTCATAATTACGTATGAATTCAAGGAATACCTATACTTTCACCGCTCGTGTATGTAGTCTGTCCGTTTATAGTACCTACTGCTCAGAAAAACCTACCGACCGATCAAGTTGGGTAAAACCACTCTGCATTTATAAAATAAAATAAAATAATAATACTATTTAAAAATAACAACGGGCCGTTTTCTTTTCAGGCTTCCGTACTAAGGGTGCGGAAGGTATTCGTGAGGCTACGGTGTCTGTCTGTCTATCTGTCCTACAGTTCAATGGACAATACACCCCAAGTGGGACGTCAGTGCAGGCCTCATCGCCCCCAACTTAAATTAGAAATGGGTTGTCTCTTTTCAACGGTAATAGATACAAGTCTCAAAATTGGTAAGATTGTAGGGTTTACTTTGATGTAAATCTACAAATACTAAAAACTAGTCAAGAGCGAGACAAGCTTGCGTAAATATTTAAAAAAAATATTGAGAAATTAACACAAAAAATACAGTCGATAAAGATAAAGATAATTTATTTGCATACAACACGAAAATTTTATACAACAAGTGCATAAAAGATGTTACACTAAATTTAGTCGCTTAAAATCATGTTGTGCCGATTAGGCGAATTAGGTCAAATTGAGAACATCCTCCTTTTTCGATGTCGGTTGAAAAGAAACGAAAATGACGGATGAACATTTGTTGACAGTTGGTGTCATGTGACATAAAAGTAAAATAGAGTAAACGGTAGTGTTCAAATCTCTTTGGATAAAGAAAATAGGTCTGTAACACTTACTTATATGAACTTGGTATGTATAGAAAATATGTGAACTTACAAATATTCTTAGATATAAAGCATATTTCGTTGAGTAACTAGTCCTGGTGTTAATGTTCAATGTATCATCATCAACATTATCCCGGCTAGGGGTCATCACAACACGTAATCTTTTACCATTTTTAACCCCCGACGCAAAAACGACGGGGTGTTATAAGTTTAGCATGTCTGTGGCATTGTAGCTCCCGAACGGATGAACCGATTTTGATTTTATTTATTTTTTTGCTTAAAAGATGAATTAGTGTTCTTAGCTGTTTCATCAAAATCAGTTCAGCCGTTTTTTTTTCGGGGGTGTTTGAGTTTTCTAAACTTATATTTCAAAACTAACCAATAAAGGCCAATAATACAGAAGTTAATGTGATATAAACAAAAATCCGAAAATTACAAGGAGCAAAAAGGCCCGGAACAGCAGGAAAAATATCACATATAACGATAAGTTCCCATAATAAATATGATTAGTCATAATGAAATATAGCTACAGAACCTTATTATGCACGTGTCGTTATCATGAATGAGACCACTTGATAATTATATTTTAAGCTTCCCGCATTACCCAGTGCCATGAAAGGCTTTCTTTTTTTCTAGAAATGATTTATCGATTCGATCCAATACTTTGAAGTATGTTCCAATAGAGAATTAATTAATTTATTTTATTTATTTACACGAAACAGTCTTTACAGTCTTTATTCAAAAGTAGAATAATCTTTTTGGAATATATTTACATTCTCTTTGCAAACATCTCGTTTTATTTATTATTTTGTACGAGAACAAGGGCACTGCCGTCTTTACTTCTTTTGTACAATCGGAGCGTCAATTCTCATTTTTTGTCACGAATGTCTCTATCAAACAAACTTCATAATGTAGCTATCATCTAAATGCCATGTGTTTTCCAAGACACATGACATCAAAATAGGAGGTTCTCAATACAATTGTATTTTTTTGTTCGTTACTTAATAACTTTGTATAACTTTTATTTGAAAATAGGCTTGCGCTTGACCGCTAACTCGCCTGATGTTAAGGGACTGTTGCAGTCTACGGTGGAGTGCGTTGCGTAGAAGGATTCTATTCACTCGAGATTTTAAGACCGTCGTTTATGAACCGAGTTGGGTTTAAAACAGAATAACTTGAAATAAATCCGGCAAAGTACGAGTATCACTCGCACACCGAGGCTTCTGTACTCTTATACATGATGCAATACATGAACACTAACAGCAGGTCTGATTACTCAAATATCTAAGAATATTGGTAACTTCACATATTTTATACAGTAGAAATAGCCTGGAATGCTAGGAGTTCACATATCAAGTTCAAATAATTATAGTGTTACAGACCTATTTTATTTATCCAAAGAAATTTTAACTCTACATTTTTTGACATGCTAGGCGTATTGCCCATTTGACATTTTTGTATTGACATTTTAAATGATATTGTATATATACAATGAATATTTTGTAATGCTCAGACATTTGTTTAAGACATTGTTTAAGAATATTTTTTGAATATTGTGAGATAATTGTAATTGGTCTTTTTCCGTTTTTATCTCAATAAACGAATTTATCATTTTTTTATCATTTAACTCTACCGTTAACTCTATTTTAATGTTATGTCACATTTATTGACAGTTGTTGAACTGTCAATAAATGTTCATAATAAGTATATGTCATTTTTCGTTTCTTTTTTTGTTGAATCAACGAGTTCTGTTAGTTTTGTCTAGCACAATAATTTTCCCCTTTTTTTTTGAAAAATTATTTACGCAAAACACCTTTTTAAATTATCACGGTCATTCATTAAAACACTATTATTTTTAACGCGAACCACGGTAAATATCCCGTTAATAATAACAGTGTTTTATTTACGCAAGTTTGTCACGCTATTAACCAGTTTTTAGTATTTGTAGATTTACATCAAGTCATCAATGTAAACCCAATAATCTTGCCAATTTTGAAAGTATCTATTACCGTTCAAAATATACAAGACAAACAGGCAGACAGACAGACATCGTAGCCTCACGAATATAGGCAAAGCCAAAGATGCGGGAGCAACTTTGGTACGAAAGCCGAATTGTTAACGATTCGCTCAACGCGCTCAGCTATCTCTCTCGCGCATAACAACCTTTTTAAACATATAAAATCATTGAATAGGGATTTTAGAAAAGCTAATTTTGTTTATTTAGAGAAATATTTAAAAACAAGTTTTTCTTCGATATCTTTCAAATTAGCTGAGGAATAGAACAATATAAGTTTTTTTCTAATTCCGTCGCCAGTTTCGCCAGTATCAGATATCATTTAATCTGATTAAAACTTTTTTTAAATGTTTCTTCTCTATAAATAAACAAAAGCTCTAACTTTTCTAATATCCCCACTCAATGATGATTATATGTTTAAAAATATTGTGATGCGCGAGAGAGATAGCTGCCTCTTTAGCTGAGATAGCTGATCCTTTTGAAATCGGTAAAAATTAAAGTATTTCCAATGCAGTAAAGGTCTGATTTCAGGCTGTTCGAAGTCTTTGATCGACGAGGAATCACGATAATGGGTAGCTGAACTAAGTACTGTGAAACAGGCTTAACTTAATCCCGGATCAAGTGGGACTAAGCGCAGATACTTATCACTGTTGATAACGTTGTTAAAATGATTTCATGATGAGTTGAAGCTTTCCACTGAAGGCTTTGGTTGTTTGTTTTAGTCACTGATCTTAATTTTTTTTCGTTAATACCTACTGGACAGGCTTTTCTCTTATAAATGACAGCTTTTTGACTCACCAACATGAAGTCACAATTCCATAATGTAATAGTTATTTGTTATGCAAGGCTGCAAAGTTGGTTTTAGGGGCGAGTACTTGTATTGAAACCTGAGCAAGCGAAGGATCCTAGGATTCAAATATAGAATCGTGAGCGTAGCGAGGGTTTCAAAAGTACGAGATGCAAAATAACTTTGCTGCCGAGTGAAACACAAAATTTTTCACCTCACTACAGCGAGGAAAACGCTAGTCCAGTGCTGCCACCTGTGGCTGGTCAGTGCGATTATTCACTGACATGAAATAAGTATTTAATGCATTTTCAGTGGACTTGCGGTATAGAAAAGTATGGAATAGAAAGGTTCGAATTTTAAAAACTCTTTCCACGCTAGCGGACAAAATGCACTTTTCCACTCAGATTTCTAATGACAAACAGAATCTTTCCGAGCTTGTGAGGTGAAAATAATATTATTAGTGTATAAAACTAAAATAACCGACATCAAAATACGAAGTATAAATTTTTATTTTTAAGAACCACTACTAAACCGATTACGATGAAATTTTTATAGGACCCGTCTGAAAGTATTTCCTTTATAATAAAAAATAATTATTCATATTTTTTTTTTATAAATTATTAATAATTTTCAAATCGGCTTATAAATTACAGATTATGCGAAAACAAATATAAAATACATACAATCGAATTTAGAATCCCCCTTTTTTTAAGTCGTTTATAAATATAAATATTATGTTCGCACGTTTGCTTTTAGCGAAATGAAGAGTTTTAACATATACCTAATAATTATTTTTGTTTTATGAAAATAAGTAGCTACGACATTTTTAGGTTACCAGTAGTTATTTTATCAACACAATAACTATCACACAGATAAGAAATGAAGTTAATTAAAAAAATCCCCACAGTATCATCGATGAAAGTTAAATAAATCACACAGTAACATTTCAGTTTTTCGAGATAAAATGAAGCCCTCCTAATTCCCAAAATGCATACCTTGCATACCTAATTCCCAAAAATAATTAATTGGCCTAAACGCATAATGACGTACCTTCACTCAAAATTACTTAATCTCTAAAATTTGTAGCCCATATGATAATCCAGTGTATAAACTACCTACATACATATCAAATTTCATTCAAAGCCGTTCAGCCGTTTTAGAATGAAACAGTAACAAATACATACCGATAATATATTTACACAGAGATACAATCTTTGGCCTATAATATTACACTGCAATAATCGAGATGAGTTAGATAAAAAAATATATCTATATCTATAGGTATACGAATATAATTATTACCTATAGTTTAAAAAAACTAAAACAACCTCCGTCAAAACGCGCTATTTTGTTTTAGGAATCAAACTATCGAACAGATTTTGATTAGACTGAGTAAGTAGGTTTCCATGAGATCAATTTGAATGTTTGAATGAATGACCGGGAGCTCAACTCATTTTCAAAAATTTATCTGAGCGCCTGATCGATGCGACGCGTGACCAAAATGCTGGCGCGTATCTGGCCCAACGCATAAGCATTGCCATTCAACGTGGCAATGCGGTCAGCATGCTGGGTACGCTGCCAACTGGTAGTGGGTTTGAGCATTTGGATTATCTTTAGACCTTCATCGGTCTGGGGTGATCGATGTGCTTTTTGTGTAGTAGTTTAGTTAGTTGAGTCTGTATATTGTTGTGTTGTAGTTAATAAAGGAGCTTGTCATTAAAAAAAAAAAAAAAAAAAAATTATGTATATCCTTTTAATATTTTTTTAATTGGTTTATAAATGACGGAGTAATGCGGTATAATACAACCGAATTGAAAACCTCATCCGTTTTTTAAATGAGCCCAAAATATCCACATACAAACAAATACACAAAAAGTCCAAAGTTATACACAAAATAATAAAAATCAAAATGGTGGCTCTCTGAATTACAATATAAAGGTATAAAAATATAATATTAGAAACAATAATTGTAGTCTAAAAACCTGAAACAATCGACTTCAAAATGCGCAATTTTGTCATGTTTTTATTAAATTACTGTGATACCAATCTGAACGTATATTTCAAACAAAAAAAAAACGAATCAGTTTATAAATGACGGAGTTAAACAACACTATACCTAACCTCCCATTTTAAAGCCGTTTAAAAACAGAACTCAATTTACTGTGAAATCAATCAACCACATCAAATTATTAAATTAAAAATAAATACTTATAATGACGAATAGCTTAAAAGAAAATTAAAATTACAAATCTATTACTTACTTGCTATTGCGGCTCACACAAAGTTTCGCTTCACAACTTTATAAGTCTCAATACCTACTAAAAAACTTTGAAAACTTACAAAACAGTTCCAGCTACACTGAAAATTAGCTTATTGCGCTTGCTTAAACCACTGTTTAACTTAATTGTAAGAACTATAGAGCAAGGAAACGACGTCTGTACGAGTGAGAAGTCACAGCGGCGACCGCGCGCTCTCGAAGGCGGGCGGCTGGCGCGCCGCGGGATATCATCTGCCCTAGCAAGTTAGGCGGGCGGCCGCCGTCAGATTGCTATTTAATCATTTACCACACTTGCTTTACCATGTCGTAACTAGATGCTAATTAAAACATTTTTAAGATGAGATTTAAAATTAAAGTAAACCCTTTTTTATCGTTAAAATTTCTAATAATACCTAGTACTTACATAACACTTTAAAAGATTTTTAACGCCATATTTTGATGTTTATCAAACTATTGGTTGCATGGAATTTGATATGAAACAGTATTTCAATCTATGATTTCAATGTTATTTGCAAACATGCGTTAAAGATATGATAGGCATAATATGGATTTCACATAATATTGGCATCCGCTGTTAGTGTACTACATTTCCACATTTTCATGGGACGAATATAAAAGAAGAAAACACATGATACCTTTCTAAAAACTCTTGCTTCGCGACGTAATTTGTATGATTTTATCTAATCTAATACCTTTAAACGAGCAATACTTGTATATATATATATATATATATATATATATACATATATATATATATATATGTACTTATATATATAATCTGAATCTCGGAAACGGCTACAACGATTTTCATGAAATTTTGTATGCAGAAGTAAAATAGTAAAATACATGTTAATTATAATAAAAGTCAGTTGAGGGACTTAAGCGAAATTGTAATTTATGTAGGCAACGGGCTAAGCCCTTCTCACTGCAAAACAACATTTCTTACATCATGGGCCTTGCCGAAACACGTTACTTAACTTTAACCAACGTCTTAAATTCTCTGTTTTCTTTCCGCAAGTGTCATTACATGTCAGCAAGAAGTTGACAAAATATGTTAAGCATTGTTTAAAGTTAAGTAACGTTTTTCGGTAAGGTCGTATGTTATTAACAGTTAGTAGGGTAGTGAGTAACTCAGTCTTAACACGATCCCCTTTCAAATCACGGCAAATATATTTTTTTTGGAATAACGAAAAACAAGTAATAGATTCTGTTTGGATAAAGAACTATAGCGGCAAGAAATGGAAACTAACGTTTCGATTCAACAAAATAATGAAGTAAGGACAGCCGCAATATACTTGATTTGTTGTTCTCAAATAAAATAACGAAATGAGATAGCAGCGCCCTCAATGCCGCATTAGTTCTCTAACTATATGTTGTAAAACATGGACCTTGGTAATGTAAAGTTACTCTCTACTTCAGTAAATTACTAATATAAAGCGAATGTGCTTTAGTTCGTACATTTTCTGGATGAAGGGAACCCCTGGGTGCTTGAAATTTTAATTGTACCAGTGTACTGTATTCTTGTACAGTAAAATGATGTGTCCTTGTATTAACGAACATCGGTATGTATGTACTCTTCTTTAACTCTACGATTTTTTTCTTCAATAATAGGGTTGCTCTTCACCATTAACGCGCCTGCCTACGGTTAAGCGACCGTTATGGTCGACGATGTAGTGCTCTTGGAGAGAGAATCTAGGCATGATTTGAAGACAATCAGATTATATCGACTTTATTGGCCTTGTGGCTCAGTTGGTAGTGTGTCTACGTCTACCTGCTGAACTGAAAGGTCGTGGGTTCGATCCCCACCCAGGGCAAACATTTGTGTGATGAGTATGGATGTTTGTTCTGTGTCTGGGTGTTTCTATGTATCATATGTATATATTTACAAAAAAAAAAATGTATTCTATCAGCCATCTAGTTCCATAGTACAAGCTTTGCTTAGTTTGGGCTCGATGGTGTTGTGTGAAATGTCCACAAATATTTATTTTATTTTAATTATTTAGTGTAATTTTTGAACTGTCTATAAATTTGTAGATTGTTTTTTAAATGCTCTGTATCGATAGTAATGCATCCCACCATTCCCACCCAATAAACATTTCCCACAAATATTTAGTGTGAAGATTTTGACCCTTTAAAATTTTATAATATGCAAAGAAGAAAGAGGTTGTACACGATTTTTCTTACTTTTAAATCGTGCATGGGTCTACTGCACGTGCAGACGTGCACGTCTACTGGGTCTGTAACTTTTTGACAAAATCCTAGCTAATATTATAAAAGCAAAAGTAACTCTGTATCTCTGTCACTCTGTCTGTTTGTTACCTTTATACGATCAAAATAGCTGAACCGATCATTATGAAATTTGGTACTGTAATAGCTGAAAACCTGGAGATGGATATATGGATACCTATTTAATCGTTACCATATTTTTTTTAGGGCGCAATTGTCTGTTTCTAGCGTAGATCCACACATAGCCTAAGTATCTGGCCCCAGGGACTGTGACGGAGCTGAAAATGAGGTTGTTTTCTTCTCTAAATGTAAGGCATTCACTCCGAAAGCGAAAGGTTTTTAGAAAATTCAAATAATTGTGGGTAGAGTGGCACTTACATATTGATAGCGTATACTAAATTTTTAAAGTGCCACACAAATAGCGTTTAGATATAGGTAAGTAGGTAATATAGCCAATCCTAATCCTAACTTAATAATAATATTATAAAAGCGTAAGTAACTCTTGTCTGTCGTCTGTCTGTTTGTTACCTCTTTACCGCTAAACAGCTAAACCAATCGTTAAATTTAGCACTGACATTCTTTAGGACCTGGAAAAGGACATAGGCTGTATTTTATCATCATCGTCATCGCTGTTTTCATTGGTACGCGTGTGACACCGCGGGGCGCAGCTAGTTTACTAATAAGATAAGTGATAAAGAACGTCTTACATACCTACCCATATTTTTGAAGATATAAAATTATAAATAATTAGTTTCTAAAAAAGGAAAAAACCCTACTTTAAAATACGCAAATGTATAACGCCTGCAGAAAAGTGAATGCACATACACGACTTTGCTATTCACTTTTCTACAGTTATTTGGATGATACTTTATCAGTTATTTTGTTATAAAAACCAAAGTGATGCATCGATTTTGATAAAAAATTTATGGGACCACCTCTGAAATATGATCTACCAAATACAAAAGTAATCATCAAAATCAATGCACAATTGGCTGAGTAATCGGTTAACAAACATACAAAAACAAAAAAAAAACATACAGACCGAATTGATAACCTCCTTCTTTTTGGAAGTCGTTTAAAATGTCGTCGTTCACGCGCAAGAAAAACGAAAAGAAAAATTATAAAGATACTGAAGCAGACAAGATCACCAGCTTTAAGACTTTGAATAATATCAATATACTCAGTGACCCTTGCATAACAAAGAAGAAAGAACCGACATAATCATTTCTCAAAATCGGTTCACGCATTTGGTCTCTAGAGGTCACAAAGGAACACATATACATACATACCTAAACTGTCTGATAAACACATTACACATTCCTTTTTCCCCGACGGCGTGAGGCAAAACTCAAAAGCCTTCCTTTGTGTCGCGCAGTTTTCACTTTAACAACATACATAGATTTGGAAGATGCTCATTAGACCCTTTTTTCTACTAAACACGTTATATTTCGGTTCAGTTCTGTTCAGAACTGATGGCCGATGGGGCCGAAAGGTTCTCGAGTGGAGACCACGCACCGGCAAGCGCAGCGTAGGAAAACCAGCCATGAGATGGACAGATGACCGCCTCTTCCAATCGGTCTTTTTGGAAATCCGTGAGGGGGCCTATGTCCAGCTATGGTCTTCTTATGCCTGAGACGATGATGATGATGACGTTGTAATTATCTCGCAATAATCTTTGTTCGGTGAGATTATGTAATAAACTGACCGAACCTGCTTGACCTGCCTTTTCTCCGCCAAAAAGAGTGAGTTTTCCTACTTTCCGAAACGTACCCATATCATTGGCAGACCGTCTTGAACAGCTGGGACTCACGTTAACCCCAACAATGAACTTTAAGGGCTACCTTGAATCTAAGGCTAAACTAGCTATAATAATATATCTTATAATAATATAATCTTAGGGCTGGAGTGAATAGATTTCTTGTAAGTGCTCCATCCTCGGCTACAGTGAGTCGATATTCAAACGTAAAATTTCATATTAAAAAAAACTATAATAATAATTCACGGTCAACGTTCACGGCGAATAACCAGATATTAAAATAGCTTTTATGAGTTTTTATTGGCGATAAAAATCAACGTATTTTCGTGTCTTACATGTGATTAATCAAATAAATTGCTATGGAAACGTGAAATTTTCTCTGCTTTATGATCATTGTAAATGTGTCTTCAATTTTTTGATGAATTTCCAACTGACATACTTACATGTATACTAAATGTGATGACAAGTCTATTGAAAATAATTTACATACATATTTTGTCTAAAACTCGTTGCAAATATTTGTATTAGTTAGTTAGTTAGTTGAACATTCATTAAAGACCGAGCGCGCGAGTGTAGATGCCGTAACCGGGAAGCGAATGAATTTTCTATTTCTGTATATTGATAAATGTCCAATCTTCACGTGTCATCTAGTGAATAACATTGAACTATTAAAAAAAATACTTGAGTCTGTTAAGGCGAGGCTTCCCCGTAACTTTAGGTATATTACACTACCTCAGCCCGTTGTATGCGGGATGACTGCACACAAGCAAAATTATTGTAAAATAAATTACTATAAAACATTACACTATACGTATTAAAAATGTATACCTACTAGTAGAACGCTAAAAATATAATAGCTACTTAGCATGGTAACTTTGGTTTTGGTGGCTTTAAACAACTTGGAGATAAATTTATAAAATCGATAAAATGGCATATTTAAAAAAAAAAAAAAGTTATCGAGACTTTTTTCAGCAATCGTGTTTTTGTACAAGATAACCCTAACCAACAGACCAACATTTTACATACTAACTACTACTAAAAAATTGAGCTTGAACTAATAGTACAAGTATTTTTTGTAAATTTTCATAAAACTGTTTTTGCTGCTGTTGTGGACAAGCGAGGCCTTATGGATGGGCTCAAAACGCGCAGCTAGCATTCTCGCACATCGTTAATTCTTTCCCAAATACCTATCCAGACTGTATTTCGCCGTTTTGAAAATAATTAATTACACCAAGATCGTTTCGTTTTTTTTTTAACGTAAAATCAATGTCAATATAATAATATTGCCTCGTTCAGCCCAACGATTGCTTCGTCGGACATTGTAGAATCAACTAAACTGAATGCTCAAAATCCAATATTATATGTTACATTACAGATAAAATTGAACGCTCATCAGTCAGGGAGACAGTTCTGAAATGTTAGTACATTTTACTCGAGAGCTCGTCAGTCATTATTAAAATGTAACGCTCAATTGATTTTGAAATGTTAAGGTGGCTCAAATTCGAATCTGAAATGATAGTACATTGTACTCGAATGCTAAACAATAATTAAGTAAAATCAAAGATCCCAAAACAAACTTTTTCATTGGACATCTTGTCTGAGAGTGGTTTGCGAATCTGGAGCACGGACGAAGCAAGAGTTTGAAACGAGCATGTTACACGGATTTTAGCACACGGCGTAACGTAACATGCTCGCTGCGAATGGTACATTACGCCCCGTAACACCTGTCAGTACCCACCTTAACGCTCAAATTGATTGTGAAATGTTAAGGTGTAGATAACATGTTACACAGCGAGCGTTCGTGCAGTCAGTACGGGGAAACTAGGTCCTTACAACGAGCATGTTCACAAGATTTAATGACCCGGCGTAACGTAACATGCACGAAGCGAATGGTACTTTTTTTTTATTCGACGATAGGCTTGCGCTTGACCGTCAACTCACCTGGTGTTAAGCGACAGTTACGGTCTACGATGGAGCGCGCTTGCCTAGAAGAAACCTATTCACTCGCGATTTGAAGACACTTAGATTATATCTATATGGAAAGACCCATTCAGGAAGCGCATTCCACATTTTGGCGGTACGCGCAATGATAGTGGAGCCAAAGCGTTTCGTACGTGATTTCGGAATATCAACCATGTAACGATGTCGCTTTTTCGTGCTTCTTACTGTCCGATGGAAAAGACATTCCACCTTGTAATATCAGCCAGTGTCCACCTTCAAATGTTACATTATAGACGAATGCTCGTCAGTCAGGGAGGCAGCATTGTAACATAATGCTCAAAATCGAATCTACATTACGCAGACAAATGCTCCCGTTGGGGCTCCTTAAAACTGAGGAGTAAATAACATTTTTTACTAGATAACGTCTGAAATCACAGAGCACAACTGAGCTTAGGCCCAGGAGATTTATTTAAGAATTCTTAAATTAATCTCCTGGGCAATAAGGATTGACAAAACAACGGAAATTTGCGAACGACAGCAACCAAGCAATTCTATAGTTACTCTAAACTGTTTTGACAGAACAAGGCCATTGTCCTTTCGGTTAGTAGAAAGTGGAGGTATATTTCAATTGAAATTTACCACCAATCGTGGCACAGAAATGAAGCCGAGGTACAGAATTTTTATTTTAAGGGTTCCGTAATTCCGTACCTCTAAATAAAAAAAGTTTCCGGCAGCCTAGTCGGGAGACCGTCTGACTTGCGATCCGCAGGTCCTGGGTTCGATTCCCGCGGCACGGACCTGTCTTTTCGAAGTTATGTGCGTATAGTTGATTGCCGCCAACGGTGAAGGATAGTTCTCAATGATCTCAGTGAAAAGATGTATAAAGTCTGCCAACCCGCATATATATATATATATATAATATATATATCCATATCTTCTATGTTCTACATTCATCAGTCTGTTTGATTATGACAAATAAGTGCATTTATTTCTTATATAAATAAATAAGTTCGTTTATACCGAGTGCCTAACCTTATTAGTGTTATAAATTCATAAGCTGGGTGATGGGCGTATGGAACCCGGGGTGTACTAATTCAATTCGCACTAGACCATTTTTATTATTATAGGTTGAAATGTCTGAACTAATAATACTGTCGGACTTTTGTTTTCATTAGCTTAACGATTGCAGCTCGAAAACATTTTTAAACCAAAAAGAATAACCGATTTTTCTTGTTCAGTTGAATTCCATTTAGAGTAACGAATTTATTTACATTATCATTCATAAGAGGCCCGAAAAAGCACCGTAACATTTTGTATCAAATATAGCGGACACAGACAGAAAAGTGCAAAAATATGTAAACGCTTTACCAACTCTCAACCTTAAATAACTTTACATATGTATGATCCAAAATAATGTGAATTATTCGAGTATTTGGTTAGGTGTGTACCTGTGCTCAGTGGACACTTTTCAAAGGAAGCCCACGGTTAGAAAAAAGCTACCAGACTAGTGTTGCAAATTGAAAAAAAAAAAAAATGTTTTTCTTCAAAAATGTGAAAAAAACATGGAAAAAAAACTTGGGGCCCTTGTTTTTTTCAAATTTTTTTTTTTTAGAAAGAAAATTAATATTATTTTTTTTATTTTTAAGTCTTACATAAAGGTATAACTTTCATCAGCACTACTACTACTACAATCTGTATCGGAATTTTCCGATTCTTCTGTCTCAGTTTCTTTTAGGTTCTCGTCTTTCTCTGGTGGTTCTTGTATTGTAGGACAGACTGCAATTTTAAATTGTGGGCAATAGGTATATACCATTTTGCTAGCCCTGTCATTTTTGTCAGTCTATTGCGTTTTTTGAAATGTACACCACTGTAAGTACTAAATGTTCTCTCAACTGCTGCTGATATAGTTGGAAGGGTGAGAAACCTGATGGTCACTTTAGATAATAAAGTAGTCTTGCAAGTGTGTGTAAGTGAAGTGCGAGTATTTATGAATAGCGACGATCAAACCAAACAACGGGAAACCGGGATTTCCCACGCGCAACCTCGACTGTTCTGTTCCGAATTTTGGTAATATTTTCAACTATTTTTGTTCTAATGAACAAGAAAACTATAATAATTTTTAAAACTTAAAATTGCGCTTAATACAAACTCAAAAAACATTCTTAGTAAACTATAACTGCCTTAAATATTAGAGATTCAATACTTATGGAAAAAAACACGTTCTAGAAAAAAAAAACTGTTTTTTGCAACACTATACCAGACTGTCCAACGAGAAAGAAGATGATATTTTTCGAGGAGAGGTTAATGTTTTCTCTACGTAGTCTGATAAATCACTTCATGTAAAAGTTACCGGTACCTATAATATTGAATTTGTGTTTTGTACTGTCAATGTGGGTAACTTTGACTGCGTCAAACATTGTACGTGGCCTTTTTAGAAGGTTCTCGATTATTTTCTCAAGAGATTAGTAGTCAAAACGACTGTAAATTAATTAATCAAGTAATCTGTTGGAAAAAAAAATGGGAACCATCTAAAAAGGCTACGTACAATTTTTGACTCAGAGTCAAAGTTACCCACGTTGACTGTGATGAAGAATATGTATTTCACGTGTAATTTGCTATGATCGATGGGTGTCAGAATCCCAAAAAATGTAGGAGTTATTTCTAATGTTAATCAAGTTACATGTAGGTGAGATATTGTAGGATTTCCAATATCAAGATCAGAATTAATACATATTCGATTGTAAGAAAGTTCTCTTTTTAGTAGATATTTTATGCCTACATGTACAACCTTAAAACTAAGCGATAAATTTCAATGTATAACACGAGATTTATTATTACGCTTGACTGATGACTTGCCTGATGTTAAGCGATATTGCAGTTCATGAGTACCGCGCGTACCTAAAAGAAACCTAGATATAGCTTTCTTTAACTGTCTCGCGATTTAATTGTCTTTGCTGGCTCGGTCATTTCAGAAGATCGAGAAAAGAAAACATTAAGAAATCTGCAGGTACCTCTCTATAAAATGAACCAGATGCAGTAGTAGTAAAGGGATAATAGTTCTTGGAATAACTAATAAATCTCACTCACGAGCGAGTGCGAGCCTTTAAATGTAGTATTCGAGTACATGCAAGCTGTATTAGTATGTGTGCCCAATGGAGCAAGAAGGCGCTCAAATATACACAAACATAACTTCAACACAACTAAAAGCCGCGCGCAATTATGACTTGCAACGCGCAACTGTAGGTACTAGAACTGAATATATCTTAAGTCGTAAACATTATAGCTTGAGGGCTCAAGGGTCACTGACATAAATAGGAACGCCAGTTATAACCATTTAAACGTAATTGTAAACATAAAATACGGATATGAATATATTTATTGCCTAAACGACAATGGTTATTGTGGGCCGAGGTTACCCTACCTTCTACCTTCAGGCACAGAAGACTTTAGTATGCTTTAGGTTCATATGTATATTATCGATTGCGTAACTGAAATATTGGTCGATAACTGCTTTTTGAAATGAAATCTTCTTTGCTAAAGAGCTTCTAAAAAAAGTAGAGAGAGTGTAGGTTTAAAAAAACCGGACAAGTGCGAGTCAATGTCACCGACCGAGGGTTCCGTACAAACTAGTAGTGAGATAAATAGTTCGGGAATCGAGTGATGAGTTTTTTTTTCAAGCTTTTGCTGCTTTTTTAGTTCCTATATAAATTACTTATATTATATATGTTGGAATTGTGGTTAAAGTATCAATAGAGACGTAAACTTACCTATGGCGAGAGTTAGTAGTGGCTTAACTTTAGATGTGTGAAGTTGCATCTTTTTTGTTTTGTCAACATTTACTTTAAGATTATTATGGTATTAAGCCATGTCACTATGTCATGAATTATATTATTAATGTAATTTTCAAATTTCCTCTTTACTTTTGGTAATATAGTAGTGTCATCCGCGAATAGAATTGTCTTGTGATAAGTTATATTAGGTAGGTCGTTTATGTTAAGATACAAATAATTCTGGCCCAAGAATTGAACCTTGAGGCAATCCAGAACCATTTTTCCTAAAATCTTACCGGTAGCTTGCTCTGAGTTTACGTACGTGATCTAATCTTGTGATTTCTGTACATTGCATTCTGTTACTTTACTTAATTAATGATTTTAGCCAGTCATATGGCAGTCAGTACCTCTTACTACCAAAGTTTTCACAGCTGCAAGGGACATATTTGCGTATATGGTTTTAATTTCGATGAGCTCCATCCTCGGCCACACCATCGCTTAACATCAGGCGAGTTGGTGGTCAATCGTAGATCTATCTTCTATAAAAAAAAAACAACGCGATACCTCCAAGTGTTCCTAAGGTTTTGACAGACATTCTTAAGAGTTTTTTTTTTATCATTTGTTATTTGGTCACATTTGTGTGGTACAATTTTAAATTAGTTACTTAATTTCACAGTCACAGTTCTAAAGAGTTATATATATATATATTCCAAACCTAAAATACTCATATATATATATATATATATATATATATATATATATTAATAAGTCAAATAAATATATATATATTTATTTGACTTATTTGACAAAATTAATCTCCACAGAATTCAGGGTCTGTGCCATTTATAAACTAATAGTTATATGTATTTTTTACTACTGACATTTTTTTTAATGATGCAATAGGAAGACAAAATTACAGCTTTTAATAAAAAATATATAAAGAAATGAGAAGTTTAAGCATGACCGCTTACTCGCTAGATGTTGAACGACGCTGCAGTCCAACATGGACCACGCTCCCCTATAAGAAACCAATTTTCTTCAAGTAAAAAAAAAAAAAAAACATCTTATCTCTGAAAATAAACCCACTCAGCTAGCGTCGTAATTTAGTTAAAATGTCGAGTCTTTAAGCGACCACTAGTTGCCCTACTAAGAGACTTTGCGATGAAAAAACAAATTTTGTAAAATTAGTTTTAATATTTTTAATAGAAAGCCGAGCAGGCTTAACTTGGTAATATGCAATTAAGAGTTTACTAGAAAATTTACCTTATTAAATTTTCCTTATTAAATGCGGTCTTCGCTACCGCTTTAACAGATATATTTTAAAAACATTTTGTTAATTCGTTCTAGAAACAAGTACCTTTATTATCAACAACGAAATAACAAGCAAATTAAATCCTAATAAATCTGCGGACAGTACCTTTACATCGCGCGTATATTTTTAACCGACTTCAAAAAAGAAGGATATTCTCAATTAGGTTGTATTATTTTATGTTTGTTACCGCATAACTCTGTCGTTAATAAATCGATTTGGCTTGATTTGATAATAATCGAATAACGACATATGAATTACGTATGAAATAAGTGGTAAATTAAACAGTTATTTTATTTGTATTTTATCTCCGTTTATTACTATTTCATCATAATCTCATTATAAAATAATCAAGAATAATTGAATAGTTAAGTGTCTTACCTCGTATGTCGTTAACTAAAAATTTTAATTGTCTTAACCATTAACGAAAACTATATAAAATCTGATACACGCAACATTTCCTATACAATTTATAAAATAAATTAGAATCAGTTACATCGAAAATATCGACATAGTATCGTTTGAAAATCGGAGAGACAAAATGAAAACAATAATTTCCATTATTATTTTGGTTATTTGTACAACTTTTGCTTACGAAGGACCGCCGTACGATTTGGCTAAAGCGCCAGAGATATACATGGAGTATTTGAGAGAATACGATAAACTAAAAGAATACATAAACAGCCCTAAAGAACTACTTGTCCACTACCAGGCGTTTGTTGGCACCTTGTCTGACATAAATAGAAAATTTGTAAAAGTAGGTTTTATTGAAAAAAATATTGACAACACATCTGATTGGACGGATGAACAAAAGGCAAAAATACCAAGCAACTGGTAAACATTATGAAATGTACAACTGTACTAATTACCAACCATTGGAAAATAAATAAATAATTAATTTTTATAGTTTTTCATTAGTCATCGGGATAGGTACCTGTTGCAGAAAGAACAAAAGAATATATGTGTAATACCCTTCTCAACACTAATACTGACTTGTGGATAACTTCGCCGACAGATATAATCTGGGTATCTTTGAACCGCGAGTGAATTGCTGGACATTGAATATTGGTGGACATTTTCACACAACATCATCTAGCGCAAACTAAGCAAAGCTTGATCTCCATAGTACAAAAAACAGTTTATATGTATTATAAACTGTTTATTCTATCAGCCATCTTGTATTCATATACTAAATGGCTGATAGAATACACATATATACTGTTTTTCGTTTTTGTAAATAGGTACATATTTATGATACATAGAAAGAAAGAACCCAGATACAGAACAAACATACATGGGTTTTTGTCGGACTCATTTTGGGGAGTGTGCATCTGATCTGGAAGATCTATCTTTGCCCTTTTTACTATCGGACAGTTAGGAACTCAAACAAATATCTTAGAGTCATGGTGAATATTCTAAAACCCCAAACGAAACGCTTTAATTCCACTTTCAGCTTCCGGACTGCATTTATTTTGTGAATTAGTTTCTTCTAGGTAAGTGTGCTGCATCGTGGACCGCAACGTCTCTTAACATCAGGTGAGTTGGTGGTCAAGCGCAAACTTAGTAATGCATATTAGGATTCTCTTTTTAGGGTTCCGTACCCAAAAGGTAAAACGAGACCCTATTACTAAGACTCCGCTGTCTGTCCGTCCGTCTATCACCAGGCTGTATCTCATGAACCGACAGTTGAAATTTTCACAAATGATGTATTTCTTTTGCCGCTATAACAAAAAATAATAAAAAATAAATATTTAAGGGGGCTCCCATACAACAAATGTGATTTTTTTTGCACGTTTTTGCTCGATATTGATAACAGCTACAGGTAGACGCTTGAAATATTCACAGAATAGGTATTGAGTTATATTACTCATTTTAAAAATAAATTATTAAATTAAAATAAAATTAATATTTAAGACCCATTTAACAAACGTGATTTTTTTGCCGTTTTTATAGATAATGGTACGGAACCCTTCGTGCGCGAGTTCGACTCGCACTTTTAAAATTTAAGGCCGGTTTTTTTAAAATTTAACAGCATGGTTCTTATAGGTGGAGTACCTAACTATCATGCTCCTCTGTTTTCCGCCAGCGTTTTCACCTCCCTGTTAGAAGATCAATGATCTTCTCTTTTATTTGTTCTACGTATGTTTTTCTTGGTCTCCTCTGTCCCTCTCAATTGGTTCCCATCCCCTTTAAACCATAACAAAAACAACAACATAAGCAACAACGTAACATTACATAATCCTTCTTTCTTTTTTCCTGGCGTGCTTGAAATGTGGTGTTGGAGGCTTAAAGCGCAAATAATTTGAACAGAAATGGGTATATTTTTATACAAAAGTCTATTATTTTTGCTAACCAACATGAAGCAAGGATAAAGTTATACCGGACTCGTATGATTTGACAAGATGACGTACCCGTTTTTTCCATTACGGAAAGGATTTCCTCCGTTGCTATACCAATAATATTCTACATACCAAAAGGTATACTGTATTCAAGATACTGTACCTATTTGTGTAAGAAAGGTATTCCTGAATCGGATACGTGAGGGCAAATACGTGACAGAAATTAAATAGCAGAATTGTGAATTTTGCAAATTAAGCTGTTCAACATTTCCAAGCTCTATCATACGGTTTTGCGAAGATTATTTGACTTGAAAAAATCTATTCGCTAGCCGGTTAAACTTTAAGGTTGAGACTACGATGAATAGAGTACATATTTGTCGTACAGCGTTTATTTTGCCAGTAATGTAATCGGGCTATGTGGGGCAGGCCTTATGGCTCAGTTGTAGTACGTCTACTTTCTGAGCTGTAGGTCGTGGGTTCGATCCCCAGGGCAAACATTTCTGCTGAGCATGTATGTTTGTTCTGTGTCTGGGTTTTTAAATATATCATATGTATGTATTTACAAAAAAAGTATATGTATATATTCTATAAGCTATCAGGTTCCCATAGTACAAGCTTTACTTAGTTTAGGGCTAGGGGGTGCCGCGTGAAAAATGTCCTCCTATTTTATTTTAGGTTAAGTGCGTGTTTGCGATTGTTGTGAATTTATATGATTGTATAAAAATATAGCTAGAACGACTTTAGCTATGTTGATACGGGTGTTTTTGTACTAAGAAACATAAACTTATTAAGAAACTTTAACTTATTACTTTAACTTACTTAATGGATTGTCTTTAAAACTTTATTGGTCTGGGGGTAATCGATTTGCTTTTTATATAATAGGTTCGTTAATTATATATGTGTAATTCGTAATTTTAAAAAAATAAACTTAAAATAAACTATTAGAACTCAAAATATAATAATAATATTCGCCAACACATATTAAAAATTGGTACTTATTAAATATAAAATTGCAAAATGAAGTCGCAAAGATGTCGTATTATTGAAACAACAAATAGAAGAAAAAAGCTCGCATACTTTTTAATAATTGTAATAATTCAGAATACAAAATAATTTTAATTGATCATTTTTAACATGATTTTTTAGTAATGCCTAATCGCACAGAACGCGAGGCCGGTATTATGGTATTCATTAATTTCTATACCTAGTAGTTTAGATATGCTAAGAGGAACACCTTTTTTTTTTCAAACTAGTAGATTATAATATGCTGCCTATAGCATCGGTGAATGAAAACAGTACATTTGAGAAGAAAATTATTTATGAAACCTTACTTCTAAGTATTAAAAAAAAAACTATTCAAGGAGGAGCTTTGAGGAGGATTATCCTTGGGTACGACAGAATTTCATCTCTTATTAATATGTATGGGATGCCAACCCCATTTTTTATATAATATTATTAACATTGACATTGTTATGAAGTTTGTTACGTCATCAAGCCCTTTGTCTATCGCTGACTGGCAGCTGCATCGCCTGAGTACCGAGTATCCCGAGTCGACGAGTCAGCGGTAACAAGATACGCCCGTGCGACCCAACGCCTTAGATACGGGTGGAACCTTTCCATCCGGCAGTGTTAATCTAGCATCGATTCCATTCACATAGCTCTAATATAACTCTAATTGTAAATCCTAATTATCGTAATTAAATTTAATTTAAATAGTTTTTGGTTTTTTTTTAATCCTTCGGCTGTGGCCTTCGTAATTGGCGCAGTCGGTAGGATAAAGTAGGTTAGCTAGGAGTGAGTTAATTGTGAACTCTTTGTGCGTTCCGGGAACATTGACGGAGTCATCTCCCGGGAGACCTCCCTGGTTGTGCGTGCGCGTGTGCGTTCAGTGCGCCGCGCTCCGATCCTGCTTTATCCGAAAAGAACCTGGGCCTGCGGCTGGAGGACAAATCCGAACATTGATTTACAGAGAAGACCAAAATGAAATATATTGGGTGAGTACATGAATTGCTCTTGTGCTTGCTGTCCTTAATTTTATTCCTTACCACTGTGTCCTTGAGTAATCAAAATTTTCCATCCTAGGGAAAGACACATAAGTCCTGCACCGAGTAGGCAACTACGTAATATATTATTAGATAGAAATAGAAAACGTCAAAGAGTATCTAAAACAGCAAGAGTTGATCCGTAACTACCACGATGGTAAAACCAACCACCGCGGCATTAACGAATGTTTTCTTGCTCTTTCGGCAAAATATTTTTGGCCAAAGATGAGAGAACATATTACCAAATTCATCAACGGCTGTACAGTATGTGGCCAGGCCAAATACGACAGAAACCCTATTAAACAGAAATTTAACGTTGTACCGCCAGCAACTAAACCATTTGAGATCATTCACCTCGATTTATTCACAACAGAAAACGTTAAGTACCTCACTATTATAGATGTTTTCTCGAAATACGCTCAAGCGTATTACCTTCGAGACGGCACGGCCATTAGTATCATCCAAAGCCTTCTACATTTTTGCTCACACCATGGCCTTCCTTTGACAATAGTAACAGACAATGGAACTGAATTCACCAATCAGCTGTTCTCTGAGTTTACCCAACTTCATAAAATTAACCATCACAGGACTTTACCCAATGCACCAAATGATAATGGTAACATTGAAAGATTTCATTCGACCATCCTTGAGCACTTACGCGTATTTAAACTGCAACGTAAAGATGAACCAGTGGTTAATCTTATGCCATACGCCATCATTGCATACAATAGTTCTATTCATAGTTTTACGAAGTGTCGACCCTATGACTTAATAAACGGCCATTTTGACCCCAGAGACCCCATTGACATGGACCTTACTAAACACTTGTTACAACAATATACTCAGTCTCACCGGGAACAGATGAAAACTGTTTATGAAATGATTAATGAGACTTCGTTAGACAACCGTTCCCACCTAATAGAAAATCGTAATAAAAACCGAGAGCCTGAGGAAGAATACCAACCAGAACAGCAGGTCTTTATTAGAAATCCCTGTGCTGACAGACAGAAACTCGCGCCGCGATATACTCAGGACAAAGTCTTAGCCGACTTACCTATCCATATTTATACATCTAAAAAACGCGGCCCCGTAGCTAAATCCCGTCTCAAAAGAGTCCCTAAATCTGCAAAATTGTTACAGACTCCTCCTGACCCTGACCGCAATGACAAGGCTGGAAGCTCAAGAGATAAGACTTGAAAGTTTGGACGAAGGACCTGGACTTCTACCATTTAAGCTGGGATCGACTACACTGATAACTCACTATCACACATTTTTACAGTTTGTAGAACTCGACAACATTGAAAGACAAATTACTGACTTACAGACTCAGCTCTCCGACTATAGCAATAGACTTGAAAATGACACATACTTACTATACGAATTTCAAATTGATTATCTAACGACTAAATTGCAAAAAATTATTTACCACCTTAAGGGTTTAGAGCCTAATCGTAGTAAGAGAGGTCTCATAGACGGATTAGGTTCTATCATTAAAAGTATAACCGGTAATTTAGATCAATCAGACGCAGCCAAATTTGACAACGCTATAAAGATTTTGGAACATAACCAACATAAAGTCACGGACGAATTTAACAACCATATCAGCATTAGTAAGGATTGGATGGTCCATCATAATAAAATCATATCGCAAATTGTACAAAACCAGGAGTTAATAAATTCCACCTTGGAACTCCTCCTAAATAGTGATGCGCACAGGTAAACTACCCTGATTAAATATGCGAAGTTTGCCCAACTGCTAATTATCATCGCAGAAAATGCAGATGATATTTTAGCAGAACTAATTAGAATAGAGAATATTTTAAGCTTCGTGCGTGCATCGAGCACCCACCATTCGATTGTAAGCGTAGACATATTAGCTAGCATGATAAATAAACTAGAAATAATTTACCCTAAGGGCCATATATTAGAACTAGATTTAAGGGAGTACTATGACGTCATCAAACCTGGCTATTATTTTTCAGGGAAACGTATAGTTATAACTTTGAAATTCCCAGTAGTATCTCCAGTAGAATATGACTTATTTAGATTAGCAGTCTTTCCGAACAAGAACAACTTATCCATTCTTCCTCCCTACCCTTTCATAGCAAGCAACAGCCAGACATTCATGTACATAGAGACAGAATGTCCGAAGTACGGCACAAAGTATCTCTGTAAAGAAACTCTGAGCCAGCGAGTACGAGCACAAGCAGACTGCATTCAAAATCTCATCGTGAACCAATCTCTCGACAACACCTGCGAGATGACCACAATCAAGCTAACCAGGGAGGCTATGGACCAACTGGACGAGCGACATTACGCTATCTCGTTTCCTCGTCCGACAAAGATACTACTTGTGGACAAGAAAGCTACAATACCGTACGAGGAAGTTACCTCGTAACCATCCCACTCAGCTGTTCGCTGAACACGGAGGAGCTCACCATCAGTAACAAGTACGACAGAATCGAAGGACAACCCATGAACATTATGAAGGTTTCCATGAACTTCGAAGTGACGATCACCTCGCCGTCACCACACATTAAATTGAATTCCATAAACTTGAGAGATTTGCACGAATACCAAGAAAACGTGATGATGCAACCAACAATTCAGCTGGACGACATCTCTAAGGACACGTTGAACCACACTACAATACCGATCTACAGTATCCTGGCAGTTGCAGCGACATTAGCAGCCTTTCTGACTCTGCGGCGCTACCGCAACCACTTCAAGAGTAACGACAAGAACAAGACAAGAACATATGATTGCGAAGACAATGAAGATCCTGCATCCCAATCAAGAGCACCGGCAACATTTGCTCTCAAAGTTCTCAAATAGTTGCCGTTCTGAGGGTGGAGGTGTTACGTCATCAAGCCCTTTGTCTATCGCTGACTGGCAGCTGCATCGCCTGAGTACCGAGTATCCCGAGTCGACGAGTCAGCGGTAACAAGATACGCCCGTGCGACCCAACGCCTTAGATACGGGTGGAACCTTTCCATCCGGCAGTGTTAATCTAGCATCGATTCCATTCACATAGCTCTAATATAACTCTAATTGTAAATCCTAATTATCGTAATTAAATTTAATTTAAATAGTTTTTTTTAAATCCTTCGGCTGTGGCCTTCGTAATTAGTTCATAGAAGACATCTATTAATTAAATTTTGTTTATAAAATAATATAATAGTCTCTGAAAAAAATGGACACAAAAAATGCACGTGATGATTTTACAAAAGCTTCTTGTAGTAGGTACTTACTACAGAACCCTAACAAAATATGACTTCCTCATAATCCAGAGTAGATGCAAGATTTGGAACAAGCGATTGGATTACTTTACAATTATGATTTTCAATTACTGTCTTTATATTGTTATTTTTATAAGCATTACCTAAGCCATTTTGTTTATGACAAATAAGTAATGAAATTTACTAAATTTTGTTATTTAAATTTTAATAACATTGAAATGACTACTTTAAATGTAGTCAAACTAATGCAACAACTAAGTAACTAAGTAGTAAGTATTTACTACTTGCAGTTTACGTATTAAAAATGCATTGAAAAACTAGAAAGTACCTACATACTTTAGCTTGTCGGAGAGTGTACTGAAATTCCAGTAGCAAATATCCAGTAGCATCATAAAATCCTTCTCGTTATAGCAGATAGTCAATATACACTTAACCACAATTTAGGTGCAACTATTCTATACATACCTTACTACAAGGGCTGCCACTGTAAAGATATTAGTTTACACTATAATTTATTGAAATAAATAAATAAATATTGACCAAATTTGCTCATTTTTATCAAAATTGGTCAGTAAATTGCGCCACAGCAAACAGTCTCCCTTTTTAACAGACTTCCAAATAGGAGGAGGTTTTCTTTTTTCAATTCTTCGCAATCATTTTTATATAATTATTAACTGGTAATTCAATTCATAATCATGAATATTAGGTGAGTAAAAATATGAGTTTTACAATAAAACTTTTAAAAACCTACAACTATAGACTGTGAAACCTCTTGGTAATGCACGCCGTATCTAGTATGATAAACTTTTTAACCGACTTCGAAAAGGAGAATAGGATGAGGTACTATTTTTTTAGCCTGCTACCTCATAAATTCGTCATTTATAAACCAATTTAAAAAAATACTTTTATGTTTAATAGGATATTATGTACCTTCAGATTAGCCCCATTTCAACATAATATAATATATAATAATAGTTTGGTTTTCAAATCAAGTGTATTTTGAAATCGTTTTTAGGGTTCCGTACCTCAAACAAAAAAACGGAACCCTTATAGGATCACTTTGTTGTCCGTCTGTTCGTCTGTCTGTCTGTCCGTCTGTCCTGGTGTCAAGACCTTTATCTCGGGAACGCGTGAAGGTATCGCGTTGAAATTAAAACCATATACGCACATCCATAGTATCTTGCTGCAGAAAGAAAAATCAAATTACTCAGTTTTCATAAAATAAAAGTTACAGCCGAATATGTCGTAAAAATGCACAATTCGACACTCACAAGGGAATCAAAACCTATACTTCCCGTTGACCTAGAACTATGAAATTTGGCAAGAAGCATTGTGTTAGAGTATAAATATAGGAAAAAAACAGAAAACTGTTTTTTTTTTCATTTAATCACAAAAAAATTGTGTTGTTACGCAAGTAATGAGTGTCCAAATTTTAAAGTTCTTTAACCTTATCATGTGGGGTTTCATATTAAAGAACTTTATAAGCATAAGTTAAAACAGGTTTTAAAATATTTTTACGATGTATATTTTTCGGTATAAGAAGGAAAATATGAAAAAAAAATACGATGTCCCCCTTTTATCTACAAGTTTGTACGGAACCCTCGGTGGGCGAGTCTGACTCGCACTTGTCCGGTTTTTTTTCAGTTTTTAAACTATAATTATTATGTAAGTGTAACATTGACTCTTGGACTAATAATAATCAAGCTAAAACCTCTTGATTGGTTCTTCTCTTTACGCCTTAACACCATCTTTATGAGTATCGGGACAATAACAGTCGAGTCAACATCCCACATGGCGGTTATCTCCTGAATCAAGTCAAAAACCTATAATATTGTTATCGAGAGGTTACCCTGCGTTTTATCCGCTTTATTTACCTTTTTACTCGAGACATGTGATTTTCTGCTTCGACAAGCCAATCTCGTCAAGTATGAGATATATCGCATTTACAGATGCTATTTTAAACTTAGCTTTTGCTTTCTCTGACGCTGTATTAGGTGTCTTCTTTGAATCCAACTTTTACACTCTTGGATTGGTCATTGTCTTATTACATAATAGGTATAAGGCAGCTTGCTTGCTACCTTTTATAAATTCATTCAAATAATCTAAGTATAGATACGATATAATTGAAACAGTAGATTAACAGAATTTGAAGCCCTATTTTTGACTGACTTCCAAAAAGTAGGAGGTTCTCTATTCGACTGTAAGCTTTTTAAATTATAATTTTTGTATAACAAGGGAGCAAATTGTGTTTATTTCCAGCGAGGGTGTTTGTTTGAATTCAAAGTGGAGCGAAGGTTGTAGTGGTGCTTAACAGAATCCTGGGCGAAGCGAGGAATTCAGTGAACTTACCCAGGGTGGAAATATTTGCGACCGTGTTATACACTCTGCTTTTTATCACTCTTACGTTGAAAATAAATAAAATTGCGTTACAATCAAAATTTACATAGAAAAATCTATGTATGGCTTCTGTACATTACAAGTAGAACTTTATAAAATTCAAAAACCACACGACAAAAAACCGGCTGAACTAATTTTCATGAAACATAGCAAGAACACTCTCGATAAAACCCTCTTTCAAACAAAGAAACTATATCAAAATCGGTCCATCCGTTTGAGAGCTACGATGCCACAGACGGACACATAGATCAAATACAAGCAAACTCAAACTCATAACCCTTTTCGGGTCGGAGGCCTAAAAAGCCAAATTAACAATTAATAGTAATCAATTGTAATAATTCCGGTCTTTTTTATGTGTCTATATGTAGATAGATGCTTAGATATCTGATATTACAGTGATACTACGCTGTTGCATAGCCTAATTATCGTACCACTCTAGATTTCCCTCGGTGAAAGTGTAGCAAAACTCCTGAAATTTCATATATTTTGCGTATGTCGTCACTGTCGCGCCTGTAAGAGGTGTCTCATCTTCATTATGGTATATAAAAGGAAAGTTCCGTCGGTTCAGATATGTAAATAATATTAGGGACAGGGTTAATGGACGAGGTCGAATTATATGTGAAGTTCAACGTTTGAAGGTGGTTATTATATTTTAGCTTGCCACTAATTGACACGGCGGCGGCGGTCAATATACTTTGAGCATGCTTCAAGGATAAAAAAAGTTATATCAGTTCTATTTGGCAACAGTTCTATGAACTAAAAGGATAAAATGTTTTAACAGTTCTATGACGTCACAGTTCTATAGAACTAATGGGAGTTACCACTTCCAATAAATTTTAGGTTTGCTTAAAGTCGCTTTATTCCGCGGGCATGTTATTGCGAGATTTACGAAATTGGTATATATTAGCAAGGCCGTTAACACTTTCACCTCACTCGCTCGTAAAGTTCGCTTTCCATTACAAAAACTACCAAAGATAACTGAAAAAAAAAAACGACTTCAAAATACTAAATTTGTCTACCTGGTGTTACATCTTTAGAGGATGTACTGGTGTCAATCAAACTCAAAATTCCAGTAATTGCTTGTATTATTGAAAATTATAAAATATTACATTGATATATATTCGGTAAGACGGTGAGGTCGCAATTGTAGAATTTATAATATGTAAAGCGCGCCTACTCACTAGCTAGCGATGATAAGTATCCGCGACTTGCTGTGCATTTTTCTACAGGCACTTGGATGATATTTTTATCAGTTATTTTGAATTATTTTAAAAACCACAGTACTGATCTGATTTTTATAAAACATTATATTGGACCACCTTTCAAGTACCTATAAAAAATAATCATCAAAATTAATGCACAATTTGCGGAGTAATCGGTGAACATGCATACAAAAAAAAACATACAGACGAAATGAAAAGCTCTTTCCTTTTGGAAGTTGGTTAAAAATCGCATTTTATCCCCATAAAAAAAAACGTGTCGAATTGTAAACCTCCTCCGTCTTTTCTTCGGTTAAAAATATGTTTGCGCGTTGTCTAATTAGGAATGTCAATGTTATACTATAAAAAGCAAATATGATAGTTAATCCAAAGTAAAAATAAGATTTGTGACTACATAAATGCAATTAAAAAAATGTTATAAGTAGGTGTTATGAAATACATTTGTTTGTCAGAATTTCCGAGTAATCAATGTAATCCTAATATATTAAAAACAAGATAATTATTACCATTTCACGATCCAACCAGTTACTTAAATGTAAATATCCCGTTAATAATAATAATAGTAATTTATAAAACTTCTTGCCTGAAAGTGGTGAAAGTGGTGTTGTTTGAACTATCCATAAGCTTTGTTGCTTATGGATATCTTAAATCATCTCCAATCACAATATTTAGTATTATTTATACAATCATTTATTATTTTATCGATTGATTCTAGTATAATTTATAATAGTTTAGATGAATATTTATACAATCATTTATTATTTTATCGATTGATTCTAGTATAATTTATAATAGTATATATGAATATTTTTAGAATCAAATGGATTAAATAAAAACAAAAAATAATAACTATAAAACAGATAAAAAATTACATAAACCTAAATTAACTTAATATATAGATATCTATGAAAATCCATAATCTACGTTCGTTACTAGAGTAAATAAAAATAATATTTAGAATACGTACGTAGCATTCAATTATCTTTCTTTTTAAGGTACGATATCGTAAATAATGATGCCAAGCTTCTGGGCTTCATTAAGGAGATGCTCGAGGGTATCTATCTTGCATATTCTTTTATTTTTATAATCTAAATACTATCTATCTCCTCGGTGATTTTATAATTTTCTATTATTGCAATAGTTTTCTCATGTATCTAAAAAGGAATATTAATCAAAATTAATTTCAATAATTGACCGAGCGCGCGAAGCGTCTCTGCATCAACTGGCCAATTTTTTTTTCATCTCTCAGTTTGTTTGTGAGTTTGTATGTTCGTACTCGCCTACAGAGCGCAATTTTGAACCAATCTTGATGAATCTTGATGGTTCTATGGATTATTTAAAAAAAACATCGGCGATTTTTGATAGGAGGGGTGGCTTCCATAAAAAGAGGGGAAGTTTATTGCGGCGCTGGCATTTGGTAGGTAGATAAAGTGCATAATTATTACAACGTGTGGTAAAAATGAACAGATTGTCGAGATATGACCACCAACTTGAGATTGCGTGTAACAGTGAGGATATGCTTGATGCATTTTAGCGCTGAATAATAGCGTAATTAAACAGAACGTATAGGTACAACGAATATTTTTTTATGTAATCCAACTATACATAATATATCACTCCCAGAAACATCCAGCATTATTATGTATTAAAATTAAATTGATCTTTCAAGTTGCTTAAACTTATGGAAAAAAAGTTTTTTGATCGTGGAATAACGTCTGTAAAATCACAAATGGGCCAAAATTTTATATACGGCCTCCTAAGCCAACTTTATGTACCTAGGTATTAGGTATGTACAGATGACCCAAAGTAAGCTCCAAATAAGCTCTCCCGCGAGGTCTACTGTTCGTAGGACTACTAGTTTTATATCTAATAAAAGGTTTCGCGTGCAAAAGAGATAGTTGCGCCACCCTACTCTTTGCCTTAAGCCGACATAAAGACTCTTCTGCATGGTATTGATTTCTCATTATTCGTTCGTTGAAATTTTATATCCATAGATATCACAATTTCTACGAAACCTGAATAATCTATATACGAAGAGACAAGATAGATTATGGTGAGTTTACTTCGAAACAGACGTCGATATGCCTTCTGCCTTAACGGTCATAAAATTCAAATCAAATAGAACATCTTGAATACAGACAATACTTTCTAGTGGTAAAATGGAATAGAAAAGAAGCAGTAACTTGAATATGAGCCGAAATATATATTTGCTCGAATATGACTTGCTTTAATCGGTTTCATATAGTTATCTGGTTCCAGATGTTTAACTTGCCATAAGTTTCTGAATCCATAAGCTTGTTAGCCACAAGTTTCACTTGTCCGAACTTTGACTGGCCTCGCAGCTCGCAGGGTTCGAACCCCACCCAGGGCAAACATTTGTGTGATGAGCATGGCTGTTTGTTCTGTGTCTGGGTGTTTCTATGTATTATAAGTATGTATTTATAAATAATAAATAGGTATCTAGTTCCCGTAATACAAGCTTTACTTAGTTTGGGTTAGATGTTGTTGTGTGAAATGTCCACCAACATTTTTTACCCGACTGCGAAAGGAGGGTTAAGTTTTTCGAGTTTATGTATGTTTGTATGTATGTTTTTATATGATCGACTACAGCCTAAACGGCTTGACCGATTTTGATGTGCGAGGTGTCGATAGATTTGTCTTCACTTCCCGGGTGTCATAAGCTTTATTTTTTGTAATAATAATAATAAAACGAGATGTATTACAATTACTACTAGCTGTAGTCGCAAAAATAAAAAATACGTGTTTTCGTAAGCTCCAACGTTTTTTTTTAATTAACTAGTGATTTACTAGAATTATTTTAAAGAATGTGAATTTATTATCTTTTACAGTGATATTACGTATACTTTCTAACAAAAAACGTACACTCAACAGCGTATCAAGCGTAACGAAATCGTAAATTAGACTGCAAAAACTGCTTTTCTGCAGTCGGGTATTTTGTTTTTCTTTTAAACTAGGAATAAAAAGAAATAAATTTAGTTTTTAGGCAAATGATAAACAATATTTCATATTTCGCATCATGGATAGGTAGCCCAGAAATCACTAGTAATAAATTATGATTCGATATAAAATGACAACAATACAATTATAATAACCCAGCTACGGTCAGCGGTCAACCCGACCCAGTTGCGAAGTAATTATAAATAAGTGAACGCCTCGTTGATTGGTCCTTTGAAACGAACTCCGACCAAAGTTTCTTCTTTCAATTTCTCTCGTTTTCCAAGAAATTTCGTGCCGACTTTAACTAGGTACCTACCCTTTGAAAGGACCAATGCAAACGATCACTTCCTGAAGACTTCATTAGATAGATAGGTACAAGAGTTTTATTCAATTTACAATTCATTATTTTCATATCTCTTTCTCATCCCTTTTCATATATCTTGAATATATATTTTGAACCGACTTCAAAAATAAGAGGTTTTCAATTCGACCTGTATATATGTAATATTGTCAGAACTGCACAGTTTTTGTATACGTAGTCTATACCAGCTTCTAAGCATGAGTGCCAAATTCCATAAGTGTAAGTCTGTATGTTTGTATATTTGTATTTTTGTCCACGTATTACGCAGAAATGAGAAGTTGTATTTCAAAAATTCTTTTTTTATTAACCGATTTCAAAAAAGGAGGTTATCTATTAGACCTGTATGTATGTAATATTGTCAGAACTGTACAGTTTTTGTATATGTTAGTCTATACCAGCTTCTAAATATGACTGCCAAATTTCATAAGTGTATGTTTGTATGTTTAGCCAATCTGAAAGTACTTTATTTTTTTTTATCGGGTCATAATCAGCGCGGAGTTATGCGGTAACAAATATTTAAAAAAATCTTTACAAATACGTCCGTTAAAAAGCTCTACAAAAAAAAGGCCTTCGACAAAATTAGTTGAACAGTTCTGCTGTGTTATGTTCAGGATATCAAAATTAATTCCATGAATACTAGTGGTCCCTTAAACTTACAGTATTTCTGTTGGTCACTGTCTGTATAGTATATAAATAACAACAGCTTTTAAATTTTAAAAGAAATTAAATAACTGTATTTAATTTCAATTTTTATTGAAACATTATAATTTTGTTACTAAAATGTTGAAACGTGTGCACAATCGTAAAAATGTATAAAATATTTATTTGTTCCGTCAATCTGAGAGCTGATCGAGAACAATAGCAATTCTTGTTAATCCCCTCATTAAATAACTTGTTTAAATCATTAATTAGATTGAAATTATTATTGTGCTTACAATTTGCTACATTAGGCTTGTCATCGACTAAGCTGTAATCAATATTCATAATTATATCTGGTCGTTTTGGTTTTGGCTTCGATAAATATTCATCATCATCTATTTCTTTACTATTATCGTCGTAATATGGATCTGGCAGAGGCGTAGTCTTCCGTCGTTTTGTTTTCTTGGGAATTTTAAATTCATCAACAAATTTGGGATTCACGTACACGTTCGGATATGGATTTTCAAGGTTGTCACTGAAATATAATGTTTGGTATGGCTGGATATATAACGGATATATTGAATATGATGTCACACTGCTGTCTGTGACGGTATGTGTGCAATGGGTGCAACGTTGATGGTTAATCCTGGTGCAGCTACATTTTGGTGTTGTTTGCATGTTATTGTAATTCGGACACGAAGAAATGTGTACTTGATTTTGATCTGATCCAATATGTTTTGCTAATGGTAAACTTCTTAATTCCAATATCTTAGTTTCAGTTATATTATTGCTTTTTAATTTGTCATTCTCTAAATCTGATTCCAGATTATTTTCACTGTTCTCTAAGATATTATCATTTTCATCATTGATCTCATTATGTTTTATTGTAGTTTCATCGACAATAGGTTTTGTGAAAAGGTTAACCACCGACCATTTCTGTTGTACTTCTATAGTAGGTGTAGGTGCGGAATTTTGTTTCATTTTGTTGATTGTTGATGATTGTGTTAAATCTTTTTCAAAAAATCTTTGTTTCAAAGAGAGCATCTCTTCAGATAACATTTTGTCAAAAATATTAGATTTAAGGTTTTTATTGCTTCCTAATTTGGTTAAATTTCTTAAAATTTGGAACATTGGTTTCTGCGTACGGAAGGCTGACAAATTTTGTGATGGCACATCTAAAACAAATAAATTATAAGATAAATATAGTCCTAGATTGAGTAATTCCAATGTTATCTAATATAGCTGTCTACTACTGAGTCTTTGATCATTGCTGTTGGAAAATATTTTCTTTATTTACGTATGAAGCTGAAAAATTAACATTACCTCTAAAGCTATGAATTTCGACGTTTCCTTTTGAGAAACTCTCATTATCTGGGCTATTTCCTCTCCTAGGAGCACTGGTAACTTTTGAAAATTGGATTGTTAATACTAAAATATGAAACACAAAAAACATAACCAACATAATATAAAATAGTCCATTTTCAACGACCACTACCCATAGTAACTATTCAACATCACCATAGCAACATCTAGGGGGTCACGGGTGAAAGACATTTATTTTTAGGAACAATTTGTATTTGTGGATTTTGCGTGTTGTTGAAAGTTTCAATGAAATTATTTTTTTAAGATTTATTATGAAATTTCTAGTATTATTGATATTTATCGTGACTGTTTGTAGTTACAGAAGTAGGTACTGCGAGATATGCCAAAATCACACGCTTTGCAAATATCCGGTAAGGTTTTTGAGCAGTTTAAATAGAAATCGTTGGCTTTGAATAAATGAAACTACCAGTCTACGCATGTTGGTGTCTAGACGCAAATCTCAAGGAACTCTAACATAGATTAGAATAGATGACTTAAGTATACTTAGTAAGAACTTAGGATATATTGTCTAATGGGACAGTTTTAAATTTATTAAAATTTTTACTCTCATTATAAGACAGTATTCTGTATGAAAGAAACTAAACCAAAATTTATTGAAAAAAAGGGGCATTGAAAAAAATCAAAAATGTTCTTGATTATAAATTTGCTAAGAGTCAGTTATTGCATTAATTATCAAGAACAACTTTTACTATGGATATACTTCGGAAATTGTAAAAAATTGCAGTTATTTACTTGAGAAAGTTTTTTTTTTTGCTCCGACAGGTTATATGGAACTGCTTTTATTCGTGACTTCAGGGTGCTACATCTATGTAGTGCCCTGAAATAGCATATTATCTATAAAACTGATCCACTAACTATAATAATACATAATAAATAATTAAGATTATACTCATGTGTAAGCCTCAGTCAAAAAGCGTATTCCACAATTTACCAGACCACGTCATGATAATGAGACGATTTAATAAAATTGTTATGGCATATGGCCATAGCGAATTCAAAAAATACGCTGCTACTAAGTACGGAGACTATAGGATCCTGAAATGGGAATGATGACACATAATTTTACTTTTATATTTTCAGGTTGGTGGCCCAGTTGCTGCGTGCCGGAAATTTGACAAAGAGGCATCGTTAACCGACGCAGATATAACGGAAATTGTTAACAGAATCAATGCAAGGAGAAACTTGGTAGCTGTTGGACGGCTGAAAAAGTTCCCGCAAGCCGCCAATATGAGGAAAGTGGTAAGTCGCTTAACATCAGGCGAGTTGGTGGTCAATCGTAGATCTACCTCGTATATAAAAAATGTAATCAAACAAAAATCAAATCAAGAGGAAACAAAATGCTAACAATTATTATTATTAATAAATACACAGTCAAAAGAAGTATATGTATTTCTTGATTTAACGAGATAACATTATAATCATAATAAATTTCTACAAAAAACCTCCAACTATATACTACTACTGTGTCTGTACTAATATTTAAAAAGCCACAAAATCAACAGCTATTTGTTTTAATAAATGCAAAGTACTTGTATCCTACTCAACATGCCAATGGTTACCTAATTAAAAGGAAAGGCGCGTTTGCAGCGTGAAGTCGTATTTTTATATCTTTACACCAGTGACGTAGCGTCGGTATTAGCCGCCCGGGGCGAAAAAAGATTGCCGCCCTCTTATTTAGGTATTTCAATAAAATAAATATTTAGGGACATTTCACACAACACCATCTAGCCCAAACTAACCAAAGCTTGTACTATGGAACTAGATGGCTGATAGAATACAATAAGAATAGAATAGGTATTTCAATTTAATAGACTATAATATACACTAATTCTAAAGAACTTTTCGGCAAGAATAGTCATCATTGTTGTGTATTATACAGGTTTTATATGTTTTAAAATATAATAATCACGTTTTATTACAAAAATTCTTACACGTATGCCACTTACATTGATATAAAAGGTATAAAACACTTATAAATACGGTTAACAAGATTAAGTTATTAGCAAACTAAATATAAAACGCAAATCGATTCCACGATTTCATCACAGTATAAGTAATGGATTGAAATGAGAATGGGGTCATGCTCATTTCAATCGGTCTTCTTAATCGTAGGTGCAACAAATATATGAAATGGTTCAAATATTTACAAGATATTATTATCATTTATTGTGAAATTTTGCCGCCCCCTAAACGTGCCGCCTGGGCGGCACCCTTGCTGCCCCCACTACGCTACGCCACTACTTTACACACTTTTTTGGAAACAAATGCGGGAGAATTATCGCCTAGTTATGTTTTCCTTTATGAAGCGAAGCAATGTCGCTTCCCATATAAACAAAAAGTCACGGTTTTTGTAAAATCTCAAGATGGGGGAACATTTTCATATGAAATGTTAAAACCAAGTAAGACAATAATAATTTTGCTGTAATATATACAAATGGTACTAAGAGTAAGAAGGATAAGTGCTTGCTTGGATTTTTTAAATTTTATTATAGGTGTTAAAATAGTCTAATTAACTTTTCTTCCTATTGAGTAGAAAGCTACATATTACTAGATATACTAGTACTAGTAAAGTAAGCACCTACTTAAGTCTCGCTTAAGACCTGAAATGTAAACATAAAAGTTTACATAACTATAATATTGTTGTTTCCTCCCGCTTCCTTTGCTACATCGTTTGATAGACGTGTTTTTGCAGACATGTTTTGATAGACGTAGGCTTACAACTCCTCGTTCATTAAAATGCCTCGAAGACAGACCAGTGTCAGATCAACACTCGACTCACATCCAGTCAGTCAGAGACAAGGCACCGAAATTTATAGTCGAAGCGTTTTTTTTAATTATACCTAAAGTGCAGAGTGCATGGTTATAATGTGTTTTTTGTAAAATTATACCTAAAGTGCAAAGTCCATCTGAACTTATGTATCTTAGCTTAACATTCTTGTTAACCGACTTAATAATTATAGTTTAAAAAACTTAAGCAACCGACTTCTCATGGATGCCGTTGTCAGAACTGGACCAAATGGAAATGGGGCAACAAGGGAAGCACCAGCTTTCAAATAAAAAAAATATCATCAAAATCGGTTCACCCAGTTAAAGTTCTGAGGTAACAAACATAAAAAACCGGCCAAGTGCGAGTCAGACTTGCGCACGAAGGGTTCCGTACCATTATATATAAAAACGGCAAAAAAACACGTTTTTTGTATGGGAGTCCCCTTAAATATTAATTTTATTTTAATTTAATTATTTATTTTTGAAGTTTCAATTAAATATTAATTCAATATTTTGTGAATGTTTCAAACGTCTACCTGTTGCCGTGATCAATATCGAGCAAAAAAATCACGTTTGTTGTATGGGAGCCCCCTTAAATATTTATTTTATTCTGTTTTTAGTATTTGTTGTTATAGCTGCAACAGAAATACATCATCTGTGAAAATTTAAACGGTCTAACTATCACGGTTCATGAGATACAGCCTGGTGACAGACGGACGGACGGACGGACGGACGGACGGACGGACGGACGGACAGACAGCGAAGTCTTAGTAATCGGGTCCCGTTTTTACCCTTTGGGTACGGAATCCCAAAAAAAAACTTAAAAAAATACAGTCGAATTGAGAACCTCCTCCTTTTTTGAAGTCGGTTGAAAAAAGAGGTTCTCAGTTCGGTTGTAATTTGTTTATGTTTGTTACCGCTTAAATCGATACGGTTGTTAAGCGAAATGTTCCTGGTCTTGCGCTAAGGTGTTATGAACTGAGAAGTGCTACGACAGCCAAGTCACTTTGCATAAAGACGCTACGCAGGGACGGTAATTTTCATTTATGGACGTATCTAAGGTATTTGCTTATTAAGAGCAAGTAAGGCATGACATGCCTTTAATATAGGTAGGAAACTTTTTGAAAACGAGCTCCATTAGCATAATAATAATTTTAGAGAAAAAATATCCACCAAGACACACAGTAAGCAGTTTGCATTAAGGGGTTGGTGGTGGTGGAATAATTTATTAACGGCATGCTATTTTTAAACCTTTTTATTTGTTTGTTTGGGTCAAATTTAGTAATTCAAATTTTACCCCCTTGTAGTTGACAAATCGATCTGAAATTTGGTATACACCTTTAGTCCTGACGACAATACAATTTAGTATATTCTGTATTATTTATTTTTCTTTTTACTCATATATATATGGGGCTGTTTCTAAACGCTTGTATTTTTTTGTACGTATGTTGTTTTTGCATGTAGTATTTTTAAATTGATCTTTATTTATGTATTATATATTATAGTATTTATTTTTTCTAAACGAAACTTGGTATTGGTTTCCATGATATATGTAGGTATATTTATTTTTGTGAGAATTTCTTCAATGAATGGAATGCCCTCATTTACCCAAAATAAGATGCATAGGTACCTATTTTATCGTAAACTTGATCTTGTACAAAAACCTTTTTTTTTTAGAAAAAGAAAGTAAAAAAAATAATATCAGTCCTGAAGCTTAATATTTGGCACGCTACTGCACTCATTCTCACTCCTCACCCAAACATCATAACGGTAAAACAGCTTACTCGTACTCATCAGAACCAAAATTTTAAGCTCGACCACATTATTTAATACGACGCCTCGTTTCTGTATTATTTAGGTAAACGCATAATTCACATGAGTGCAGCATATTAGCAAATAATTATACACAATATAAATTTAATCTACTAGAAATATACAATTAGCTATAAATATTTACAAATTATTATTTTATTTATAATTTATGAGTTCCTTGCGCTTGCTGTGGAGACGATGGGTCCGTGGTCTTCAGAAATGTTTTTTTTTTTTTTGCAAAGACCTCGGCAAGAGATTGGTCCTCGCCTCGGGGGATCCCAGGGCTGGCGCGTTTTTCAAGCAAAGGTTGAGTTTAATTATTCAACGAGGAAACGCGGCCAGCGTCCTGGGAACCTTGCCTAACGGCGGAGTTTTAGATGGAATTTTTGTATTATAGTGTTTTGTAGATTATCATTGTTATTTTATTTTTATGTACTATATGTTTATTTTTATTTTATTAGCATTTTTTTTCTGTAAAAATCTGGGTCCTAGACTTCTACAGAAAATTAATATCTTCTTTTAAAACGACGTCAAAGAAGGAGGAGGATTCTCAATTTGATTGTATTTTTTTTTCTTTGTTACTTCATAACTTCGTCATTTATAAACCGATTTGGAAAATTATATTTTATATTAATAGGGTTATACTTTGTGATTTGTCCCATTGAAATTTTATCAAAATCAGTTCAGTTGTAAAATATTTCGATGTAAGCTTAGTAAATATACTAGAAATTCCAAATATCCAACATTTTTATTATAAAGTTCTCACGATTTTTCATAAACACGTAGGTATTTTTTGAGGTAATAACTTATATGAGATTTCGGCACCCCGTATTATGATATTTCTATAAGTAGTGGCTATATCTAAAATTGATGAAAGCAGAAAGAAGGTGCCTTTTTTTAGCAGAGCTTCTTTTCCATACCTCACATTGGATGAATTAACCAAAGACTTACAAGACTCCTAATGCGATACAAAATATTGTTCCAAAAACTTAACACCAAAATCAGGTGTTTGCTAATGACAGGTCACAAACGTCATTTAATCTTAAACGTCATCTCATCGCAATCACTTCTCAATTCTTACGGTGCCAAGATGGTGAACTGTGATAAACAATCTTGTAAAAACTACAAACTTCTTTAAAAAACTATGGAAAACATTATCACCTTCCATCTCTAAGTAGCAAAAATATATTTCTAACAGTATAAAAAGCGTAATGAAACAATTTTTTACGTATTTGTAGCGTATGTTCGTGTCTCACCTATGACCACCTATGCTCCAGTGTTTGAAAAATCGGGTCTTAAATTATGTGAAATATAAGCGATGAAATTGTTGAAATTTATTTCATTTCAATAAATAACAATCGCGAATATTAGTATAAAAAGCATATATGCATTTCATTTCATAAATATATTTTATTATTTTTACAAATTACTGCAATTACTGCAAAGAATTAGAGATGGGTCGATGTAATATAAGTTATCGATAACAATTATTATTTTTACGGACTTCAAAAACGAGATTATCAGTTAGCTTATATTTTTCTTATGTGTTACCCGCATGATTTCGTCATTTAAATTGATTTAAAATTCCTTTCAAATCTCAAAATCAGTCAGTAGTTTGGTTTTTAAAACAAAATTGCGAATATTTAAGTCGGTTATTCTAGTTTTGTAAACTATAATAATTATGATATGTGAATCATCATAATCATCTCAGTCATAAGAAGTCCACTGCTGGACATAGGCGTCCCCCATGGATTTCTATAAAAGCCAATTGGAAGCGACTTGCATCCAGCATCTTCCTGCCGCTTGTATACGTTCATCTATCCATCTCGTGGCTGGTCTTCCTACGCTACGCTTGCCGGGGCGTGGTGTCCACTCGAGAACTTTTCAGCCCCATTGGCCATCAGTTCTACGTTCACTGCCACTTCAACTTGCTAATCAGCTGTGCTATGTCGGTGACCTTTGTACGTGAAACATGGTATTTGATTTTACGATAAATGTTTATCATTATTTTTTCCTCCCAAACTAACACAGCACCATGCTAACTATTCTGTGTAGGTATCCTTGTTGATGCTGTACAAGCAGAATATTGGGCAGATATAGTCAGGATATGTCAAAGTGATCCATGACGGAAACTGTTCAGTGCATTTCCACAATAAATGTAAATACATAACAAAAACAGGGCACCAGCGTTTACAACATTGAGCAATACCTTCAAAGGTTACTTTGAATCATAAAATCATGTATAAAATTTTATAATATGTTTATTTTTTTTAAATATGTATAAAATTTTGTTTTATAGGGTTAATAGTCTCAGAGTAAAATGATTGTGACATACGGACAGACAGACAGACGGACATAACGAAATTATAAGGGTTCCCCGAAGTTACTACGGAACCCTAATAAAACAATGTTTCTTGAAACATTACAAAAAAAAATCAAAAGAAAAATTTGGTACCTATAAAATTACTTATCGATATCGATACCTAAATACCTCTAGGTCTATCTCTGGCTGAATGTCATTAGGTTTTTTTTTATTTCTTTCAGTATTGCCAGTATATGTTTTCTCAATTTCCCTGTATCATTTGTATTTACCTATACTATATTGTTTGTAAAGAGGTGTGAAAATGTATTTATTCAGTAGAATTTAATCAAATTAATTTGGTCCATTACTGGTGCTACGAATTAACCATTGACATACTTATCTAAGTATTGTGATAAATCCACTTTACGAGAGGCAGTAATGTGTTAATGAATACGGAGGACAAAAATAGTGCTATGTTAACCACAATGTAGGAACTCTGCTATCATAAAATAAACATTTGCGTTTTTATCCTATTTTCAAAAATGAAGTTCCGAATGAAATAGCTGGGCGTGGACCGTTGCACTCCAACAAAAAAAAACGATGTTTACCTGACTGTCAAGTCAACTGATGCGAAATCAAAAAGAACCTTCGTGATCTTAACCTACATTATGTACACATTTATCACGCACACACACACATATTCACGTATGTTTCACTGTAGCATTAAAATATAGTATTTCCAGTCACAATTACTTTGACTCTTAGTCTTCTCAACAGATCGTGCAACTCAAAGACGTTGTGACATCAGTTATATGACGTCACAATTTGTAAATTGCATGTATAAACTTATTTAATATATACTATTATCATGAACTGTATTTTTTATTTACAAATAAAAATACATTTTTTTTATAAAGTGATGAAAGTGGCACCTGTTTCGCTCGCACGCGGCACCCTTAGATATAAAATTATTTGAATTACCTACTGATTTCATTTTTGATTTCAGATTTTCTTTCAGAGTCATAAGAATACTATTACAATGTACTAACATTAGCTGTTATTTTATATGTGATATTTTGACCGTGATAAGCGTGTAACGGACAAAATTTTCACGTTAGTACCAAAATTTCGGTCAAACTAACAAATATAATAATTTTATAGTTTAAAAAACTGAAACAACAGACTTCAAAGTTACTATTATTTCAGTTATATGATTGTATGAATCTCCCATGGACCATTCTGACTTTAATCATGATTACCCGATCAAATCGGGAGATATCCTTTTCAAAGGCAACTTTGTAGATAAATTTGGCAAATGGACGTTTATCTACAGTTAAAAATAAATTTATAAAAAAATTAAGTGTCAAATGGAAAAAATAAAATTGACCCGAATTTAAAATGCGTTTTGTATGGAGATTATCCTTCTGGGTCATATGTAATAGGGCGAATTCTGTGGAATTAACAAACTCTTTAACCACGCGTCCATCGTACTTCGACTCGTCGGGAAGGTTCTTCAAACAAAATATCTGAAAAATACGTCATCGAAGTAAACAAAATTACGTATCTAATACGTCAATTATTTTAAACTATTAATTATTAATTTTGTTACAAAAAAAACAATTATCTACCGCCTATACGCAAAACATACAGTACTATAGAGACTTTCTTGGTTTTCTCTATGTTCGAGCCTCCTTCTGTTTTCTGCTAACCTTAGCTCGCTTTTCTCACTAGGTCAAAAATAAATTATCTTGAGTTTGGTCTCTAGCATGACAGATTGAATGCAAGAATTAAATAGGATTTTGTTCAATCCATTTAAGGGCAACAAAATGAGGAAAAAGGAAAAGCTATTACGAACAAAAATGAACATTTCTTTATTCTGCCTCGTAAGCGTTCCTGCACCGTTCATCTGATTGCGATGTTTTTGTCATTGTTGTAGGTCCGTCCTCGAGGGTTCCGAATTGCTATTATTCACGTGGATAGAACCGCAAGACCCAACTAGTTTCACCCAGTAATATTGCAAAATCGGAATGTTGTTGAAAAGTAGCCTCTAGTCTAGGCACTTTTCACCTGAATTTCAGATTAGCCCGTTTTATTACGATTAGCCCAATTAGTCACGAAAAAAAGCGTACCGTTTTACGACCAACGGTCCGCGTTTGACCACCAACTCGCCTGTTAGAAAGCGACGATGTGGTCGAAGATGAAGCACGCAGACCCAGATGATACCTATTCACTCTGACCTGAAATTTCTCCTAGTGTGGAAACCACCATCGAGGTGATTCATACGTAAATTATGTTATTTTAAATAAAAAATGTTTTTTTTTATTTTAATTAAAATGTCCAAGTTATATGTCTCAGGGAAAAAAGAAGCCGGCAATTTATTCCATTATTCCATTTAGCTATACGGATTAAAAACGTAGAGTTAAACGGTTTGGTTCGAACTTTTGGAAAATCCACAATGTATGGGTGGTAATGGGCCGACTCCTCTACTTGTACTGTAGAAGAAAGGGGATGGCGATATAAGATTACTATTAATTTTATTTATTTCGAGATTGAGAATTTTTAAATTGAATCTAAAATTTTACAGCAATGGTCCACTGAACTAGCGACCTTTGCTCAGCGCTGGACCGACCAGTGTGATCCATCAGTCAAACCGAATAAAGAAGACGAATGCAGAGATTTGGGTATTCATTTTATTTATAAGTAGATTGATTATTATATTTGTTTATTTCCAACTATAGGTCACGTAATACAATCCTTACTAAGCTTTTACATGCGAAAGTGAATTTGTTTGTAACTAGCATTAACAAAAAAGGTTAGAATATTATAAATAGTCACTTAATTTGAAACAATCACTTTTGTACAAAATTTTTGTATATATACATAAAATATTTGATAAGAAAGATAGAGAAAAAAAGTGTACGTAACATTGAAAAATTCATTTTACTACCTTCTGTAACAGAAGCTAACTATACCGCCGTATTGGGAATAATTGGGATTATTACCTCCGTATTATGGGATTTTTTTATTTAGGTATTTTATGTTTTAAAGATATTTCCCTCAGTAGAAAAAGTCTATATTAAAAGAAAACAAAATACCCGACAGCAGAAGAGCGGTTTTTGCAATCTAAGTTACGATTACACTTGATTCGCTATTGAGTGTACGTTTTTTATGAGAAAATATGCGCAGTCGTTGCCAAAAGTTGTTATAAACGTGTATTCTTTAAAATAATACTAGTAAAGTTATATATGACGAAAAAGTTCGATGGAGGTTATGTACAATTTTTTTACGAGATTTTTATTATTATTATTACAAAAAAATAATATAACACTCAGGGATTAAAGATAAATCTAACGATACATCAAATATGATTATCCCGTCAAGCCGCTTAGGCTGTAGGATAATGTAAAAACAAACACACATGCATACACTTGAAAAATATAATCCTCCTTCTTTCGCAGTCGGGTAAATAAAAAAGAAACTAAATGTTTTATATATCTTCTTTCTAATTACATACTTTTTCACCAGCCTGAATACATACAGACTTTTATTTTTCTTCGATACTGCAAATTACTGCGACCTTCAGATGTTGTGAAATACCGCCGTAATAGGGGTCTTTCTTTACGTATCTAATCTAATGTTGCTTGTTAGTAGACGACTCACTGTACCAAAGTTTCTTAATTTCCTTCCTTGTTATACAAAATTAAGTAACTGAATTTTATAAGTTGAGTTTCATAGCCCTAGCTCTGATTTATAGTACAACACAAAATAAGGCCTTGTTTTAGTCAATTGCGAAGTCGAGTCTTTTAAAGTTCAATAACTACATTAAATAGGAGTAACATAAAATTCGAATTTAGGGTATGTACCTTGGTAAAACATTACACTCATATAAAGTAAGTAACGTAGTAATTGCTTACTTATAATAATATTCAAATGTATGTACCATATGTAAGGAGCAGTGCCGGGTTAGCCCATATTATTAAGGGGGCACCAGACCCAGGCAAAGGCTCGATGCTGTAGCAATATTACATGTATAATTGTATAACTATAGCGTCAAATATGCTAAAAACGATGGACTTAAAAGCTATTTTCCACTAATTTCATGCCCGTAAACCAAGTAGCTTTTCAATAAATTTTATAAAAAAGCGTTGGTTAATTATTATGTATATGTAATACTATAACTCCATGTATCTCTTTCATCTTTAATTATCTATCTTGTAACAAATACGTGTTTTTGTTACTAGATAGTTTAAAGACCGATATTCGTTTACATATGGATAGGGGGCGGGGCACAGACGTGGATTGCTTAGGGCATAAGCAGTCTTAATCCGGCACTGGTAAGCAGGTATCTCCATCAAGGGACTTTTAAAAGGTTACCCAAAAATCAACCATGCGAAAATAGCCGACACAAAGTAAATTTACCCAGTAGTAGCCATTTTCAAAGGTGAAACAGAGTATGTACTTTATTTGACCTTTGTAACTATCTGTATAGGCATTAGCTATATAGAGTTTGGAAATAGAATTATAGTGGCTAAAAATGGGAACTGACATCTCAATTGTGTTTCTAGTTGAACAAAATAGTAAATCGAACATAATCTAACTACGTCATAATCTTTAGATATAAATAAAAATCACTTTCCGAAATGTATATAGAATGGGTATTTAGACGTTTCGCATCGCGAGTGGTTCGAACCGCGGTGCGAGTCGGTCATGTAGGTACTATTTCTGAATGGTGAAATACCATTCACACTGCAGTGGTTGGAGCGGTGCATTTGGTCAAGACATATTTTGGTCGAATCGAACCATAAAGAGGCGCCCCAATGCTCTTTTCGTAGGTCCGATTTGGACTCATGTCATAACTAAGCACATAACTTCAGAACGGATTGACCGATTTGTCTGATATTTTGTTGTGTTCGTGATTTTTAGGACAAGTTTTGTATGAAAGAACATCATCACCATCATCATCGTTTTTCATCACTACACGGGTACGCGAATGAAACCGCGGGGCACAGCTAGTATACAATCGATTGTAGTAGAATATTTATATGGGTGTGTGTATGTGTGTATATTTTAAAGAAAAAAAAACAAAGCTTGATAAAATGGTAATTTTTACGTAAACTCCATTTGAACAGTATCTTTCTATTTAACTTATCTCGGAGATACAAGCGCAGTATAATGCCCCAGTTTCTTTCCTGTTTTAAGTGGTATTGGAAGCTTATCATAGATGTAGATAGCTTAATGTATAGACGAGACAACTTGTTGCTCTCGTGACTCGTCACTTGACTGTCGTATAAAAAACATAAATCTGATAATAAAAATGCGTTTAGAAGTTTTTCAAAATCGAACTTAATTAAAAACAGCTGAATCAACACAAAAAACTCAGTTCCTCGAAAAAGTTTACGACCAGTGTGTATTACCAATTGACATAAGGCACTGAAACTTTGAGCCTTATAGGGTAACTCACTCACTATGAGCCTTATAGGGAAGCACAAAGTCACGCATCGAGCTATGGAGAGCGCTATGCTCGAGTTATATCTGCGAAATCATATTAGAAACGAAGAGATCCGTATCTGTAGACCGAACAAAATTCACCAACATAGCACTGCGGATTAACAAGTTGAAAAGGCAGAGAGTGGACATAGGACGTAGAATTGATAGCCGATGGGGCCAAAATGTTCTCAAGTGGAGACCACGATGCTGCAAGCGCACCGTAGGAAGACCAACCACAAGGTGGACAAAAGACCTCATACAAGTACCAGGAAGGCAGCTATATGATGCATGTACGCCGCTTTCAATCGGTCTTTTTGGCATGCATGGGGAAGGCCTTAGTCCAGCAGTGGGCTTCTTGTGGCTGAGATGATATTGATCATGAACAAAAAACTAAATCAAAATGGGACTATCCGTTTGAGACCTGCGATGCCACAAACAGATACACAAATACACATGTCACCTAAAACACCCATCACCATCTTTTTGGGTCGAGCATTAAAAACGTTTTAGGTTATAAAATAGGTATCCATGAAGAATCTTGACACGAAAATTCAGAAAATATTACATAAAATACATGGAATTTCATAAGCACAACGACGCGCCACTTAATTTTAATTATTTGGCTCCTGTGCCTCAGTTATTAACTAGTCTAGGAGCCTTTGGGTTCGCTATATTGAATGTGTTGTCACTTTTACTTTCTGTGTCATAAATAACTTATATTTGATTTGATTTGATTTGAATTGTGTATTTTTACAGTGGGGATGCAGGTGGGTCAAACTATAGCCGCAGTTGTGGGCCCAGCGCCGGGTCTCAACGTCAAAAGTTTCGTTGACATGTGGTTCATGCTGAAACTTCACTACATAGGAAGTATTGTATATTATAACCAGTAAGTAATCTTCACCTTCTTGACCGAATGCGATAGACTGGGAAATGGTCGAGAAGACATACATAATATATTTTTCACTTCAGTAGCTCAAACATGTAGGTTTTGCTGCCTTAAATCAGTGAGCAAAATACGATTTAGCAAAATACGATTTTGCTCACTGAGTGAGACAAAGTAACTTTTTAATTATTTTTTTCAGAAAGCCGCGAATATCCTATTCAGACTTGGGTTAATCATACCATTCGAAACATTCACACTCTATCTCTTTCCCGCCATTAGAAAGAGAGAGAGACAAAGACCAGCCCTTTCGAAGTTCCGATTTTGAATTCGACCTCAAAGACAAACACGTTCATTTCGTACTAACTAAAGAAATTTAGCAAAAAGATAATTATGTCTTTTAATGTGATTTATTGAATTTTTAACCTAATGTTGTATTTAAACGAAAAAAAAGCATTTACCTACTGCAAATAAAACTGATATTTAACCTGTAAATATTTATTTCTAGTTTCAATAATGTTACGTAATATATTTTATCTCCTAAAGTGTTCTCGTTGCTGAAGTGAAAAGTTATGTGTGTTACACGAGAGCAAAGTTTTTTGCATCTCGTGCCTTTGAATCCCTCGCCACACTCAGGATTCAAAATCAGCACTCGCAGCAAAAAACGACTTTGCTCTCTTGTTGCACAAATAACTATTAATGTTGAATAACTGGACAAATGCGTTCGGACTACGCACATAGTAATGTTCAGTAGTTGTATATCACACTTTGTATGAACTTATTTTTTATTTATTTTTATTGAGAAACGGTTTTCTCACACCAACAATATTTTTAGATTAACATACATACAACGATATTCCACACGGTAGGGTAGATGAGAAAAAAAATCATTCCCCTTTACATGTAGTATTTTGTATTTACGGAAACTAAATAAATTATATTAAATAATAAATTTATTTAACTAAATAATTTATATTAACTAAACTTAAAACCCAAGTTTACGTAAATAACGACGTGTAACTACGGAACCCTACATTGCGCGTGGCATGACACATTTAGCCATTTATTTTTTTAGATTTAATTCTACTACTTTCTGGGCATAATTAATTTGATATCGAGCAAAGCCCCCAGACTGTCAGACATATCTATGAACATGGCGAAACTTGAGGGGTTCTTTGTTGACGGAACCCTAAAACAGATTACTATAATAATGAGAGTAACGCTGTCTCTATGTTTGTTTTCTATATTTTCACGACAAAGTGGCTAAATGATTTGTTTTGAAATTTGATACAAAAATAACAAAAAACTTATAGAATAGATAGACATAGGCTACATTTTATCATCATCACCATCGTTTGTCACTACTACACTGGTGAAACTGAGGGTTTCACACAGAAGTTCAGTCACTGTTAGTTGTAGTAATAATATTACAAATGCATAATAGGAGCTATTCTGAAGGCACCTCTTAACTAAATAAAATGTTTAAAATAACTAAATTCAAACAGGAACAAAATTCCTATACAATTTTTAAGCTATTGCATAGCTTCTATCGCGGGCCTTGAGCGTGGAGACCGAATCCAGAAATTCCGTAACGAAAATAACCTAACACACCGCGCGTAAAGCTATTATGTAATAGCTTTACCGTTGCAGTCTCCAAATGCCACACGTCTTTTTTTTGTTCCTTTTTTGAATTTTGGGAATTAAATAATGTATAATTAATTTAATGGTGCCTTCAGAATTAGCCACAATATCAAGGAAATATCGTAATACACATTTACGTGTAGAAATATAAATTATTTCATTTGCATACTAGTAGACATGGCACATAGATCGTTTTTTTGTAACAAAATTGTTTATGTTTTTATTTTGGCACTTGGACCCTTTAGAATTACAGCTATTCAATTACATTACAGATCACGAGATGCCAGAACTAATTATTTTACTCAATTAATATGGGCAGAGAACGAATACGTGGGCTGTGGCAAAATTAAATTTTTTGTAAGTATAAATTTCTGAAGTAAATTCTTAAATCATTCACCCACATTCAACTATGACTCTGTCTTCTGCCGCGTTAGGGCGCTCAGGATGGGTAAACAATCCTGCAAGAGGTGTTAACGTTTTTTGTTCGTTAATATGTGTGAAGTCGAAGAGTTCTACGTTTTATCACCAACTCGCCTGATAGTAAGCGACGGTATGACAAGGATGGAGTTCGTCAATCTAGAAGATATCTTTTCACTCTAGCCTTGAAAGTTCCAAAAATTAAAGTTCCCAAGAAACAGATATGGCAGGAACTCCACTCAACTTCCACTCAAACTTTCTCTTAATGAGAACATGCCCCACGCCCAGTGGGACACAGTCTCATAGAAAAAATAGACAGTATAAAAAACATAGCAAATCTATAAATCACATAAACAGTTTTCTTATAAGGGCAATGGGCATATAGGTGTTACAATTTTATGGCGAAATGCGGGAGGCCATATCCATAATAATTCATAATTTAATTAATAATTTAGTTGGAATAATTAACATAACTGAGATGTTGATGATGAGTCCAATCAACTGGTCAACACTTGGTCATGTCAATTAAACTATCCAACTTTAAAGATGATGATAGTATCCCGAACTAGAAGACCCCCTAGTGCGATAGTGGTACAAATCACTGATGAGAAGAAAAAAGTCTAATTGATTCCACCAGACTAAATCATCGAATTACGCCAAAACCACAGAATTCGTGTCACTATCCAAAAACTTTACAATTTCAACAATTCGAATCAAATAATCAGAAATGTATAAAGATAAGAAAATAATTTTCAGAACCAAGATATAAACACGATTGTGGAGAGGTTGGTCTGTAACTTCGCTCCCAAAGGGAACAATCACGGCAAACCGGTGTACACTTTGGGATTCCCTGCGACACAATGCCCCAAGTTTATGTTGCCCGACACGGAATTCCCAGGCTTGTGCAAACAAAATGACGAGACTGGTAAAAACTTCTCATAATAATCTTAATCTTTACTTATTTTATAATTTAGGCGTTTATGTAGGCTATGGACTGACCCTGCGTCACTGCAAGCCAATATCACAAACACCTCACCCTTTTTAGGGTTCCGTACCTCAAAAGGAAAAAACAGAACCCTTATAGGATCACTTTGTCTGTCCGTCTGTCCGGGTGTCAAGACCTTTATCTCGGGAACGCGTGAAGGTATCGAGTTGAAATTAAAACCATATACGCAAATCCATAGTATCTTGCTGCAGAAAGAAAAATAAAATTTCTCAGTTTTCGTAAAAAAAAGTTACAGCCGAATATGTCGTAAAAACGCACAAGGGAACGCACACTCACAAGGGAATCAAAACCTATACTTACTTACTTCCCGTTACGTACGGGGTACTTCCCGTTGACCTAGAACTATGAAATTTGGCAAGAAACATTGTGTTATAGTACACATATAGGAAAATATCCGAAAACTGGACATTTTTAATTTAATCACAAAAAATCATGTGGGCGATGTGGGGTATCATATGAAAGAGCTTAATTAGCACAAGCTAAAATAAGTTTTTAAATATTTTTACGATGTATACCTATTTTTCGATTTATGAAGAAAAATATAAAAAAAAAATATTTCCCCCTTTTATCTACTAGTTAGTACGGAACCCTCGATGGGTGAGCCTGACTCGCACTTGTCCGGTTTTTTCTTCTATCTGACCTTCCAACCAAGTTCAAATGTGGCGTCAAACATCCTCATGGTCTTTGATACTCTGTCTACCCCGTAAGGGACAAGTGCCTATACTAAAAGAAATACAAAATACCCAACTACAGAAAAGATGTTTTTGCAGTGTAACTTACGATTTTGTTGCTTAATACGTTGCTAGTGTACGTTTTTTTGTGAAAAAGTATGCGTAAAATCGCTGTAAAGGAGTATAGATGCGCATTTATTTCAATAATTCTAGTGAAATCTATTATTTTATGAGAAAGTTTGTTAGATTTAACGAAAAAGCGCATTTTTTTCATTTTTGTAAGAGTCGTATTATTATTATAACAAGAAAATACAGCATATAACACTCAGGAAGTGAAGACAAATCTAACGATACCTTGCACATAAAAATCGGTCAAGCCGTTTAGACTGTATGCGATTATATAGAAACATACATAAACACTCGAAAAACATAGCCCTCCTTTTGACGCAATTGGGTAAATTCATACAACAGGAAAGTAATACTAATACAGGCTCATATGATAGACACCATACAGACCAACATAATATATTTATAATTTTACAAAATATCTGCAACGGAAAAAAAAACGGATTTTTTGTTTAGTTTAATAGCACCTCAGCATTTTACAAATATACATTATATAAACATATTTTTTTTAATAACATTAGCAGCACGCTGCGAACCTAGAATAGCACAGATAGACAAAAAGGAGCACTTTTTGTACTCGTGTGTGGATAGCAACGAATGTATATGTTCAGTTTAAAAAATACTGTAGAATAAGAAAAAAAAACCTGTACTATTAAACTATCGAAGAAAATATTAAATAAGAACCTGACTTTAAAAAAATACAATTTTCGTAACTATAAAACAGTATTACTTGAAATTATCAGCGACAACACCACATTATTTTTCACTTATTAAATAGCTAAATTCGTATTCTAATATTATATCGATTACTTACTTTTTTTTAGGGATACATATGAATCGTCTTTGTCAAATTTCAGGAACGGAAATAGGTCCAGATATTTTGGAGAGCAGTTTACTTAGGATACTTGGTTCATCAAATAATTCAGTGAAACAAGATCTTAATATCTTGAAACAAATAAGTTACAATGGTACCGAAATGAAGGATCAAAGAAATCAAAAAACAAGACATGCCTACATAAATGATTCTAATGGTAAGAACCTACTTATGTTGATATTTATAAGTTCAGTACCTAAAATGAGGTTGAAGAAAAAAGTTATCAAAAAGTTTTGGAAAAAAAAACGCATATACTAAACTTAATACTATTTTTAACCGATTTTTAAAAGGAGGAAGTTCAATTCGGTCTTGGTTTTTTATTTTTGTTACCGCCTCAGTCATTTTATAAATCGATTTAGAAATTTATGTTTTATTCAAGTATACGAAATTAACATAGTTTGAAATCAGCTGAATCAGATTTTTAAAAGTGTAATAATTGCTATTATATCTTGTCACCCAACGGCTCACAGTATTTACAAAAAAATTTAACGGACCTATAAAACATGAATTACAAAAGATTCAACTGGCCCAATACACTTAGTAACATGACTCATTTACTCGTAAGTAAGAAAAACTATAATAATTATAGCTTAAAGAACTGCAAAAACCGACTTTAAAATACGCAATATGTATATCGCCTGTAGAAAAGTGAATAGCAAGTCGCGTATACCCATGCATACACTGCTATTCACTTTTCTACAGTTGTTTGGGTCATATTTTATGATATTTTGATAAATAGGACCACCTCTGATGTATGATCTACGAAATACACAAAGAATCATCAAAATCAATGCACAATTGGCTAAGTAATCGGTGAACAAACATACAAAAAACAACATACAGACCGAATTGATAACCTCCTTCTTTTTGGAAGTCGTTTAAAAATAATTAACTATCAACTCATTTTGGCACATCGGACATTTCTAGTGCGAAAGGACTTGTCCATTATCAAGATAATAAAGATTATATAATATATAATTATGATTTTAACGAGCGGGATGTTAAGAGGTAGTCAACATTGAGGAGTCGAGAAATCTTAGTCACAGACGATCTTCTTCATTTATTTGTGTAATATCAAATTATATTACACAAATAAATTTACAAAAAATAAAGTGTTCATGTTTACTCAATAGTTCAAAATTCTGGTTTAGGATTGAGTAAACATAATCAAGCTTGCGCGATATTTTAACCGTGTAATCAGATCCTTTTTTAGGGTTCCGTATTAAACAAGGAACCTTTATAGTTTCGCCATGTCCGTCCGTCCGTCCGTCCGCGGCTTAGCGTAAAAACTGTAAGTACTAGAAAGCTGTAATTTCGTATGATTATACATAATTATAACGCCAAGAAAACGGTAGAATAACATTTTGAAAAAAATTTTAGAATAACATCTTGAAAACTATCACGGCTATGTAGGCTTTACAAGTTATCGAGTTTTAGTCAATCAACTTAAAATAATTACTTAGACACGACGAAAACTAATATTTCATTTGAATTAACTTAAGTTAACTCATATGTTCGTGGTATCAAACAAGATACCCAGTACTAAGCGCACATAAATTATAATATGTAACTACGGAACCCTACATTGCGCGTGTCACGACACGCACTTTTGACCGATATACTGATATTTGAAACTCGAATTTAGTATTAAACGTAGCTAAGTAAATGTAAATGCCGAATCAGACTGCCCTCCTTTTAGGGTAAATGCCCCCTTAACCTAAAATTACCGACGATAAAAAAAAACTATGGATTACTAAAACCTGTGTTAAGATTGTTGGAAAAATACGATCTGTACGCAAGTTCTAACAAACACCCGGACAAGCAATAGAATACCTGGCTAGTTGATGCTCGTTCAATTAACGCTATAATAGTCTAATTTCATTAGGGTTCCGTAGTGACAACGAGGAACCCTTATAAATTCACCATTTCCGTCTGTCTGTCCGTCTGTATGTAACAGTCATTTTACTCAGAGACTATCAGCTCTACATAAACGAAATTTAGCAGAATAGATGTGTTCTGTAAACCGCTTTAAATTCCGTAGTTAAAATAATAGGAGTGGCACTTCATACATATAAAGAAGGGATTTTTTTTCAACTCCATCCCATCGTGTGGGGTGTCGTTGAATAGGTCTTTTAAAATTAGACTAAGTTTCTGTATATCATTGAAATTGTCCTCCCCCTACACTTCTAAAATAATGGATCTGTAAATTTATGATTAACCATAATAGTAGACCATATTAAATACATTCAATGAAAATTATTTTGAACACTGTGTTTACAACTCATCTAGATATAGCGACAAATATATAAACACTTTAATCATTGTAGTACTTTTCGTAAAGTAGTCTAAACAAAAAAAAACTTGCCCAGATTTATTTTAAATTACAACAATACGTACGGAACCCTTCTATACGCGTGTCTCGGCACGGTCATGGCCACATATTTTATATCTAATAATACATTAATGACTGTAAAGACTCTATTCCTTCCCCTGAATATTATACACATTATAGGATAATATGAAAATTACTTGCTTTTCAAATTCCACCTATATAAATATTATTATATATTTTAGGTAGTGATCATTTTTTTGGAGTCATTGATAATAACAACAAACTAACATGATTCTATTTTGCACCAGTAAATTTACTCGTACTTAAAAAGTATGTAAAATTTCAGGGGCTATAAAACGAGATTCTTCTCACTTGCAAAATCTACATCTTAATTCGATGAATGATATTGACAACATCAAAGGGCATCTGTTCACTCAAGAACGAGGACATTCAAGAATGTATCACGGACATCTAACTAAAATGGAACCAGTTCATAATTACCGAACAACGAAATCTTCATCTGAACAAGATTTGAGAAGATTTGATATAGTTACTTCACCTTACCCGTTACCCATTCAACATAATCATGATAATGCACCCGAAGGCCACAAACTCGTCAATGATCAAAATGACTATACACCTGATGGTCGTAGGATTGTCAATAACCATAATGATTACGTACACGATGGTCATAGAAGCATTAGCGACCACAATGATTACGCACAAAATGGACGACAAAATTTTGGTGACTACGTTTGTACACGCAAGCCAAAATGCAATAATTATTTTCCTAAGCCGTGTGAAATAAATCAGTGTACAAGAGGGCAGTCCCATTCGTGTAATTCATGCTTAAAATCGCAACCATTAAGCTCATGCCTACTGCCACCACTACCAGTACCACCACTGCCAGTACCACCACTACCACTACCACCATTACCACCAGCTCCGTTAACTCATGATTTGTGTTCCTGTAAAGCTAAAATACCTTGCCTTCCGATACCTTCGCCAGTATGTCCAATTTGTCAAAGTCACAACTGTGCTCCGTTAGTGCCGACATCGTGTTGCGATATACGACGATCACAAAGTAACATACAAGATGCCAACAAAATTACTCAATATAATTACTATGATCTTTTTCCTAATATAAAATTACGAAGTGCAGACGAAAATCAACGGAAACACTTTAATACCTTTGAGATTGAAGATAATGTGCAAAATGAAGCTAAATCATCTATATTAAATGAGCAGGTGAAAGAAAGTGATGCTCACTTACAAATGAGTCTACAACCACCTCAAGATTTACATAATATTTTCTATTCTAGTAAAAGAAAAAGACGAGACCCCGCAGACCAGACAACATTTAAACCTTTTTGGCAAATAGATGAGTTTACCTATGAAAAACCATCTGAATTGAAATCTTTAATATATACAACATTAGCTGATAAAAGAAACAAGAAACCTCGATGGACTACAACAACTATTAAGTTACCTACAGAATCTATAACAATAAAATTAGGTGACAAATTAATGCATGATAACTCTAATAACGATCACGTTACCGGAAAATATTTATCGTTTGAAGAATTAATGCATCTTAGGAAAATGGGTACTTTAGAAGCATTGGATTACAATATCAGACGTTTTGGAGATCAGGCTTTAAGAAAAAAAACCCATCATAGTACCACAAAGAAAAAAACTAGTGTTTCAAAGACATCTAAAAAAACTAAAGACACATCCAAAACTAAAAATAAACGTAAACAATCTACAACAGACAAGAAATCCACTAAACGGATAACACCTAAAACGGAAAAGAAACCAACTACATTGAAAAAAACTAATTCCAAGTCTGAAAGGGATAAACTATCAGGCCATCCACAAAATAACCCTAAAAAAGACGATGATAAAACTAAAGATAGTAAAGAGAGTGAAAGCAATGGAAATAGTGCACTTATACAGAGACGACAAAACGCAGTCAGCAAACAGACACGATGCACAAGAAAAGTAACTTGTACTTGGACTGCTTTAATGATTGGATCGGATGGTAGCACAATAACAAAAAACCAAAATATGCAATTTGGAGCGGGTAGAACAGATAATTGTACAAGAACTTCTACTTGCACCCGTGACTTTAAGGATCGCAACATAATGCTAGAACAGACAACAGAAAATGATTCTTATTATAATGATTCAGCCAATGAGCCAGATGACGAAGAATACTGTGAACGACGATCATTGAATGTCCAAAGACGCAATATAGTTACCAGTAAAATTTTGAATATTGAGTTTCAAGGAACACTAACAAGATTGATGATACCTACCACCACTGAAATGAGTCACTTCAAAAACAGAGGCATAGTTGAGAATGCTGGAGTGCTGCAGTATAAGAAGAGTGATTGTATTTGTTATGACGTAAATAGCAGAAGTAAAAGAGATATCAGCCAATATGAGCATTCTATGTATAAAACCTTTGACGATGACATTATAAAAATAAGCACGAGGAGTCAGGGCATAAATAATCTTCATTCCATGCTAAGAAAGATGTCATTTGCATCCAAGCCAAATAAAACTCCCCTGGGATGTCCGTGTAATGGCACGAAAACAGTTTATTTCACTGTATTCCACTGGGTCATTCTAATAAGTTATTTTTTTATATAAAACATAACTGTCTTGAGATTTATTCTATTCAACAAAAACATTAACAAAACTTTGATTTGTGTTTAGTTTTATTAAAATATTATTCTATATATTTTTAAGCTAACCTTTGTTTATTTAACAAATAAATTCGGCAAAGTACGCGTTTCAGTCGCACACCTAGGCTTCCGTACTCCAATGCAATATTAACACTGACACCAAAGCTAGTTATTCAACAAAATGTGCGTGATAACTATATTTGTAACTTCAGACATTGCTACTACAGTACTATGTTAATAACTTTCAAAGAATTTAATGCCTAAAAATCGTTGATAATATTACTTATTTTGTAGGAATTGTGATCTAATATGCTACGAGTAGAAGTTCACATAACATAAAGTTCAAATAAGTTATCCTTGTAGTAGTAAAATAATACATTACTACGAAATGTTCAGTTGTTACTTTTGATTCGTTTTTAGGGTTACATCAACTACAAACCCTTACGTAACGTAATGTCCGTCCGTCTGTCCGTAGCTCAACTCAACGGCTATTAATACTAGAAAGTTGCAATTTAGTATCTATGGGTATACATATTTATTTCGCTAACAAAACGGTAGAATAAAGTCTTAAAATAACTTTTTTTGGGGTACCCGCCATATACGCAAAGTGGGGATGTTTTTTTTTTGCCTACCCCATAGTGTGGGGTATCGTTGGATAGGTAATCAAGAAATATTGTAGGAATGTGAAAACTATTTTTAGATTTAGTAATCAGTTTGAAAATATTAATAAGGCTTATAGTGATAATTTCAGTCAGCTAAACGGTTGACTTTGGAAATATTTTTTTATTCGATAATGAAAGCTTGCGCTTGACCGCTATCTCGCCTGATGTTAAGCGACTGTTGCGGTTTACGGTGGAGCGCGCTTGCCTAGAAGGAATCTATTTTATTTACTGTCGCGAGAAGACACCAAGATTAAATATATCCGGAAAGACCAATCTAGGAAGCTTATTCCACATCTTAGCGGTACGCTCAATTAAATTGGAGTTCAAGGGTTTTGTTCAATTCTTTGGTATATCTACCATAATATGATGTCGCTTTTTCGTCATTTTTGCCGTCCGATAGTAAAATGGGTAGGGCGGAATAATATCATGCAAATCATATTATGCGTACTCTCCGAAATGTATTTAGTAAATAAAAGTAATTTGAAAAATTAAACCGACTTCAAAACAATTTAATTAACTGAAAAGGGTGAAATAACACAAAAAATTTAATCAAAACTGGGCGTCTACATAGTTGGTGTACGTACCTACTAGGTAGACGCCCACTTTTGATTCAATTTTTCTTTTTATTTCTCCCTTTTCAATTAATTAGAATTGTTTCAAATTACTTCTATGAATAATCATTTTTATCAATTTTATATTTTACCAGAAATTCTATTATTTTACCAGAAATTTTTAACTAAGTATTAGTAAAATAAGCTAGCATACATGATGTTTAAAAAGTGTATTATAAATACCTAGTTGAAATAAAGAAGAAACTAAACTAAAAAAACAACTTTTATAGTTCCCGTCACGTAAAAAGAACGCTGGTTTGTTCGCGCTTACGAACAAATCAGCGTTCTTTTTACGTGACGGAACTATACTACTATTGTAACAGAAGTGCCTCTATTCTAAGTCCGCAATAGTCCGCATATAGCGAAGTGCAACTACGGAACCATAACCTGTGCGTGGTCCGACACGCACTTGGCTAACTTTATTTTTTGTGGAATCAACAAGGATGTTTTATCTCGATTCAATAATATCCCATTAGTTTAATAATTATTAACGCAAGAAACTTAAATCTAACTTGCCTATATATAGTGTGTTTCCACTTCGAGGTCTTCAAGCTGGTATTATAATATTGCCTACTTCAAAGTCTTCAAACTGGTAATCTTGTCTGCTTCGGTGCCTTAGTTGGTGATCTTGGCGGCTTCGATGTCTTCATGCTGGTACTCTTATCGGCACGAGTTTCACCTCTACACGAGGCATCTTTAAGACTTCTTGACTCTTCGAGCTTTTGTACGGAAGACTTCTTGTTTTTCTCGCGCAAGAGCTCGAAGAGTCACGAAGTCCTGAAGATGCAGTGAACAGGTGAAATATGTGATGAAATAAAAAGCAGTATATTTTATTTACTATGCCCCCCACACATACACACATACATACCTATCAGATGCACATACTAACATACTAGGTTATTAATATTATCATACCAATTAATGTTTTCGGTGCTGTCCTTAAAGTAACCTACTATAAGTGAAGCTACTATAATTATTAGTTAAAAAAAAAAAAACAATATTATTGTAATTTCTATGGAACCAATCTGAATTAAATTGATTTCCCCTTTTAAACAAAAATATTTGTATGAGGTAACAAACACAAATATACAACCGAGTTAAGAACAATCTTTTTGAAGTGAGTTAAAAAAATATTATTACTGCAGAGAAGCACTTATTTAAGTATTTCTAATATAAATATATATTCCATGTAAGTTTACGTTATAATATGAGAATCATCATCATCATCAGCTCAGCCATAAGAAGTCCACTGTTGGACATAGGCCTACCCCATGGACTTCCGAAAAGACCGATTAGAAGCGGCTTGCATCCAGCGTCTTCCTGCCACTTGTATGAGGTCATCTGCCCATCTCGTGGCTGGTCTTCCTACGCTGCGCTTGCCGGTGCGTGGTCACCACTCGAGAACCTTTTGGCCCCATCGGCCATCAGTTCTACGTGCTATGTGCCCTGCCCACTGCCACTTCAACTTGCTAATTCTCTGTGCTATATCGGTGACTTTCATACGTCTACGTATCTCTTTATTTCTGATTCGATCACGTAGAGTGACTCCGAGCATAGCCCTCTCCATAGCTCGTTGCGTGACCTTGAGCTTCCTTATAAGGCCCATAGTTAGGGGACCGCGGCCCGCATCCAGCGTCTTTTTACCACTTGTATGAGATCTTCTGTCCACCTTGTGGCTGGTCTTCCTACGCTGCGCTTGCCGATTTGCATTCTCCACTCGAGAAAGTTTCGACCCCACCGGCCATCAGATCTACGTGAAATATCCCTTCCCAACTGCCACTCAAACTTGTCAAACTTGCAATACAAAATCCGCAGTATTAAGACGGTGACTTTCATACTCGGTCGGTGAGTCTATGAGTCTCTTCGTTTCTAATACATCTCACTATGTAGAGTATAGACCTCTACATAGCTCGTTGCGTGACTTTGAGCTTTCTTATGAGGCCTTTAGTGGGTGACCACGTTTCAATGATGGACGAAAAGACGGTTTTGAACTTCCCGAACGCTACTCAATCAAGTTGGATTCGACGATTAACCGCTCTCGTAAAGTTGGATCTACCTAGTCGGAACGTCTGTCCTAGTTAGACGTATTCGTCGACAATTTCGAGAGTCGCCAAGACAACTTCAATTAGTAGTTAGTAATCACAAAATTTAATAGGATTTATTCAGTTTTTTTCTTTAATATCTTTCAAAAACTTTTTCATGACTTCATGACCACTTTTGTGCACATTTAAATTATCAGGTGATAAAAAAATAATGGTAGTTGATAACTGTGTAGTGGACTCTGATGACTCAGATTCCAAAATGTCGTCTAAAAAGCTCTTGGTTATTTTATTTTTCTTGATATCTGCTATTTCTAGTAAGACATCAGCTATAGAAGGATTGGTTCCATCGTAGTATTCTGTAGTTTCAGTCTTATTTCTTTCTTCATCTTCTTCAGGGAAAAAATAATGGCCAGTAAAGTCTGCATTTTCTTGCACTTTTGCCAACTCTGCCTGTATTTTAACAGGATTAACATCGTGCATAAAATCTGTATTTTGTTCTTCTACTATTCGATCAGGAGTTTTATCTGAAACATAAGTGTATACTATTAATATTCACATACTACATATATAAATAATAATGACTACCTACCTTATTTTGATAAGCAAAGGATAAATAAAAGATGTTAAAAAATGTAAGAAAGATGTTAAGAAAGAGAGAGATAATGAGATTGACAACCAAGAAAATCTGATAAGACGCTAATAATAAAACCGGCCAAATACGAGTCAGACTCGCACACGAAGGGTTCCGTATCATTATCTATAAAAACGGCAAAAAAGCATGTTTGTTGTATGGGAGCCCCCCTTAAATATTAATATTATTTTAATTTAATTAAATATTAATATTATTTTAATTAATGTGAATAATATAACTCAATATTCTGTGAATATTAAGACTCATCATCTCTGTTTCCTGAGACCTACAATCTTGGAATTTTCAAGGCTAGAGTGAATAGATATCTTCTAGATCGACGAGCTCCATCCTCGGCCACACCGTCGCTTAACATCAGGCGAGTTGGTGGTCAATCGTAGATCTATAAAGTATTAAAAAAATGTCAAGCGTCTACCTGTTGCCGTTATCAATATCGAGCAAAAGATCACGTTTGTTGTATGGGAGCCCCCTTAAATATTTATTTTATTCTTATTATATTTTAACTTCTAACTATTACGGTTCATGAGATACAGCCTGGTGACAGACGGACGGACGGGCAGACAGCGAAGTCTCAGTAATAGGGTCCCGTTTTTACCCTTTGGGTACGGAACCCTAAAAAAGAATACTATGTAATAAATACAATTTTTCTTATAAAAAGCGAAAATGCTTTTCAAACACTTTAAAATTAATATGGCATGTCAATGGCAGGTATATATAATGTATATTATTGATGCTAAATTACATACCACCACTTCTGAAAATAACAGCTTCAACCAAATCAACAAGTAAAGTGGAATTCAGTAACTCGTTATTTGTGCTTTTTGTTGTTGTCGGAGGTTCTTTTTTTTTATAAATTCTGTTTATAAACGCAGCTACACTAGCATCAGTGAAATTAGTATCAATTGGGAATCCTTGAGTTGTTTTGGAAACTAAAAATAATTCCTTAAACATGTGGTCATTACTTAATTTCTTTTTCAATAGATCAAAAAATTCATCCACGGCAAGTAGGTTTTTACATTCCGGTGTAGGCGTCGGGGTCTCTGTAATAGCTTGCCTTGTATACTCATGCAAATGGGGAAAATAATCATAAAGAGTATAATTTTCTAAGTCAGTGTCCTTATCAAAAATGCTAGTGACTTTTATTTGTTCAGCTTGACTCACATGACTGTTATCAATACTTAACAAATCATCATGATTTTTTTGTGAATCTTGAGTTTCGTTTAGTAAAGCAGACTTGTTAGTATGCTGGCCTGCAACAGTTTTAATGATTACATTTAATATGTGTATTACCAGTTTAATTATAAGCAAAAAATATTTAATGTATTCTCTCGTATATAACAATAAATAAATTATATTTTGTTTAACATAATAATAATATTTACAAACTTAATCTAAGAGACCGCTACCAGTAGGCAACGTACCCAAAATGCTAGCAGCATTGATTATAAGTAGCTATAATTATATTACAGACTTCCCAACTACCTACGTAAGCCCAACAGCTTCGCAAGACGTATGTTATAGATAGGGAATTATTTACAGTACATTTAAGGTGTGACGCTTCATGAAAGACCAGCACAGGACAAGAATTAAATTACACATATTTCTGAAAAGGAGAAAATCGAGAGAATGGAGAAGGTTCCCCAGTAAGAAATGAACTTTTGAACTCTTTGAAGGGACGCAGAGGTGTCGCTGATGGTATTTGGTCTATGCACCAATTGCCGCTTGGGAGAATTATTTCTGCTTTTTTCAAATATGGACAAGTGCCTTTATTACCAACAAAATAATATATAAACTAGGTATTTGACCTAAGTAACTAAGCTATTACACAAAAAGCAAATCGATTACACCAGACCGATTAAAAAGACAATCAAATTGCTCAAATAATCGCCTAAACGGCACAACATGACTTTAACCGACTAACTTTATTGTAATATTATCTTTTGTGCACTTGTTGTATAAAATTCTTGTGTTGTATGCAAATAAATTATCTTTATCAAACCTACTACCATTTGGCAGCGTACGCAGCATGCCGCCAGCATTTCCACGTTGAATGGCAATGCTTATGTTTTGAACCATTGCACTGGCATTTTGGTCACGTGTCGCATATAAAAATGGCGCTGAGATATTTTTTTCAAAATAAGATAATTTATGCATATACTCCAACGACGCCATTGTGTGTCAAAATATGTTGCGTCAGCTAATCAATCGGCCTGTATAGTTCCCGTCACGTAAAAAGAACGCTGATTTGTTCGTAAGCGCGAACAAACCAGCGTTCTTTTTACGTGATGACATTAACTATTAATATGCATTTTTTACAATTGATTCACCAACACGCCTGATGTTAGGGACTGTGTCACCCCCCCCCAAAGAAAAAAAAATGAAAACGAGCTCGTGAAACTTTACACATTGAAGTTGGAACCATTCTTATTACAATTGCCATAGAGGCAAAGACTCGCGCTACAAGTGTAAAGCTTTCATGTGTACTGTACCTACAATTCATATTTTTCTCATCCTCCATAATATTAACTTGCCCCCCTCTGGGCCATGAGCTGGCGACGACCTTGTAATATTAGTCAAAATTAATAAATACTCACTGCACAGAGCATTATATACAGCGTCACATGCAGTCCCGTTCGGACACCTTGAACAGGGAATACCTGAAGTGTACACGGAATGGTTCTCCCTGTTACCCGACGGAGCATAGTTGCAGACTAATCTGTATACTGTCCGATTTTTTCCATTATCTTGTTCTTGTAGACGCTCCTGAAATGAGACATATTATATTAAGTATATAGTCTCATATTATTACAATAGATTGCATCAGATGGAATTATAACTATAGAAATTACGGGCCAGTCAAGTAGTGTGGCTGGAACTGTTTATATCTACAGGCAATAACGGTGCAAGGCCTTCCGTCACTGGCCATCGCACAAATGTAATTAGCTCCTTTTATCAAAAATAAAGCTTAGAAATATTTTTAGATAACTATCTATATAGATACCTAAAATAAATATAACATAAATCCAATCTTTCCCTAATATTTAAATAATGTAGTCAACAAATATATTGTTTCACATCATCTATTTTCACATCACAGTTTTTAATGATAGTATATTATTTGTTAAAAAATTGTCCATTATTTTCGAGCATGTATTTTGACATTGACAGTGTGCGACATTCAGTTCCAGAGCCAAATCCCATTAGAAGTGATTTGTGTACTTACAAAACATATCACACTGTTCACAATCACAAATCACAATCATTCACATGACTAGCTTGCCCAAAATTAGAGCCTTGTTTGTGGGTAGGTATTTGAACCCGCCCTATTTACCATACTAGCTTACTAGCATACTTCTTTGGACTTCTATGGGCACCCACGTACCTAAATTTTATTGTTATACTTTGCGTAAATTACACTGCTATAGATAGCGATGTAGTTTGACTGCTACAAATTTGCTATTACAAACCACTGCTACGATTCTCAGATCGAGACTATAAGTAAATCACTGTGGAACCACCCCACTAGTCGTTTACCTCATGAGTTATCGTTTTTTTATTTTTATTTATTTAACATATTTATTCTCCACAGAGTGAAATATTTCTGCCAAATATTACCAACATCGGCCGCTAAATGATGCACAAAAAATCCAAGATTAATAAAAAAGAAAACAAGGAAATGCCATCAGAATCATAAATCACCGACGACAAAAATTGATTAAAAAAGTTAAAATTAAAGAAAAAAGATCAGTTAAGATTAGTTGACAAATACAACTTGCAAATATCCATAACCATACAAAACAAAATCCAGACAGATAAACGCTTTGGCTTGTGGCAGAGATCTTAGCTTACTCACATAGTTCACTCGCTCAATATCACTCACATAAAAAAAACTGCACACAACAAGTTATAATCAAAAAAACTGAAACAATCAAATTCAAGCAAAATGATAAGTATATGAAAAATTAAGTAAGTAAGTATAATAAGAGTAGTTTTTTTTAAACTTAGTACATTTGCTAGAGTAAAATATCATACTTTAAACTTGACGCCGCCGCAGCCTACGTCACTGGATTCCGCCCAAACCAGCTGCGTAAAGTAGTCATACTGCGGCCCTGTTACACTGGACCTGTTGTTAATACAAGTTGAAGTACACAATTCAGGGAGGAAGGGAATTAGTAAGTTATGTAAGAAAATCAGAAAGTTCAGTATACATTCTGAGTGACTCTTGCAGATAGCCAGAATCAGAATCATTTATTAAACAACTAAATAAATAAAATATATCGGTGGACATTTCATAGATCACCACCTAGTGCAAACTAAGAAAAGATTGTACTATGGAAACTAGTTTTTTTGTTGTTGTAAATACTTACATATGATACATAGAAACACCCAAATACAGAACAGACATCCATACTCATCACACAAATGTTTGCCCTGGGTGGGGATCGAGCCCTCGACCTACAGCTCAGAAGGCAGTCGTAAGTACTACTACTGAGCCATGAGGCCTGTCGTCAGTGAATTATTATGCTAGGTGGTATTGCAATATTTAGCTTACAGTTTACCCACATCGGGTATTCAATATTCAGTAATATACGATAAATACATAAAACAACATAAATAAATAATAAATATTTGTGGACATTTCACACAACACCATCTAGCCCAAACTAAGCAAAGCTTGTACTATGGAACTAGATGGCTGATAGAATACATATATACTTTTTTTTGTAAATATATACATTATACATATGATACATATAAACACCCAGACACAGAACAAACATCCATGCTCATCACACAAATGTTTGCCCTGGGTGGGGATCGAACCCACGACCGTTCAGCAGGTAGACGTAGACACACTACCAACTGAACCACAAGGCCAGCCAAACATGCTTGATTCAATTACGTATTATTAGATAAAATATGATGATGATTAATTGTATTATATGAATAATGTATTTCTGTTGCTAATATTAATGATATCAAAATTGTTATAGTACCTATTAATAGCCCTGCGAAACAACAAATATGATAAATATGAATGCAATTTGATTTGTTTTTTTTATTTTTGGAGGTGGATTATTTTTTTAAAGAACTTTCGAATCTATACTTTTTTTTTTGCCGTATCTATTTTTTTTTGTACAACCACCAATACCATAAGTTTTTTTTTCTGTTTCTCTAGAGCAAGGCTAGCAACATTGCTTTTGGGGTTTGCTTACTCTCGGAATCGTGATAGGATGGACCCGTTATGATTCAATAGCTCCATATACCACACGTCGACTAATGCCGTCACGAGCAGGCCAGGAGACTCCCCATAAACCGTGGCAATCGTTTGACCCACGCTCACACCCTCTGTAACAAAATTTTTTAAATAAGTATATTAACATGATAAACCCATTTCGAAAGTTTTACAAGCGCAATACATGTTACCGCAGTATCGCAGCTACAATTATTTTGAGTAGATTAAGTGAGTATAATCTGCGGGAATTGAACGTTTATGTTTAGCACATAGACTTCTATAGATACCCCAAGTGTACTGTGTCAACAAGTACGATAAAAATCGCAGTTCATGACTAAGATTTATTTAATTTCAGGTGATATATACTTTCGATTCGATATTTTGACAACTAGTTACTAGCGTACAAGCGCGCGGATGCATTGGGTTGAATAGATTTCGCGCGGATGGACATTCCATCACAAAATCGTTTATGTGACCTCAATCAATCAATCAATCAATAACACTTTATTGACACCACATAAAGTAATAAGACAATAAACACATAAGAAAATGGCACAAAAGGCGGTCTTATCGCTAATAGCGATCTCTTCCAGACAACGTTGTCACAGTCGGTACCAAAAATATGGCACGCAAGGTTTTCATATAAATGAAGTCGCATGCTCCATCTACTATATCTGTGGCTTACCTAGGTCTCTACAGGCATCCGGTATATCCGGCGAACTAGTTTTAACACATTGATTGGCCCATCTTTGTGCTGATTGCTCAAGTTTTGTGTTCCATTTCTGTAAAAGAAAGTAAAGTTTAAAATATTATGCTTGCCTTACACTCGATATTATGTTGAGTGCCCGTTTTCACGAGAAAGTAGGTGCAAAACCGCTGTAAGGTGTATTTAAATGTGCATTGCATTTTAAGTTAGTTAGTTATTGTAAATTCGATTTAAGTATATTTCCTATACATTTTGTAAGAAGTTATGTAAATGTGCAATAGACAAATTTTGGTGTTTAGTAAAGTGTATCATTTAGTACTAACCAGATTCAGCATATTATCGGCTGAAGGATAAGACCTTAACTCGCCGGCCGCTACTTTGTTCCGTCTGCTGTTAATCTTATTCAGGATTGCTCTTTTGTCGTCGTCGGTTTTGACCAGCTGTTCTAAGTCTATGCAATGCCTCGCTGGTGCTTGATATTGCTATAAAAATAATAACAGGCAAGTTATAAAAATATTTCGTGTAGATTTAAGTTACTAATAGCCAATATTAAAAATGTTTACAAAGAATCATGTGACTTATAGTCTGTATTCATTGTTTATGCTTCTTCAGCTCGATTTTTGACCACATCTCATTTACCTATTTGTATTTGGCAGCCCTTTTTATAGGCTCAAAAGCGCAAGTATCTCTCTCGCGCAAGAAAAATAGTGCTTTGAACCCATAAGTGATGTCATAGACAAACAGGTATTTAAAAAAAAGTAATATGGTAGGAATAAACTAGATTTCTTTTTGATTAAAAGAAACGTTTGACCACAACTCCTCTGATTGACAGAGACAATGTGGTCCAAGATGGAGCAACATTTAATAATTTTACAGAACATTTGACTCCCCGCCAATACCGTAAGTATGCATCTGATTATTTCTGTGTGTATTTACAGAGTAGATTGGTTTGTACCGAGTAATAGGTACTTAATCCATCTTTATTATTCCAACTCACTCTTTTTATTTTCATCGAACTGTTAGAAACACAATGTCACATCTTTTCATGATGGTCATCCCAAAAAAACGGAACGTAAATAACGTGAATAATAAATTTATTTGAGCTTAAGAAAACACAAAAAAATGTGAAGTAAATAGGAACGAAGCGTTTTGTTCATCTAAATTGTGGAATCTCTATTATCTAAGTACACCCAGGTTATATCGGGTTAAATAATTCCCCGGAGTAACCTGGGTGTTTTCAAATCACAAGTAAAGGGGTTTCTTCTTGGCAAGCACACTCCTTCGTAAATCGTAGTAGCTCAGCATCAGCCGAGCTAGCAGTAAAGCGCAAGACTATCAATGAATAGAAATAAAGCTCTTTATTTTGTTTTACCTGAAATTTACAAAGCTGCTTGTTATTTCTGCAAATTTTCGAACTGCAGTAATTATCTCCATGACTTTCTACTATGCATGTAATAAAAATATTGCATATAAAAAATGTATGAGGAATATTCATTGAAATTTAATTTAATAACAAACTAAAAGGATGAAAAAAATGTTTTCATGAAAAAAATCTAGTTGGTTGTGTACAACCACAGATGTACACATAGTGACTCATTCTCCCGTTCAATCTTTAATTCATATTCTCTAGAGCTGTGAATCGATATCATCATTTACCATCTGTCCCATCACCATAATAACGTTAATGCGCTAACATTGAAAAATAAACTTTAAACAAAAATAATTAAAGTCTTATTTTGATCAGAAGCAGTATCAGAAAATGTTGATGATATCACTGTTTAAAAAGATGGTAGAGCAAAAAATATGTAATGTAAACAGTTTCGTCCATCACGAGCATATTACAATATCAGCTATAACACTTATTTGCAATAACAATAATACTACCCACTTCATATTTTAATATCCAAATTACCATCTAGTTTCCATAGTACAAGCTTTGCTTTACTTTGGGCTTGATGGTGTTGTGTGAAATGTTTACTAATATTTATTTATTCTACTTCCAGATTATATAAATAATTGGTAACGCATTGCTAACATTAGCATTCTAAATGCAGACACAGACCTCTTCCATTGAACGTCACTCAGTCAGATCTTTAGATTTCCGTTTCCCGACACTGCCAACTCTGCCTTCCTTTTATCGTCACTATATGGTGACTCAGGGCGTCTTTCAGTTTCCAGCCACTGCCAACTCTGCCTTCCTTATATCAACACTACATGGTGATTCATGGCGTCCTACTGTTTCCAGTCACTGACAACTGCCTTCCTTATATCGTCACTACATGGTGACTCTGAGCGCCCTTCTGTTTCCAGTCCTGCCATCTATCTTCCTTATATCGTCACTACATGGTGACTCTGGGCGCCCTTCTGTTTCCAGTCCTGCCATCTATCTTCCTTATATCGTCACTACATGGTGACTGAGGGCGTCCTTCTGTTTCCAGTCCTGCCATCTATCTTCCTTATATCGTCACTACATGGTGACTGAGGGCGTCCTTCTGTTTCCAGTCCTGCCATCTATCTTCCTTATATCGTCACTACATGGTGACTCTGGGCGCCCTTCTGTTTCCAGTCCTGCCATCTATCTTCCTTATATCGTCACTACATGGTGACTGAGGGCGCCCTTCTGTTTCCAGTCCTGCCATCTATCTTCCTTATATCGTCACTACATGGTGACTGAGGGCGTCCTTCTGTTTCCAGTCCTGCCATCTATCTTCCTTATATCGTCACTACATGGTGACTCTGGGCGCCCTTCTGTTTCCAGTCCTGCCATCTATCTTCCTTATATCGTCACTACATGGTGACTCTGGGCGCCCTTCTGTTTCCAGTCCTGCCATCTATCTTCCTTATATCGTCACTACATGGTGACTCTGGGCGCCCTTCTGTTTCCAGTCCTGCCATCTATCTTCCTTATATCGTCACTACATGGTGACTCTGGGCGCCCTTCTGTTTCCAGTCCTGCCATCTATCTTCCTTATATCGTCACTACATGGTGACTCTGGGCGCCCTTCTGTTTCCAGTCCTGCCATCTATCTTCCTTATATCGTCACTACATGGTGACTGAGGGCGTCCTTCTGTTTCCAGTCCTGCCATCTATCTTCCTTATATCGTCACTACATGGTGACTCTGGGCGCCCTTCTGTTTCCAGTCCTGCCATCTATCTTCCTTATATCGTCACTACATGGTGACTGAGGGCGTCCTTCTGTTTCCAGTCCTGCCATCTATCTTCCTTATATCGTCACTACATGGTGACTGAGGGCGTCCTTCTGTTTCCAGTCCTGCCATCTATCTTCCTTATATCGTCACTACATGGTGACCCTGGGCGCCCTTCTGTTTCCAGTCCTGCCATCTATCTTCCTTATATCGTCACTACATGGTGACTGAGGGCGTCCTTCTGTTTCCAGTCCTGCCATCTATCTTCCTTATATCGTCACTACATGGTGACTCTGGGCGCCCTTCTGTTTCAACCCACTGCAAACTCTGCCTTCCATATATTCTTCTGTTTCCAATCACTACCAACTGCCTTCCTTAAATCGTCACAACTCTACTTATAGTAAAATTCAATTCGCTATGAAACTAAAATCAGACAACTCGTGAGCTCTTCTCGATACTAGAATTATTAAACTCTGACCATTAGTATAGGAAACCAACCCATACAGATAAATAATCTCAATCGTAAATATCACAACTATCCGTTTAAGTAAACTACCATAGGCAAGTCTTTGTTACAGAGAGTACTGGGCATTTGTGATGCTGCACATTTACCGGGAGAGCTTTGTGAAAACTATTTCGTAATAAACAAGTGATTTTACTACAATAATTCTAAACAATGCGCATTTATAATCTTTTACAGCGGTTTTACGCATACTTTCTCACAAAAAACGTATCAAGCGTAACTAAATCGTAAGTTAGACTGCAAACACTGCGCAAGTCTTTGTTACAGAGAGTACTGGGCATTTGTGATGCTGCACATTTACCGGGAGAGCTTTTTGATAACTATTTCGTAATAAACAAGTGATATTACTACAATAATTTTAAAGAATGCGCATTTATAATCTTTTACAGCGGTTTTACGCATACTTTCTCATAAAAAATGTATCTAGCGTAACTAAATCGTAAGTTAGACTGCAAACACTGCTTTTCTGCAGTCGGGTATTTTGTTTCTCTTTTATTATACTTTTACTTGTATATATATTTTGTTTACATACAGATAAATCTAATTCTATTCTAAACTACAAACTACCTTTGTTTGTTTTTGTTACAACTCTTGTCCAGTAGGACAAGAGTTGTATGGGAGTGAGTTGTGTGGGGGTGGTAGTAACCATCTCGTGCCCACCCCGACCCCATCCCGCTTTGGTCTCCCCCCGGCCCCGGTTCCGCCTAACTCCCGCTCCACTCTGGCCTCTTTCCATCTTCATTCCCGTCCTGCTCCCACTCGCGTTCCAACAACTCTTAAAACATTTCAGGATTTTTTTGCAATATAATCGAAACGCTTTCACCCATCTACTCTCAAACCGAAAATTCGCATTCATAGTCCTAAGCAAATTCAGGTTTTTGATGAAAACAAATAGAAAAACAAAATAGATGACTGCAGAAAAGCAGTTTTTGCAGTCTAACTTACGATTTCGTTGCGCTTGATACGCTGTGTATACTTTTTACGTGTTTTTTTTTTACTTGTACGTTTTTTGTGTGAAAGTCTGTAAAAAATTATAAATGCGCATTCTTTAGAATAATTCTAGTAAATCCACTTGTTTATTACGAAAAATATTTACTAATTTATTTACGAAAAAAACGCATTTTTTTATTACTGTGAGAGATGTATTACAATTATTACAAAATTATTATAACCTATGACACTCTGGAAGTGAAGACGAATCTAATGACACCTTGTACATCAAAATCGGTTAAGCCGTTTAGGCTGTAGGCAATTATATAAAAACATACATACACTCGAAAAACATAACCCTCCTTCTTACGCAGTCGGGTATAAGCTGGTTTTGCTCAGGTTTTTAGGTAAGTTTACATTAGGTAGTATTTTTTTCTTCTTCCAGCTATAAATCAAAAACCAAAGCGAATGTTATCATAAACCTGCGATATAAATATTAAATAAATAAATAACTATAAGGAATCTGGCATAATTATGTATTATTCCAAAAAAATTGACGCACGCACTTGAAGCACGAAGACTTCTAGATCCTCATGCTTGAACAGCGTGAACAGCCGAGCCGAGCTGAAATCAGTATAGAAAACGCAGGTCTACGGTTCATTGAAGCTGTAAAAAATTAAGTTTATTTAAGTAAAATACGCAATAAAAAATAAGACCTGAAAAACAGCCATTTTGCCTTTTATTTTAACTATTTAGTCACTCGCAAGTTAATCAAATCATAAGAAATTTGGCAAGAAGCAAGGTCTTAAAGTACCTTTGAAGGAAACATCCGATAATTCTAATTTATTGTAACACATAAAATGAAAATAATATCAATCACAACCCTAAATCGTAGTTAAAATATATTTCCATATGTACTCTTACTTATTTACTCGTAGAACGACATTTTCGTCATAGCCTAGTAGAGGGTGTATAGGGATTATAGAACGCTCATCCACACTTACGGCTTTACCGAAAAACGTTACTTAACTTTAAGCATTGCTTAACATATTTTGTCAACTTCTCGCTGACACGTAATGACACTTGCGGAAAGAAGACAGAGAATTTAAGACGATGGTTAAAGTTAAGTAACGTTTTTCGGTAAGGCCCTTATTGAACGAAACAAATTCGTGGTCGGTTTCTTCAAATTTTTGTTCATGGGTGTCGGTTCGATTTCGAAATCGTAATTTTTTTCATGCTTACAGTACTGTAACCATAGAAACCCCTCTGTTAAAAGTATTAATTTTAGTTTATATTGATATAGACAACATTCAGATTCAAATTCCAAATTAAAATCACAGTATTATGTCATACGACTCATATGAGATACAAACTATGGGAGTTGATTTCTCCCAGGTTGAGGGTCATTAGAAACTGTAGGGCTTAAATTCATCCAAGTTTCTACCATCATTGGTTTCATCAGTGCGAGATTTCAAGAAAACTGTTATCCTAATCCTAGCAAAAGTAACTCTCAAAATTCAAATTCAAACTGGTTGCAGATATAGCTGAGAACCTGGCCTACATTGTGTCAGCATCATCACCATCATTTTTCATTACGCGGGTGAAACCACGGGGCACAGCTACTTATTTTGTATAAATGTAAATGTATCTCTTTGTTAACTTATCCTCTTTACCAGGATCTGTCAACAGTGTAGAAAAGATAGAAGTACGAACAAAAACTTCACTCCTTCGATCATGAGAAACGACAGCATAAAAAAGAATCTAAACCACACTCTACGACCATGCGCTCTTGAGGCGGAGTTCGTTCAAACAAGAACATGTCTCTAATTTGCCTTAAATTATATGTTCTGTGCTATACCTAAGTCAGAGTTTTTAAAGGGGATTTATCCGAGTTTTAAGCAGCGTCAATGGCGGCTTTGATACGGTCACATTTACACCAAAAATATGGCGGTAACGATGAGCGAGTCTCCTTGCGAGTAGTTTTAGTGGTTTTAATTCTCTATTAAATCAACACTGATCTAACAAAATATCCGTGAAAATATCTGTAAATAAGTCTGACATGCATGGGCGTATATAAGGGGGTGTGGTGGTGTGGGTGTCCGGACCGGTTTCTTTAAGACAGCCTGAACGGCTTGACGGATTTTGATGTGCGAGGTTGATGTGTCATTACAGTCGTCTTCGTTTCCAAAGTGTCATAAGTAGGCTATATTTTTTGTAATCATAATACTTACATCTCTTTCAAAAATAAAAATAAAACGTTTTTTCGTAATCACTAACGCACTATATCGTAATAAACAAGTGTTTATTTAGAATTATTCTAAAGAATGCGCGTTTATAATCTTTTACAGCAATTTTACGCATACTTTGTCACAAAATACGTACACTCAACAGCGTATTAAAAGTATCGAAATCGTAAGTTAAACTGCAAAAAAACTGCTTTTCTGCTGTCGGCATTTTGTTTTTTTTAATATTCATACTTTTTAAGAAACCCTAACTCCATCTCTGTCATATCTATACAAATTGAGAGAGATGGAGATATAGTTTCCAGGCCGATTCCGAATCCGACAAGTTGTGAACAAGGCCGTAACCAGGTGGGGTTTAGGGGTTCATCCCCCAAAATATCCTCGCAATTATGAAAAATCTACAAAATTTACTCTTTTTACATCATAGTAAGAACAAAACACGAAACCATTTAATTTACTACTTTATGAACACATTATATTCAAAGTGCTTAACGTACTTATAAACAAAATTAACTCATTTTTTCATAGAAATAACAAGTTCTGAAAACTCAATAATCCCCGACAAGAAAAAAACAGCTACACCGATTTTGATGTAACATAGCTAAGAACATTTTCGATAAAATCTTCTTTCAAACAAAAACAAACTAGATCAAAATCGGTTCATCCGTTTGAGAGCTACAATGCCACAGACCGACACACAGACACAGATATACAGATACAGACGTCAAACTCATAATATCCCTTTCATTGGGTCAAGGGTTAAAAATGAAATACGTAACCAGCTATCTACTACTTTCACTACTTTTTTTTTCTTTTTTTTTATCAGCCAGCTACTTTTGAACACAATAATAATTTGAATAGGTACCTACTATTCCTTTGGGGAAAAGCTCTGGGACATATCTGTTTACTTTCTACAGGAATCATTTCGGGGAGTGTGCGCAAGAGCTTCACGACCTAATTCCACCCTCCCCATTTCACTACAGGACTAGCAGAAAGTCGGCGTATTACCACCCATTTCTCGTTGAAATGCCAAAAATCCGTACTTAGCGAGATCGGTCCACGTAATCCGGATTTCCGCGTCTGGTCACGACACAAACCGTCAAACAGCGTTGCGACTGAAGATGAATCCGGCAATTACCTTACCTACTTGAGGCTTGCCACGCAGAGCCGGGGAAATCTATCTACGTATAATAAAATACATCATAGTGGTATACAATATAATCGCTCTGCTGTGTAAACTCGACATTTTTGTATTATTAAAATGACAATATCTTGATTTACCCCACGCCGCCCGCTTCAGTCTTGAGCGAACTAGCAACCACAAAACCCCTGTCATCATAAAAAGTAAGTACTACCATTTTACCTAACAGCGCAAGAAGGAGGGTAAAGTTTTTCGTGTATATGTATGTGTTTTAGTACTTTTAAAGTACGAACATTATCTAAACTAAACTAACAAAAGCATACAAACCTAATTGATAACCTCCTTCTTTTTGGAAGTAGGTTAAAAACAATACCTAATCAGAAATTATTAATTATTTTCTGATATTATAAATAAAAGGTAAAATTGGTTAGTGCTATTGATATCAATGGAACTTCAATGGTGCTATCCGTCCGGATTTCCCCAGATTTGTTCACTTTACCACAATGTTTTAGAGTTCCGTAATAACTAATACGAGGTAACTTATAAATTCACCCTGTCTGTCAAAAATTTTTGTTGGTACCTATTTTTCACTTTTGCTTATTTTGGATACAGCATTTTGTAGCGGTTTGTTGAACACATCTAATTGCCCTAATTGCCAAATTTCGTGTATGTAGTGCTAATATATTATAGTCTCTTAGTACGAGTAAGATGGCTGTGCCATACACACGTACAGACAGTCATGGCGAATTTATAAGTGTTACTAGGACACCCTAAAAATACACTCTTTCGTAGTCTATTCTGCCAAACATTGGTGATTTTACAAATAGTTATTCTAAAGAATGCTCATTTACATAAATTATAAATTTAAATATAATAACTACGTCATAACAAGCGTATCAGATAGATAGAATAGCTCTAATGCGGTCGGGTTTTTTGTTTTCGGTACAGATTTATACGTCTGTGGTATAGATTTTACAAGAACTAATCTAATAAATTAGTTCTCGCTAAAATTTACACTCAACGTCATACCAAGCCTAACAATTATAAGAAATCGTTTTAAATGCGGTTGTTTTTTTAAATATTGATAAGTACTTGCTTACGTCTGTGTTATATTATGTGTGTGACACACACCAATGCGTGAGTAAGAGATTACACCATTTTTAAAATATTTTGCACTAAAATACACACCTACTTAATTTATTGAAAAAATATACAAAACTAGATTTGCAAACAGTTATTTCCGAAAAGAAAATTGTTATCTACTTTCTTTGTTTGTAGCAAATAGATAAAATGACACTAAAAACCTAGCTCTCATGACGATGGAAAATACAAAACAGATTTTACCCTAAAAGGGTACTTTCACAAACTTTTTACATATACTTTCAAGTTTTTTATTTATTTATTAAGTTTGGGTTTCGTTATCATTTTATTCATCGATACAAAAACAATTTAGTATAAAACGTGATTCTTTGACATAAGACATAACTGACTGACAAGAGCAAGAAAATTAGCAAATAGTTTAAAAAACTGAAAAAAAAACCGGCTTCAAAATACGCAATAACGCCTGTTGAAAAGTGAATAGCAAGTCCCGTATATCTATGCATAAATGTACATACACGACTTGCTATTCATTGAGGGATATTAGGAAAGTAAGAGGCGATTTGTTTACTTAGATAAGAGAAATATTTAAAAATAAGTTTTACTTCGGCGTCTTTTAAATTGGCTGAGGAATTGAAAAATATATGTTTTATTTTTTTCACTATTCCGTGCCATGTATAAATTATATCTGATTTTATATGCTTAAAAATGTTGTGATGCGTGAGAGAGGTAGCTGCGCGCTTTAATCTCCGCCTTAAAAACCGCAGCTCAGTAATGAATAACGTAAAAGGTAGCTAAATCCCCACCACTAATATGCATACATATACTTATATATAACCATAAAAATACGTGTACTTAAGTCATTCATGTCTCCCTGGAGATAGAGTTCTATCATTTGAGTATATTCGTGATTATTAATGAAGTTAATCATCAGTAATTAATATTATTTAAAAAAAATATCGACAAGTATAAGGTAAGTTTTTAACCGACTTCAATAATGTACTCTATTCGACTGGTTTTTTAACAACCATTAAAGTGCATAGTGGGAATATAGTATAGCGGTCGAAGTACATGCCATGGCAGACATTTGCAATAATAGAGGATTATCAAACAAATTTACTATTTTTTCTATGTACATATTTTATAATGGGTCATCATTGTTGCTGTGTTGAGAACTGCAAAAATTGTCGGTATAAATAATATGTAAATATCATGATAATGCTTATACACATTAATATGACATGGTTTTGATCAAATATAATTATAAATTTTAAAAAACTGAAGCAACTGACTTCTCATGGATGCCATTGTCAGGAATAGTCAAATTGAAATGCGACTAAGTACGCGGGAAGCACCATCTTTCAAATAAAAAAGAATCATCAAAATCGGTTCACCCAGTCGAAAGTTATGAGGTAACAAACATAAAAAAATACAGTCAAATTGAGAACCCTCGTTATTTTTTGAAGTCGGTTGAAAAATACAATTATTCTATTTATTTATGTGCTTAAATTAATAATATGAAATATAAATATATTATGCACATACAATTAACGTGTTGGTAAAAATGTAATTTATTAGTTATAATATAATTTGACATAATAATACGCTTTGCTTTGAAGTACTGTCCGCGTGGGTAACTTTACACACACTTTTTCGTATTTTTGACGATATCAGAGTATTAATGTATGAGTCTAATAGTATTTTACTTATTTAAGCGTGTTCTTTCGTGGTCAATTTTAAAGTAAAGAAGTGACAAATCCAATAGTATAGAAAATATTTAAGAAAATCGCGTTTAAATGGCTTGTCAAAGTTAAACGCGAATGTGGGTAAAATTGACTCCCGCTCATTTCGTTAGCGGAAAATCTTCATAAACGGTCATTTACGTAATTTAGGTTGGATTTATTTTACTTTATTGATGTAAAAAACATAGATCTATGAAATTAAATCAATTTGTCATATTCAATCATGTTCATTTTCATAGGAAATGCCATTTAAAAACTTTGAGCTACAAGCCAGCGGAAAAAATAAAGCAGTTTAATTGCATTTTTTACTAATGAAATAATTTCTTAAAAATCAAATAAAGCCAAAAAATCTACAATCATTTGAGTGTTGAATGACCTAATATTCAAATATAAGTTCTAAGATTAATAGTGAGTAATATCAAATTTAAAAAAGATTCACCCCATTCCATGAACTTCATACCTATTGTTTTCTTTATGTTTCTTGAGTTCTCTTTTGTTTGGTTTTTAGAAGACTAGTTTTCGGGGACTAATGTACTAACTAAAAACAATTTTTAAAAAATCGGTCAAGTGCATGTCGGGCCACGCGCAATGTAGTAATTTATGTCTATGTCAATATTATGCGAACTTAAAATAGGGTTGTTTGATACTAAGAATATTCTAGTTAAGCTAAGTTGATCGACTATTACTCGTTAACTTGTAAAACCTACTTACTTGTGATATTTTTCCTTACAATTTCGTTAGGGAAATTAATTGCTGGTTTTTTTTCAGCATACCTAAGTATTCGACAAAACCCATTTAGCTGGTAGAGAGGGAGAGACACTTGACCCTAACAAAAATTATCATTTCAAAGCCTAATATTTTGCAAAAGAGAATAATATTGAATAATATATTTTTGAATTACCTATCTAATTACAGCCAACACCAAAGGGTATACTAGAAAAAAATCATCCCTACTTTACGTGTAGAGGAATTACAAGGGTACCTCCCTTGTAATTACTCTATTCCCATAGAAAGTGTTTTCAAGATATATTTTAATTACGCCGATAAAGTAGTAAAATTTATTTTAGCACTTGATAACGAGGCCCTGGAAATGTAGAAAGTGCTAAAGTGAACCAATGTCAGCGCAGTGGTTGTGCATTCAACTTTTATATTGGAAAGCGCCTTTTGAAAAAGAAACTGCGAGCTAATCTTCCGTGTAGGAAAAATATCATTAGGAAACTGAATTATATGGTGTTTGAGTAGTTATATTAGTTATATTAGTTTTGCAGACTAGGTGTTTGACGATAGCTTTTCCACTTGAGAGTTATAGTCTCAAGTGGAAAAGCTATCGTCAAACACATAACGATGCCATGACTATCAATTAACTACCTACTTGAGAGCCAGCTCTTATTCCGTGTTATGTATGCTTACCATCTTCGACCACATTATATTGCTTAAAACATCTCTGTCAGACATAGAAGTGAAATAATTCACTTTATTAATGAATTTTAGGTGAATAATGAACTGAAACCCCATTGTCAATGTTACCCACAATTAAAGAAAATACGTTGACTTTTTTTCTTACAATATTTTGACACCTATTGTAGGTACCTATAATAATGTCAATCAAAGGCCCAATTCAGTTATTCAAGACCGCTCCATAGCCGAACCGTATGTGTAGCGTTTCCCGTCGGCCGCCATAGTTGTTTTGATTCTTCTTCTTTTATGTATTGGACCCGCATTAAAGCATTTGCCAGTGTCAAGTTTTAGGATTTTTTTCAAGTTTCTTGGATTAAACAAGTTGTAAATGTTCTAGTCACGTATACAGTCAATTTATAAGTCGATTCCTGCTTCAGTAAAGTGGTGGCGACTTTACTAGAAGCTTCTATGGAGTTTTTCCGACAACGTAAAGTCACACGTTTCACTGCTTTATTTCACTTGCCCACACTCACGTACTTTATCGAACACTTAATGAATAAAACACCACCATTTTTATAGCATTAATGTTCAAAATAACACAAGTTTAGGAAAATAAAACAAAGCAACAACACGTTACTAAGACGTTCCCGCCAAAACTCCTATTTTCATCTTCTTTTTTTGATTCAGTCACTTTTATGTCATACAATTGACACATTTTATGAAACGTAACACGTCCTGCCCTCATTACTAAATAAATAAAAAAAAGATAGCAGCCGACAGGAAATGCTTCGCACAAGGTTCAGCTACGGATCGGTTTTGAATAACTGAATGGTCCCCCTGTTCAGGTAGCATATGCTGTAATTTTTGAAGTTCGTACGTTAAAAATAACAACAAAGCGCTCTGTTTTGTCAAATAATGTATGTTCAAAACAATTTCTTTCTGTTATCAAGCAGTAGGTGTGAAAAGTAGAGTATGTACCACGGGGATAAAAGTGTTTTTGTCTTGGGCGACTTGAATTCGTTACACTTCAGATTCTAGTCTTAAATCCCTCGCTTCGCTCGGGATTCAATATGTCGCCCGTGACATAAAACACAACCTTTATCCCCTTGGTGCATAATCTACTATTAAAAATAAAATTATGTTGCTTCTGTCAATGTGGGTAACTTTGACTTTGCGTTAAACTTTGGACATAGATATGTAGTCTTTAAGCACAAAAGGTTTGAATTTACTGAGCGGCCCGGCCTAAATCCGTGCTGCTCTTCGCCTATCGTTGTTTTACCTGGCTATATATTTCATTGTGCAGAATGTACTCAAACATTTTGACAGGCGCACATAGAATTGCGATTGGACAATATTCCTCTTGATTAATATTCGTTCGGTTTTTTTTATAAATTTTTCGAGATATATACATAGATATATGCGATAAATATATAAAACACTTAAATCATTATATACTACCTCAGTACTGAGACTTCCGCCCTTAACATTGACCTTTTCGCAAAGTAGTCTAAACAAAAATTCTCGCCAAGAAGTTTTCTTTTAAATTACAATTTTAGCTACGGAACCCTACTACTTATTTAGCGTATAGTACTTATTAGACTTAGTTAAATCTCGCTCTACGGGGACGATGTATTGTTCTCAAAAACTCGATTTCGTTTCATGGCCGAATAATATTTTACTTTTATTCGGTCAAGAAACAAGTTTGAGGTGGGTAATATATTCTGTATTTTCGGGAGAGTACATATACATTAGAGGTATAATTAAATACGCTACGAATTGATAACCTCCTCCTTTTTTGAAGTCAATTGAAAATGTAGGGTATTTTTTTTTAAATATTGTTTGTTTCAGGCGTTTCAAAATGCCCCCCAACCCCAGTTATGCCGCTTCACCGATCATAGCTGATGAGACGTTGGAAAAACTGGTGGCACCTCAAGCTGGACCAAGAGTGTACCAAATCACTTGGTATAGAGTTTTCCTCTTCGCATACAAGTATATAGCAGCTTTTTATGGCTTGTATTTGCTGATCACCAAAGCTACGTGGCCAACTGTGACATTTAGTAAGTTTACCTACACTATGTAAATGATCGACTTTATTGTAATTATTTAAGTTTAAAAAACTGAATAAAATCGATTTCCAAATGCGTCGATTTTTTTAAAACCCAATGTACTGCAGTGTTGGGGGGGGGGGGGTTGAAATTATATTTTTTCATAACAAATTTAATGTAATATTAATATTTTATTTATATTTTGTATATATCAATATATATTAACATTTTGGATAAAATAGCAAACTAGGTACCCGTGTATCTGTACTACACAATGACTGTACATCACGTGAACGTAAAATCTAAGAACTTAAAGAGCTTAAACTTAAAGACTTAAAGCCTAATTTAAATTGAGAAGTCTAGAGACGTCTATTTACCCGCTTCGACTTATTTTGAAAATCGAAATTATTTTAATCGTGTGAGGGGTCTAATTAGACCTCATTGAGCTCGTACGTTTTTGAGGACTGACGCTACATCCCGTTGATACTTTGTCAAACCTTACTTTAATTTCCTTATAGATATTATAACATTTGCGCTGAGTGCGTTGAGTGCATGCGCAGGCGCACATCGGTTGTGGTCGCATCGTTCGTACAAGGCCACGACGCCACTGCAGGTGTTCCTGATGCTTTGCCATTGCCTTGCTGGACAACACACCATCTTCCTCTGGGTCAAGGATCACAGGTACGTGCACTTAAGAATTGGAAGAGCAAGAGAAGTAATTTAAACTCTGATAAGAATGTAAAAAAAAACGCTTTGAAATTCTAAAGTTTTTCAGAGATTCGGAACTCTTCAATTCTTCCGATTGGAACTCTCCAATGTTTACTCTATAAGATTAAGTTATTCTATAAATGGTTTGGGCTTATTTGTTTTATTTTAACGGTTCCAATACGTTATACCTACTTGGTAACAAAGTTCCAGTGATGTATGCTATAAGTGGAAATGTACTTTTTATTAGTGGTGTACTAGTAAACTCTTCGAGTTCAGATTAACGATTCTAATACAATAAATACACTTAGTCACGAGTATCGGGAGATGCTACGTACTTATTAGCTCTTTAGTGCTCGTAAAGTATGTTAAGTTTTAAAAACTATAACTTACTGTCTAGATATTTATGTTTCAATTCCTTCCAAGGTTAAGTTTTGAATTTAGAGACTAATTTGTATGGTAAATATTACGAAATTTTAAATAAATTCATACATCGGAGATTATAGCAATAAAGGAACTTAAATCTAGAAAGGTCATATATCTGATGAAACTAACGTAGTTTTCACTCATTTTTAAATAAAAACTACGGGTCACTCACGTCTGTTTTGAGCCGTAATATCCGACTATAGTATCAACCGCATTCGGCAGTCTTTTTCAAAGGAGCAGCGCACACGTCACTCTTGTTCGGTGTGCAAGGCGCGTCACCGACCGAGAGTGACGTGTGCGAAATTTTCGATACATAATAAAAAATTCTTAGCGTATGCTTAACTCGAACTTGGTACCTTTATTAACGCGGCTTTACACTTGTGCCGTGAACGTCCGCGAACAGGCGTGAACATAAGTGTGGAGGGTTTTCACGGCGTTCGCGGCCGTTCACGCCTGTTCCCCGATCGAAGTCGGTATTTTGTCCCGCGACAAAGGGTTCGCGGCAGTTCGCGCCTCGTTCACGCGCGCACATCCACATTCACGGCACCGTGCCAGTTTGCTCCTGACTATTGATTCGCACGGACGTGTAATGCGAGCTAAATGGTAGCATATCGGATCAATATAAGTTGAGATAGTGAATTAGAAATTCGCTTTTTGAAATATTTTCACGCTGAACGTATACTGTGGGACTCGAAGCATCCACATCATAATAATAAACGTAAAATTATGACGCCTGGAGAAGGATTAGTTTCAAATTAATATCGATCGGTTACGATATATTTCAGTCATCCATCAACTCCTTTTTCTCCAACGCTTTCGAACGATTTCATCAAACAAAGTTAACGCAGCAGCAGTTTCGACGTCCGTTTCACGGCAGGTTTCACGGCACAAATGAGTGACCTCTGTGAATGTGGAGGATGCGCCTCTGCCGCGAATTCGCGCCGCAGTGTAGAGCCGCGGTTAAAGTTTAATTTCAATCAGTTAATAAATTTTCGAGATATAATCTAAATATCTCGAACATAACACATTACATGATAACAGTACATATTGAAAAGAATTTTGCGTTGGCACCTATAAACCGAATGTAAAATATGTGAAATAAATATAATATTTAACTCTAATTACAGGGGTAAAATAAATTATTTTAGGTACCAAATATTTTATAATGAACACTGCAATAAGGTCACTTTAGTTAGAGCATTTACACACTACCTCTTCAACATACAAATTACGCATTCCTACTATTGAAGAAAATAACAATAGAAATACCCAAGACCGATAATCAAGAACTGAAGATAACCGGAATATTCAAACCCACTACCGGTTGCAGCATACCTTGAATGCTTTTGTCGTAACTACATGACAATGCGTGATGGAGATAGACGTTAGCACGAACGCATTTTAGTCGAGCGCTAGGCGTCGCGCCGACTTGGACGTCGAAGCTGCGATTTCAATCGTTAATCGATCTTCAATCAATGGCAAAATGTTGCTTTCTATTAAAACTTTAAGGCTGCTATTGGACAACATCTTCATTAGTTGAAGATTTATTAGGTAACGATTAAAATAATAAAACGAATTAAACAAAATAGTAAAAATAAAATAAGAACAATAGACTAGTCTATTTTTCTATTGTTTTTTTTATTCTAACCTAGCTACGTCTAGACGTAGCTAGGGTAGAATAAGGCAGGGTAAGGTAGGGTAGGTAAACCTAGAATAAGCTTGTAAAAGCACCGAAATCAATCTGAATAAATCGCAACAGAGGCCGTGGTACGGCCGGTACAAGGGTTCAAGCAGTTTAATTGCAATATTATTTTGACTTTTGTCTCGCTCTTTCACAGTTGATAGTGCAAACCAAAGGTCAAAGTATTATTTAAATAAGATTGCTATTAACCCCCCAGCTCGTATGTTTTTTTATACAAAATAGATCTACGATTGACCACCAACTCGCCTCATGATATGCGACGGTGTGGCCGAGGATAGGGCTCGTCGATCTACAAGATATCTATTCACTGTGTGTGTCATTGTTGTTATAATTTGATTGCTGTAGTTGGATTATAAATAATAATAATAAATAAGCCTTTTATTTCCTAAATAAATATTCAATTTAAATTATTTTTGTAGTATAAAACATTTTTTTTATTTGACTATGTACAGGAATTTCATTAATTTATATTATCATGCAATAGGATAGATAGTATATTTATTATTTAATCATTTATCAATTAATAATATTAATTATACCTATATATTTTTAATGTTGTTTTTTTTTATTGTTAGTAAGGTTTTAGTGGCAGTTGGATTATTGTTCTTTTTTTTTTTCATTTTTCATTCCAGACTCCACCATCAGTACAGCGATACTGACGGCGATCCATACAACGCCACCCGCGGCTTCGTCTACTCTCATATTGGATGGACGTGCGTCAATAGACACCCGGAAGTGAACAAGCGAGGGAAACTCGTTGACATGTCCGATATGCTGGCCAACCCTATTGTCATGTTCCAGAAACGGTAAAGTTTTTTTTTTTTTCATTTCGGATAATGTTTATGGGTTCTATGGGCTTACCCAAAGAGAATATAACGTACTTAAGAGGCGGCACTTCCATAGAAAAAAAAATGTATGAAAATATTTCAAATTTTGATTTGAGTCAAAATGTATGGAGATTAGGACGAATTCTTAATTCAATTTGATTGATTTTATTCGCGCTACGGGCAGGCTAATGGAGTTTGGCCATATTGCCTTAATCATGACTTAGGAAAGTGGTGATGAGTTTACCCGACAATTTTATGAAGGTTTGTGGGACGGATAAAAAATATTATACACTTTACCATTTTATTTAACTTTTCAATATTCCTATACAGAAATAAAATATACACAAATATTTTAGGAAAAAGTATTAAAAGGAATTATTCTATTAATTATGTTAAATTGTTATGACTATTCACTTGACTCAAAAAAAGAGGAGATTCACAGCTTCTACTTTTTTACGTACTCATAGGCTATATATTAATATTACATTAAAAAATGCCCAAAATAACTAAAAACTAAAATAATGAAGACATCTGTGGTTATCGAAATCCATCTAAAATTTCATGCTTATTGTTAGGTACAAGCCGTTGTGGAGTTCCCTAGTGAGGAAACAACCCAAGCTAAAGCATCAGTTTATGGTGTTAGTATTCTGTACTTAAACCGTTCTTATGCCAATAAATAAATTTTATTTTATTTAGCTCTTAAAAATTGAGCCTATGTGTAAAATTTCATTACTTCGTCGAGCGGAAATTTTGCCATGAAAATGCGTTTTGAACCATCTTTTTCCCAGATTTCAGGCCACATATTGTGCATCTTTTACAAGACATAACTTTTGAAAATAACGTTATGATAATTACCGTTGTTTGAATTATTTTTAAATTAAATGTTTATATGTTTCTCGGAATAAGTGACAGTTATTATTAAAAATTAACTTAATAATAATTAATAATTAATTTGACGTTCCCGCCAAAAACCATAAATCCAAATCATCAATTCTGATTTGTCACTTTGATCCTTCCGTCTGTTGTTGGAAGAATGGACTTTAGAGACAGCAGCCACAAAAGATTAAAAAAATGTTGAAGTCTGTGGCAAACAGTGTACCTAAATGTCAATTTCGGACTAAACTCCATACATATACAATTTTCTATGGATTGGCGCCAGGCTGGCCTTACCCTTCTCATAATGAGAAGATGGCCCGCAGCAGTGGGACAGTTTGTACAAACAGGGCTAAAAATAAAAAAAAAAATATGGGGTTGCGCTTGATGTCACCAGATGTTAAGCGAAGTTTCACTCCCAGACAGAATTCGCTTACCTTGAAGAAATCGATGCTGTTGTCAGGCGATCTCTCATATAAATAGGAGAAAACTGTTCTATTTTTAAACATTAACCGATATCGATGATCATTTTTTGGCTAGCGTAATTTACTATTTAAAAATCGCGCCACAACGATCCTCATTGCAGCGCCCCTACGGGGTCCTTGTACTGGGGGGCAATTCAGTTATTCAAAACCGATCCGTAACTGAACCTTTTGCGAAGCATTTCCTATCGGCTGCTATCATTTTTTGATTTAGCGAGCGAAGGACGTGTCACGTTTCATCAAATGTGTCAATTGTATGACATAAAAGTGACTGAATCAAAAAAACTATGGCGGCCGACGGGAAACGCTCCACATAAGGTTCGGCTATGAAGCGGTCTTGAATAACTGAATTGGGCCCCTGTATACTTACAACTAATTTTTAAGTACCTAGGTACTAATTGTAAGAATTGTACAATGTGCAGTAAATAAATAAATAGATTCAGATTATAAGTTTCTGAGACCTCCTCATTAGATAATATAGCGGCTAGCATGATGCAAGTGAAATTAAAACGTTTATTCGAGTTTTGCTTAGCCACTATAAAACGAGATGATAGCACTTCATCCCAACATAATTATAATTGTTTTAAATATAAGAAGTATTATAAGTTTATTACTTCAAAATGTGTGAATAAGTACTCTCTCTCTATGTACGACTACGTAAGTTTCTAAGTATTCTGGAAAGAAGTCTCATGTTCGCTTATAAGTTATAAGTAACAACAATCAAATGGTAGATAGACAACTAAATGAGATCTTGTAATTTCTAAAATACAAGCTCCCATTCATGGTCGCCACACCGTCTCGCGGTTACTTTATAATATTATTTGAAGTATAAGTACGAGTAGTCGAGTTATTAGGATTTGATTAGAACAATCTAAAGGATTGAAGTAATTTTCAAATAGGTACTTACAAGTTTTCTTTAGATTTCTCCCTCCATATTCTCCATTTTGTAGCCTTCTTATTTTATTTAACATTTTTTTTTTCAGGCACAATAGCTGGCTCAACTTGAGCTTGGCATTTATCTTACCGACAATAATACCGATGTACTTCTGGAACGAAACTTTTTCCATATCGTACCACGCAAACATGTTTCGATACATGCTCAGTTTGAACGGGACTTTTAGCATCAACAGCATCTCCCACATGTTCGGCACACGGCCTTACGACAAAAACATAGCGCCCAGCCAAAATATCATCACGGGGTTGCTCACTTTCGGCGAAGGGTTCCACAACTACCACCATGCGTTTCCTTATGATTACAAAGCTGGTGAATTCGGCAGCTTTTTAAACTTTTCTACGACATTCATTGATTTTTGTGCGAAGCTTGGCTTGGCGTATGATTTGAAGGAAGTGTCCAAAGAAGTGAAAGAACAGAGAATGTTGCGAACTGGTGATGGGAGTGTAGATAAGTACGGAATTCAATGTTGGCGATAAAACGATTAAAAATTTTATTGCCAAAGTTACCAACATATTATTATCGGGAAGTAGTTATTGTGAAACTTTTCAGAAAAGGGGCAAAATCAGCTTTATAAATAGATGTAGGTATGTTAGATACGTTCTAAATATATTATTTGAAATCAAATGTATTTTATTTCAATTCAATTCAATGCTTTATTGCCACATTATGTACATAGTTTAAGGTGTAAACGAGTAAATATATTGTTTGTATTATATAATGACCCTAGTTGGGTATTGCAATTTTGTCAGAGCGGGATGATTTATTCTATATGCGAAAATGAAAATCAATGTAACAAAATAAAAACGCGGATGGACTCAATCTATGATAAATGACTTATCTTCAAAGTATCAGTATAAGGTGTAATAGGATTTTAAAACAAATATGCTTTTTAAATAGAGATCGGACGTTTCTGAGCGCTGACGCCAAATCCTTATCGATATAAACTAGAAAACCGATAGGTTTTCTAGTTATTTCGAAAAAGTCGCACTAGTACATTTAATTGAATTGAAAATTGAACTAAAGTAACACTAGGATTTATCAATATACGGACATATACAGTAACACATATAAACACAAATAAACTTTTTCTTAAGTTGCCATGTGAATGGAATTCGCTATTAGGACCTGCCACCTACATATTTGGTAACATCTTTCTCGATGCCAAGTTTCAGCACATTCATGGTAATGCTCATTTTTGGCTATCAAAATTGCGTGCAATAGTACACTGTTACCCTAGGGGTGAAAGTAACTTATTTAGTCCCGAGACGTCTTCGTCATACGTCATATTCATTACTCATACTCTGTAAGTAGGTCTGAAGTTGCCTGAGGAGCGGGTTGAAAGTAATACTTTCAGCCCTAGGGAGAATCGCTTTCAACTGCCAGCAGTCAAATAAAAAAAAAAACTAGTTCTATTTTCACATTTCTATTGAGCCATCTCCAACTTTCTTTAAAGCCACTCAATTACAGCGAGATGTAAAATTGAAATAACAGATAAGTGTTGATTAAAGAATATATATTTTAGAAACTATAAATAAAATTATCTTACCAAAGTTTTTGATCTATGCAAAATAAAATTTACTCATTTTTTCTGTAGCTAATTCGTGTTTTTGTTTTTACTTTCCTTGTATTCGTAATGAAAAGCACAGTGTTCGCACTTCTCTGGTTTTTTTTTTCAATCCCACCCCATCTGGGTTAGTAATGGGGAAATACACGACGGTGTAGGGTATTATATAGGTCTTTTAAATTAAGATGGTATAAGATTTTGTGCATCATGTCAATGTAATGCGAGATATAGTGAAAGGTGAAAAAATTGTGTCAGCCCCCTGAATTATTTCTAAACTATCATATTCAGGATTATGCTATATGAAAAAACTTTTGATGAAAATTATCTAGAACATACTATGATAACAACATTTCGAGAAATGAAATTTAAGTAAAACGCTCAAGTTACTTGAAACCATTGACCTTTTTGCAAAATGGTCTAAACAAACGAAACTCACCAAGTGGCTTTTTAGGGTTCCGTACCTCAATAGGAAAAGACGGAACCCTTATAGGATCACTTTGTTGTCCGTCTGTCCGTCTGTCCGTCCCTCGGGTGTCAAGACCTTTATCTAGGGAACGCGTCAAGGTATCGAGTTGAAATTAAAACCATATACGCATATCCATAGTATCTTGTTGCAGAACGAAAAATAAAGTTTCTAAGTTTTCGTAAAAAAAGTTACAGCCGAATATATCGTAAAAAACGCATATTTCGACACTCACGAGGGAATCAAAACCTATGGGGTACTTCCCGTTGACCTAAAACAATGAAATTTGGCAAGAAGCATTGTGTTAGAGTATGTACACATATAGGAAAAAAATCCGAAAACTGGACATTTTTAATTTAATCACAAAAAAATTGTGTCTTTATGCAAAGAATGAGGGTCCAATTTTAAAGTTATTTAACCGTATCATGTGGAGTATCATATGAAAGAGCTTCAGTAGCATTAGCTAAGACAGGTTTTTAAATATTTTTACGATGTATATTTTTCGGAAAATATAAAAATATATATGATTTCCCCCTTTTATCTACTAGTTTGTACGGAACCCTCGGTGGGCGAGTCTGACTCGCACTTGTCCGGTTTTTTTTTAGATTACAGCATTAGTTACCGCGTCGAGACACGCATATGAACCCCATATCCGTATCTCGACAAGGTCTTGCCTACTTATTTTTATTTAATGTTTTATTTGAACTTATCGTTATCGTATAACTCGGTGTGTGTGTGTGTATAACAGGAAGTTAGTATGGCTAGATAAGTATTTCAACTAATTATTTAAAATTAATAATAAAATAACAATGAAACGGTGAATAAGTCGGCGAATTACCACCCATTTCTCGTTGAAATACCGAAAATCCGTACTCAGCGATATCGATCCACATTCTTGTTGCGTACTGCACAAGAATGGAATTCTCTGCCGCCATCTCTGTTTCCTGAGACCTACAATCTTGGAATTTTCAAGGCTAGAGTGAATAGATATCTTCTAGATCGACGAGCTCCATCCTCGGCCACACCGTCGCTTAACATCAGGCGAGTTGGTGGTCAATCGTAGATCTATCTTCTATAAAAAATAAAAAATAAAATTATACAAGGATAACCGTGAAAAACAAGTAAGTACCTAATACAGACGTTGTTAGTTAACGATATAATGTAGGTACGACTAGCTACAGCCCACTGTTTTGGCCGTTCTCCTACGGGCACTTAATTTTTTTAACCAACTTCCATAAAGAAGGAGGTTATCAATTCGGTATGTATGTTTTTTTTTGTATGTCTGTTCACCGATTATGTAACACTTTTTTATTTTTGGCACGTGGCTAATAGAAGCCGCGTGGGTTCCTTTTCAACTTCTCAAATGAAAAAATAACAAAGTGCTGTCAAACTCAAGTCAAAGAATGAGGCGTCTTCAGAAAAAAAAATTGTACATAAATTGAACGATAGATGGCGTCTATCAATTAGAAATAATTCTGTCACTTTCTTCTTCTTCTTAATTTTTTGTATTGGACCCCGCGATTAGCGATTTGCCAGTGTCAAGTATTAGTTATAGGTTAGCCTACCTAATATTTTATTTATCTCTCTGTCCCTCATATACATATATATATATATATATATGTTCGTTTGTCTCACTAAAACTCGGGAACAGCTGGGCCGATTCAGTTGATTTTGGTTTTGAAATGTTTGTCGTAGTCCAGGGAAGGTTTAAACATTGAGAAAATATCGGGTTCACTCATATAGGTGATACAAAGTACGATAATTATAGTGTGACATTTCTCTGGAAATGGGTGTTCTATATAGAGCGATTACATTTGAAATTTGACAGATTTTTTTTGCGACCACGATGCCATCTAGTACGTTATTTGGAACTATTTTTTTTTTCTTCTGAAAACGCCTCATTAGTCATCTTTTAATTTATCCAACCGCCTCTGGTAAGTAGACTACTTTTTAACAACGTTACAATTACTCAGCCAATTTTGCATTGATTTTGATGTTTTTTTTTGTATTTGGTAGGTCATACTTCAGAGGTAATCAGAGGCCTAATATAAATTTTATCAAAATCGATGCAATACTTTGGTTTTTACAACAAAACTGGTAAAATATCATAAAAGTGCCTGTAGAAAAGTGAACAGCAAGTCGTTTGTGTGCGTATACTGCGTATTTTGAAGTCGGTTTTTATCAGATTTTTAAACTATAATTATTTATCGCTCGCAAGGAATTCACATGTGAATTTGCCTGAACAATATCAAATACATTTAGACTGACTGCCGAATAAATATCTATCAATAAAAAAAATGATAGATTATTTTACCCGAATGCGAAGGAAAGCTATATTTTTCGAGTGTATGTATGTTAGTATGTGGGTATGTTTGTACGTTTCTATATAACCTCCTACAGCCTAACCGTGTTGACCGATTTTCATGTGCGAAATGTCATTACATTCGTTTTCACTCCTTGAGTTGAGACTCAGGGAGTGAAGACGAATCTAATGACTATATTTGATACGGGGCTATATTTTATAGGTTTTGGAATTTGTGTCCGTACGCACCGAGTGAGCATTTTCTGAAGAGATTTAAAAAAAAAAAAATTTTTTAATTTGTATCTCCACAGACACCAGGGTTCGTGACCTTTGTCATAATTACAAACTATTGTTTACTAATTATCTTTACGGGAAAATATTTTTTTATTTTAATTTAAGTACTTACTATGTTGCGTGCATACCACGAGCAAACCAGCGACCCGCAAGCAGCACCCGATCACGAGTATGACGCATGTGCCAGCCATCGCCCTCCTCAACCATATGTTAGGGAAGAGGGCGACCCGCCACACGACGCCGCCGCAAGAAGGAGCCTTCGATGGTGAGCATGAATGCTCAAGGTGTGCACACAACTCTTATTTCTAACTACTGAAATACTAGTATTTCTGTGAATGCAGTCACTGGTAGAGCCCGGTTTTAGATGGGGTTTCCAGATTATCTGTTTGCCCTCGGTTGATCGGACTCTATAAGCGACTGCACTCACATCATCTAATTACATTAATACAAATCTGTCACCTACACTCGGCCCAGGGGCTCCAAAAAAAAATTTTTTTTTTTGTATATGTAAATACCTACTTGTTATTAATGAAATTATAAATAATATAATTCATAAATATAATCGTGGCGTCAGCGAGTGATTTAAACGTTTGCGAATGAGTGAACAAACACATTATTGTATATATTCATAATATTTTTAATGTGTAATAATTCAGACACATCCTTAGAGTCTGTTTTGACCAAAGAAAATTGACTATCGTCGCAAAATTGAGAACCAAATTCAAATTATTTATTGCGTCTTATTTATATTAATACATGCTTACTTAGGAATACATATGGCCCTTTATAGGCATGGCAACACTTGATTCGGAACGTTCTATTTTAATTTTATCAGTTATCCTAAAAAAATCGTCCAGATTATAATAAATGTTAGCTACTAGGAGATTTTTCAAATTAAATATACATAAAGCGCCTAGCATATGGAAGCCTGGTTGGCTCACTATCGACTTGTAAGAAAAGTTGTGAGTTTTTTAAAGTAATTTATCTCAAATGCTGGAGAGAGGGGCGCCACAATCAAGTTTCTGTCCCGATTCGAAAAAAAATGTAGATCCGGGGCTGTTTCTTGAACAAAATAATGTAATAAGGACAGCAGCACTATCAATTCCACATTAGTTCTCTATCCGGATAGACTCTAACTAGCTTAGCTCTGGTGGAAAAGCACCCTTAACTTTTATTTGAAAATAGGCTTTGGCTTGACCTTCAACTCACCTAGTGTAAAGCGACAGTTACGGTATACGAGAATATATTTATAGAATAAAAAATGTTTTTAGATACTATGATAAAATGTATTTGTAATTTTCAATTTTAGATGGTTCAGCATATATTTGGTTGTATCGGGTCGATGGTGGACATGTTTTGATGAGATTCTCTTGACTGGGTCTTCATCTCTATCGCACACCGGTATGCTACGTGAATGGTGTATAATTCAATCACTGCAAAATAAACAAAAAAATAATTACTTAATTGTAAAGTTTAAGGTGGATATTAAAGCGCGTAGCTCTCTCCCGCGCATCACAAGATTTTTAAACATATAAAATCATTGCGTAGGGTTATTAGAAAAGTATAAAGCGAATTTGTTTAATTAGATAGGAGAAATATTTAAAAAAAAGTTTTAATCAAATATCATTTAAACTGGTAACGGAATCGTGAAAAAACATATATTTTCCAATTCCTCAAGTTTAAAAGATATCAAAGAAAAACTTGTTTTTAAATATTCCTTCTATCTAAATAAACAAATTCGCCTCTTACTTTAATATCCGTATTCAATTATTTTATATGTTTAAAAAGGTTGTGATGCGCAAGAGAGATAGCTGCGGGCGTAGAGCGAATCCTTAATTTAATTTAAAATACAGTTCACAGAGGCATGAATGCGCCAAAAGTTATTATATTTCAATATTTGATGCTTAAATCTAAAATATTATGTAGCATATAAAATAGTCGCATATGTTTCTATTGAAGTAATTATGGCATGTATAAGATAGTTAATAGTAATATAAATAATTATGGGACCAACTTGGGAGCTTTCTCTATACATCAATTTAAGAAACATAAAAATTGGTTCACGAATGCCGGAGAAATTCGTGTACATACATAAAAAATATATACGGTACGAATTGATAACCTCCTCCTTTTTCGAAGTCGGTTAAAAAGTGAACGATAAGAAAGCGCAGTAAATCAAGACACGTGGTAGCATGTCAAGCCAAGTTCAAGCTAACAGAACTGGCGTGCAGCACCGTGTGTATATTTATCTCGAACCATTTAGAGCCACTTTTGACCTCATAACTCAAAAACTACTTCAAATAAACATGTCAAATTTGGATCGTATATTGAGACCGGCGAGATACAAATGTGCTCCAAACTTCATAAACACACCTCAAACGGTTATTTAGATATTAACGTCAAAAAATCGCCATTTTTATCACTGACTGACCAAAACATTTCACATTTTGCTACACAGAAACTAGCTCCAACTTGAACTTGACCTTGTTCAAAATATCACACTAAACTACAACAGTAGTAACTAGAAAATTAGAAACTGTTGTTTTACTGACTTAACATTTTTTACCGATTTCAAAAAGGAGGTTAACAATTCGGCTGTATTTGTTTTTTTATTAGAATTCTATAGAAATTTCATGAAAATCGGTTCAGTACTTTTGGTTTAAAAACAAAATTGCGCACTTTGAAATTGTTTTTTTGTTTTGTTTTTAACCGACTTCCTAAAAGGATGAGGTTCTCAATTCGTCGGAACCTTTCTTTAAAGTATGTTCCCGTGTTCGAAGACACCAGAACCGATTTGAAAAATTCTTTTTTGTTTGGAAGGGTATACTTTCCAAGTGATTTCATAGAAATGTTATCAAAATCGGGTCAGTATTTTGGTTTTTATAACAAAATAACTGGAAAAATATCAATCATACAAGTAAACAAATTGCGTATTTTGAACTTGGTATTTTTAGTTTTTAAAGCGTTTTTTTTTCTTATCAGCCCGGTTTGTACAAACTGTCACTGCTGGGCGCGGGCCATCTTTTCATTGAATTGAAAGTGAAGGGTAAGGCCACGTTGGCCAAGTGCGGGTCGGCAGACTTCACACATCTTTCAAGATCATTGAGAACTCTCAAACATAGATTTCCTTACGATGTTTTCCTTCACCGTTTGAAGTTTGCGGCAATCAACAATACGCACATTACTTCAAAAAAACAGAGGTGCATGCCGCGGGATTCGAACCCTCGACCTCCGGATCGCAAGTCGGACATTCTCTCGACCAGGCTACCGGAAACTGATAAAAAATATATTACTTGTTGTAACTGTAATTTTTTATTTGTAATACTTACAGCAAGCTCCTAAGTCTATCAGATGCATCAGCCACATGGTAGAGTTATAGTATTGGGCGTTCATAATCATATATATAAAGAATGCTATTAAGTATAGAGAAAACAAGATCGGGTAAACTTTGAAGAATTTCTTTATGTGAACTCGATTCATCTGAAAAGTAAACAAATTTAAGGTAGAGCTCAACCCACGCAGCTATCTCTCTCACACGTTACAATATAAACGTTTAAACGTATAAGGTTATTAGTTAAGGATTTTAGAAAATTAAGAAACCAATTATTTAAATTAGAGAAATATTTCTAAAGTTTTATTCAAATATCACTTATACAGACTATAGTAGTGAAAAAACATATATTTTCCTCCTCCTCATCCAGTTTAAAAGATATTAAACAAAAACTTTTATTTAATATTTCTCCTATCTAATTTTCTCTGTTTCCTGAGAACTACAATCTTGGAATGTTCAAGGCTAGAGTGAATATATCTTCTAGATCGACGAAGCGACGGTGTGGCCGAGGATACAGTCCTCGGCCACACCGTCGCTGAGTTGATGGTCATTCGCAGATCTATTCTTGCATAAAAAATCTAACTTTTTAAATATCTTTAACCAATGATTTTATAAGGTTAATGTTGTGATGTGCGAGAGAGATAGCTGCGCGCGTTGAGCTCATTATTAAAGTTGTTATTTATGATTTATTTAAAAACAATATAAGGATGATATAAGGGGGGAGGCCTTTGCCCAGCAGTGGGACACTACAAGCTAACAACAACAACAAGGATGATATAAATCAGTGTATCGGTCGTCAACCTGTAAAACACAAAACGCATCAATGTGGACGACACGGTGTGTATGTATAACTCTATTTATCATCATGACATAAAAATATACATGGTATAGTGACAAAGTGGTGATTCGGTATTGACGGACAGACTGACCAAAAGACAAACGGACAGACAGGCAGGTGTACATGGTGAAACTATGAGGGTTTCCTACTGAATAAGCAACACTAAAAAGTAGATTATAGATATTAGATTAGATAAGACGGATTTTACAAGTTTCCGGCAGCCTAGTGGTGAGACCGTCTGACTTGCGATCCGCAGGTCCTGGATTCAAATCCCACGGCACACACCTCTGTCTTTTCGAAGTTATGTGCGTATTGTTGATTGCCGCCAACTTCAAACGGTGAAGGAAAACATCGTGAGGAAACCTACATGTTTGAGAGTTCTCAACGATCTTGAAGATGTGTGAAGTCTGCCAACCCGCACTTGGCCAGCGTGGCAGACTATGGCCCAACCCTTCTCACAATGAGAAGATGGCCCGTTCCCAGCAGTGGGACAGTTTGTACAAACAGGGCTGATAAAAAAAAAAAAAAAAAAAAAAAAAAAGTAAAAATATGCCACGTAAACTACTTAGAATAACAGCAAAATCAACATACCTTATGAAGACCAACTATCAGTCTGATACTTATAATCATTTCTACGAAGAACATAATTATAATGAAACAGATCAAAATTATTGATATTCTCGACCGTGTTACATTGTAACCACCTAAAGCAAGGTCTACCATCATCGACCCTTGTTCCGTTAATTCTTTGCCAGAAAAGTACATCATGACTATTTTCAATACCTGTAAAATACATATATAAATTGTAAAATTTAAACACAAATAAATTTATTATAATCTATATCTATACCTATAATAAAACTGTAACAAAGTCGTGTCTGTACATTGAAGATAAAATTAAGATTTTTTTTATTTAGAGTATATGAAAGCAGTAGAATCTAAAAATATAGTTTTTGAAATTTTTGTCTGTCTGTCTGTCTGTCTGTCTGTCTGTATGTCCGCTATAGGCTCTTCAAGTACTGAGTATTTTGACATGCTGTTATATAAAACGCGTTCTCTAAGGTTCTGTGGAGGTCATAGGCTTTGTTTCATCAAAATCGGTTTAGAAATAGCAGAGTTATTCCAATAAATAACTTCGATGGAATTATAAATAAGCAATCTGCTGTGTCCGCGCGCGAGGCGAGCTCCGAGGAATCGGTGGCTGAGGAAGCGGGCGGGTGTGCGCCGCGCCCGACCGTCGCTTCATCTCACTCTAGCTCATTACGTCAACATTCCTTATCATTCCTCGGAGCTAGCACGCGGACTGTACCTGTAGTTCGACAAAAAAAATAAGAGATGGCTTAAAACGCGCAAACGAGATACTCCAGAATTTAGTAATAGTTCTACGACTATTTTAACCGAATTCAAAAAGGAGGTCATGAATTCGTAGCGTATATTTTTTTTAACCTACTTCGAAAAAAGGAGGTTATCAATTCGACCTGTATGTTTGTAATATTGTCAGAACTGCACAGTTTTTGTATATGTTAGTCTATACCAGCTGCTGAACTTGTGTGCCAAATTTTATAAGTTTATGTATGTTTGTATGTCTATATGTCTGCATCTGTATGTTTGTCTACGTATTACGCAGAAACTAGAAGTCGTATTGCAAAAAATATTTTTATATAGGTATATATTGAATAAAGCTGTAGCTGTCAACTTAGGAGTCACTGTAGGTTTGATTAAAATCGGTGCAGTAGTTTTCAAGATATGGACTTTTTTAACTAACCGACTTAAAAAAAAATGAGGTTATCAATTCAACCTGTATGTTTGTAACATTGTCAGAACTGCACAGTTTTTGTCACGTTAGTCTATACCAGATTTTTAACATGTGTGCCAAATTTCATAAGTGTATGTATGTTTGTATGTTTGTACACGTATTACGCAGAAACTAGAAGTCGTATTGCAAAAATTCTTTCTATACATTGAATAAAGTATCTCTCAATTTAGGAGTCACCGTAAGTTTGATTAAAGTCGGTTCAGTAGTTTTCAGGACATTTTTAGTTTTAAAATATGAGCGTTTCAACGACGCTATCTAAGTATACAAACTACTGGCGGATTTGAACGAAATTCGGTAGGTTTATGATTTATCACACATACTTTGTAAAAGGATCTGGCATACTTTATAACGTTTAATTATGTTTTAGGCGTTACAATAGTAGTGAAGTGTGTTTGAAAATTAAACGAACTTAACCAGTGAAGTTTTGTGAATACAATTTTTAATTTCAAAAAAACGAGTAAATACTATTAAAAATGAATAATTAAATAAAAGAAATTAAAAAAAAACGACTTCAAACTGAAAAGAGAGAAATAACACAAAGAAAATCAATACTGTACCTAAATTGTACTTGACCTCAAAAAATAGTTGGTGTACGTACATATTTAGGTACAGTATTGATTTTCTTTGTGTTATTTCTCTCTTTTCAGTTTGAAGTCGTTTTTTACTACTTACTTTGGTAGACACCCAGTTTTGATTATTTTCGTATTATTTCTCCCTTTTTAGTTAATTAGATCGTTTTGAAGTATTTTTTTTTAAATTACTTTTATATATAAGTACATATAGTAGTGTACATACAGTAATTCAAGAAGAGAAAAAGAATTGCGAGATCAGAGGTAAAGAAAATGTAGTAGGTACTCTCTCTCTCTCTAATCAGAGGAAAGTGTTGAGCGACAAGCAACACGTTTAGCTTCTGTTCGTGTGCACAATTCAGAGGCCCACACTTCAGAAACTCTATTCCAAAAAGAAAAGCGTCTGTCCATCATTCTGCTGATCGCGAGCGGCATTCTCTGTTTCGCGATGCGAGTCACAGACGATCACACAGCGATAGATTTGTCTCACAACCGACCGTGAGTGTCATAAACTATCTCGCGAGTCAAAACCAAGTATATAAAAATCCTATTGACGTTACATATGTACCTATTATGACACAATTAATTTTAATGTCAGCTGTAATTAGAAGAAACCTACACGCACAGCCGGTCTATGAAAAAGTCTTACGGTTTATTATTATTTTTTAATTTCAATGCAATACGGACACGCGTGCGAAGCCGCAAGTAAATGCTAGTAATATATATATATATATTCATCGATATTAAATATACCAATTTATTTATTCACACTGTGAGTCGTATACAAAGAAGATCAAGTATACGTTTAGAAAACTCAAAACCCACGACAAAAAGCGGCTAAACCGAGTTTGATGAAACATTGCTAAGAACATTATCGATGAAATATTCTTTTAAACAAAAATAAATGGCCGAATGTGTGTCGTGCCACGCGCAAAGTAGGGTTCCGTAGTTGCGTATCAGATTTCATATGGATTTAAAACAGATGCGTCTTCTGATTGATAATATGAACATAGTAATAGTTAAACATAGTCTAAATGAAATTTGCACTCAAACAAATTCTTATACTCAAGAATGATATCAAAAAAGAAAACAAGAATTGATTTTTTTTACATCCTAAACGGTTAATTTATGACTTACTTTAGAATATTTACGTCATTACGTTAACTTTACTATAAAAATAATAATATACCGTCAACACGTATCCCAAGACGAGAGCTCCTTGCTTCAACGGGATGCAAAAGCAGCATTTGTAATGGAAAGACATCTGCAAAAAAAGTCTAACGATTTAAATACACACTTATCTAAATTTATGGTACTTATGGTACAATAATCTTTAATCAACAAGAAACTCCACATTGCTATAGTTGTGCTTGTCTATATTTTGAAAATATATATAATTAAGAATATACTTAAGTACGGAAAAATTAAAAAGAAAATATTTTGTTAAGAATATTCTCATACATGCATATATATATGTAGATATTAAACAAAAGATTAAGAACTAAAATCGATTTGAAAAGGGAGGTTTGTTCTATATTCGACTGCATGTATGATTTTTCTATGCATGTTCATCAATTTCTTCGTAAATTGAAGACCGAATTAAAAAAATCTTGTTGCGTTGGATGCCATAAACCTTTCAGGAACAAAAATTAAAAAATAATAATAAAGTAAAACATAATATCATTTTTTCGTCAGTGATTTTGAAACCATTTCCATTTACTTGATTATTATGATCGAGAGCGTTCGTATTGTGTATACTTGTCTGAATAAAAACTTTTTATTTCAAAATTGAGAACAATATTATAAGGTAACAATGTTGCCAATTAAGAAAAACTTTTTATTTCAAAATTGAGAACAATATTATAAGGTAACAATGTAGCCAATTAATAAAAACTTTTTATTTCAAAATTGAGAACAATATTATAAGGTAACAATGTTGCCAATTTGATGTTTACTAAGCATCATATCTGGAAGACGCTGGATGCAAGCCACTTTCAATCGGTCTTTTTGGAAATCCATGGGGGAGGCCTATGTCCAGCAGTGGACTTCTTATGGCTGAGATGATGATGAAGTATCTTATCTTATAAACGGGATTCGATTCACGGATGCACTTCGAGCCATTAGGTCCTTTTGTGATTGCCCCTTTCTTTATTCTTTGCCCTTTTGTTTAGTACCTACGAGTAATTATATTTTTTATGTAGGAGATAAATTATATATTGGCTTTAAATATTTCATTTCGTTAAATGATTTATTAATTAATATTTACACAAGTCAGCTTTTATTTTACTTACACGATAAATTTTGTTCTAGTCATTTTCATTTGCAGACATTCCTGAACTACTCACTATTTCCCATTATTGCGTAATAATGTGTGTTTTTTTGTGTTATTTAAAAAAATAATCATATTTTTTTATTTTTTTATTATGACTTTTTTGGGTTCGAAAAATATACATGGTAAAAATATTTAAAAACCTGTTTTAGCTTATGCTAATGAAGCTCTTTCATATGATATCCCACATGATACGGTTAAAGAACTTTAAAATTTGGACCCTCATTCCTTGCATAAAGACCCTATTTTTTGTGATTAAATTAAAAATGTCCAGTTTTCGGATTTTTTCCTATATGTGTACTTTATCACAATGCTTCTTGCCAAATTTCATAGTTCTAGGTTAACGGGAAGTACCCATAGGTTTTGATTCCCTTGTGAATGTCGAAATGTGCGTTTTTTGCGATATATTCGGCTGTAACTTTTTTTTATGAAAACTGAGAAGTTAGATTTTTCTATCTGCAGCAAGATACTATGGATCTGCGTATACGCTTTTAATTTCAACTCAATATCTTCACGCGTTCCCGAGATAAAGGTCTTGACATCCGGACATCCGGACAGACAGACGGACAACTAAGTGATCATATAAGGGTTCCGATTTTTTCTTTTGAGGTACGGAACCCCAAAAACATTTAAATAATTTAATGAAACATACTCTCAAGCAAAATAATTATCTAATCCGAGACTGCCTAAGCAAAATTGGAAGTTGGAACTTGTAGAACTTGGAAGTTATATAAAATATTGGCCAAAAATAATTTTAAAATCGATGCCCAATCGACAGAGAAATTGATGAACATAAAAAATAATTCAAGTCTGTAAAAAATACAATTGACTTAATTAATTTTTATGATATCATATTTTATACATATAATTATTGACTACAACGAATACTAAAACAGTATCGGAAATCAGATAGAATTCTGTGTACACCTATTTTATTTAAAAACATATTACAAGTACTTACTTTCTATGACACCGAAGCAAACAAGAAAAAAACTTTTTTCCTTAAATATATCAAAGTGTAACTCGGTTAACTTCAACGGTAACTCACGCCACAATAAAAACTATCAAGGATACAATAAGGAATGAGTTCCTATTAGCCATCTAATATACAGATTAGCTCGTATGGTTATTCCGGTTCATCAGATCGACTTATAAATAAATATGAACAAAACGGCTGACGAAATTCCGTATTTGTTCGCTTATAGAAATACCGCCGTTGATAAGGTGCTGAACAATATGTATACAAAGTTACGATAAATATATATCTATATAGAGCGATATAATTGCATGACCTCATAATAATAAAGGTTTAATTATGGAATTGCCGGTTTAACGCACTGGCCTCTTTTATTAAAAATTAAACCTGCATTGTATCAGATTTTGCTTAGAATAGTACCTCCCCCTCTTTTGCCATGGGTACAGTACAAACCGGCCAAGGGAAATACTACCAAAGGTGGGCAGCCACACCCTGTTCGGAAAACGCCATCTACTGCACTCGCCAACCCAAATGCCAGGCGTGGTGAGTAATGTCAAAACCATCCATTATGGTCGGAAACATAAATACCAGGCCCCCAGTCCCCGGTAACTCAGCTATGGCTATGGTAGTTGCCCCGGTAATGGCCTCCGCCATTACAAGGGTGTTAAGAATTTCCAGCATATGAATTTCTGGAGGAAGAGAGAATCTTTATGATGAACTCATTCTTCCAGAAGCCACCTCATAGGAAATAGACTTAGAATAGGCTGAGTCCCGATGGTTCTACGAGAAATGAGATAGACTTCATCCTGACCACCAAGATACAAATATTCAATGATGTCTCTGTGATCAACATGCTTGGATCAATCAGGCATCAGAAGTAATCACCTAATAGAACGAGGCACTTCGAATATTAATAATAAGCTTGAGAGGTTCCGTATGTTGAAGTCTACACTCTGACCCACTCACGGCCCATATCTAGCTCGAACTGTCAAATCGCTCCAAGTGCCTGAAGAGCCGCACATGGGTGGATGTATTAAAGAGACTAAAGAGCAAAATAAAGGCTCCAAAGTGTTCGCAAAAGACATTTCTATCGGACAAAGCCAGTTGACGAAGCTGAAGAAAGAAGATGGCAGTCTAGCTTCGACCAAAGCAGATGTCTTGAAGGTGATCGGGAGGTTCTATGGACAGTATACACATTGGTCGCAAAATCTGTTAGCAGTTTGGATAAAGATCCAGGAGCCAAACTGACCCGACATTATACTGAAGATATCCCGGACATCAGCCTGTACGAGATTGGGATGACCTTGAAACACCTCAAGAACAACAAAGCACCGGGCAATGACGGAATACATCAGAACTACTGAAAGCGGATGGAACACTGTTACTGAAAGTCCTTCAGAGGATTTTCAATTCCGTCGCGCTTGAAGGTACAACACCAAAGGAACAGAAGCGTAGTAGCGCTATTCTTAAAAAACGGAGATAGCACTTTGCTGAAAAGTTATAGACCCATCGCGCTCCTGAGCCACGTTTCTAAGCTGATGACTTCCAGCCGTTCCAGCGAGCCTCCCGAACAAGCCGGTTTCCGGAAAAGCTATAGTACCATAGACCACACCTACACGCTGCGGCAAATGATGCAGTGGCAGTGGGCAGAGTACATAACACGTAGAACTGATTGCCAATGGGGCCGAAAAGTTCTCGAATGGCGACGACACGCCGGCAAATGCAGCGTCACAGATGATATCATACAAGTGGCGGGAAGACGTTGGATGCAAGCCGCTTCCAATCGGTCGTTTTAGAAATCCATGGGGGACACCTATGTTCAGCAGTGGACTTCTTATAGTTGAGATGATGATGATAAGTGTCAGATTTAAGAGTGAATTTCATTTTAAACTAATTTCATAGGCAAAAAGAGTATAAAAAAAAACTTCAAAAATTCCGAAAATTTTGAGATTATATTTTAGGTAAGTACTTTTAGCATAATGTACAAAAACTAAATATTTTTTTATTAGAATTAATTATTTGATATCTGTGCGCAATTTGTGCGGGATGCTTTTTTCGTGCGCACTTGTATAATATGTATATGTATATCAAATTTCAGTGTAAATATAACACTATACACACAATAAGATACCTTAAGACTCGGGGAGATACAGTTTGACTTAGTTTGCTTTTTATTGGAGATCGTAATCATGTTGTCCTTGTTTTCCCTATACATTGTTATAAGTGGGAAGCACAATATAGCTGTTGTTTGGTTGTGTAGTCGGCGCATCGTCATAAACTATTCCTTGGCGTGGAACTAATTGAGTCTTCATCTCTATCGCACACCGATACGCAATGTATACGATATAAATCTCCAAAACTGGAAAATAAAATAAAAACATTAGGTAAGAAAAAAAAACAAATCGGTTTATAAATGATGGAGTTGGAGAGTGTGGTAACAAAATATAAAAAAAAGTTCAATCGAATTATGGAACTTCTCTTTTTAGGGTTCCGTACCCAAAGGGTAAAAACGGGACCCTATTACTAAGACTTCGCTGTCTGTCTGTCTGTCTGTCTGTCTGTCTGTCTGTCTGCCTGTCTGTCTGTCTGTCTGTCTCCAGGCTGTATCTCATAAACCGTGATAGCTAGAAAGCTGAAATTTTCACAAATGATGTATTTCCGTTGCCGCTATAACAACAAATACTAAAAATTCAAAAAAATTAAATATTAAGGGAGGTCCCCATACAATAAACGTGTTTTTTTCGTATTTTTTTGCTCAATATTAAAAACGGTAACAGGTAGACGCTTCAAATTTTCACAGAATATTTACTTGTATAAAAGCTTTCAAAATAAATAATTAAATAACAATATAGTAAATATTAAAGGGGGGCTCCCATACAACAAACGTAATTTTTAAGCAATTTTTACTCGATCTTAATTAACAGGTAGAAACTTGAATATTTGTAAGTAAATATTTAGAAATATATTAACTATAAAAATAAATACCTAATCTAATACATAAAAACTCACAAAATGAAAATAATCCGTGCATCTAAACGCGGTGCGAGCGCCGCGCCGCGGTGTAGTGGTGGCGCGAACGCGCGGGTAGCGGGGGAGGTAACATCACGGAGCGAGCCATAGCCGCGCCGCCGCGTATTCGCGCGAGCGTCGTTATGCTGCCCGGATGTGTATCGAAAACCTACCTATAAGTTTGCAATTTACTACTTGGAATTTCATTGATTTCTCGTTATTTTATAAACAGAACTAAACTTTGTAGTATTATAGATGATAGTACGGAACCCTTCGTGCGCGAGTCCGACTCGCACTTGGCCGATTATTTTATGCAAGTTAGATTTGCAATTAACCAATAGGTAAAGCGACGGTGTTGCCGAGGATGGAGCTCGCCGATCTAAAAGTTATCTATTCACTCTAGCCTTAAAAAATCCAGGATTATAGTTTTCAGGGAACAGAGATGGCGGCAAAGAATTCCAGTACTGTGCAGTACGCATCAAGAATGTGGAACCGATACGTGGTTATTTTGGTTATAAACGACATACTTAAACATACTGTCAATTAAAATAGATTTGAAATTTTCTGGAGCAATAAAAAAGTGCTAAAACTGTACCTACTGTCCATGTCAGTGGTGGGAAATCCCTGAGTAGACTGAAATAGTCTAAAGATAAAACTAACACACATTAAGACTATTAAAAAGGTAAATCTCGATTATAATTATGCTACTAAAGCTAGTAGCAGCTAAATCTTACCTAATACTCAAAATGTAATCCAAATATATACGTATTTAAACATTTATTCTGCACAGAATGTGGTGTAAGAACTCAGAGCATAGGTTCTTCCGCGAAGAGGACGAGTCACGTTTCCATGTCCTCTCTGAGTGTGTAGCATTCGTCACCAAAAGAGAAAAAGAGGCTTCAACCCTTAAACCCTGGTGAAATGCGTGATACATTTAATTAAGCCCGAGGGAGTTGCACTATAATCAGTAGAAGGGATGTTACATTAGATCCGCAGTGACAATCAGGCTTATAGCTTCCCACTCTACTTCGATTAAATTAGATTAGATAAGACGGATTTTACAAGTTTCCGGCAGCCTAGTGGTGAGACCGTCTGACTTGCGATCCGCAGGTCCTGGGTTCAAATCCCACGGCACACACCTCTGTCTTTTCGAAGTTATGTGCGTATTGTTGATTGCCGCCAACTTCAAACGGTGAAGGAAAACATCGTGAGGAAACCTACATGTCTGAGAGTTCTCAATGATCGTGAAGTCTGCCAACCCGCACTTGGCCAGCGTGGCAGACTATGGCCTAACCCTTCTCACAATGAGAAGATGGCCCGTTCCCAGCAGTGGGACAGTTTGTACAAACAGGGCTGATAAAAAAAAAGATAAGACGGAATGCAGAAAGTTCCATGGAACTCCATTGCGTTCTATACAAGACACCTCCAACGGACTAAAATTCTAAATTGGTAGAGGTAAAAGTCAATTTATACTTACGCCATAATGCCAAATCGACTAAATGGAGCAACCAATGGACATATGTGTACTGTTGCATATTAAAAACCAGTGCTATTAAAAATGCTATCATATTTATAACAAACAGGATCGAATACACTTTGTAGAATTTCTCGACGTATTCTAGTTTCCTCTGAAAAATAAAAACAAATACGTGAACAATTTAACAAAAAAAAAACAGCGTATTTATAACTGTGTGTATTTTTATAGTCTACTATATCCTCCGTATGTCTGTATCCGCGGACATCTTACCTCACACAGAGAATCAGTTTCTTCTAGGTAAGCGCGCTCCATCGTAGACCGCAACGTCGCTTAGCAGTCAAGCGCAAACCTATTACTACATTAAAAAAAGAAACAACGAAGTCGATAAACTTTTGTTTTGTTTTGATCCGACTGCACAAGAACGAGAGATATATTTTTCGAGTGTAGGTATGTCTGTGTGTATACAAATACATGCATGTTTCTATATTACCTCCTACAGCCTAAACGACTTGACCGATTTTGATATGGAAAGTGTTAGGTTCGTCTTTAAAGACGAACCTAACACTAAAAGGTCTATGGTCTATGGTATTAATACCATAGACCTTTTGTCATAGGCTAGGAATGTCAATGTCAATGTGAATGTGGTTTTTATATGGTTGGTGCTTAAACTGGGTATGCTGTCCTTTTTTTTATAATTTTATTATACTTTTGCAGATACTTTAGACACCTAAAGTTAAGGATTTTTTGCCTAAAACTACGTCCAAATTAAGTTGTTATATTACAGAACCTAAGACTTTTTTGTAAAAAGAAAACCGCACATGCATATAATTGTCTAGATAATCGATTGATACCAAAATCAAAAGATATTGTTGTGATTTAGGGGAAGGAATTAGACTGCTCCTTTTACGATTTTAATCAGATAAAAAAAGAATACTTGAAATCGATGTAAATGTTTTCTCCCATTTGTTTGGGAGATTGCGCGACAACATATAGTACAAGGCAACAAGTAATAATCATTTAATAAAAGTAGTAATTTACCTTATGAAGACCCACTAACAGGAAGGCGCTTATAGTCATTTCCATGGCGCAAATGAATGCAGACAAGTAAAACACAAATGTTAGAAGATATAGTTTAGAGTCGTGCGTTTGATTCTGCTGGATTACCATTCTCTGTAGGGTAGCGTGCATCATAGTCGCGAAAAACAATATTACTTTCACTATCTGAAAACACACAAAAATAAAAATAATTAGTAAAATTAAAATAAGTATGTAAGTAGAAATATTATATTCACCCAATCATATCGGGTCGCCCATGAAGAAGAAAAATGGAAAACAGTTTTTTTTTTCGGACATACTGTAAATTTGAGGGAAATCGGTTTTTATGTAGACGATGACGAACTGTTCTGTCACTGTAAGTAATTTTGTATATCTTGTGACTCTCCAACTATTGTTTTTTTTTTTTCCTTTATTTGTTCACAAAACTGATTTTTTTATGCTTTTTTATTATTGTATAATGGTTATTTTGCAAATTTTATTGATCCCTTCAACTGTGGTGCAAAGGTCAACTCGCGATTTACAACGGGTAGGAAAACAGGGGATGATTGATTGTTCACTCACTGATTGTAATGTATGAGTACGCATAAATTTTTACACAGCAGTCCGATTTTGATAATTCTTTTTTTTAGGGTTCCGTACCCAAAGGGTAAAAACGGGACCCTATTACTAAGACTTCGCTGTCTGTCTGTCTGTCTGTCTGTCTGTCTGTCTGTCTGTCTGTCTGTCTGTCTGTCTGTCTGTCTGTCTGTCTGTCTCCAGGCTGTATCTCATAAACCGTGAAAGCTAGAAAGCTGAAATTTTCACAAATGATGTATTTCCGTTGCCGCTATAACAACAAATACTAAAACTTAAAAAAATATATATATTAAGGGGGGTCCCCATACAATAAACGTGTTTTTTTGTATTTTTTTGCTCAATATTAAAAACGGTAACAGGTAGACGCTTCAAATTTTCACAGAATACTTACTTGTATATTTACCTTTCAAAATAAATAATTAAATAACTATAAAGTAAATATTAAAGGGGGGCTCCCATACAACAAACGTAATTTTTAAGCAATTTTTACTCGATCTTAATTAACAGGTAGAAACTTGAATATTTGTAAGTAAATATTTAGAAATATATTAACTATAAAAATTAATACCTAGTCTAATACATAAAAACTCACAAAATGAAAATAATCCGTGCATCTAAACGCGGTGCGAGCGCCGCGCCGCGGTGTGGTGGTGGCGCGAACGCGCGGGTAGCGGGGGAGGTAACATCACGGAGCGAGCCATAGCCGCGCGTATTCGCGCGAGCGTCGTCATGTTGCCCGGATGTGTATCGAAAACCTACCTATAAGTTAGCAATTTACTACTTGGAATTTCGTTGATTTCTCGTTATTTTATAAACAGAACTAAAATTTGTAGTATTATAGATGATAGTACGGAACCCTTCGTGCGCGAGTCCGACTCGCACTTGGCCGATTATATTAAATAGAGTAGATATACCTCGAAATTGGTTCTATATAAATTTGGAAAAAAAATCCTACCCTAAGGGTGGGAAAATAGGGGTGATTTATTGTTCACTCGCAGATTTTAATGCCGAGTTGTGTATTATAAGGTAGTAGCTATTTTAAAAGTAATCAAAAATTAATCTTGTAGTAATTAGTAGACTTAAGCTACAAAAACTTATAGTATAAAAACTTTTTACAAAAAAATTAAATATCCGAAAAAACTGAAAAGCATAAAATAATAAACCTTTTTTATTTAACTTTAATAACTAAGTCCTTAATTTTATGCTTTTAAGTTTTTTTCGGAGTTTTAATTTTTTGTAAAAAGTTTTTATTCATTTATCAGATTTTGTCACTCACCCCTTCGATTGATGGATAGAATAATGGACTGTATAACAATATTATTAATACTTAACTAATTTAAGATATCTCATATTCTAGTATATACTCTATAATATTAGTAAAATTAACACCTTTACTAATGTTATTAAAGCGAAAGGTACTGTCCCTCTATCTGTTTGTTTCCTCTTCAAGTGTTCACGCACAAGCTGCCGAACCGATTTTTATGAGATTTGGTACATAGGTAGCTGAGAACCTGAAGACGATATAAGCTATATATATTTCATCATCATCACCGTTCTTCATCACAACTCCGGTGAAACCGCGGGGCGCAGCTAGTGTTCTATAAAACGTACCGTTAATATGTATCCTAAGATGAAGGCTCCTACACGCAGTGGGATGCAAATGCAGCATCTATGAAGGGACTGGGACTCCATCTAAAAAAAAACACTTATATGTATATGTATATTTAGCAGTTTCTAAGGATGACAAGCTAAGTGCTTTACCACAACTTATTTTAGTTTAGTACTGAGACAACATTAACAGCTAATTAGCATATGAATACCCAAAATTTGATAATATGATTCAACATTTTCGCGCTCGCTTCGCTCGCGCATGATTATTTCCTATTGTTTTTATTTGTATTGATCATTAAAGTGTCGTGAACTTGCTAATACAATCAAATAATTCACCAAAAATAATCACTAACTAACAATTGTTAAAAATTGTTTCCCAACTGCCAAGGAAGCAGCGCGTAAGTATATCTTGTCTTGTAGCTATGTTTGTAATTTTCTCTATATGTTTTTTTTTATAGAAGATAGATCTACGATTTACCACCAACTCGCCTGATGGTAAGCGACGGTGTGGCCGAGGATGGAGCTCGTCGATCTAGAAGATATCTATTCACTTTAGCCTTGAAAATTACAAGATTTTAGGTCTCAGGAAACAGAAATGGCGGCAAAGAATTCCATTCTTTGGCACTACGCAACAAGAATGTGGATTGATATCTCTGAGTACGGATTTTCGGCAACCTACCAACCAATTTAATTAGGAATAATAAATTGGCAATAAATGCATTCAAATGGTTGTATTTATAATTTTTGTAAAAGTCGCTCTTATCCAGTCGGGTGTTTCGTTTTTCTTTTAACACAGATACTTGTTTAGTTGTACATCTGGGTCACAAAAGCCTAGGACTAGCTAACACGATCAATGAATCAAATCACTCCCAAGATTTAATTTTAACCTATTTTAACATGGAATTACTGTGGGCTCACTAATACGAAAAATAAAACGTAGTATTATAAAAACACTACTCAAATTTTCGCACTCGCTTCGCTCACGCATACTTATTACCTATGTTTTTGTTTACATGCAAATGCTGAGCACTCGTTAAAATGAACAAAAAATTATAGATATTTTTTTATCACCAACTTGGTGTTTGTCTGGGACATGAAAGTACTAGGAGCCCGGAGTCCGATAAAGGTACTACTTATTATTTGTTATATAGGTATACGGCCTTGCTAAATGTTAAGCGACGGTGTGGCCGAGGAATTCACTGACACGTCCATAATACTAATCATAATATCATAAACATTTTAATAAATTAGATAATATATATTATGTAGAACACTAGTGTCACAGCGATCTCTGTATCAAATTTCACAGTCGTTTAGTCGTGTAAAGGCGGCGTTCAAAAAGGTAACAGACAGAGAAGCAGACAGAGTTACTTTCGATTTAATGACTGGCCTTGTGTCTCAGTTGGTAAGTATGTCTACCTGCTATATAAGCTGTAGGTCGTGGGTCCGATCCCCACCCAGGGCAAACATTTGTGTGATGAGCATGGGATGTTTGTCATGGGTGTTTCTAATTTCTATGTATCATAATACGTATATATTTACAAAAATAAAAAATTAATAAAAATAAAAAATAATTTTATATAATTGTAATATGACATGTTTAAATTGACATTTGATAATTAGGTTTTTTTTTTTTTTAATTAGGTTATTTAATTTATATTAGTAGTTTTAAAGATCGATAGCGCCCTCTGATATGCACGCCTCCTCAGGCATAACATGAAGCACATTAAATTTAAGAACACCAAAAGCATGTTATCACTCATGTTTAACGCAAATAAATTTACTTTGACTTTGACTTTGACTAACAAAAAAAAAATATAAGTGTATTCTATCAGCCATCTAGTCCATATTAGCTTTGCTTAGTTTGGGCTAGATGGTGTTGTGTGAAATGTCCCCAAATATTTATTTATATATTATTATTTACTTAATTATATTGCTAAGGAAGTAATAAGGATGAAGATAAGAATTTGGTGTAATCACTTATTAATTGTCTTCGAAATTGCTTAAATTCTTTTTGATCATTTTAGCATACTTACTCTATATTTCAATTGTTTTAAAAAAATAACACAAATTATAATTTCAACACAGTTATATTCGCTTTGATTTCAACTAAATCATTAACACTTTTATATTACACAATATTCACAATAATTATTTTCATGCCTTCCACAACAAGGGTGTTCCACAATGTTAGTGATACTGAAATCCAGGCAGTCTTCCACTATCATTTATAATTATATAGACCCTCGTCATAAACACACAGGCAATTGTAAATCCCCGAATCCCCATTGCATTGAAAGTAATGTATAATAATAAACTGCAGCTGGTAAGGACAGCATTGATAAGGTGCGGACATTGTGAGGAGGTCATAACTGCATTGTAAACATGAATCATTTTATTTACGTACTTTTACCCGTTTTAAGGTTGAGCTCAAAGCGCGCAGCTATCTCTCTCGCGCATCACAGCATTTTTAAATATATAAAAAAGTGGTGATTATATTAGGTAAACGGAAATAACTGACTTCAAAATACGGTATTTTGTTCACAAAAATAGGATCATCAGCCAATTGTGCATTGATTTTGATGATTCTTTTTGTATTTTGTAGATCGTACTTCAGAACTTCGGTTTTTATAACAAAATAGCTGGTAAAGTATCATCCAAACAACTGTAGAAAAGTGAATAGCAAAGTTGCGTACATGCGTGCAATCGCTTTTCTTCAGGCGTTATACATAATGCGTATTTTGAAGTCGTTATTTTCAGTTTTTTAAACTATAATTATTATGTTTTTGTGTTCATGTTCATTTTGTTTTTTTATACCTACATATTTTGCTCTTTTTGCTGGTTGGAATTTCATATCTTGGGATATTATTTATTTTTTATAAATAATTATTGTGTACATTTCACACAACACCATCTAGCCCAAACTAAGCAAAGCTTGTACTCAATACATATATAATTATTTTTTTTCGTAAATATATACATATGATACATAGAAATACCGAGACTCAGAACAAACATCCGTGCTCATCACACTAATGTTTGCTCTGGGTGGGGCTCGAACCCACGACCTATAGCTCAGCAGGCAGACATACTACCAACTGAGCCACAAGGCCAGTCAATTGGGACCCATTGAGCTAAACATGCGGCCTTATCGGCTTTTACGCATAAAAACGTAGTTGTACTAATATAATATGTTAGTCATGCTAATAAATCTAACAATGTTAATAGTGTTGTGAAAATTAATTGGATAGGAGAACAGAAATTAGGGGATAATCTAGTTGTTTTTTTTTCTAAACTTTCCTGTCCCGCTGCTGGGCCAAGGGATCTCCCCTCTCTCCACAAGTCTATTTAGATTTTACCGCCACGCCACCTCTTGCCAACCCACCAAGTATATTGTGTCAATGTCGTCACGCCAGATTTTTAGGCCTAAGTACCAGGGCAGCCGTGTAAGTTTAAAAACGCTCTTAAATATTTTTTTTAATGACGAAACTAGAGAGATATTCTTGAAGCATTTAATTTTGCTGCGCGCTTCAAACAGCTTTCGTGCGTACCTATTACCTATGTAGTGCAGTCGTTAGTTGTTTTGATAGCTGACTCTGACAAACTAAGAAAATTGCTCTGAGATAGGTAGCTGAGCGTTCGTTCGAAATCCTACTCAAAGTCATATCCTCTTAGTTTGTGCTCACAGTCACAAATTAAATATGATACTCTCACAGCTGAGCAGGAACGCGACGCGTTTTACTTTGTTCGGCGCAGCAACGATCGAAGTGTGAGTGAGGACATGCAGCGAGTGGCCGTGTGCCAATTTGCAGCTTAGCGCAATGTGTGCGTCGATGCACAGTCACGGGAAAATAGATTGTTGTCTACATTAACAGGGTCGATGTGCGACAGAGATGAATGCCCGTCCCCTTGACCTGAGCTAAAGAGGAGCTTACCTCGGCACGAGCAAGCGTAGTAACTAGTCTAGTATTGATATAGGTAGCAAGCTGCAATCACCTGGAACTGTGACAGTAAATGCCGAAACTTAGTTTCACACCACAATGAGCCTAGGGCTCGACGATATTATGGATATAATGTTGTGCAGCGGCGTGCAAGATTAATGCGCAACGCGAAACACGTCCTCACGCTGAACAGGACGAAACCGCACTCACGGTGCAACTGCAAATAAATAAGTAAACATATTCAACTCCAAAAAATGGTGCATCACAGGGCATGAATAAAATATAGATGGTAACAGTAAATTAATCCCTACAGTATTACCTGTACAGAATTATTAATTACTTTCGCCATTACAAAAATATGTGATGTACTCGTACCTATTTGCCATACTTTTAAATACTGGCTTGATGAATTATTTCAATTCAAGCCATGCATTGTATGAACGCACTTTTTTGACCAACAAACATTTTCTTAATAGGTATCTCAAGCAACGATGTTGTATCACGTCAATGATCACAAGAGTTATTCTATACATAGGTATAATGTAATACAGAAATGCAAAAAATACTCGTATGCACAGGCTAGTAAGAGAGTTCTCGTATGTAAATAATAGGAAAAGTAAACTATCCTGGGACAATAATACCTAGGGATGGCTATCACGATAATTATGTGCAAATCGGTATAATTTATTTAAATATTACGAAAAAGCTCGTTATATATATCCACATACATGTATATATAAACGCGAAAAACATAAGCCTACTTCTTACGCAGTCGGGTAAAAAGCAAGACAAAAGCGGGCGAGAGCCAACTTTTCATCGCTATAAGAGTTGAGCGTAACCCTATGACACCGTGATCGACAGAATGTTTTGCGAAAAAATAATAATAATATTTTCATGACAAAAAAACAGTCCTCTAGTTTCACCAGTGACCACGGACGCTGCAAAATATTCGAAACGTCAGGACATAAAGCTACAGAACATACGCGTTATGAGTTGTTTAATTTCAATGAGTAATAGATTACCTAATCGTGAAAATCTAATAAATTACGTCAGCTGTAAAGGTAACAAATCACGTACATATTTATAATATTAGTTATGATTATCATCAAATTGTGACTTTTGACAAAAATGTATTTGAAAACACGTTGGTACTTAAGATCTTATTTACTTGGAACTTACTTGGTTGGTTGGAATTTTCTTAGTTTTATTATAAGTGTCACAAATCTTATTTTTAACCGACTTCCAAAAAGGAGGAAGTACTTCGTCGGAATCTTTTTTTTCTGAACTAGTTCAATCACAGTATAGGTAGTTAATAATATTAAAGTGTAGGTACCTATATTATTACTTTCCATTGATTCAAATGATTCGTTCCACGATAATTTAATCAAATGCAACGCATTTCGTTGTGATGGTTCCAACTATAATTAGGTACTTAGAACCAAGGGCGGATCCAGCTTTGGCGCCAGGGGGGGGTCACCAAGGCCGTAGCCAGGAATTCATTGGGGGGGGGGGGGGCGGTCAGCAATGGACCATGGCTATATGAGTTTTTTTTATAGCGGGGGGGGGGGGAGTGTTTGGCCCAAATAAATAAACATAGGTAATATGCGCGAGTGAAGCGAGCGCGAAAATTAGGTATGTCTCCTTATGCAGTCGGGTAAAAATAATAGGAAATAATGAAGCGCGAGCGAAGCGCGAGCGAAGCGAGCGCGAAATTCTTATCGAATTTTCTTTGCGAATTTTTTTTCTTCAATTTTTAGTAGTGTTTTTATAGTAATATACTTTATTTCTCGTATTAGTGAGACCACAGTATTTCTATGTTAAAATATTTAGTAAAGATTTAGAAACTTAGAAAATTTAGAAGGTTTTTAAAACTAAATCTTGAAAGTGATTTGATTCATTGATCTTGTTAGCGTGTCCTAGGGTTTTGTGGCCCAGAAGAACCAAACAATTATATGTGTTAAGAGAAAAATGAAATATCATACAGGATAAGAACGACTTTTACGTTATCAAAAATTATAAATACAACCATTTGAACGCATTGATTGCAAATTTATTATTCATAATTAAATTTAAACATAATGACATTATAGAAAATTACAAACATACATTTTTATGAGAAAGTATGCGCAAAACCGCTGTAAAAGATTATAGATGCGCATCATTTAGAATATTCTAGTGAAATCACTTATTTATTACGAAAAAGCTCATTGCAGTTCTAACAAATCTAACGACACCTCGCACAACAAAATCGGTCAAGCCGTTTAGGCTTGTAGGCGTGTAGTGTATAGAAACACACCCACATACATACATATACATGTAGGTACTCGAAAAACATAACCCTCCCCTGGATCCGCCCTTGTTTAGAACATGAGTAATGGATGGAAATGGGGGCTACTTCATTTTGGCTGGCAGTGGAATCTGATTTAATAAAATAAAAAAACTAAAGGTAAGACGGTCCTATGTAATATGGCAAATTCTGTAGGTAAGACTTATATCTTTTTAACCCCGACGACCCGTCGCGTCAGGTCCCATATAAGTCCCAAGAAGAAGGATGTTACCTATGGATGTTTCAAGTTTAATTTTAACGAGTGTAAACTGTGTATCTGTTCTGTGCGTCTATCCGTGGTATCGTAGCTCGTAACCGGATGGACCGATTTTGATCCAAGTTTTTTTTTGTTTTATAGAGAATTTGATCGGGGTTTGTGTTCTTATCTATGTTTATCAAAATCGATCCAGCCGTTTTTTAAGTTTTCTACGCTTTCTTGTTATTAGACTACCCAATATGTTGAGGGTATTATGAATAATGCACAGTCAATTAATCAATATCATAATGATTATAATTTGCCCTCTCATATTAGATATTAGTATTCATACTTCTCGCACCATATGGAGTGCTCAATTAATAACTTTATACTCTTGCGCACAACCGGGCAACCGAAACACTTTACCTACCCACCTTACGCCCGCCGATTAAAAAGAAATCCCTGTAGATCCAAAACACGTCATCTTCTGCCATAGGTACGCTCGATGCGTATTTTTTTTATATTCCAATTCCAGCCTCAATATCCAGAGATTACTCGATATTTTGTAATTAAGTATTTCGCAGTTTTCAGCTTGAAAATGGAAACTCACTTAAGGCCTCACTTCACTTGCGCGGTCACTTGGTTTAGAGAATTGACAGGCAGCTCGTAGAGTAATAAAATGTTTTAAGACAGGACAGTAAAATCCATATTTTGTAACAACTCAAATCGGCTCTTAAAGGTTCGAGAATCGATATAAGAAAACCACAGGAAAGAGAACAATTTTTCTGTGAACAAAACAAGAAAACGATTTTCTTTAGTTCGAAAAATCGATTTGCCGAATAATCGTTTGTTTCTTTTGCTATACTATTTATTTAAATGTCAATGTCATGTCATGCATGCATGTCTCTTCAGTCTCTCTCTTGCCTCATGTTACGGTCTACTGATCAATCTTCGATTTTGACCTTTCAAGAGGATTTTATTGGCGACTCTACCGATCAATCCAATATGAAGAATACCAAACTCTACCGATCACTCTCCTTGACACTTCTGACATTGGCAAAGTTGCTACAACGCACGGAAGCCATCAAACTAGTTGAAGTTGAAGTCTCAATTATATAAACTCGACCAATGGCAAATGTGGAAGCATGATGCCAACATCAAGAAAAAAAAAAAAAGTCTCAATTGTCAAGTCATGTGTGTGTGTGTGCCTGTGCAATACTGACTGTGCATCGTCTGAGTGAGAATACCCTTTCTGTGGAGCTGAGAAAGAAAGAGAAATCTAGTACACACAAATAAAATAACTAGCGTTTATTTTCATTTGTATTTATTTAAATTACTCGTTTATTTCTCAAATTCATACCATATAATATTCTCTTTTATTCAAACACGTAATGGCAACGCCTACTCCAGATAACCCTGAAAACTTTGATCAGGTAGAAAGTAAAGTTACAGTGTATTAATTGATTTATTTACTCGCAATATTCTAATAACTATATCTCGTGTTTCCAGTACGATGATGAAGAAAACGAGCAACAACTTGGTGCTACGGCAAGTGGACGCAAAAGACTGTTTAGCAAAGAGCTGAGATGTATGATGTATGGGTTTGGAGATGACCAGAATCCCTACACTGAAAGTGTAGACTTTCTAGAGGATTTAGTTATAGAGTTCATAACAGAAACGACACATAAGTAAATACCTTGCATTGCTTAATTTAATAAATAGTATAATATTGTGTATTAAATTTTAACCACCAACTCACCTGATCTTAAGTGATGGTGTTCCACTCAACCAGAGCCAAATGTCATCAATCTTTAGGTTTTGAGAACATTTTCGATATACTCTGAGTACTTGTGTTTAATACAATAATTTGCTGTCTGACTGGGCAAATGTCCCAAATAAAAACAACTTGTGGTTAGAGTGGATATTCATGTGGCAAAGGACATTGATTTTATCATGCAATTGTGCAGTGTGTGACTCCCAGCATACATCCAAATACTTCTGTGTTTAGGTATTTATTATGTAAGATGATCTGTATTTGATGTCTGTTTGCCACCAATCACTTACTAGTTGATCTCACTAAATATTTTTGATGTTGCAATTACATGGGGAATGTCTAGAAATCTATAGTTCTCAGTTACTACTGTATTTTTCCTTGTTGTTTTTGTATTTTTATTGTCAACAGGCTAGGCAGTTGACCACAGATCTCCTAATGTTAAGTAATGGCATGATCCAAGAGGGCATACCTAGAACAGGTATTGGTTCTCAAGTGAAGCTGCTGCCATAGCATCAGAAAAATTGTCTTAAGATGTCATTAATTATTACAGGGCAATGGAAGTAGGCAGAACTGGTCGTGTTCAAGTAGAAGACATTATTTTCCTAGTGCGTAAAGATCCTAGAAAATATGCTCGTGTTAAAGACCTGCTAACAATGAATGAAGAATTAAAGAAAGCTAGAAAGGCTTTTGATGAAGTCAAATATGTTGGTAAGTAGTAAATTAATGGAACTTTATCAAAACTTTTGTACATTTTCATATAATTTTCTTAATGAGTCATGCTTTATAATATCAGCAATATTTGTAATGAATACTCACTTTTTTCTATTATGTTAGATTTACTTTTTCATTTATTTTGTTTTGTTTTTTGACTATATAACTGCCTGAAACTATATGAAGAAACTAATGATATTTTCAATTACACAGATATCTACAACAATTAATAACTATCGTATTGTTTTGTGAATGTAAAATAATATTTTTGTAAACTTATAGAAGATCAACAATAAGTTAGATGGCCATTCAACTGTCACCATGCTACTAAGACTGATGCAAGTAACATAATTATATTATAAACCATTGCTTTTTGTTTGCACTGTGATATGATTTATGCTAGAATATATGCAACACAAGGCAAAGACAGGATTACCACTGTTTGATCAATTACCAAACTGTTTCATACTTTAGACTTGTTAATGTTTGTTACTACAAAATACTACATAAGGCATATGTTATTTTATAATTTACTTAAGGCAACTCAGGGCAAGACCAAGACAATCTGTCTTATTTCCAGAAATAAATTTACTTAAATCTTATTTTTTATTGAAACTTGATATGCTTTCATACCCATTTAAAAATTGTCTTGCTGGCTTAACAAAGGATGCAATTGTCTTTAAACTGTTTTTATTTCTCAAATAGTGTGAGCAATATTAAGTATGATTCAGTATTGCCTTTCTTTCCACTCATTTAGTAAAATCCTTCTAGCAAGAAAGAGACAAATACATATTAATTGCAAATTAATATCTATATATATATATATATATATTAAATATATATATATGTCGCAATTAATGCAAAAATCAAAAATAAGTATATTTTCAATGCTTTCAATTAATAAAAAGAATTGATAGAATACAAAATAATTTGTTAGTAACGATTTACTCATTGAACACTCATTCAGTACAAATAATTGAAGTTAGCTTATGGCTATGTATGGTTTGACCCAATCTAGTAACAGCTGACAAGTAAACAAAGTGGTGGAAAAACATTTTTTCTAGTTCACTGGTTTACAAACTTTAATTAACAAATATGCTTAGGTATGTTAGTGCAAATGCTTGCTATGACAGTATTTTATTTTTTAACAGAATGCTGGTACATGCAAAAGGGACAGACTAATATGTACTTATGCTTTTTAGGCTTCCATACTAAGGGTTCAGGAGCTTATTTGTGAGGCTATGATGTCTGTCTATCGTTCCTAAGTTAAATGGCTGTATCTTTCGTTCGGTAATAGATACAAGTCACAAATTTGCCAAGAATGTAGGATTTACTTTGAAGTACATAAACAAATACTAAAAACTGGTCAAGTGTGAGACAAGCTTGAGTAAATAATTTAAAAAAAAATGGGATATTGTGCGAGATAAAACCTTGTTGATTCCACAAAAAAGAAATGAAAACTGATAAGTGAATGTTTCTTTGACAGTCAATGTCATGTGACATGAACTTATAATTAAACTGTGGTGTTAAAATCTCTGTAGATAAAGAAGAGGGAAAATAAAAGTAGAAAATATGTGACAAAATGTGAATGTGATGTTACAAAATATTCGTAGATATGAAACACATTTTGTTAAGAAATTAGCCCTGGTGTCAGTGTTCATGTTTTGTGTCATGCATAGGAGTATGGGAGCCTCGGTGTGCGAATGAAACTCGTTCTTTGCCAAATTGATTGTTTACTAACCCAGAATAATTTATCAATTATATTTTATTTTTAATTTTTATTATATCTGCTTACCAATAGTCATGATTTTATGTAATATTACTAACTATCATTACACTATTTAATGATGACCATAACAATGAGGACAGAAGACTATTCTATTACATATTAGCAACAACTAAACTGACAGGACTTAAATACACATATTTTAGTCATCCTTTTCCAAACATGGTTAAAAAAAATTAGTCATACGTTTTGGTTCTGTCATGTTTAGTTTTAGATTGTAATAGATTATAATTATTGGCTTTATCACCTGGCCTTACACAAGAATCTTTATAGGCTATTGTACTTTACGCAGTTATTCAATTGGCATTTTAAAAAGAGATTTTGATATTATATTGTCAGTCAAACTCTATGGGGTTTGTTGTCTATTATAACCACAACAAACGATATAAATGAAAATAAAACAAACCTACATTTGATTTTCTTAATTTAATATTATTACATTGACAGAGCGTATTGTACAATAGGGACTATGAATTGATATAGTTACCATTAGTGCCAAATGAAAAGCTTATTACTTCTAATGTATTATTTTAACTCTCCAGAATGTCTATATTGTTCTGAATACTCATACTGTAGTGTAGGGGGTTGTATGTACTGGGATTTATTTTTTGTGAATGGTGTGCAGCGCTAAGTTGAGTGCTACTGGTGAAGAGAATCGCACAAGTACACCCGCCAGTATCGTACCATGGCTGCATGTCCACCAAATCAAAGCGGAGCTTAGCGGTGCAACAATGACCAATGAATTGGCCGATCATAAAGTTCGAAATCTCCGCACGATAATTTTCAAACATTGTGACTAGTTAATTCATGTCATGCACCGCATAGCTCTACTCTTCTGATCTACTTCAGTGGAAATGTAGCTTAATTCACAGCTTATTTCTTATGCAATCTATAATGTAGTCTGTCAGCACTCAACTTACATACATGCTAGCACCTGAATAGAGGTAATATTGTATCATGAATGTAACATTATAATATTATTTCAGAATAATACCAAGAATAATAAGGACCACAACAGACTGTCACTTTGGAAGTGCAGTAAAAATAAAAAAATGTTTTATTTTTCTGATATATTGAAGACTGCTCACTTGCAATATAAAAGAAAATAACTTGAAAAATTCCGTTATACTAAAAATAATTTAAGCTACAATATTATTAAATGAATTTTAACAAAAAAAAAGTGTTTTCATTTTCTATTTATAGTTTCTGCTAATTCACACATTAAACATTTATCTGTAATATTAAAACATTTTTGTAGAGATCTTTCATTCTAAAACTGCATAGTCTCCATGTCTAAATAACTTTTTCTCTCGTTCCTTCTATCGTAACTCTGAAAGCACTATCTCTCTACTTTTTGGTGAGGTGTTTATTTTTAGGCTGAAAGATCTCAACATGCAACAAAAATAAAAGTCGTAAGTGTTTTGAGAATCAATTTATTTGTGCAGAACATAGCTATGTTTAATAATACAAAACATGAAATCAGTTAAAAGGGCAAGCTATGTAATACAAAAGCAATAACATACAAAAATAACTAACATACTTAAAAATATATTGTTAAAATACGATGGAAAAGCAATTTCTAGTTAAATACTATTAATAAATAATGTTTAAAATTAAAACAGAATTATAAAAACTGTTGTTGCATTTGGCAGTATAGTGTGTGGCTAGAATAAACTGGTACTTTTTTATTACTATCAGTAATAGTACTGAAAGAAAAAACAACATAAGTATTATTATATTCACATATAATAAATTGTAAATAAATATTTAATGTTCACATTTGAAGCGACTAGACCGGTGTTCAAAAAACAGCCAAAAGTCTACACTTTGGTTCAATTATTATATTCACAACAGTTTTATGACAACATTAGTTATTGTATAATTTCAATAATTTACCTATATAATAGGCCATTTATGGCAGTGTTAGTAGGAATAAATAAGTTAACCATAGGTAAAGTACAATCTAAGCTCAGTTACTATAGTTTATATAGTTAAGTATACATACAAATATAACGGGAAATTTCTTCAAGGCGTCACTAAATTCTTAAAATCACTGATAAACTCACTGAGTTCAAAAAAGAACGTAATTCTTATTCATTCATCATTATTCATAACGGTCTTATTTGCAGCGATTTTAAGAATCTTAGTTTAATGGTGCCTTGAAAATTGTTCTTATTAATTAGATTTACAAACACATGTTCTGGGTTCACACATATAAATCTCCAAGCAATAATATTAGGTATAATGGATATTTTAATCGAGTAATTGTCCCATTCATGTAGAATTCTAATTAAGTAGTTTGTTTTCTTCACATGCATAAAACTATAATTATGGGTAATACTCACGTTTTTTGTTAATTTGATTCGAATCTAGAACTAGACCACATGTGCACTAGAGTACATGTGTTGATAAATCTGTACTAATACTAAGTATTTTTATTGGGCCTAAAACTGGAATGGTTACAAATGCTATGACATTCTAAAATCTTGCATACAGTGTAGGCACAAATAGCAGTACATACACAATGAAAGTACATTGTAATCTGTTTTCTGACCTGTAATGAATTTGTAATTTCGGAAATAGGTTACGCACCTATTTCCGATATTACAAATTCATTGCAGGCATTTATAGGCATAGAAAATGGCGTATATAGTATTTTAGATATTTATGCTTTTATTCCAAAGTTTAATATATTTTAAGAAACTAATTTCAATATTTTTTCCTTTTGATTTCGTTGTTATATATTACATCATTTTATTTAAATCTTTTTGGTAAGGAACGCCGAAACGTTACAATCAAAGCCTTCCCTTACACTAATGATTCTCATTTAGCTCCTACCCTTTTATTACAAGTCGGAAGATGTACTTAGACAGCTTTTAAAGCCACATTCTATAGTAAATAACAAAGCCAACACATTATACCTACGTAAAGCCTTGTCATTGAAAACTATTTACTAAAATAAGAAACAAACAAAATTATTAGTCAAAAGTACTAAGATACAAAAGTAAAAAAAAAATTTACAACTTAAAAACGATATCATTCTCATAAATATTGAAGTTACTTTCAGAAATTGCTCAAACATTCAAATAAAGACAAAGGATTAGTATCAGAAAACCTGAAAAAACTAAACACATGTGCTGAATATGCAGCACATGTGTTTAGGTTTTTACTTATATAAGTTACTTTATGATATTCAGTTAATGGAGATGTTACCTGCTTCACACATTTCCATCAAAACTTCAACTGCCTATGTTTCAGGTGTCGAGTTTCTGCAGTTTTTTTTTTGTTAATTTATACATGTTTTTAATCGACTTCAAAAAAAAGGCGATTATCTCGCAGTGCGTTAGAAAATAGCTTCCTATAGCTAGTCTTCTTCGTCTAGCGAGTTCCTAATTTATTTTATATTATGTATTGTTCAATATATTTTGAAGTTTTACTACATTTAAGGACTTGTAAACTAGATAGTTCAAAAAATTTCTACATCCAGTGGCTTGATTCCACAACATCTCAATTCCAATTTTTATTTTGAGTATCCAAAACATGCTTTGATTTGCGAATGTACTAATACATAACTTAAACAGTTTTACATTTGTCTTAAGTCACGCATCGGTAAAAACTGTGTCCAAGTTTTGAAGTAATTTTCGGTAGCTACTAAATACTAATGCTAAAAATATTGGTTAATGTTTAGCCAGCAATCAGGAAGACATTTTGAGCTCGCTCTATATTTTATTGAATATAAATAAAGTGTCCAAAGAAAAAAAAACCCTGTTTGAAAAATAAATATAACTTGGGTACCATTTATGTGGTTAGACATTTAGGCGTCATTTCAGAGAAATCTTATACTGGATTATTATTACCTAGCCTTGTACTTAGCTAAAAGGAAATCAGTATACTTTAACGGAGTTTCTCAAATTATGCTACACTGCAGAATTTAATGACGGCGGCGATCTACAGGAGTTCACTGTATTAAGAATGAAAATGAGCAAAATTCCAGCTAAAATCCACTTTATTTCCAACAAAAGCCAAACTAATTTTAATTAATAAAAATAAGAAAAATTCAATTGCTCTTTGTATTTTTTAAATTAAGTTGTTTGTTCTATCGTCTGTATTTTTAAATGAGTTCTCCGTTGACTTGAAAGAATAATAGCGGTACATAATCATTCCGCCACATCGCTTAACAGCAGATGTGTTGCCGGTCAATCGCAAACCTATCATGTACACAAAAGTGTTTCTATAGTTTGAGAAACTCTGTGCCACATGAACAACTTTTACTTTATCTTCTCTCAAATTGTGAAAAAGAAGTTTGAAGAATTAGTTGTTCCATAAAAAGCCGAAAGACTAACGACTGCTATACGGGAGACTCAAGAAAGTGACATTTGAATGACAGATTGACTGAATAAACTACGACTAGAGACATTGTCAAATATTGTCCTCTTTGTCGCACTTATTATACCTACATATACGGGTCTTGCTCTAACAGTCCGGTCGTACGTATCACACCGATTCTCGTGTTTCTTGATCATATTTATAGTATTTCAAGTTACAGATACCGTAAGTATGGTACTTCTTTCTACCTATGGTTTACCGTTACCGAAGTTTAAAAATCTTGTTCTAATGAACAGCTGTTTTTTCGTGATTACAGAATTGTGCCTATATTATGTAAAAGTTGTTCATAATAATTTCCTCTCAGTTCAGTAATGGGCCAAGTGTTAACTCTGTTGAAATATACCTAAAACTTAACCCTCTTAGCACACTCGGATAAAAACACTTAAAATATCAATGTAAAAATGACACATGAGATTATTGCAGGTAAAATTTTATCAACGAATTAAACTATCTCACTAATATGCATTTATATGCTACACTAAAACTAGTGTAAATAACTCTTACATGATTGCAATAAACTTTATTTATATATAACAGCCGATTCTAAGGCAAGTCTTGTATAGATAAAAAGAGTATATATAACAGTAAAATTATGTGGATTCCTATCATAGGAGCAACATTAGTATGTCATGATTATATCAAAAGTAAAATGATTGGTCAGGGTTATAAGATAGATAATTTTACTTTTCACATTTATAAATATCGTAAATCTCACAAGAGTTTGAGCCCATGATAATGAGTCAAATAATCAACAACAATTAATAATAAATCCACAAATATATGATGAGACCTCGCCATATTACGGAATTTTATAGAACTATTTTTTTTCTATAGGCATAATCAACTTACTTAAAAACGAAAAACAAATATGGCGCCATCAGGTCTCATATATTTACGGCCGACTTTACACATACATACATATGAATACTTATTTATTATAAGGCAGGAAAATCCAGACCAAGTAAACCCATAAAATTGGCATTACGACCATAGATGTGTAATTTTCAAGATCGTTTTAACCAAGGGTCTTTGGCAGATCACCTTAGACCAATGTTATCATCTATCCAGCGAAATATCAGGGAAACATAAACGAGCAAGTACGCACTAGGAGTGACTAAAAGACGTTTACCGTCAGTCGTAAAGCTGTAAACGCTGCTATTGGTTAGTGTGTAGGTAGACAGTATCGACATTTACGGTCTTACCGAAAAATATTACTTTGATCGACGTCTAAAATTCTGTCTTCTTTCCGCAAGTGTCATTACGTGTTAGCGAAAAGTTGACAAAATAAGTTGAGCATTGCTCAGAGTAACGTTTTTCGGTAAGACCCTTAGTATTAAGTCTATTTCTGTTCGAAATTATCAATCTGTGTCTAATAATTCGCTGCATTTACTATAATCATAAAATTCTATAAATTTGAGATTAGCTAACGATTGCTCTTGTTTAAGATATTTCTCCATAGACTTCTATAAAGATACTAGATAGATTCTGTGAATATTTCTAGTGACATTATATTCTAGTTCAATCAATGTTAGACCTTAACGTGTGGCAATAGGGGTGTATATGTTAATCGGTAGGCGGATCCATAGCGGTAACTATCGCCTTCATGACGGCCGCAGCAGCGAGTGCGGCGTGAGGCTGCCACTCCTTGCCTCGGGTCCCGTCCTTATAGTCCGAGATACCTGGAATTCAAACAATATCAGATTAAATTTAAATTAAATTGATATGGGCAGGACACTTGGTCAGAAAATAATTCGGATGGTGGGCCAAAGCAGTCACAGAATTGTGGCCGCGAAACTAAAGTGAACACCTAGCAGACATCTAGCTCGTTGATCTAATGATATAGAGAAAGCAGTAAGAAGATAGGGGATGAGATTGGCACAGAACTGGAAAAGGTGGCGCACTAATGAGTAGAATATGATGAAATAATTAATAAGATTTTAGCCTTGCAACAGGAAAGCAAAATACCAACCATATAGTATAAAGTGCATACATAGGTAAAACTCCATAATTTTCTTACACGAAGATGACTAATGCATCAAACGCAAAGCGTTGGAACTTCACAATAATTCCGCTCTACATATATAATGTTATGTTAATGTTATGCGTTTATGTTAATGTTTATGTTATGCGTTGGTTTTTTGCATCGCTAAAGTCATGATAACCCACCCCTACATAAAAGGGACTCTTTGGTTATGGATAGTGGTGTGTCTTTATGGATAAACTATACTATAGGATTCTGCATAAACGTTCGTAATGAGCAGACGTGTTTAACAATTTATAATAATCACTTACTAAATTGTGACCTCGTTTCACCGGTGACCGGTAGTAGCACGGTGCATTAGACATAATAAGTGCTTAGTGTAGAAATGTGTAAATAAACATGGACAACCGTCCTTTCAACCGGAGTGGCAAGATCGTGCGAACGCCACGCCAACGCCCCCCGCCCCACCTGTGCCTCCACCTCGACATGACGACCAGACCCAGGGAGATAGTGGTGTCCCCAAAGCCCAGGCTGTCTCCACGGAGGAAATTCAGAAATGGATGGTGACTATCGAACAGTGCCTAAATGAAGTGTGCCAGATTGCAGCAGATGGTAAACTTAACTCTGAGCAAAAAATGCGCATCAGCAATTTATGCCGGAAAGTAGGACACGGTACATCTCAGATGGCCGTGCAGTACCAAGCCCTCTAGATAAAAACTGTCCAAGCCTATACCTCAGTCCAAGCCGTAGAAGACAAAGCTAACATTTCCCAGCGGTTACAAGACCTTAAGCTGAGTATCGATGAGTCCACGAAATCTGTCTCAGGAACTTCTTTTGCTGACATGGTCAGGAAAAGCTCTAGCAAATTTATCCAGCCAACAAATCTAAGTTCTGTGGCCATTTATCCAACTGATAAACTCAAAACTAGTGATGAAACAAAATCCCTAGTACAAAAAATGATATGCCCTGAACAGATTAAACTTCACGTAAGAAGTGTGCACAAAACGAAAAACGGAGGAGTCATAATCAACACAGACACCAAGGATGACGTTGAAAAACTAAAAAAAAACGGTGCAATTATCTAGCTCGGGCCTTACTATCGACGAGAGTCAACAGCGGAAACCAAGAATTGTTAATTGTTATTGGTGTGCCTACATGGAAGAAAAATAAGTTTTCAGCTGCTTATACCATAAAAATTTAGCTGAAAACATTCCGAAGACCGACCTTGAAACGATTTTAGGATCAATCAAGTTAAGCCACAAATCTGGCAAAATGATGGCTGAGAGCTGTAATTATGTTATAGAGGTACCTGCCGAAATACGAAAAGCCATGATAATTAAAAACAGAGTTTTTGTGAATTGGTCGTCCTGCCCTGTGAGAGACTTTACATTGGTTACAAGATGTTATAAATGTCAACAGACTTTACATTTGAGACTTAACATTTTTACTTAACGTACTTAACATTTTTATTTTGACTTAACGTTTTGAGACTTTACATTGGTTAAAATATGTTATAAATGTCAGCAGTATGGCCATGCGGCCAAATCATGTCACGAGCAAACATACACGTGCGGTCACTGTGGCGATCTGGGTCACTCAATAAAAGAATGTACAAAAAAGTCGGACGAACCAAAATGTGCTACATGTTTGCGATTCAAAAAGCCGAACAATCATAGAACAGGTGCTGCAGATTGCCAGGCCAAAATAATAGCTGAAAAAATATATATAAATTCCATTGACTATGGGGGCGCCTAAGAGCGCCGTTACTCAAGTCGTATTTGCCTTTCTACTCTATTTTATTTCATTAAAAAAACTCTTTATTTTTACATATATTTTTGTTTTGTTTTTAATATGATAAATAGTTTTATCGATGATTTAGATAGCTTCTCTGTACCCGAATCAAAGACGTGTGAAGTGGAAAATTGTAAACAGTATCTGTCTTCCTACAGTAAACACAGGATATACGTAGTGTTTATAAGAATTTTGACATTACCTAAACCAAAGAAAATTCGCACAATCTCTAAATTAAACATAAATAAACTTGAAGATTTGTATAATATCGACTTTGAGCCAGTCTACAGCTGTGCTGATCCGCACCTTTATATGTTATACCTAATTGAAAAGTTAAAATTTGCAATTCAGAAAAATACGGTAAGTGTTCGCATAGGCAATAAAAATTATAACATAAAACCGTGGATTACGCCAGGTCTCATTCGCAGTATATTTTAGATAGTATTTAAAAAAAACAAAAACATAGTACATAAGTGATATTATTATACTTTAATCATTTGCCTACTTCTCGCCTGACAAACAGGAATACCTAGTTCAGGCATATAATTTATATTTTACCTAAGTTAATGTGTGAATTTAAATAGTTCTTTATATGTACAAATTGTTTTTACAAATAAAGTTATAAAGTAAAGTTATAATAGTACTGTGCTTCTTATTTGTAATGTATTATTTTTAATAGTTTGTAGGTATTACTTGACCATCCACTAGATTATGTGATTACAGGAACACCGCTGGTGCTCGATGATACATTTTCCAGTTATTCAATCGCCAAGTAGTCTCTAATCCGTAAAGAATTCTGCTTGATAGATAAACTCTTTATTGTTTACGCTTTAACTAAAACTAAAAGGTAATAATTGGTAATATAACAACGAAAGCTATAAGAGTTTTTGGCATGTGTCGGAATGCATATGGTAAAACGTGGGGCCTGAAACCACATATAGTACGGTGGATATATGAGATAATGGTAAGGCCCATTATGAACTACGGAGCACTTGTATGGTGGTTGGTGTAAGTTGAGCAAGTTACATGTGTGAATGCATTAATAAAAGTACAGCGCAAGGCCTGCCTTGCGATGTCTGGAGCATTTACCACCAACAGCAGCCATGGAACTTGTTCTAGGACTGCCACCGCTACACATATGTATAGGTATATAGAAGGCGAGGCCTGTAAAGCACTCTACAGACTATCAACAGCTGGGCTGTGGAGTCGGCACGCATCAAGGACACGGCATACGCTAATGGAGACTAATGATGAACTCGGACGGTTGATGGAAATGGGAAGTGACAAAATACTTCCTGAATTCAAATTCAAAAAGAACTATGAAATATATGTCCTTACTAGGGAAGAATGGAAGGAAGAATTCAAACCTTCTGAAGAAGAATACCTGGCCTGGTTTTACGGATGGATCGATAACCAGACATGGAACAGGTGCGGGTATCTATAGTGAAGGCAAGGGTATGTACCAGAGCATGGGGCAGTTATGTACTGTCTTTCAAGCAGATACCTATGCGATGAATGCATGTGCAAAACTGAATATAGAGAGAGGCCTGAAAGATCGTGCTATTTACATTTTGACGGACAGCCAGGCAGCGCTCGCTGCCCTCAACTCCTACAGGATCGGTTCGGGGCTAGTCTTGGATTGTATGAACGCGTTAAATGAACTAGGTAAATACAACAATCTAAGACTGGTCTGGGTGCCGGGCCATGTTGGGGTTGTGGGGAATGAAAATGCGGAAAAGCTAGCAAGAGAGGGATCCAGCAAGCCTCTTTTAGGACCAGAACCATTTGTGGGGATAGCCCATGGAACGGTGAATACGGCGATCAAAGAACATGTTGCAAAGCGACACAAGCTCGAATGGAATGCAATAAGTGGACTTACGCACTCCAAGACGGTTATAGGAGCGGGTGCCAAATGGCACAAAAGAATCTGCAACTATACCAGAACACAGGCAAGAACTCCAATGGGAGCAATGACCGGACACTACGAGAATAAAGGTCATCTATTCAAAATGAGACTTGCGGAAAGCCCACAATGCAGGGCTTGCGGAGAAACTGAGGAGTCAATAAAACACATATTGTGTAGTTGCGACTCAATGGCAAGCAAGCGACAAGACCTCTTTGGATCGGCTTACCCTGAACTGGAAGAGTATAGGCACTTCGAACCAGGTTAATGCTGTTCTGAGGTTAATGCAGTCCTTCTTGGGAATACCGGTTGTGGATGTGTAAGTAAGGTTGGGGTAAGTACAAAAGGGCCCAATGGCTCGAAGTGCTTCCGAGTATCGGATCCCTATTAAGATAAGATAAAAGGTAATAATATATCATATTCCAGTTACCAAGACTAGAGAGGTTTATTTTGATTTTTTTTATTAGTTTCATTTTGCATCTGTCCTACCTGTCCTGTTTTACATTAAATAGATCTACGATTGATCACCAACTCGCCTGATATAAAGCGACGGTGTGGTCGAGGATAGAGCTCGTCGATCTACAATACGACGATTTATTTATTTATTTAATTTTATTTAGGTTCGTTAGCTGTTTTGCGTTCTTTCTATTACAGATGATACCGAGGATTTGAAGACGGAGACGGAATATTATCTCCGCAACTCACTAGTGAAAATGGCTAAGTAGCATGTGCAGCCCCGGATCTGGGGGCCGGGGCACCCGCCCCGGGCGGCATTTTTAGGGGGCGCAAAAATCATAATTAATATGATTAAAAATAAAATAACTTGCTCCACAAAGCGCCTAGAATGCGAAAGCTTGGTCGACTCACCGGCGCCACATAGTTAATTATATTAAGTTTCTTTAAGTAAGTTATTTAAAGCGCTGGAGAGAGGGGCGCCACCGTCAAGTTTCTGCCCCGGTTCGCAAAAATCGTAGATCCGGGGCTGAGCATGTGCTCATGTTTTAGTTAGTGTAAGCACTTTACTTTGCTTTAATAGACATTTGTTGTAAAAAGTTATTTTTTACCTCTGATGTTGAGGAAACAGTCTTTCCTGTTGCCGACGACGCTATCGAGAACGGCGTCGAGTTCGCAGTCGTAGGCCCGCGCGCGGTGCAGTGCTGCGAACGCGGCACGCGCTTCGCCCGCGCAAGCGGCGCTGCGGCCGCCCGCCACCGGCGCACAGTGTACGCGTAGACCGCCCGCGTTGTCTCTGTCACATAGAGATACAGTATCATTATCATGACATAAGTATTATAGGCATGTTAATAAAGCACCACAAAATCTTCGGGCACGCGCGAGTTGCCAGTTTTTAGCAGGGAAAACAGGGAAATTAAGGATTGAAAAAAAAACCTACTTCTTACATTGTTCACTAAATGGCGCTTCAAGTGTTTCAGTTGTCAAGTCGAACAACTTGTGTTGACTGTGTTAACGTCTATTCCAATACATTGTCAAATAAATAAATCGAACGTATTTTAATAATATAAATGATAAAATCTTCAGAATATTTTTGGGAGACATAAGTTTGAATTAACATAAAATAGATAATTCATAGAAAAAATGCATTTTAACAAGTATAAGTTTAGAAAACTCAAAAAAAACCGGCTAAACCGATTTTGATGAAACATAGCTAAGAACACTCCCGACTAATTCACCTTTCAAACAAAAAAAATTCAATGTCGGACACACCTTTCATAGACATTTTTGTACTTAGTGACATCTATCAGCAAATTTAAAACTCTAAAACTTATGGTCAAAACTTATTTTCAGTATTCTATTAAGAGGTGAGAATTACCATGGAGGCACATCTTTTTTTTTGTTTTTTGTGATGACACTTGACATCATAGAGACATCTCTGCTTGACATGCAATGCCAATGCTGTAAGTATCAATCAACTTATTTTTTTTAGGACCTGTGACGTCATTTTAGATCTCGACAATCTCGACCGAAGGTCAAATATTTTTTATGTTGTCGCAAAAATTCTAGCCATGTCATTATTTTAAGAGCTATAGTAAAAAAAAAATGGTGTATAAGACATACAATCTTGAAATGGTTTTGGAATCATCATATGTTCCATTTTCTTTACATACCCCATTGTCAATACGGAAAAACTACATGTTTATTTTAAATGTGAAATCCTAAGGGAAATAACAACATGCATATACAACGAAACACCATTAACGTCAATGCATTATCATTATTGCTTGTGAAGTTTTCGAGGATAATATTCCACACATATAGGTACCTACATTGTTTATATCCTATAGCAAACTGAATCATTTCATCGTGTGTGTATTTCTCATGAATATTATATAAATTAACCAAACAATTGCTATAATAAAATTATTATGTAAACTTTGTGATATATCGTAACAAACAAGGCAAATATAGATCGGGGATTTTGTATTCAACCACAATAACAAGTAATTAATGCATTGTATTGTATCTAAACATAGAGTTGCGCTACTTAGAAAAGATGAGGGAAAACTAGGATATAACATCAACTGAATTCTACGGACTATACTATTCAGCAGTTTCATTGAGCTGCTTAGATTTCCAGGAGAAATCTAGTTATTTATAATATACGTTATTTTAGATTAATGTACCAGCTTCATTTATTTCCTGGAGAATTGAATAGATTTTTAACTGACTTCAAAAAAGGAGGAGGTTATCGAATCGTAGCGTATATATATATTTTTTATGTATGTACACGAATTTCTCCGTCATTCGTGAATCAATTTTTGAGTTTCGAGAATTGGTGTATAGAGAAAGCTCCCAAGTTGGTCCCATAATTATTTTAGAAACATTGCTTTATTACTTTTTGAATAATCTCTAAAAATAAAAATATTTTCATTGGATTCCTGAGTGAAGTGCATCAGATTATAGAATCGCAGAGTTCCACTGACACGTTTTTCTTTACAAAAGTGTCAAATGGTCTAATGCACATTTTATAATCTTCGAAGACGAAGCATTTGACATCAATGACAAATCTCATTCTTGATAGAAAAAAAAAACAAGCGGGTAAAAAGTCTTTTACTCTTGAAAAAGTTTACAATCACGAAGGATTTAGTAAGCTTGAAAAGTAAAACCTTCGTAGTCCTCATCCAATGTATATAAGGAGAAAATAGAGCTACTTCAACGCTTGAGCGCCTTGTTTAATTATTTATTATCTGACTGAACATGATGACATGAACTTTATGTATCCTAATCCTTAGATACTAACTTGGCCGGGGCCACTGCAGTGCCCCCAGATATTACAAGTAAACGAAATAGCATACTTTGAAGTCGGTTGTTGCAGTTTTTTAAACTATTAAATTATAAATGGATATTATTGATCAAAGATATTTTGAGCTAAAGAAATTGAAAATGTTCATGTGTCTTCCATTCCTGTTTCTCTCATACACTGGCTTGACTTAATACTCGACATAGAGTCCTGCGCTACCACTGAAAAATTACATTTTGGAACTAAATTTGATAGACCCGCCATTGCCTGCCCGAACACGCTTGGCGAGAGGCTTTCCCCGTTATGAATCAAAAAGATGAAACACGTCAATCTAGAAGACATATATTATACTATATTCACTCTAACCTTGAAAATTATAATATTGTAGTTCTCAGGAAACAAAGGTGGCAGGGATTTGCACTCTTATGCAATAAGCATCAACGTGGATCAAAATCGTTGAGTATGGATTTTGGGTATCTCAATGAGAAATGCGTGATTGTGAATATCGTTTAGGAGGTCGCTGCCACGAAAAATAGCCGGTGGTGCTATTTCATAAGCACTATCTGGATTTCCGAATCAGGGAGCACGCCTCACTAGGAGGCGTAGAGATCCTTTCTATTCCAGTGTGGTTTTCGAAATGCTAGCGTCGAGGTCAGGTCTTCCAGCCCCCTACTGTGTTTCCTGAGAGCTGCAATCTTGGAATTTTCAAGGTTAGAGTGAATTGATGATCTTATCAATCGACGTACTCTATCCACGGCCAAACCATCACTTACTCTAAGGCGAGTAGGTGGTCACACTTAAATGTGTCTCGTATAAATAACGTTCAGTCTCGACCGTTAGCTATGGACTTACATTTGGTCTCCTTGCGGCGCGGGATGCGCGACCTCTATGTATGCGCCGTCGCCGACTTCCATGCAGAGCCTATCCGCGACTCCCTCAGGCGGCTCCCAGCGCCCCGGAACGTTCCTTAGACGATCCAAACCTGCAACAGGTCATCATCATCATCTCAGCCACAAGAAGTCCACTGCTGGAAGTGACATGTATTTTTTTATTGTATCATTTATAGATGGCTTTAAATCTGATATGTATGACGTGCTAATCTGGATTGATTGAATTAAATTTAAATTTATTTCTTTTTTTAATTTTGCATGCCTAAAGGTAGGATATGGCGTTTTCATGTAAATTTTATTACCACCTTTGTAACCGATATGTGCAAATAAATGAATTATGGACATTAGCCTCCCCCATGGATTTCCAAAAAGACCGGTTGGAAGCGGCCTGAATCCAGCGTCCTGCCACTTATGAGGTCTTATTCTGTACACCTTGTCGCTGATCTTACTTACGCTGCTCACACAAGTGTTTAGTAATTATTATCTAAATACTGTCAACGTGGGTAACTTTGACTCCGTGTCTAACATTATACATAGAAGGTCTTTTAGTTTTTCCAAAGAGGATAGTAGTTAAATTACTTAATTAATAAGCAGTCGTTTTGACTTCTAATCTTTTGGGAAAAAATCAAGCACCTTCGAAAAAAAAACTATGTATAGACACGGAGTCAATCAAAGGTCAAATAATATGTCAATGTGGGACATAATATTCGACCTTAAGAGTATAGTTGTCGCGGCAGGTTTGATCAACACATTACGAGTATTTTCATATAGCAGGAGAAAAGTGTTGTGAAGTATTACAGCACTATAACGTCATCGACATCTCCCTTGTTCATTTACGATTATGCCACAGTATGAAATCAGCATTAACTCCGACCACATCGTCGCTTTCCAACAGGCGAGTTGGTGGTCAAACGCGGACTTATTCGTGTTAAAAAAAACTTCAAAGTATAATATTGATTGTACATAATAAATGTAGTATGGCAGACATATGAGGAAAACAGGTAAGTGCTACCTCTTTGGTGCGTGTGTGCTTATCTTTGACCAAACATTTTCGATATTAAATTTGATATTGAGAATTGGCTAGACTATTTTTACATTTTTTGATAGTTTTGGCAGTTGTGAGTTTGTACAGTCTCGTTGAGAACGGGCCAAAGAGGTTACCATCGTCACGAGTTAACACAGTTAGGTTAATTTACCACGCTTGTATCATAAATAACTAATTCATTGTGACTTTTAAGCGAAGAACAATATCACGCCTGTCGTTGTTCAAAACGATCATCTTACAGACCGTTATTTAAGTTTGGTAATAACCGGATAGTTGCAATTACAAGACTTCCCCTTATAATTATTAAGTATCATATTAGTTACCTTCGCTAACATACGCGTTCCACCGCGCTTGCGCCTTCGTCAGTCGCAGTGCTATTTCTTGCAGGAGAAAGTTATCCGGTTTGTAAGGCTTCACTTCGAAGTCCCAGCCTCCTTTACTGTGCCGCTCCGCTTTCTCGCAGAACACATATACTGATCTGTAAATTAGTTATACTAGAGTAAATAAAGTTTTATTACAAGAAAATAAGTCTTTAGAGACGCTCCTCCATGCTAGTGAAGCATCAGCGACTCTTATAATGTTACAAGTGTCTATAATGCTTACCATCAAGCACATCATCTGCCTATTTGTGGCTATTTCTATAAAACAATACATATAAATAAAACCTACTATTAGAAGCCAATAAAATATTCGATTGCAAAATTCATATTACTTATGAGGTAAAGCAGTTTAGGCTAAAAGAGGACATATACAAACATACAACCATGTATGTCTTTTTTATATTGAATCACCATTAGATAAATATTTGTATGCAACCGAAGAATTGTTAATCTATGTTTGTATTTAACAGTCGTCGTATGCGTCAATATTCTTTAGGTGAGTAAGATTACCTAATGCTATCTTAGCAGCAGCGCTGCCGATTTGGGGGGTTTTACCCGATTTTCGGCGTTTCGAGGGGTAGCGCGGGGTTTGGTTTAGTTCGGGGTTTAGACACTTACCTTACTCTTTTTCCTATAGAAATGGGGATTTTAGAGTCCTGTTAATATTCTAATATTTCTATGACTCGTTACGTCGAGTTTGCCTAAATTCATGTCATGTAACTTGTTCCCTGGCTTTTTGAAGATTGAAGAAAAAACGCGATTGTGGCACTATATTTCCGACCGACAACTATTAGGTGACAAATTGTATGATCTGTGATATATTTGTGATGTTGTTTTCTAGTTTTTTTTACAAACGACGATTTTTTATCGCGCAGTTTCGGGGAATAAAAATTTTGGATTGCCAGCACTGACTAGCAGACTTTAGATAATAGAAGATTGATTTGTGTCCATCATGGAAATAGGTACGTTAGCTATCTATAGTATATAAGTACAATTATCCTCCTACATAGTCCTAATACAGGTATGCCACCCGCGCACCGATAATTTAGAAATCTGACCAAATTTGGGATTTTTATGCTAAAAATGTTGAAAAGGTTGAAGGTACAAAAATACGTGCGTTTACTTAACCCGCTAATACCCGCTGTGCAAAATTCTAAAATTTGAGTTCGAGTAAGGGGACAAGATGTAAGCCAGTAAGAATAATAGCTATTATTTATTGTTTCTACTGCATAAAGCCGATTTAACCTCATTGTCGAAATGACTGGCCTGGCAGCTCAGTTGGCAGTATGTCTGCCTGCTTAACTGTAGATCGTGGGTTCGATCCCCACCAGGGCAAACATTTGTGTGATAAGCATGGATGTTTGGTCTATGTCTGGGTGTTTCTATGTATCATAAGTATATATTTACAAAAAAAAAGTATACATGTATTCTATCAGCTATCTAGTTTCCATAGTACAAACTTTGCTTAGTTTGGGATAGATGGTGTTGTTTGAAATGACCACCACATATAACTAGTACCTGGCAATATGTTTGTAACTTTAACACTTTTTTTTTTTTTTTACTTTATTCGCGCATGTTCTGACACATTTAAGAAGATAACTGAATGGACTTATGAAAAAATTCATCACTCCAAACACAAAAACGCAATTTTCATACACAAAAAATATGTAATGTTGCTTTCTAGTGTGCGGAGTGACGATTTTTTATATAAATTTATTCGGTCATTTTATTTTTAAAAGTTTTGGTATGCGGCAAGGCAAGCGAGACAGACAATTTCGTACTATAAACTCTTATGCTATGATAACAACCTCCTTTAATTAAACTATTTGTTTCCGTTTTATGAAGGTGTTGTACAAATAGATTGGAAAGTTCTCCATCATGTTCGCATTTTGAAATTACTTTCCGTCCTCGGAGACAAAAAGCGGTTTTCAACGCTTGGTCTATTCCTAGAAATTTAGTTTTTTCGAGCTAGTTAGGTTAAAAAAATATTATCAAAATCGGGATTACGTTTAGAGGGTACAAATCAGTTTACTATTTTGAATGTATTATTTTACGCTCAACATTTCTCTTAATAACGTGATATTCGGAATTCGAAATGACAACATTGGCTTTTCCAGTTTTATATACACATTTATACTATAGTTAGGCGAACGACGATTATTAATACGAAGTAATGACGCTTACCTAAAACGTTGTCATTATCCAATATAGTTTAGTTATTAGAATTAAAATACAGTACACGGCTCCATTGGTTCTCCATATATGGTGCATAAAGAGTAGACCAGACCAAAATTGTTTAATTTTTAGTTTTGTGGAACGTTTTCTGTCATACTGGTTACGTAACGTGTAGATATCGATATCGTCGTTGCAAATCTAAAATCTCCTACGTGACACTTTTTCCTCTTATGGGATATTTTTTATAGATTTTTTAATAGTATTTAGAGTGATTATCGAATCCACAAACTCCAGTGTGATTGTTTCAGTCAACCCCTTAATTAGTAAGTTAGTTAGGTTAAGTAAGTTTTTTATGATATTACGTTCTTTCTTTTCATAATCACAATGTTTTTCCAACATCTACGTTCTCTATTAATACTTAACTATATATAACTTAATAAATATGCGTTTTTATGTTATCTTTATCGATCTCCTAAGCTTTTTAAGAGTTTTGACTGATCAATTCCGTCAAAACTACTTTTGACCACACTGTTCACTATTCTGTCAGAAGTACTTACTTTTGCTTGTATTTTTTTAACTAGGAGTTTTGACTGTAATATATTATATTAATAATGTAATCATGTGACGAATCTCATTGATTCCCGGCGATACAACATTATGCTAACTGAATATTTCATTGAAATTAAACAAATTTTAACAGATTAATCGCGTACATTGTACAAGGTAAAATATAATTTAATATTTCATTTCTTCTCTAATAAGAGAATGAAGACGCAATGGCATCTACATATAGCGCGGCGTATGCTGTAACTACATAGTTTTCTATTTCTATACGAAGTTAAAAATTTAAGCTTTATATGCTAACGTCTGTGTAGTGTCCATATTTGAAAACAACTTATTTAGAAATACATATGACCCTATAAGGGCATGGCTACACTTGATTCGGAACGTTCTATTTTAGTTTCATGAAAGTTATCCTTAAAAAATTCGTCAAGATTATAATGCCTTGATAGAATGACCCTACGTGTCAATACCACGATCGTGTTATGAACTTATCAGACACGTAACAAATAATCTGCTAATTAGAACGTATCGACAACGTATTATTCTTAAATACAACGCATTTGGTGACCGTGTTATACCCGTGTTTAACACACTACAGTCTAAGTCGGTGCCCGAACGGTATGACCGTTCGGGCTCTCATAATAATTCATACAAACTATATTTTATTGCACGTCCAGTAGTTGCAGAAAGATGCTGGATGCAAGCCGCTCCTAACCGGTCCTTTTGGAGTCCATGGGAGAGGCCTATATCCAGCAGTGGACTTCTAGTGGCCGAGATGATGATGATGATAATTAGTTCAGTGGACATCCAGCTTTATACTCACTTGTCCGGTAAGTCCGGCGCCGGCGTCGACACAACAACATCGCCGAGCCTGACGTGTCGCGAGTAGTCGGTGTAGTGTGGAACGCCTCCACCAACACCCACTAAAAACACATACTCCACCTGCCAAACAAAAACAATAATTCATTCGCCTTTATACATTGACTAGAAGGATGAACGCAGTATTAATAAATAATTGTGAATGCAGGACCATCAATTTTATGACTAGTCTTGCAACTCAGTTGGTAGTATGCCTGCCTTCTAGGCTGTAGGTCGTGGGTTCGATTCCCACCCAGAATAAACATTTGTGTGGTGAACATTGAAAAATTGATGTTTGCTCTCTGTCTGGGTGTTTCTGTGTATCATATGTAGATATATAGCTATATCTAGTTTCCATAGTGTAAGCTTTGCTTAATTTTGGGCTAAATAGTGATGTATGAAAGTGTCAAACCAATATTCTGTCAAAACTTGTCGATGTTTAAGATCCTGCCATTTTAGCAGGATCTCGCGATTTGCTATGGTATCAGCAGGTAGCTAGGTATACAAAGATAAGTGTAAATGTTTATGTATAGCTACCTGGAGCTCTCTTTCGTTGCCATTGCCACCTTTGCTCCGAGTGACATGTTTTTACCCGACTGCGCATAAAGTAAGGTTATGTTTTTCGAGTGTGTATGTTTGTATGTAGCCCAACCTAAATGACCTGACCAATTTTGATATGTTAGGTGTCGGTAGATTCGTCTTCACTCCCTGAGTGTCATAGGCATTTTTTTTGTAATAATAATAATATAACTTTCACAAAAATAAAAAATCCACATTTTCGTAACATCTAACGTACTTTTTCATAAATAATAAGTGATCTTACTAGAATTATTCTAAAGAATGCCCATTAACCTTTTAAAGCAACTTTGCGCATACTTTTAACGTTACGAAATAATAATAATAATAATAATTTATTTCACAAAGAAAGATCAACTACATACATTAGAAAAACCGTGACAAATTGCGAAATCAAACAATATAAAACCAGGAATGATTCTAAGTATAGAAAAGAGTAAAATTCGGCGAGCCCCAAACTAAGCACGAAGCTTGTATCTCGGGGCTCGAGTGCGGAGTAGCAAGAACAAGTTAATTTATATGTGTCACGTGAGTGAAAATCGTGTGATAAATAAGTGTGTATACAAAAATCTGACTGTTAATTTATGAAGAGATGTATATGCGCTATGTATAATATAATAAGACCACTGATTAGAATAAATTGTGTATAGGAGTGTGAAAATAAATAAAAATGAATGTGGACGATACCCCTGATTTGGAAAAAATAGAAGTGTGCAGAATGTGTTTGTGTGTAAGTGTGCGTGCGGTTATGGTGAGGGTGAGAAAGTGTGTGAGAAATATTAGTTATGTTATAAATACTGCAAAAATCGCTCTTCTTACTTGTTAGAATTAATCTATATTTTATAGTCTGCTCTAAGATATATTTATTTATATAGGTAATATGAAACCTCGCAACGCTTATGAAATCTGCGCAGTACTGCAAAGTCCGGTTAAAATTATGGTGGGATTTTCAACACACTTTTGTTCCTTTCTAGATCACTTTTTTACACACACATACATATAAAACTCACTGTCAAATGTTTTCTTAGGTGTTTCATAGGTATGCATATTTTGGCTATAATGTCGTTTTTGGCACCAACTAGCCTTTTGGTAAGCAACGATGTGATGAAGGATGAATTACGCCGACTTTAGATCTCTAAATGTCTCTATTTGCTAGAGAAAGTTCTAATCATAGCAAACCAGGGCATAGTTTTATTACGAATTCTTATAAATAAAAATAAAACAGGTCAGGGTGCCAACCTTCTCAATTTCCATCAGTCAGAAGAGATGCTTTATTTTTACAGTCATCGGACAAATGTTTCTGTCAACGCAAACGTCTGTCTCCAATCAGGCCGTGGAGAAAGATTGTTTAAAAGACGACATAAGCGTAGGCTTTGATGGAAGACTAATTGCTTTGACACCTTATGTGAGCAGATTTTTTCTAACTCACTAGCTAATGAATTACCTACAATACGAGTATATATCCCTATTTAAGGTCTACTTTTACGGTTTTTAACTTGAGGTTTAAGGATAGGACAGACAGATAGACGATTAGCTTCAGTAAAGGTGCGATACGCGCACCTTACTTAGAGAAGCCTAAAAATGGGTTTATTAACACAAGTCAATAAACCCATTTTTAGGCTACTACGTAATAATAAGATGCAGTATTATTTTTATTCAAAAATAGGTTAGCGCTTGACCGGTAACTAGCCTGATGTTAAGCGACCGGTGCTAGTAAAGAAATAGTTATTTATGATACAAGTGCGAAAAGTTAGGAAACAAAACGGAATCCTCGTGGTTACGATAATTTACAAAAGTACCCGGCCTAGCTACAAGGATAATAAAGTTCGTTAATTGAATTTTCTACCTTACGTTGTACCTTAGCAGGTAGTTAAAATAACGTAGACAATGATTAGAATAATGACTCAATGACGTAATGACTCACGCTGCATTGGTAGGTAGAGGTTAACGCCTACCAACGCATTAAAAATGCGTATTCGCCGTGACGTGACCGAAATAAAAGATAGCTCATTTCGCCGCATCTGCTAAAGTGGACCGTGAGCTTCTTCCATCGTAGACTGGTAAGTACTGGCGTTCATAATAGATCTAATAATTAAGTACAGCAGTAGATTTTATTTTCTGTATTTGTACGAATTTCACAGAAGTTAAAAGCATCGTTGTCGCGATAATTTTCGCCAATACATTGCGCATGTTTTTCTTGCAACAGAAAAAAACCGTTTTCTATCCCTAAATATTATACCATTTCAATAATTATTTTTATAAGGTTGGAACCGGTAATGGCTATGCCTCTACCGGTAAATTTTTAAAATCTACAAATCATAATCACTTTATTTAGCAAAATTTAATCAACTACAAGATTCTAAATTCGATTATTTTCGTGATTCCATAATAAATGTGTAACTTTGTTTCAGTAGTTGAAAACTACTGAACTACTAACCCCCTTTACTGCTAAAATTAATATTTTATTCGAGCGCCTACTGATTAAAAGTGGTTTCAGCAATAATATTATTTAGCTGGCGTATTTTTCTTCATAACGTTTTAAATAAGAAAGCATCAGTTGCCCATGCGATGCGAGTGTATTATAAATTCAAGACTAATACAATGCTATGCCTAAAATTAAATCGAGCATCTGGCGATACAGCATTCTAGCCGCTCACCTACTGGTATGCAACATTATTTTGATATATCGAGCGAGCTAAATCCGTCCACAAATATAAACCAAAGATGCCAGTCCCGTGCAATCATGGCTATTTCACGGTTGGATACAAAACAGGGCCAACATACGAGTATCCATAAAGCGAGTCGTAAGGCAAGCGTTACATATCTTTTTTGTTGAGGGGAAATCTCCGTTTATTTTTTCTTTAACGTTTTGGGGGCGTAGCCGGCTTATGCAAGAGTTACATTTTTTTGTTGAGGGGAATCTCCGATTTTTTCTTTACTGTGTTCAGGGCGTAGCCGGATTATACGAGATGATAGCATCCTTTAGAACTTCGGTGAAAAATGGTATTCTCGACAGAAAGATCCCGGAATCTCTAGGCAAATGCATTGCAGTCCTCAGCGATGCTATAGTCTTTCCGACTTCATACGACCATGTGTGGTCACTACACATTCTACGTATAGTCGTCCACAATACGTCCCAATCCCAGAGGCGTTATTAGCAATCGTCAGATCGGCTCTCTTTTCGAGAACATTGGGAACTCACAGACATGCAGGTTTCCTCGCAATGTGTTCTTTCGGTGTTTGAAGCTGTTGCGTACACTTTGAAAAGATAGGTGTGTTCGTTGGAATTTGAACCCAGTGCTCAGGAAAGGAAGTCAATCGGTCTTCCAACTTGGCTATTAGTGTTACATCTGTATTATACCTAGCGTGTATTCATCGCGCTACTAGTACGAAGCTGGATATTTTTCTCACGACGACGTTACGCTGAGAATATTATATAATACGATTGTAGTGGGACATGCTATTTCAAAGAACCTACAGCCTCTTTCAAAGGAGGTTGTTGAAAAAAGAAACGGTTTAGTTGCATTACTATAGCATATAAATATCCACACGCCAAATGAGACAGATTGTAAAATTTTAAGTATCCATGTTTTAAATAAGATAAAGACCCACAAAAGCCACAGTTTTCCTGTCTTGACTATCTCTTTATGAGGAACATAATACACACCTTGTTGATTTAGGAAATTGGAAACAAATAGAAAGGTTTATTATGTTATTCAGCGTTTTTGAATAAGAATTATTCCGGTATGTGCCCAGCTTTATGGATTTCTAAATCAATCAGATTAACGGTAGTCCGTGAAACCGATACAGAAATAGGAGTTTTATTAGCGGCCGATCGGGAGTCCAAATTCCTATTCCGTATGTAATAGGTATGAGATTCCTGAAATATTTCCGCTTCTCATTAACACTTAATAGTGCTGCTTTACAAATTGGGTGTGTTTTGTTTCTCATTACGCTCAGAACATAATTATTTTTAAATTAACGATTACTAGCCAAGTTACTGTGAATAGATAACTATAACTATGTTTATTGTGAAATATTGCATGGACAATATTAATAATGGTGTGCGCATTAATTCTCGAAAAACACAGATGTGGGTCAACATGTCTCCTCCATACCTGACGTTGGATGACGCCAGAAGATAAAAGGCCTACTTGGCCCCTGATTCACATGCTTAGGTTAAAGTGCAATAAAAATATTGCCTAATGTCAACCACAATGAGAATGGTGTGACGTCCATTGGCAGGTGACAATGACTAGGAAATAAGGATCCCCCAAATGTGTAACGGAAATTATTACCCACTGAGGAATTTAGTCAAATCAATTACTCATTTCAGTGTAATTTTTATTAACCGTATGTATAATAGCGTTTATCTTGAAAGTTCTTTCTCAGTCGTATACACATCATCATGTTTGCCATCGCCATATCCAATCTACGCGAAATAGAATTTTCTTCTTGTATCCCAAAGAAATGTACGTTAGTACATATAGATCGCTGTTCTGTCCAGATCATTTTGCTTACCTGGGGCCGGGCATGATCTAACTGGATTGCCAAATTTAATTGGCCACAAGAAAACAAATAATTTTCGAATTAAAGTGAATATTAATCAATAAAATCTATGTAGTTATGTAATCGACTACATACTAAAAAAGCTCTTGGTAAAAAAGGCTTATTATGATAATATAGATTATTTCATACAAGACGAACAGGCGTGGCTAAATGTTAATATTGACACGGCATTGGCTTTAAATAATGACAAATGTCAATATTTACAATGATTTTAATAAGGATATTTCTAATAATTTATATTTATTTGAATAAATTTATAATATTAATTTAATTTACTTGACTAACGTTTTAATGTACCTAGTATTTTATTTTACAATTTGTTATAATAATCTGAATTAGCTGTTTATTACTATTCATAAGTGTATTCTTTCAATACCTAAGTGAAATAAATAGAATTGAATTGAATTGACATTTTCTGTTCCAACCTACAAAACCACTTGATTTTTTATTCTTCGGATTAGATATCTCCGCTTCATATCATTTCGTAAAAGCTAAAAAACTTTTAAGACAAACCTTTTGGAATATCCCGAGGAGTCTGGTAGTAGTGTTGCCAGCAGCCGTCATCGCTTCTCTCGTCCGTCCCACCGACGGCAGCTTGGTGGTGACCACACGATGGGCACCAATCGTTCCCAAAGTGTACACATTAGATTCACCTGAAACCAATACAATTACATTTAATTGCTATGAACTTGTTGCTTCTAACCATTCTAATTAAAGATTGTGTAGGATTTTTAAATGTTATATATGGGCACATAAAGTTCAACCGGTGCCCCGTGCGATAATTTACTCAAAAAGTCACAGAAAAAAAAATAGTTATAAAGTTATCAAACATGGCTACCGATGTTCTTCCGTTCTTATCTTGTACATACAAATATTTAGGGTAATTTCATTTGAGACCAATGACGGATGCCCGAAGATTTGTAGACGAAAATAACTATAATGAGGGTACAGATGGCCAAAAAGTCTCGCCGCAGGTCTCATGGCTAGCTAAAAGAGATGTGTGTGATGAGCTTGACTCCATTTGCAATGCCTGTATCAAAAATTAACTGGACCGTAAGAAATAAAAAGGAGGAAGAGAGGCATTTCCTGTGCAGGGAAAATACTCGTACCACGACTACAATGAACTCAAGGTAGGTACCTAAAGTTTGCACATTAAAAGCACAACAATAAACGGCACCAAATAAGGACAATAATAAGTAAAATAATAAATAAGTTAAATAATAAATAATTTCATATTACTTAACAGGACCGTGATTTATATAATTATAATACAATGAATTATCCTCTAACGCCCCGACGCTACGTTACAAAATTACGATTCCCATTGATGAATTGGACAGGGGTTTCCCTATTCATAAGTCTTATAATCCAATGTACGTATGTAGGAATAATACTCTCTCAGTCACATTCATTTATGCAGCATTAGTTATATTGAACAAGTACCTTTAATGAGTCAGATTTTAATACACTTATAATAAAACGACCACATTGTCCGACACTTAGTGTCAACTAACTGTAAATTGGTATAGACCTCATATTGGGGCTACCAATAATTAATTTTATTAAACAGTGAAGTTTACCGGAGTCATTACATCTCTATCATTCAAGACAATTAGCATCGTGGTACATATAAAATACAAGTTCGTTTAAATATAATATTATATTGAAAATGGATTTTCTGGTGTTACTGTCTTTGCTGGCGATAACGCAAACTATAGTGTTAGCACGTCCGTCCGATATGAAATCGAAAACAAAGAGGTAAGCGCACTTTCTTATTCGATTAGTAATTACATTTTATTGTGTTAATAAGTCGCATAAACATATTTCATTTAGTGAACATTTTAAGCTTACTTCCATTAGTTTAATAAGTGTAAGCACTTCGTCGTTTAGTGACAATTTCTATATTTGAAATTTACAAATCGCGTGTGACGGTTTGTCTTCATCATCATTGAACATTTTAAATAAAATTATGTGCATGTATCACGACATATTCGACGAAATGATGTATCTAATTCATCTAACTTAATTTCCTTTTTTAGATCAACAAATGACGATCCTAGCAAAGCATCTAAGCTTTCCAGTATTAAATTCCCGGTGCAATTAGAAAACGGATTTGCAGTGATTGTAAATGGAACATTGGATACTAAGAGTGAAATGTAAGTACTTAAATTAGTGAAATACTCAAGTGATTTAGTCGAGGTCATCGAATCTAAGCAATACCTTAAAATTAGAAACATTAATTAATAGTATAAAAGCCAAAGCCCTTACAGTAATCCACGAAAATCCTAGACATTTTAAGCAATAGGAAAATTTGTTTAACATTGAATGCGACAAGGAACTTCGTTGCTTGCCGTTTACTACGAAAATCCACAGAGAAAAAATATAAGCGTATTGTATAATGATATCTGTATTGCATCTGAAAAAATGCTGTTCTAAAAACAGTTCTCCTAATTGTGTCCTAATTCCTAATATAAAAAAAAAAACTTTTTATGACTATTTCATAAATGTTGGTTAAATTAAAGTAGTAAATATTTGTAATAAGATTTAGATATATTTTTCGTGACGCGCTCCAATTTGTATAAAGTTCTCACAAGCGGTTTTCATAGAACTATAATGATAGGAGAAAGTATGAGATGTTTAAGGACACAGATGCATCTTTATGATTTAGACGAACTACACGGGCAAATGTATTAATAATTTGTGAGAAAATACGATTCCTAATCTAAACATTACTTTTTTAGGTTTGAAATTGTTTTCCCATCCAGCAATCGGTCAGAAAAAGAACAATGCAGAATGACATACAATTTTTTGACTAACACAATTGATATAATACCTGAACATGCCGAATGGAAAGCGGAAGGATACGACCTAAATTTCCCATCAGATAATAATACGGAAGGTAAGAAAAAGTGATTTTTTAAAACATATTCAATACATTTTCAATATTGATGTTATGATATACTACCCGCAAGTGACGGTCTTGCCTACGATTGAGAAATCTTATATTAATGGATTCACACACACTACACTTTAGAAGGAAGGCACCCTCCAAATTTTATATATTTATTACCAGTTAAGGCTGAACTTTAATACGTATATATTTTCATAGTCTTTAAGATAGCGTTTTTCTCAATCTCTTTCAATTAATATATTTTTTAGCTCGAGCTCGATCATTAACGGCAGTTTTTTTTTTTTACTTTCAGAACACCCAACATTCTCAGTAAAACTGCAGGCGTCCACTGTAGGCGATAAGAATATGTTCAAATTGACCTTCGAAGGTAACAAAGGCGGCGAATCCTCAATGATGACATGTGACGTCGCCCAATTTGAGCATTTTGAACGAATTGATTTCATAAATGGTTTACATAGCGTCACAAGTGTCCTTGTCGAGTTTTAGGGATATATAGCAAATGTAAGTTAGTAAATTTGATAGAAATCTGAACCCGTGAAATTTTCGCCCACCAAAAGACACTCAACATTGAAATACATATTATAATAGCTTTTTGAAAATATGCGCAATAACTATAGCACTGTACCGCAAGGACAAGATTTGAACACACTCTAGAGATGAGATACTATGGACAAGTAGATTTACTTTTATAAAATAGTGACGGGGGATGTGACGGGGAGACTTGTGGCCGCCCAACCTACCTCGAATATAGTATAGAACGTTATTCATTGGTCGTTGAAGCCAAAGAGATATTATATAACTAATTGTTCCGCTTCTAATCGGTCTTTTTGGAAATTCATGAGTAAGGCTTATGTCCAGTGGACTTATGGCTGAGATGATGATGATAATGAATTGTTTATATATTGTGCATTTCATAACAAGTTTATGGAAAAATCGCTCCAAAAACCAAATATAATATGCTTGTTATTTAGGTGTAGGTACTAGAATATTTATAAACATTCCATTAGGTATATAAATATTGCATTGTTCATCTGTATTTATGCCGTTTAGTTTGCGAGTCTCACCAAATATGTATTACTAGGTGATAAGGATGTCAATCTTTTAGGATCAATACTTTTAGGTTACTTTACGATTCTAGTCATTGAAATTATTTATTGTATCAAACGGCTGGCTCCATTTGATAATTTAGAGTATAGACTTGTAACTTTTGACTAATGTTAAGTAATATTTAATTGTTATAGTCATAACTAAATAAATGATGTTAATTAGTAAATTGCTGGAAATTTTATTGTTAACGTACGTTCTTCGAACGCGGATAACATACGAGGATCTCTAAAAGTAATTAGTTTACTAAATGTTGTCGACAAAATATGACTATAGAGATGGTCTCGCTGACTCTGGATATTCAAAGTAGCCCTTCTGGAGTTTCTGACACTGGACCTTTTGGCCCGCTGGACCTTATGACCCTGAACTATTATACGTGTACGCGAGCGCTCCACGCCAAAATACTATCTACTCTCAAACATATTATATACAATGATTTATTATATAAAATAAATGAGTGTATAAATAAAGCCAAGACCGTGTCGAGACACGCATAGCATATAGTACGGTTTCGTAGCTAATGCTGCAATCTAAAAAAAACTTCTTGGCGAGTTTGTATGTTTAGACTACTTTGCAAAAAAGTCAATGCTCTCTGTAGGTATACTATAATGACTTAAGTGTTTTACACATTTATAGCTATATCACAAAAAGTTGTAATCACAGTGTTGAAAACAATTTTAATTGAAAGCATTTTATATGGTCTACTACTTTGGTTAATCATGAATGTCTAGGTCTAATACTTTGGAAATACAGGGGTCGGCACCACAGTTTTTTCATCTTTGCGGCCTATATCTCGCACATATCACGTTAGTCTTATTTTAAGAGACCTATTCAACGACACACACAAAAGGGTGGAGTTAAAAAAAAAACATCCTTTCTTTATGTCTGGAGTGCACACCTATTTTTCATGTTATTGAAAATTTTGCTACGGCATTTTGTAGCGGTTTACAGAACACACTTACCTACATGCCAAATTACGTTTGTGTAGGGTTGATAGTCTGAGTAAAATTATTGTGATATACAGACAGACAGACCATTAGACCATAGACGACCGTTTTTTTTATCGGACAAAGTCCGCCGGACCGATGTCCGGTGAGTCTACACACACTCATTATAATCCATACGCCACCGCGAATCCGCTGAAAAAAACGGACATCTACAAGCGCTCTAAGGGTTCCTCGTGGTTACTACGGAACCCTAATATGTTGGGGGAGGGCTTTGCCCAGCAGTGCGACAGTACAGACTAACAACAACTTATTATATAATCACAATGGTAATTTTCGATAGGAACATTAGCTTTCCAGATGCCGCGTGCAAGAACTAGATTTACTTTTTTTTTGTACAAAAACGATGTCATACTTATAAGAAGTCGATACACCAAATATGTAGGTCCACATACAGCTATATAAAAGGGGAATGGATTCAGATGTGACTAAGTATATGTTTATTAGAAGATTGTTGATTAGATGCGAATTGAGGAAGCATGGGTACATAAAATTACACGAGGTATCAACTTCACGCATGTGTGGTATTTCCAATATACTTTAACGATTAGTACAAACATAAATTTTTACAAAGTCTTTATCGTTATAATTTATTGGCATCAGCAGTGTATAACTGCTGTTACTAGGTTACGAATTACGACAGAAACTAATATGTGTCGCACCCATGAAGTCACGTCCTGAATATAGTAACATACGACAATATTATTGGTAGTCTCATTGCACGAAACAAAACCATGAAATTATATTTATAGATAGATAGTTAAACTATTTATTGTACACCATTGAACAAATACAATTATTAATTGTTGTATTGTTGTTAATAAGCGCAACAATATATTCTAGAACAGTGTTTCCCAAACATTGTTCTGCCATTATGGCCCGGTAATTTTCACACTGCCCTTTCGTGACCCACTTAATACTTTTAAACTCAAGCTGGTTCCATTACGTAAAATAATATACATTTATTAATAGTAAAAATGTTTTATTATTACTACATATTTTAGTATCGCCTATTTAACGTCACTAAATTTTAGTCCGAAGTATGGAGCTGCTGCTTATTTTTTACCAAAGAATCCAAGTTCGCGGAAAATGACGAAAGTTTTATCCTAAGGTCTGGTTCCACTTCATATCGGTTTCTATATTTATTTTTAAGGTAAACTAGTGTTGAAAACCCAGCTTCACATTTATAAGAACTGAGAACAATCCATCACCACGATATCAGGTTTATTGGCGAAAATAGTGCTAGCCTAGAATAGCCTAGGACTATTATCTGCGCACTGATATTACGGCATCTCGGACTCCACAAAATCGTATTGAAGGGCAATTTGCTAGTGGATGATCAATATTACTTGTTTTTTTTTTTATCTCCACAGACACCAGGGTCCGTGACCTTTGTCATAATTACAAACTATTGTTTACTACTTATCGTTACGGGAAAATTATTTTGTTTTAATTTAAGTACTTCACGCAACGAGCTATGGAGAGAGCTATGCTCGGAGTCTCTCTACGAGATCGAATCAGAAATGAAGAGATACGTTGACGTACAAAAGTCACCGATATAGCACAGCGGATTAGTAAGTTGAAGTGGCAGTGGGCAGGGCTGAACTGATGGCCGATGGGGCCGAAAGGTTCTCGAGTGGAGACCACGTACCGGCAAGCGCAGCGTAGGAAGACCAGCCACGAGATGGACAGATGACCTCATACAAGTGGCGGGAAGACGCTGGATGCAAGCCGCTTCCAATCGGTCTTTTTGGAAATCCATGGGGGAGGCCTATGTCCAGCAGTGGACTTCTTATGGCTGAGATGATGATGATGATGAATTTAAGTACTTATTACTATGTTGCGTGCATACCACGAGCAAACCAGCGACCCGCAAACAGCACCCGATCACGAGTATGGCGCATGTGCCAGCCATCGCCCTCCTCAACCATATGTTAGGGAAGAGGGCGATCCGCCATACGACGCCGTCGCAAGGAGCCTTCGATGGTGAGCATGAATGCTCAAGGTGTGCACACAACTCTTATTTCTAACTACTGAAATACTAGTATTTCTGTGAATGCAGTCACTGGTAGAGCCCGGTTTCAGACGGGGTTACCACTTTCCAGATTATCTGTTTGCCCTCTGTTGATCGGACTTCATCAGCGACTACACTCACATCGTCTAATTATTATTATTATTATTTTATACAAATCTGTCGCCTACCCTCGGCGTTCCTTGGTTTTGCTATGCCAACACTTGCCGCCAGCAAGATGCGAACGACCGGAAATGACAGGTCGAATACTCTCCGAGACGGTGGAATGCTCGCAAATGCTTTGGACTATAGTCTGGTTCTGGTCGATTGTCACGACCATTGTTATCTAGTATTACGTAAGACTATATTCTGTTTTGTATATTATAATAAATAAATAAACGTCGTCCGTATTGTGATGAACTTCGTTCACAACCTAACAGGCTAAGCCCTCGTTTCCCCAAAAGAGATCACCGAAGCGCAGCTAATACAGCCAAGGAAACAAGTCCTGTTGAGGGTATTTTTTAAATCAAAAATTAAATTATCGTTTGCCAAAGGGAAAGGCTTTTGTCAACTACTACAACATCGTATTCCACATTCATTGTTGTGAAAATAATCCCGGAGACGGCACACTTCACGGTTGTGGAGAGTTCACGGGAGTGGTAACAATATTAATTATAAGTATTGTGTGCTACATACTTAATAACCGAGCTGTTACATAGTTAATAATGTTTACAAATAAGTAGGAATACTTATTTGTATAAACAAAAAAACACGTGATCAAAAAAACCTACTCAGGGCCCTTATTCGCTATGACCATTTGACGTGAAACCGTTACTTGCGTCACGGAATTTTGCTTAACTCGGTATTCTGTATGACACTTGTCCGATCCTTAACAATGGGGTGGTACGTAATGGCAGTGTTTTGAACTGTCAAAAATTCCTTGCATGCGGTTTGCGCGTTTAGTCGTTTTCGACACGTTTTCGAAGTTTTTTTTTTTCCTTTTATTCTTTGGCATCGCACATGAAGACGATTTGTGACATTTGTGTACATAAAATTTTCAAAAGTATTTTAAAGTATTAAAAGTATTTATGAATTCTTAGCTTTTTAGCATTTAATTTGCTTCGTGAGTACTTATTTTTACCATTGTTCATCGAGTAGTTAATGGATATTTTTTGATAATGCTCTCATAATGTACTGTTACTGTATTTCTTAAGAACGGAGAATTCTTGTATGTTTATAATGCTTTAGGCTTTAATTTCCAGTCACAATGAACCGCACGAAAGCCTCTGCCAGCCAACTCGCCTTCCTTGTAGACCACATGAAACTATATCAGGAGATGTCCACAGGACATCTCAATAATAGTCTGCAAGGGAGGCTTGACTTAGAAGCATTGGCATATATAAATTCAAATATGTATTTATTTCCTTTTTTTACAGTTTGGTGGATGTTCTACAAAATATATCAAATAAGTTAAAGTAACACCGCTTCCAATTGGTCTTTTTGGAAATCCATGGGAGAAGCCTATATCCAGCAGTGGACTTCTTATGGCTGAGATGGTGATAAACATTACAACATCTTCCTGTGGCGTGAACTGTCACAGACCAATACTGCTCTCCATATCCTGAGCAACAGATTTGTGCACAATTAGAATACCCTTTAATTAATTTTTGTTATGTACGGCCTTCCAGCAAATATTCTATTACATGACCCTCCAAGCTTGAAATTATTAAATAATATGAGTGCATAAATCTCTTGCGTTTATTTTTTTTTTTTACTCAGAGCAAGAGTTAGTCAGTTTTTAAGCACTTAGTAAGTATTGAAGCAATAATAAATTATTTTAATTGTAATAATATTGCCTCTGTTTTATTTTATTTCTGTCTTCTTCAGTGATAGGGAAATAACTTTTAATTTGTGTTAGGAATAAAACAGGTCTTATGAAATTTGTATCATTTATATTTTTTAATTTACAGATATTGATCATTAATTTTAAAACTACAATAGGTATATCACAAATAATAATGTGGTATTCAAGATGAATTCATATTCATATTCGTTTAATGAGATAGCTCCTCACACCCGGTAGCTCCTCACAAATAGTTTGGGATCTAAGGCTAGGGGATCGGCAGCATCTCTCGGCAACCTTTGGTGTATAGCTGAGTTTCGTTGGCGCCACCTTCTCACATGCCGCCTTCGTAGTATAACATCCATGTTATCACAAAATGAATACAAAGTCACAGCACAATACGGGATTTAATTTGTATTTGGACAAAGTTTCGCGAAGGCAATCTAGGATTACACGAGGCAATGACAGTGATTGACAATAATGACAATCAGAATCAGTTGAAAATAAATACATTTTCGTTCAAAAAATACACTCGTCGTCCTCTATATTTTAATAACTTGGGTTTTTTAATCTCAAAACTAGACAAAAATGGTATTTAATAAGATATAACAGTGTTTAAATGCAGAAGAATTCGAATTAAACAAAGATATGCTTATTTTTATACGATGTAAAAAATATCCGGTATTTTCCGTTTGACCGGAAGTAAGTTTTTGAACGTACGTAGTGTAAACCTACCGTGTGGCATACTGAATACTCTTTTAAGAAAACATCGGGAAAACAACATAACTATAACATCAACCACACCGTCCGAAGTTTTTGGATTCCACGCGTTCGTACGTCTCGTGGTTGTAATTACAGTGGTCATAGCGAATAAGGGCCCAGCTTATTAAGTAAGCGAAACATAACTCTTTAGTAACTCTGCAAGTAACACGACCAGAGGGCTTACCACAATCATAATAGCAATCTTATTTCAATACGTTGACCTTTGTCATGCTCTCTCAGCTGTTAGAAGAGCGAGACAAAAGACAAAGTAATATTGAAATAAGACTGCTTGAACGATTGTGGTACGGACCCAGGACTGATAAGAGCTAAATACAACCTAGTGATGTCTTTTACAAACAAATATTAATTTACGGTTTTTTTTTTTGACCTTCACGATTATAATGTTTACACAACTTTGTAAACCTTATGTACTTATGACTAAATACGTTGTGCGTTTATCATGAAACGACTCAGTAAGAGCACGACGCGATACAGCAAAATGCAGTGACGAGTGACTGACGACAAAGTGGACCTAAGGTCGGTACACATATAACAGTGAAGTCACAGTTCCGGCGTATTTCTGGTGCAGTACCGCACCAGAAATACGCCGGAATAAAGGAATAATAAAAAAAATATTCTTTCATACATTCTCTATAACCACGTTCAGACATGTCAGTGTCAGTGTCGACTCAGTGCCCACAGTGATTTCATAGAAAATGTACGAAACAAGCAGAAAGCCGTTTTTGCAGTCTAACTTACGATTTCATTACGCTTGCAATGCTGTTGAGTGTACGTTTATTTGAGAAAGTATGCGTAAAATCGCTGTAAAAGATTATAAATGCGCATTCTTTACAATAATTCTAGTAAAACAATTTGTTTATTTACGAAAAAGTTCGTTGGACAGATGTATAATTATTATTACAAAAACTATAGCCTATGACACTCTGGAAATGAAGACGAATCTTACACCTCGCACATCAAAATTGGTCAAGACGTTTAGGCTGTAGGCTGTCATATAGAAACATAATACATACCCACATACATACACACGAACATAACCCTCCTTCTTACGCAGTCGGTAGTAAAATTATACTTTCACAACACTCGATAAAATATGAAAACAAATATCTGAACAAGATTACGGAACACTAACTGCAGTGTAGGCAGAGTTGAATGCATGCACAAATAAAGCATTTCCTTGCCAAGTCACGCATTAGTAACTAGATCAACACGTGTACAACATAAGCCTGAAATACATAATATATATTTCGTACCTATACCGAACAAAAAAAAAGCTTTATTTGGCAATATGGCGGATAATAATAGAGACCAATGACAGAGAAAAGTACAGACTGTATTGATCTTGAGCTGGATAAACCCTAGGCAAATGATGACAGATAAATCAAAGATCAATAAAGGTTCGTTACAGATAGGCTGATACGAGAGCAGAATGTGAATATACTCGTACTGGCAAGTAAACTCGAACAAATTCTAAAACAGTCCGTGAATGTTTACATTTTTGCGGGTACTGACATTTTATTTTTGCTAACGAAAAACTAAAATATTTCGATACTCTTACAATTATTTCCACTATCCAGATTTTTTTTAACCTTTCCAGGTGTATAGGCCCGGCCCGCGAGCTATGTTTCCCTGAGATGGTCAAGGACATCTTCAAGGACAGCTTCGCCACTTTCCAGCTTGCGGAATACAAGTTTGCGAATGGAATCTAACTCGCATGTGCTTTTGTACGATTCACAGAGAGAGCAAATTTAATTGCCAGGACTTTTAGGAATAGGAATACCTTTCTCATCACCTTGTTATTTAAATGTATTCACGACGAAAAATCTGCCCGAACCGACGACAGGTTTATTTGTCATATGAGTTTTATTTGATGATGAGTGGAGCGAGCTCGTATGAGAGCCTCGTCACCACGTCCACGTCACCAGATGTCACAATACCTAGCGAAACTGGTTTTTACTATTAAATAAATGGAACTCAAAGAATTCGGACCCCGTCATTCAACCAGCTCCATGTTACCTCATGTATGTATAGTATTGTTGTATTGTCATCCAATTTACGTACCTATGTACATATACATGTTATATGCCAAATTCGCAACGTGATTTTAGTAATGGAAATTGTCGAAGGATCAAAGCTAATTACAAAGTAGTCATTATAAATTAATGGCAATTGTTAGTGATGAACAACAAAGTATAGAATATAATGAACTAGGTGTTCGACTCGACACAGACCATAATTTCAGAGCAAAACATTCATAAGGATGTACTTAGCCGTAGATTTACACTAAAGTAAGTAAGTACATTTACGATCCAGGAATCCCAAGTTTACTATTTAACAAGTACTTAATGATATACTTATCGTGATATCTTATCAAATATTACTAAAAACTGACTCATCTGATATTTACTTTATTTTTATACTCGTAGTAAATATTAAAAACCTACTACAACTGCACTCAACTATCTTTAATTCTATTAATGGACTGGGCGACAAAGCGAATTGATCTTTGACCACCCTGGCGTTGCCATCAAATTTGAATGGGGTCAATTTAGCAAAAGTTCATCTAACACAGTAAAGTGGCGAGAATGCAATGATATATGTATTCTATTATTTTTTTGTCTCTCCACATCAATTATAGATAAAAGGTACATATTTAGAGACCGTACAGGATACACGATCTATGCTATGTGTCAAAATGAATGGAAAAAAAAAAACTAAAGTTCTTCTTAAAACTAATATTTTAAGGTTTATCTGGAAACTAACTACAGCGAAACACCTTTTCTAAGCTATCTTTTAAAGATTACACTCAAAGATAACGACGCAGTGTTTACAATCGTTACATTTTATCGGCCAGTTGCGTTTCGCCTCTCATGCAGAAATATTTCATTGTGTTTATTGAAGTAAAATCCTATGAAGAAATACAAGAAGCCCGTTTCAAACACAGCTGCCAGTTCGGTAACGTAAGTGAAACCAGTACGGAATCCTCTGCGTACGAGTCACATTCGTACTCCGCCGGTTTTTATTTTTTTTAACTAAGCGACTGTTGGGAGTCTACATCTTTTGTTGTTTAATGGGACAATCTAGTCTAGACCAGGATAATAACGGGCGCGTGGTCTCTGTATAAAAGTAATACAATTAACAAATTTAAGGCAGTGTTTAATAAAGTCCCAGAGAGCTCTAACGATTGTATATCAATCGTTGACAGCATATTGGTGAAGCTAAGAAATTGCAACATCACTTCAAGGTGTGTGGAACATTTATGTCACAGTTTTTCTAATTTAATTTGACACAACTCGTATGTGTATTTTTGTCGCGTGATTCACATCCTTGGAATGCGATAGAATGGATCGGAGAATAATAAAATTGTTAAGTAAATGTGTATTGTGTATCCAAGTATGTGTAAGTACTACCACAAAATAAATATAACGAAAGGAACACATAATTATTACATTACCACAATAATATCTAATAATAAATAGGTACCTAGTACGTCTCTCGTTAATGCATGATAGTTTGAGAACAGGTAAATATCGTGATGTTATTAACAAAAATTTAAACACATACATTGACATAATATTCCTAAGATACATAGACCTCTCAAAAAAATTTGAAGGTCAGAGCCTCTGCTTGATTGCGTTATTATCATCAACATAACTGTACTACAACAGGCAATAAAGATTGATAAGTTCATAGAGGAAGAAAAATAAATTAGAAAATAAATTAACACTATACCTACTGACACAATATAGTTACTACTATAAAATAATTTAAGTTCTAACAGTTATTCAGACAAGCCCTACTAGAAAAGCGAGTTCAGTCAGTTATGGGGCTATTCAATCAATTCAATGACCGTGAAGCCGTCTACGCGCAAAGGCGTGTTTGTTTTCATCTTACGTCACCTCAACCAATCTCAGGCTCCATCTTACAAAATGCCTTTAGTTACCGAGACGTGTCTGTCGATACCGACCGCTACCTGCGTTTGCATCTACGTGGTTCGAGTAAAAGTGCATCGGAAAAGGAAAATATGTTGAAAGCTTGTTGGGATTGCTTAGCAGGGTATGATTTGATTAGGTCAGATTCTAATTAGCAGATAAGCGATATGTTGTAAAGTGGTCGTGAGTTTACTATTAACGTAGAAGGATTTTCCGTAGGAAAACACATTTCATTGGTATGTGATGCATGCGGCCTGATGATGAGACGTGCGACGTAGCTGTGAGCCAAACGCGGCAGTATAACGGTATATTACACCTAATATTGATATTGTACATAACGGGACTTATATAGATCTATAAACTTAAACACCGGGCTGAATCCCTCATAATTTGTGACGTATATGTGTCACTGGCAGATAAATACAGCTTTGCTGGTTTAGTTTTATTGTGAAATAAATGTGAAATTTATATTTTCTTTTCCATATATCATGGATGAAGAATAATTATGTAAAAATGTTTAGACTTGTTCTTGACTTGAATGTTTAGGAATTAACCTAATTATACACTTTTCGATATATCCTAACACCATACCTCAAAGATATACTGATTTATTTGAGGTATCACACTGGTCTTAAAAACGCGATTGTGGCGCAACATCTAGGGGTTGCTTGTGTTTTCCTACTTTCACTATTTATTGATCAGTTAAAACAGATGTCACTATCACGTACAGCAGATAAACGTCATTTCAATGTCAATGTCACGACTTCACGAGTCTTATTTTTTATTCCTTCCAACGAAAGTTATGAGCAAGTTACGAGGTCGTAATTATCTTATGAAAAATGGTTAAAAATACTAAACTATCAATAATTACAAATACAAACAGTGCCGGATAGAATCTTTAAAATACAGGTGAACAAAAAAAAACGATTTGCTTAGCTTTAAACGGGCTTGTGTGTTAAAGGTTATGTGATATTGTGTTTGTGAAGGTTAGTTATTTTTGTGATTTTTAATGTATTTACCGAAATGAATTAATGGTTATTTAATGATAATAAAACCAAGTGAGAGTTTAAACAACACACAATCTTAATTCAAATAGCATCTAGTGCAGACAGGAGAATGAGAATCAGAAATGTTTTTCATTGCATAAAACTATGTTGTAATAATAATAAAGTTTTCTGTGATAAAACTGTGTACAACTGTAGATACATATTTTTCAATTTTACTAATGCAGTGGAGTCGGTTTTAATTAAATTATGTCAATTGATAAATTTCCCTGACTGTTACTTGGGTTTGTTATTTCTTAAAATTATTAACATTTAGTTTAAGTTTTAGATTAGTAACAAAGAAAATATATTACAGTTTATAACTTAGACACCAACTGTAAAAGTAGCAGAGAATGGCAGAAAAAACGCAAACAGAAATATTCATTTCATTTTTAACCTATATTATCACACTTTTAAGCAATTTTCTCAGTGATTTCAAAGATGCCATCACTATTAGCAAACACAATTTATTACTTATTCTTTATAAATTCCCTATACAGTACTCAATAATGGAATCATTCATTGGGAAATTTTTTGAAACTTTGTTACTTACCTATATATTTCCTATACCCTTGTGTGGTCATACAATTATAATATAGGTAGGTTATAAACAATAGCAATATAAGTTAATGAATATATTATTACAATCATTCTGAATTTTTAAACCAAGGGAACCATGCGGTCATTATGTGTTGTGCTTTACATTTATGCAACAATTTACTGTTGTTATAGTGAGCAGAGACAAGGTAACGAACACTACAGTGTGCAATTGAACGGAGGATCCAGCGCTCCACCGTGGCCAGTGTCTAATTCACAAACAGGAAAAATGTTTGCAGTACCCAGAAATCTTAGAGTTAATGATGAGATTATCATTAAAGGGGCCATGGCTGATGGAATGTAAGTCATTCAAATCACAGTAAAAATATTATATGTTTTCAGTACACACAGCATTTTTTCACTTTTTGTATATTTTATATAGAAGGTTCATCAACCTGTAACCATTCATAGGTACAATACAAATAGATTATCAACTAATTGACATTTTGGGAAAATTCTATTCAAACACTTGTAATAATTTTGAAGATAAAAGTTAGCTATTTCTAAAATTCCCTTTCTAATCTACTGTAAATAATGCAAATATCAGCTCTAGAATGAATATACAATAATAATTAATAATTATATAGTAATTATTGCCTTCTAGATAATGTTACAAATACACTACAGACATATAGTAATATTTAACAACAAATTTGCTTTAGGCTACAAAGTGTCATAAGTTTGTCCTTACAAAAGTAGGTAACCTATTCAAACAGATTTGTAATTTGGACATTATTTCATTTTACAGGTTAGACATTGCACTAAGACCTAACGGTGACCAGTCCAATATTGTATCCCAAATAAATGTGGTCTATCCAGACAATCAACCTCATAATCAGATAATATTAAGAAGTGTTGTAAATGGGAATGAAAACTCTGGTGGCCAGTTCACCGCCACTGACTATTTTTATGGTGAGTAATGAGTATTTATCTAAAGTTGCAAGTCACAATTGAATGTGATCTTTGGTGTGTATGTATTGGTTGTGTGGTACTCAATCCATGGGTCACACACTAATGCAATGTCCTTGCAAATTTGTGAATTGCAAAATGATAAGCACTATATCAATAGTGGTTGCAATGAAATACTTTTTTATTACAAAAACCAGAGGAGCCAGTATTTTCCTGGCCTATTAGTTTATTTATACAACTAATCGCCTTATTTGTAGTTTTAATAAGCAATAAATGTACATTATTATATCTTATTACTTATATATATATTGAAAGGTAATGTTTTCTAGTGGTTGTAACCCTAGGTGGTCAGATCTTAGAAATGTAGGTGTGATTAAACTGTATGAATGATATTATGTGTGTGAATGGTATAAATGTAGAGATGACATCTGAGAGTTAATGTGGCAAAAGGAAATATTTTAACAGACTGCATAAGAAGGAGGGTTATGTTTTTCGAGTGTTATATACTTATATATGTTTCTAAATGATCGCCTACAGCCTAAATGGTTTTATCTATTTTGATATGCATGGTGTCGTTAGATTCGTCATCACTTCCTGAGTGTCCTAAGCTTTTTTTTTTGTAATAATAATAATCAATTTCTCTCAAAAATAAATAACGCGTTTTTTGTAACCTCCAACGAATTTTTTCGTAATAAACAAGTGATTTTACTAGATTTATTCTACAGAATGCGCATTTATAATTTTTTACAGCGATTTTACGCATACTTTCTTACAAAAAAAATATACACTCAATTGCATATAAGTGTAACGAAATCCTAATGCTTTTCTGCAGTCGGGTATTTTGTTTTTCTTTTAATATAGACGCTTGTCTCCTGTTGATTTATATTATTTCTTTTACAGATATGAGTTTCGATGTCCGATTTATTATAACTTCCCGAGGCATAAGGATATCAATAGGCGAGGAATACCTAGAAACGGTGCCACTTGAACATAGTGAAGAAGATATAAGATACATATCTGTCAGAGGTGAAGTGAAGGAAATGATCTTTAGATTTAATGCATATGGATAAATTTACACGCTATACATAGATGTGAATATTTAAAATATGAGACGAATTGCACCACCATACTTGCAATGAATACACTACTAACTAATAAACGTAATGTTAAAATTGGTAAAGGTAGCTTATATCAGTGGTTTTGCAGGCAAAACCCTGTAGGAATATAGTATACATAGATTGTTAAGGTTGTTCAGACACCTGAATTTTGAGCTAGAATACGAGTACCTTCAGAGTGAAAATGATTGGCCATTTATATTTGATTTTTACTAAATCTTGTGATCATTTAGAATGTAGATATTCTAGCTCAATACGCCTATTCTAAATATTTTCAGTTACTGCCTTTATATAGTATAAAAAGTGTAAAGTATATTTTATTTTGACAAAAAAGTGCCTTTAAAATTAACAGTTTAGGTAAGTACTTTAATCTATACCATCCCACAGTTCATATATTGTTTTATATTGATTAATGTTGTTTTGTAAGATAATTGATAAGTGAGACAACCAAGACACTTGCTCGGTTGTAAGTGTTATGCTTTTCATAAGTTATAACGTAAGCCGGAATTTGTTGCATTTGTTATTTGTTATAACGTAAGCCGAAATTTGCACTTGTTACCCAGAGATAAAACCATATCTTTAAAATATATTGTTAAAGCAATGTTAAAATTTTTATTTTTTTTGTTTCTAGGTAGTTTCATTAAAACAATTAAATCGTCCATTCATAGTCTTTAAAAGGTAGCTAAATATTTTGCATTTATTTTTAGAAATAATATATTATTATACATTTTATAATGTCTGCAGACTGTTTTTCTAATATGTCCAAAAACATTCAAGGGTGGCAGACATTTTTATTCTTCATAGTATTTCCATATACCTGGTATATTCCTTAGTTACCTTTTTACTTGACTAACCTAGGAGATTAATGTACTACCCAATCTATAAAATATAGCTGGCTTGTATCGGCGGTTTGGTGTATATTGCACATTATAAAGAATAAAAAAAAAAATTAATGAGAAAAATAATGCAAAATGAACAATTAACACATTGATCTATCAGGTAGCTAAGAATTTTGAGGTTTATGGAATATTCGAATAAAATTCTACCTATTTCTTTTTCACTGACCAGTGCCCAGTGACCACAAAATAAAATCTCAAACTAGTGCAAAGTTCTGCAATATGGTGATACGGCAGAATTTTATAGAACTAATTTCTTTTACTAGAACTGTTACTTTAAAGCACATGTGACATGCAGGTCAGAGACCTGCTTAAGCGCGAACTTGAATTTTATTATATCGTGATCATTAATTTGATGGTCACGATATAATAAAGTTACAAAATATTTTATTGCATTCCTAATGATGATTGATCCTAATGATGTTGCAATGTTTACGGCAAAATGAATCCTCAGCAATATTAATAAAATCATAATATAAATTATTATTGTACTCATGTACAGTGGCTAATTCTGAAGACACCAATAAACTACTTAAAATTAAAGTATACGTTCAAAACCCCCCGACAAAAAAAACGGCTGAACCGATTTTGATTAAACATAACTAAGAACACTCTCGATGAAATCCTCTTTTAAACAAAGAAAAATAGATCAAAATCAGTCCATCCGTTTGAGAGCTACGATGACACAAATGATATACAGATACACACATCAAACTTATAAGACCCCTTTTAGGGTCAGGGGTTAAAAAAGAAAAAAAATGAGAATTTCGTTTTTGAAATTAATTATTTTATACATTTTAATTAGTTTATTGGTGCCTCGAGAATTGCTCTTACTATTAGATTAAAATTTAGCTTGTAATTATATTATGTAATTATTACCATTTTCATTGTCATATGAGCATCCCACCATTAGCGTATGTGTCCATAAAATAACAATAATTGCATTTTTTGCTAAAAATATTATATTGAATGTAATTGTCTTGTGTAATTGTATGTAATTTAGTAACTTACGGCTTTAACGAAAAACGTTAAAACTGTAATCAATATATCAAATCATAAAATGTAATCAAACTCTTCTCATATTCTCTGTCTTATTCCCGGGATTGCTTTTTCGTACTTTATTTATTTTGAGCATCGATTGATTATATTGAGTATTGATCAAATTTCAGTTACGTTTTCCGGTAAGAAGGATAAAGTATTAATACACAAAATACGTTTATTATGCTAAAGTTTAAACTGTACAGTACACCTGGGCCCTTATTCCGTATGACCATCGGCCGCATTCACGTACGTGACGTGCGTGCATTGACAATGAAAATTAGCCTAAGTTTAAGAAGCCAAAGTCTAATTTTCATTGTAGACGCACAACGTCAAATTCACGTTATACGGCCGATGGTCAAACGGAATAAGGGCCCTGCACGACTAAAATTTGTACTAGCGGTGCTGCGTTAAGCGGGAGGCCGTCTCGGATATCCGTGACAGACTATTTGACCGAAACGGGCGCCCGCGCCGGACGCCCGCTTAATGTCATCGAAGTTGTGTCAACATAATTATGTATAACGCGACCGAATGTGTACTAGTACTTTTACCGAAGTATGTCAGTTTCTCAAGAGTGAATTTTGCCACTGATTGAAATCTGACTACCAAAAGCCCATTAATTGCTAGTTTGTTTACGATGAACTCCGATGTACACCAGTAGTCAGTAGTTGCCACCCTCAGGGTGCTTTTCATCAGAGCTAAACTACGTAGCTAACAATGCGTCCAATATTAACCAATCGGATCACTGCTGGATGCAAGCCGCTTCCAATCGGTCTTTTTGGAAAACCATGGGGGAGGCCTATGTCCAGCAGTGGACTTTTTTAGGTTGAGATGAGAGATAATGATGAATCACTCGATATTAACATCTCTAACACTATAGAAGTCAAGACAACTTATTGGTCAACCAGGCATCCTTAGCTATATATCTTAGCTTAGATCTGGTGGAAAAGCACCTTTATAACACATATTTTAAAAATATTTTTAACATACACAGAACACGGCGTATAACTAACACACGAATATTTTTTGCAATATTTGCAATGTATATCACAATAATGTAATGTTTGGAATAAGATTATTCATCACAATACAATAATTGTAAGATTACAATTTGCTAATAAATTATAAATGTAGACTTGTTAAATTTTATTTTATTTATTACTCTGCCCACATTCCTCGCTCTCTTATCTGACTTTGATAGCTTTTGGTTAGAAAAGTAGTAAAGTAAAAATTAGTTTATCTATCTTTGTCAACATTTCTTTATCATCTATCTTTGGATTTTTTCCCTCTTTCTTAGGTTATTTTTTTTTTGGATAACAAATTAGTCTAAGTACGGGTTTTATATGCTTTCATATGGACTATTATTCAGTGGAGTTTGTAAAGTAAATTTTAAGGTATTTATTTAGTGCTTTTACTTGAAACTTTTAACCATTAAAGGAACTACATATTTTTGTGCTAGATTTTTTTAAATATTTTAATAGTTTTTTTTACGACTAAATATAAAATAAATAAATAATGTAAAAAAGCTTACATTTTATTTATTTAGTTTTTAGTTCCATAGCCAGCAAACGAGCAAGCAGCAATATCGCTGCCTTGAAGTCCTGTTTTTTGTTTTCCTTTTAATAATATACTAACACATACTACAATCCTTAGCGGAGGACCGACAAACATGGAAATTGCTCCACAGACAAGGTTATTAGACGTTGAATAAAAATGTATACTATCCCACAACAGGGCAAACATGATTAATTCCCTATTATTATGTAGTTGGGAACTTCGCATCAGATCTGCGTTTAATTCGGTGAAATTAATATACAAAATTGTGATTCTGGCAAAGGTGATTAATTCGTTATTATCAGTTGGGAACTTTACATTAGTTCAGCGCAATATATAATTATTTAACAACAATGTATACATTCCTTCCTCATCGGGAAAATCACTAAGTATAATACTAAAATTGCATATTTGATATTTTTAGTAATACAAGGAAAATTAGAAAGTAATATAACTATAGGGTCATCTTACCAGCATTCAATCTGAATAATTGTCACATACTAACAATGCGGTCTCTAAATTTTGTGCTTTATATTTATTTAACAATTTACTGTTGTTATAGTGCGCCTTCGAACGAAAGGCCGGACGCTCAACGGCCAGCGCCTAACGCAGAGACGGGGAAAATGTTTGCAGTACCCACACAGCTCAAAGAAAATGATGAAATTATCATCACAGGAAGCATGACTGACGGAATGTAAGTTTTAAATACATGGCATAATATTATAAATTACTGTCTATTAAAGTTTATGTAGGCGATAGGCTGACGCACTGTCACTGCAGCCAATATTTTGTATATCTTAACCATCATCAGTTATAGCACGTAGAACTGATGGCCGATGGGTCCGAAAGGTTCTCGAGTGGAGACCACGTACCGGCAAGCGCAGCGTAGGAAGACCAGCCACGACATGGGCAGATGACCTCATACCTCATAAGTGGCGGGAAGACGCTGGATGCAAGCCGCTTCCGATCGGTCTTTTTGGAAATCCATGGGGAAGGCCTATGTCCGGCAGTGGACTTCTTATGGCTGAGATGATGATGATGACACTTTTATACTAGAAAATGTCATCAACTAAGCTAACTATATATGGAATAATCGCTACAACAAGAAATAAGTATGTAACATAAGGCTTAATTTATGATTTAGACGTTATTTATCTTAACAGGTTAGATATCGCACTAAGGCCAGACGGAAACGAATACAATATTATTTGTCAAATAAGTGTTGCCTACCCGGTCAACCAACCTCTCAATGAAATAACATTAAGGAATGTAGTAAATGGGGCTGACAACATCATTGGCCAGTTCCGTGCAGTTGATTATTTTTATGGTGAGTATTTTTTTAATTAATCAAGTCTGAGTTTATATACATGTTTTTTTTTCTCAATAGGCCTATTAACTAGACGAAACAATATAAGTACCGCGAACGAGACCTCTCGCGTACTGACTTATACGAGAGCTCTTATGAAAAAAAATGTTATATAGATGCTAAGACGAATCTTGTGTCACCTCGCACATCAAAATCTAACAAGACGTCTAGGATATAGGAGATAAAACAGAAATATACATACATTTCATACACCTACCTACTTCTTGCGTAGTAGGGCAAAAAGAATATAGACGGTCCTGTATTTCTCCAGATTTAACCGTCATGATATTCTCATTAATTTGTAAAGCAATTTTTCGAAACACCTTGTTTGACATTTCCGCAGCTTGCATATTTTAAATTTAGCCCGACTTTAAAACAAATAGTTTTAGTTATTATTTAACATTTATTTTACAGACACAAGTTTCGACGTCCGAATTATTATTACCTCAAACGCCTTAAGGATTTCAATAGGAGAGACTTTTCTACACATCATGCCACTCGAACATAACAAGGATGACATACGGCTCATATCTGTTAAGGGACAAGTGAAAGAAATTACGTTTCGATTTGGTGAAACTGGTGTATAAAAGTTTAATATAAAGTTTTATGTAAATAATCGAAATAACTGTTATATATCTGTAAATTACATAATAATCCTATGACAAATTTGAAATAAATAATTAATAATACTTATTAACCGTATAATTAGAATATTTATACGTGCATCAATTTATATATTTTTTTGTATATTATATTTTTTGTTTAGTTTGGGTTTTAGGTGTTTAAAAGATAACCGTGGTCATATGCAACTTTGCAGAATGAATTATATTGTTGCGGTAGGTGGCATACGACCACGGATATCCTCTGAACATCGCTATGAATATCTATGAAATACTATAAAATATTTTTTACATGTACGTTGTTATTTAATAGATGATACATATCGAATAGTCTGTACATAACAAATTCAGATGAGAGTATTTTCTTGTTTCATACTTTTAGAGCGTGATTTTTCAGTACCTAGTTGGGTTTTAGTTTTTGAACTTATGTTTTATTGCACTAATTAATAAATGGCATAACATTTCAAGACTTTTTATGACGCTCATCTTAAAGATCTACCATAATACTTGAAACGTGTAAAATAGTACACAGTTGTGAAAGAAAGGATTGGCCATAGACAAAAGATAATAAACAAAAATCAGTAAGAAATTAAAGTTGTCTTTGATCCCAAAGTTTATTGGGCATAGGCAAGCAGATCGTTTATTGATCGTATATTTTTATTCCTCGGCTTTGGACGTTGGCCAAAGTGGTTCAGTATCTGAGTGCTGTGCACTTACGACCGGCAGCGTTGCTAATGCAATGTTATTATTACGATAAATAATAAAAAATATGATAACGTCCTCAATAACTACATAATAGTTGTATTACAAGGAAGCTCAAACCCTGTCTTCACAGCATATTGGGCACCTCAAGGAAGGATAGAGTGACAAACTGTACAGTACTGAACACTGCAGTCGCCTAGTATAAACCGGTCTCCACAAACTAAGAAGATTACGTTGGTTAGGTTAGGTTACAAGATTGCTTTGGTTAGGCTATTTTAGGTTAGATTACAAGATTACATTGGTTAGGTTAGGAGGCTGAAAAAAAAAAGAAAAAAAGGAGGCTGCATAGGGGTAGTGCAGACAATGACGCAGTGGTCCCCACGCAGTGGAAATTATCAAGGGTAACCCCCATCCCAAAGAATAATAAAAAACCGTAGTAGAGGAATATCGTCCAATCGCAATTCTAAGTGCGCCTGCCAAAATCTTTGAGTACATTCTGCACAATGAAATATATAGCCAGGTAAAACAACAGATAGGTGAAGAGCAGCACGGATTTAGGCCGGGCCGCTCAGTAAATTCAAACCTGTTGTACTTAACAGACTATATATCTAGCGCTATGGATCGTGGATCGCAACTTGATGTAGTATATTTCGATTTTCAAAAGGCCTTCGATAAAATTTATAATGATATATTATTGCATAAGTTATCTACGTTTGGCTTCACTCGCGATTTCTTAATTTTTATGGCCGATTTCTTTAGGGACCGGTGTCAATATGTAAGGCATGGTACATATGTATCTCAACCATATTGCACTAGATCTGGTGTAAGCCAGGGTTCTGTCACCGGTCCTTTACTCTTTCAAATGATGATTCACGATCTACCTAATGTACTATCTACCGCCAAATGTCTTTTGTATGCGGATGACCTTAAACTATTTTTTGAAATTAAATCTCCCAGTTATTGCCTCAAATTGCAGGATGATATCAATCAAATTTACGAATGGAGCGTGAGATATAAAATGACATTTAATATAAGCAAATGTAACCTTTCATCGTAAAAGAAATCCAATACAGTTTGATTATCATTTAAACAACATACCTATAAATAGTGTTAACTGTATCAAAGATTTGGAGGTAAATTTCAAGGCAAAGCCAAGGCGCCGGTAAGACTCTTTTGCGAGTTCTGATAAACTCGCAAAAGAGTCTTACCGGCGCCTTGGCTTCGTCCTACGGAATGCTAGAGACTTTAAAAATTCTGAAGTAATTAAAACATTATATAACTCCTTAGTTAGGTTAGAAGCAAACTTGAATCGAGTGCTTGTGTCTGTCTTGTATCATGTCACCTAGGCGCGAATGCTTGAAAAAGTCCAAAAGGCCTTTTTAAGGTCGCTGTATAAGAAAATTTATGGTTACTATCTGTTTCTGTACCCAACTAAATTCCTGCTCGGTCAGCTTGGTTACAACTCTTTGGAAGTTAGAAGGATGTTAGACCAGCTAACTATCTGCTGTAAGGCGCTTAGGGGGTCCGTCGATTCTATACGTCTGCACAATTTGCTATGCATACTGTTCGTATTATCGTATAGTTGTATTGACATGCTAGGCGTATTGCCCATTTGACATTTTTGTATTGACATTTTAAATGATATTGTATTTATATAATGCATATTTTGTAATTATTAATTGTAATTGGTATTTTTCCGTTTGAATTAGAATGAAGCTGTCTTGTTTGCCGGGGCAGATTCTCTTTATTGAAATCGAATACGCTAAGCGATCAGCCTGTATTAGGAGTTAAAGACAGAGTTAAGCTCGACATATCTAGTTTCAACACTGGAGGAGCTTATATCAGAAGACCGGTACGAATAGTGACTTAAAGTGACTACTGATGCTCTAACATACAAGTTTAACTTCGCAGTTCAAACGTAGCATCAGATGGAAACACACTAGAAAGCAACATCACAAGTTTTCGACAAAAATTTCATTTTGATCAAAATTAATTTTCGTACATCAAAATCATTTTTACGTCAATAAATAATTAGTAAAAATCATTTTTATGTATGAAAATTCACACAAGAACTGTAAGAACTCTCAGATACACAAGTTTCCTCGTAATATTTTCCTTCAACGTTCAAGGTTGGCAGCGATTAACAATACGGGATCATGTCCTCCTTGACGTATCCGTCAATGGCGAACCCTGCTATCTTCGATTGGGCGCCCGCATGTGGCTGGCAAAACCAAATTTTATCTTAAAGACTCTATGGCATGGCGCGCAGTGCAATAGCCCTTCAGCATTGTATGTATAATTGTAGGAAGACTTCGGATGGGTCTTCTTTAATAGGCGTTTAGCGTCTAGGTCGTGATAGCACTTTTTTTTTCAAAATTTGTAACAGCCTTATAAACAGAAATGCGTTATTCACGTCTCTGTTGCGCGAGCTCTTCCCAACCTTCACACGGGATGTCACATGCGTTTCAGGACATCCTTGTAATGTAAATGTTGGCCGCCAGGTGTGCGCTTTCTCTCCTTCAGCGGTGAGTAGAAGACAATTTTAGGCAGCCTGGAGTCACACATACGAACAAAATGTCCACACCATCTCAACTGACCTTTTATCAGCAATGATTCAATTGCGCACAGCCCAATTATACGGGATATGAATTTATAGACAGTTCAAAAATAATTACACACATCCGAGAGGACTTCAACCAACCCGCATTATCCAGATATGTAACTGGGAGCCTTTACCAATTTGACCACGGAGGTGTCACGTGGGATGGTCGAAACTTTCGAAGTCTTTTTGCTTAAACCAATCAAGCGTTAGTGGCCACCCGTGACGCACGCTTTAAGCGTGTAATTAAAATTACAATACGTGATATCCTGATGGGTAGGGTACTCACCGACAGTGGTGTACCGCACGTATGTCTCCTGGTTGTCCATCATGGCGTCCACGGCCTGTTTCTCGCAGTAGAGAGCCGTGATCACGGCGATGCTCGGCTGCCGTGACGAGCACAACGTCGGCATTTGTTTCACCACCTGTTCGCATCAAACGATGACCGTTTGTTACCGCACTTTACGGATTCCGTAAAAGAACAGCCAGGATAATTATGACAGCGCCGGACGCCACACATTTGGAGTAATGATTACGGCCCTTTGTGCCAATGATTATATCATAGTTATAGTAAACAAATAAGAAAATAAGACTTAGCAGTTGATGTTACTTGAATAGTTTGCTCTAAGCCATTGAAACGAATATAAGTTGTTAAAAATTAATATCATTCAAATCCGTTTAGCTGTTAAACGGATTTAAACAAAATTTCAAATAGAAACAGTTTATACCCTGCAATAAAAGAAATATCCTAAGATAAATACAAGTTTATAATGAACGAAATAATTAAATTTGATGTTGATTTCTCGTAGCCGCGAGTGAAACCACGCAGTATTGCTAGGATAGTAAATGTTGGATTTTATTTTTATTTAAAAAATTACAAACCTTGAAGATTACTTTTTTAAACCCATTCAGCAAGCACTTTTTGGCAGCTCAATTAAAATAGAGCTAAAGCGTTTAGTTCGAGTTTTCTAATTATCCACTATGAAATTATATAATTTTCGTGCTTCTTAAATTTAGTTAAATTACATAACCCAGTTAATTTTTAATATTACCACCAATGTACCTGAGTATCAACACTGTGCTGCCTGACGTAGATACCATCTGACATCGCTCGCGTTAACCCTTTCTCTTCAAGCGACTCCAGCGCATCTCTCACTTCCGCTTTGGACCATTTTCCAGCGCTGAAAATGTAATATTTTATGTTTAATTTTCGAAGATTAAAATGCTGGACACATAATTTTCTAATACAATGATAACAATCTCGAGGGTGTGTGTCTCTCCGTAATCTTTTTTTGTTACATTTGATAGACCTACAATTGACCACCAACTCGCCTGATGTTAAGCGACAAGGTTTCCGATGATGGAGCTCGTCGATCTAGAAGATATATATCACGACAGCCTTAACATCCCAAGATTATAGCTCTCAGGAGAAGGCTGCAAAGAAATTCATTCCTGTGCAATACGCATCAAGGACGCGGGCCGAAAACGTTGAGTTGAGTTTTATTTTCACCAAGTGGCTGATTCGATTGTTATGGAATTTGGTACAGACATAGCTGATAACCTGCAGACGGACGGACGGACGGACGAATTTTATCATCATCAGCATCATTTTTCATTACTACGCAGGTAAAATCGCGGGGCACAGCTAATAATGAATGATATAGAAATAATTTTGGTACCTTACAAAGTCCTCAAGAGCCATCGGGTTGGGGTAAGCATTCTCAATCATGTCCAACACCCTTTGTTCTGATATGACGGTCGTGTGGTTCAAAATACTGTCGTCTATGTACACTGAAAACATTACACAACTGTTAGTTGAGAATACAAGTTCCATGTTTAAATTTTATACCAAGACACCATACATTTTATACCACCACAAATAACGGACATTTTTTGTAGAGACAAAATGCAAGAAATTGATGTATAGTATAGAAATGACATTCGGTATTTCACAATTCGGATTTTAGGTAACCAGATACTTTATTAAAAATTACATAGAAATAACATTAAGCACGTATGCCGTTTTTTATTGGCGGCCTTATCGCTTAGAGCGATCTTTTCCAGGCAACATGCATTGATACTATGTAAATCAAAATATCACAAACAAACAAAGGATTATTTAATTAAATAAACTGCCTTACAATAATGTTTTAGGATCAATAAGTTGGGCTATATGTACATATTCGTTTAAAAAACTAAAAAAACCGACTTCAAAATACGCAATTCGTTTATTTGGATGACCTATGTTTTCCAGTTATTTTGCTAAAAAAAACAAAATACTGAACCGATTTTGATAACATTTCTAGATCACCTGGAAAGTATATTTACCCTTTCAAACAAAAAAGGAACTATTTAAATCGGTCCAGGGGTCTTCGAGTAATCGGGGAACATATATAAAAAATGTTCCGACGAATTGAGAACCTCTTCCTTTTTGGAAGTCGGTTAAAAAGCGACCCTTTTTAGGTAATCTTCTGAAGCAAATAAAGCAGGAATACGAAAAAAATGCCTGATTGACAATAAGAGAGAGATAGAGAGAGTCTACAAAAAAAGTCCAGTGTCTGTGATGGATTGCTGACCATAAATGTCAATTGTGATATTTACATCATTCTCGTGTATTTGAAAAATTGCTGTACATAAACTGTGAAATCATTGTGTACAGAGTGCACGATAGATTTGTACAATAGGAAAACAAGTTATTTCATTTGCTAAGCATAAAACAAACAAAGAGGTAATATTAATAGTTACTATAGGACTGTGACAGTGACTAAGGATACCGCTCTTTAGTAAGCACTTCACTTGAGAACGGCAGAACTGTAAGGTTGTTTGTCTTGCTCATCTAGTATTGAATATTTCTGTACATTGCATTTTTATAGAAGTTTGATTTGAAATCCCACGCACCTCTATGAACAAATTCGTACATTTGAAACTTACAAACAACAATCTATTATTTTCAAGAATGCATACTGATTTATCACATGCGAAAACTGGTGCTTAATTACTAAATACAACACTAAATCAATTTAGACGAGTATTCATCAATATACTAAATTAAATGTCTGGAATAAAAACATCAACAAGAAAACCACAAATTGAACGATTTGACATATTTAAATTATTATGTTAATACATTAAAGTAAAGTAAAGTACGTACACAATGGTAACTAATTTGTGAAAACTTTTATTTGCATGTAAAAAGTATTGGGAATCTGTGATTAAGAGAAACGCTTATTGCACAATTGTCCAATTTGTCCATGCATAAGGAAAACTATTTTCTACCCTTAAGCACTAACTAATTTCGATATCTGATTGGAATCCTAAATGGCTAAGCTTCACGTTTTGCTTCTGTTGTTTGCCGGAGTTTAAGGTACTGTTGTCAGTAGAGACAAGCGTTGCGAAGTTCAAGCGTTAGAAGTTCCAATTGACGTTACGAGCGTGCGGCAATCAACCGTAACTTCAGACGTGTGTGTATCATATACAAACGTCAACTTGTGCGTGTGTGCGTAAATAATTTTAACTTCAACTCTATACCTCCACGCGTTCCCGTGATAAAAGGTCTTGCTTGACAGACGGACAACAAAGTTTCCTTTTTTTCCTTTTGAGGTACGGAACCTTAAAATGAGTAATGTACTGGCAGACATTATAAAAAAAGCCTAATTTAGAACCTCGTTCTTTTTAGGATAATGACAATTCCCAATTCTTTTTATACACAAAAAATATTACTTATTATAATTTTACATCTGCGATTCTATCTACACAAAATTAATATATTGTTATCTAGCGCTGAAACAATCATATGAGGAAAAGAAATGAGAGAAATTAAGAGTAGATACGTATAACAACACGCAAAGAAACATGCAAAATATACATAGAATGTTTTATAATATAATACATACAGCCATTACTAAAGTTGTATATTATGCTCTTACTGGTAAGAACGCCATTCGATTCTGCATAATAAAATCGAGAAATTATTTCAATATATACCTAACCCCTTATATATAAACTCTAAAAATGAAACAAAAAGAGAAATATTTTCAACTAGAAATACACAATAGAAGTAATACATGGTATGTTTATGTGAATTTTATTATATCAATGACCTTAGACCTGTCAAAGGATGATGCCAATTTTGGTATATTTCCTAAGTGGCTAGCTATGTAAAGTCTAGATTTTTTAACTGTATTGTAATGTAAATAATCCCACGAAAAATATTTCATGTAATATTTGTTGCCAAGACTGACACTCATAACGTTCTCACTGTAAAAAGTTATTTGATATCATAAGCAGCCGAGCCTGTGAAGATTAGGCTTTGTATCTCTACAAGGCCTAACACTACTCGTACCTGCAAAGCCTAATCCAAACCCTACACATCTTGATTAATAAGTACGGCTTAGCTGGTAGTACTGTATATTTTTAGTATCATCAGTGAGTCAGTAACTAAATCTACGTATTACGATTAATAAAATCTAAAGTATAACATGTAGACATATGAAACTTAGCGTGTTTTAAAAGACCGCTGACTACTTTTATACTACTGAAATGCCTGAAAATGGTTATCGGTCCTTTTTACACGGCAATTTTAACGAAACCGGTTACACGTGTCACGGTAGTGCTCTTTTGTAAATGCTTAACAATAGTTGGCTTTTAAGCTTGTCTTGTATCAGAATTTAAATCATTATTTTTGTATTCTTATTGGAGCATGTACCAGTGCTAATACATTATCTGACATCATCCTTTCAGAAAAACTAACTCTGTTAATTTAAAATCCATAAATAACTGTAATGTGTAAATTATTTGTGGAAACAAACCTGGAGGTGGTGGACCACATTCCTCTTGTCTAAGCTCAACTTCCAATAACTTCAATTGGTGATACTTGTGTTGCATCAGTTTCATGATCTTTTTGATAAAACCCACATAATCTGAAAAACAAATTATTACTTTTTTAACTTTTTTAACAATTATTTTTTGGAAGTTATGGACAAAATGTTAAATTATTAAGTTTTAACAATCTATGACAATCTATATATATTGTAATCAGAACAGTATCAACATGGAAAATTTAAAAAGTCGTAAATTTAGAGAAAGTGATTTAATAAATAAATATCATAATCATCATCATCGCAGCCCAGAAATCCACTGCTGGTCATAGGCCTCACCCACGGATTTCCAAAAAGTCCGGTTTGACGGAAACGCTTTGCATCCAGCGTTTTCCTGCCATTTGTACTATACCAGCATGCAATATTTAAATCGCAATTTCAGAGAAAGTGATTTAAATATCAGCATCATCTCTGAACACAAAGTTTACTGCTGGATATAGGTCATGTATATTCAAAAAGTTCGGTTAGATGCGGCCTGCATCCAACGTCTTTCTGCCACTTATATGAGGTCATCTGTATACCTTGGTTGGCTGGCTCTACATCCTACGCTGCGCTTGCTGGTGAAAAGACTCCACTCAAGAAATTTTCGACCCCATCCGCCATCAGTTTTGCGTGTTGTGGCCCTGCCCACTGCCACTTCAACTTTCTAATTCCTTTAATTTTATTTATTAAATATTTATTTATTTACTTAACCCAATTTTTTACGTCTACGAACTTCTTGATTCAGTCTCGCTGAGACTGAGCATTCAAAACTCGTTACGTGACTTTAAGCTTACTTTTAACCACGTTTCAGAGCCATATGTCATCACTAGCAACACATACTTTCGACTTGAGACTTTAAAGTATATTGGAAAGCTTGTAAAACACATACCTTTCGGGAAGTCCTGCGGGCTGACCAGTTCCCTAAAGAAGGCCTGGGTTTCATGGAACCTCTCGTCCGGCGGCACTTGTGGCTTGAACCAGAAGCGAAGCGCGCGCGCCTCTCGCGTATGCGAGCCGGTCGCAGCAGACACCAAGTAAACGCTGAATTCTAGCTGGGCATGGCATGGCTCCGACACGCCGTTCTCTGGAAATCAATATTGAGAATATATTAGCCATTCGGCTAATTAACAATGAGGCGTTGATCAAGAAGACAGCTCACAATCTCCAGATCAGAGATCAGACACCAGACACACAGTCGGCGAGTTCCTTCTATCGCCTCCACTTAGGACGATGTGCACGGGAACCATATGAGCTATATGAATCATCTCATTTCCACCATAGGGGAAACAAGCGTTACATTGCGTACAATTTCGGGATTCTTTTAATAAGAACTGCCAAAAAGATAATCGCACTTACAGCCTCAGTATCTTCAAAATAAGAATGATCAGGCAATTTAAGGGACTAGCGTGCTCCATCTTCGACCACCTCGTCACTTTTTTTTTCAGATAAGTTGTGAAATAGTAGAACATGAATTTGCATAATATCACACGCGCACAGTACGCAGCGAGTAGTGTCGGGTAAGAATTATACATAGATTAACGGGCCTTACAACTCAGTTGGTCACCGTGGCAGACGTTACAAGCTGTAGGTTATGGGTTCAATCCCCACCCAGCCCAAGACGAACATTTGTGTAAAAAGCATGAGTTTTTGTTCTGTGTGTGGGTGTTTGAGGGTGTTCCTAAATCTTAAGCATGTATTTATAAAGAAATACTTAAATAATCTGTCATTATCTGGTTCCCATAACACAAACTTTACTTAGTTTGGCGCTAAATAGCGCTGCTTAAGTGTCCGTAGTCCGACCATCGTCTGTCTCGTTCGCGCATACCCATATGTTTGAAGATATAAAATGACAGCATGAAGTTATAAAAACTCGTCGTTTGTAAAACTAGAAAACAACATCACAAAAATTCGACAAAAAAAAACAATTTGATACAAGTTAAATCATTTTTACCACAGTCGACTCGCATTTTTATTTAATGTTTCTGGATTTATATACTATTCTGACTATTTAATGATACCCCACAAGAGAGGGTGGGTTGAAAAAAATCATCCCTCCTTTGCAAGTATGGAGAGTTACCCCATTATTTCACTTTTTGAACATTTTACATCTACGTGCCAATACGTGTTTATGTAGTGCTAATAGTCTGAGTAAAATGGCTGTGACACATGTCCGTGTGCCACATAATTAACCATTTTCGTCTGTCTGTCCACACAGATGAAAATGGCTAATTTATAAGGATTCCTCGAAGTTACTACAGAACCCAAAAAATGTTTAAAATTTTGCCCGAAGCTCTTGTGTTGCCATGTCTATCCACCTAGTCTGGAATAAAAAGTATAGGTACAGAATTTTATACTAAACATAAAATATAGTGACCAGATTCTCAGCTCAATCACGGATATGTAATATAGAGAGAGACAAAGACACAGCGTTACTGTCGCTTTTATAATATTAGTTAGGATGTACGTAATACACCAAATCCTCCTCTTCTTTGGTATCCTCTATACCAAATCCATAAAATAGATTGCAAAATAAAATCAATTGCAAAATGAATAAAATTTAGATTTGTTTACACATATTCACCTATGAAAAGTTACAAAATATTCATAGCCTCTATTTCTCTTTTTTCCCCCCTTTGTTTCAATTTAATACCTAAAATGTGTTTGCTCAAATGATGTATACATGCTTTGGATTATAGTCTGGTTCTGATCGATTGTCACGTGTTATCTTATATTATGTTAGGCTATATTCTGTTTTGTATACTTAAATAAATAAAATAAAATAAATACAAAGGTCGGTACAGTTATCTACATCTGTAGAGCATGCCACCGTCCAGGACGGTCTCTCCGTGACTTCGACATAATTATTTCCGGTTGTTCGCATCTCAGTAACGCAACGGCGAACATTTACACAGACATAGAAAACCAAGTACCCAGAGCAGAACAATGCGACCTTGTCGAGCTCTTGAATACGCCTTTGTGGGGTCCGCCGTCCGAGATGCCGTCACATCAATGTCAGATCTCTGAAATGATGATGGTTTACTGGGTACGTTCCACCATCACTATCTGATAGAACTATCATTGCCTTATCATTTGAATCGAGCTCAATGCTGGGGAATGCTAGTCAACGTAACCATCCCACTTAGAATATAGAAAAATACTATATTCTAAGCCATCCCACATGACAAAAATCTCGAGAAGGCTACTGAGGATAAGCTCAGTATGATCTTTGGCTTGAGTCACGTCGAAAGACGGTCTTATACCAAAAAGCTTCAACCAATATTTAAAACTGCTCTCGCTTAAAGACAAACTATGAATAGATACAGAATGCAGACACGACGCCCATTTACAGGAGATCTTTTAGTCTGTAGCCTCTATCCCTGTTGTTTGAATCCTGAAGTATTTTATATAAACTATTGTTTATAGGTTAGAAAACTGAAAAACCAAACGGATGTCGCTCGACGGCCCTAGGCGTAAAATTATGATATCGGGTTCATTTAAATCATACCGGAAAAATGTTAGTTATGAAAAATTAATCTTATTAGGTTTAATCACATATGGTCCAGTAAATAATAATGTAATTATCTCGACCGGAGTAATGTGCCCATTAGCTTATCGAATCAACAAGTGCTCCAGAGTATGTTAATTAATATCATCCTTAATGACTTGATGAGGCCCAATGGATGGTTATGGAGTACAATGAGCATTGTCTTGGGGTTAGTCATTAGTTTTATTACTTATGCAAATTTCTTTTGAATAATGTTGCCGTTTATAATCATTGTATCATGATAACTAGCCAGTTAGTACTAAGTGGCTTATTTGATTTAGATATGTCGCGATACCACTACCAACTAAAGATCACACAAACTTTTACAGTGGAGATGTAGATACCCAGCGAGCTGAATCAGCGGAATGCGTACCTATTACCTACAACATATTATAGACACTCACGTTCTATTCGCGAATTGCATTCCTTTGTACATTGAAGCATCTGCGACATGGGAAGTCTGTCATTTTTACCCGACTGCGCAAGAAGGAGGATTATATATTTCGAGTGTATGTAAAGTATGTATGATTCTATATTACCTCCTACAGTCTAAAGGGCTTTCCAGATTCGTCTTTACTCCTTGAGTGCACAACATTTTTTTGTAATAGAAATAAAAAAACTCGCAAAATGGAAAAATTTACTTTTTCATAGCAAATAAAGAATGCTCATTCATTTGAATAGGTATATTTTACATCGCCTTTGTGCATAAATTGTCGTATAACGTGCACTCAACAGCGTTTCAAGCGGAAATTGCTACCGATACTTCAAAACTTGCTCTCGTGTAGTCGGTATTTTGGTTTTTCTTTCAATATAGATATTTGTTTCTACAAGATCCTTTTAAGAAAATGTGCATCAGACTATGTGCAATACAAGTAGAAACTACGTGTGGCAGTGCGCCGACATCGTGGATTTTCCTAAACTTCGTACTAATTCTACGTTTCTATTTCGTACAGCTGAATGGGACAAATTGCCAGCTTCCTTGTCTTCTCAGAGATACAACATAGGTATTCAAGGTGAGACTGAATAGGAATAGGTATCTTCGAAGTCTGCGTGTTGTCGCTTTACAATAGGCGAGTTCGTGGGCAAAGATGGACTTATTCGATAAAAAAATGTAGCAAGAAAATCGTTTGTAAATTCGAATTCATTGATTCGTTCACCCGGGTGGGCGTGCCGGTTCCACGCAGGAAATACGCCGCTACTGCCGAATTTCGACTGGAGCGCACGCTGCTTTTTTTAGCAGAGTACCTACCTACTTAGTAATAATGTGAACAATACCGGTTTCAGCGGAAGACCAGCGCTGGTTGTTTACAACTAGCATTATGTTGAGCTGGGGCCGGATTGTAACTAAAACATGCTTTTGTTACCTATTTTGTGTGTATGTTTTTTTTTAATATTTTCTGTTGAATGTTTTTGTTATAGTAAATTTATGTCTATGTCAATAGAAAAAATAATTTCTTTAGATTAATACCTATCACCTATTGACCTTAAAATTGTATTTTAAACATTCCACAATAGAGGAAAATTACTGCCCACGTTTATTTAAAACAGGACGTAAGGCAAGGCCACTTCAGATATAAATGTTTGTATCAGCAATTCAAATATTTAATGTTACAAAACAAAACAAACTCAATCCTACGAATATTATAACTTAAGCGTTTACCGCGGATTTACCCGCTATTGAGAAATCCTTTCTTATTTTATTTTTTAATAAAAAGGTTTATTTATCCTTACAAAAAAAAAAAATAAGTAGGTATTGCACCATGATTTCACAAGGAGAGCACATGAGTTTATCTATCTATCTAACATTAAGTATTTAAAAAACATCCAAGTGTGAAATACAGCCTATGAGACTTGTGCAGCAAAGGCATTTCACACATCAAAATAAATTTAGCTATATAGGCTAAAGAAAATAATATACAAAAATACATACATACTTATACCCCTACTGTCTATAGGTGAAATACTACCTCAAGTTACAGGGTATTATTAGCTTAACTTCTATTATTCTTTTTTTATCTGATTGAAATCATAAATGTATATGCCTCTACCATTTGATTATTTTAAATATTGTTATAGTTCTGAAGTTCAAAATTTAAATGTAGAGGCATAGCCCTTAATGGTTCCAACCATATAAATTAAGAATTATCAAAATCAATAATATTTAAGAATAGAAAACAATTTTCTCCTGTTGTATGAAAATGTGTCATATGCAGGCAAAAGATAGCGCGACATTGATTCTCTTAACTGCACTACCTTAAACAAACTCGATAATTCACCCACCTTAATTCAATTATGAGCTTAGTTCCTTCCCTCTAAATTTATTATCAGGTAACTTAATAATGAAATAACAGTAAAATAGGTAACTAGAACAACCTCACCTACCCTGGGTGAGGCAAATATGGGTTTGGCTTTGTAACACAAAATAAAAAGCTTTTTGTGACTTACTAAGATGAGACAGTTTGTATCATGTTCATGTTTTTCAAAGAATAAGACAAAGTGCAGACTACAGAACCTAATATTCTGTAAAATCCAGTTTACCCTACCTGATAGATACTTCACTAAGCTATTGACATTGATAAACAATCTATTTTAGGTAGGGAAAAGTTGGATTTCATAGAATATTGGTGGATATATTTTCCATCAATATGACTGTATGGATGATGAAAAATGTGTCAAAATAATACCAAACTTTATTGTAATTTTGTAAACCCTGTAATTTTACAACCCCTTCAATTAATGTTTTCATATTGAAACTTAAAATTATTGGCCTTACCAAAAAATATTACTTAACTTTGATTAAATTCTCAAATTATGTCTTATTTCCACAAGTGTCACATTATGTGTCTGTGAGAAGTTGACAAAATATGTTGACATTGCTCAAATTGGAGTAAAGTTTTTAGGTCAGACCCCATATATTTCTAATTTGAATTATATTGGAATTAACTACATTATTATATATCTTTAAGTTTTGTCATATTGAAACTTAAAATGAAATATAAAAAACTTCTATTTAAATATATATTGGAATTAAATAAGTATATAGATCTGACAGTAAGCTAAGAACTTGATTAAAGATTGATTAAAAATTAGGTTTTAAGATTTAATGAGCCTTACTGAGTTTTTTTTTATACACTATAGATCTACGATTGACTACCAACTCGCCTGATGTTAAGCGACGGTGTGGCCGAGGATGGAGCTTGTCGATCTAGAAGATATCTATTCACTAAGATATTTATTTCCCTATAAGTTATTCTTTTAGGGTTTATCCTTAATTAATGTATTGACTTGTAAGATTATTTTTTTACAGCTCTAAATGATGTTTTAAGCACTAATTTCAATTTGATATTTCAGATTCCTGAGAAAAAAAGGTCTTTACAAACAGATGGGCAACAAGGTGATTTTATAAGGGTTCCAGCATGAAGTACTAAAAATAAAGGTGCTGAATTGGATTATTATTATAATTATAATCTACAAAATATTTACTATGTTTATGTGTATTATAATTTATTACTAGCATATATTATTACTTATAAATATGTGGTTTCACCCATATATTTATAAAAAAAATCAGACAAGTGCGAGTTAGACTTGCCCACCAAGGGTTCTGTACAAACTAGTAGATTAGAGGGGGAAATCATATATTTTTTTATATTTTCCTTCATAAACCGAAAAATATACATCATAAAAATATTTACAAACCTATTTTAGCTTATGCTACTGAAGCTCTTTCATATGATACCCCCATGATACAGTTAAATAACTTTAAAATTTTGACCCTCATTCCTTGCATAAAGAGACAATTTTTTCGGGATTAAATTAAAAATGTCCAGTTATCAGATTTTTTCCTATATGTACTCTTACACAATGCGTCTTGCCAAATTTTATAGTTCTAGGTCAACGGGGAAATACCCCATAGGTTTTGATTCCTTGTGATCGAGTTTCAAAATGTGCATTTATTACGACATATTCAACTGTAACTTTTTTTTACAAAAACTGAGAGATTTTATTTTTCTTTCTGCAGCAAGAGACTATGGATCTGCGTATATGGTTTTAATTTCAACACAATACCATCATGCGCTCCTGAGATAAAGGTCTTAACACCCGGACAGATGGACAACAAAGTGATCCTGTAAGGGTTCCGTTTTTTTCTTTTGAGGTACCGAACCCTAAAAATGGTGACAATGATGATAAAGTATAGCCAATGTCCGTCTCCTGAAATGCAGATATCTGTACCAAATGACATAACAATTGGTTTAGCCATTTGTGCATGAAAAGGTAACAAAGAGACAGACAGAATTGCTTTCACTTTTATTGTATTTACTAGGATGAAGTATTAAGATATTTAAAACAATACACATACCATATATATTTTCTTTGTTAATGATAATGCCGGTGTGGTCACCACCCGCTACATGAATCTTATCACTCGCCTCGGGCTCCACCACTTTTCTTTCTATCACCAGAGTGGTAGATGAAGCAGTTTTGTTTTTAGGGGTCATCACCACCTTCTCCTCCACAGTATCGGCCATCGTGGAGCGTGGTACTAAGAAATCAGACAAATCCGTGTCAATAAGAAACAGTGGTCATCAATGCACTATGAGTCACCACATCAACATCTTTTTTTAACTGTGAACTCACACCGATATCGACTTTATGTACTCAGTGACTGAGTTCTATGATGTTAAGAAAATGTAGCACGTAATGATTGTTAGGTCGATGTTTGCAAGGTAATCTTGTACATGTTTGAAAAGCGCACGACAGTGTATAAATGCGTGACATTGGCTAATAATGTTGATAACCTTCACCTGTTCTCGTTTAAATAAAACAATTTGATCAAATCAGTATAATATGGGTTACTAGTTTTACGCAAGTAACCAATTTCATAAACAAACAAACGAAAACTTTAGCAAATCTTCAATGTGTAATAGGTTTCCGTCTCGACCATCGACTTTGACTGACTATCGAAATTCGAATCGTAAATAAAATAACATTGAAATGAAAAATAACCGCGGCTCTACACTTGTGCCGTGAACGTCCGCGAACAGGCGTGAACATAAGTGTGGAGGGTTTTCACGGCGTTCGCAACCGTTCACGCCTGTTCCCCGATTGAAGTCGGTATTTTGTCCCCCGACAAAGGGTTCGCGCCGTTCGCGGCAGTTCGCGCCTTGTTCACGCGCGGACATCCACATCCACATTCAGGTTAGTCAGGAGCAAATTGGCACGGTGCCAATTTGCTCCTGACTATTGATGCGCACGGACGTGTAATGCGAGCTAAATGGTAGCGCATCGGATTAATATAAGTTGAGATAGTGAATTAGAAATTCGCTTTTTGAAATATTTTCACGCTGTACGTATACTGTGGGACTCGAAGCATCCACATCATAATAATAAAAGTAAAATTATGACGCACGGAGAAGGATTAGTTTTCAAATTTTCGATTAATTACTATATTTTTCAGTCATCCATCATCTCCTTTTTCTCCAACGCTTTTGAACGATTTTCTTATCTTTGTAGGTGTAAATAGTTATATGTTGCCACATCAAACAAAGTTAACGCAGCAGCAGTTTCGACGTCCGTTTCACGGCAGGTTTCACGGCACAAATGAGTGACCTCCGTGAATGTGGAGGGTGCGCCTCTGCCGCGAATTCGCACTGTGAATTCACGGCACAAGTGTATAGCCGCGGTAAGCAACTTGCCAACTTCAACTTTTTTTTAATGGCTTTTACGAAACGAAGGTCTCTTCATGACTCCGCCAATGTCACGTTAAATAGACCATCAAACTGAGAATATTATAGTTTTACACGCTATTGACTGGACTGCTCTGCACCCTTATTCAGATTACATTCGATTCGATTCGATCTTCGATATGGAGAGAGATCTCGAAGGATTTCACACGGTTTGCGGAATTAGCGATTCAGGTTTCTCGAATATCGAATAATTTTGACATTTCCATTCCATAAGGTATCAGCTGATCATCCCACACGGTTCCATTGATTGAAAGCGGCATGTGATATGTCGATTATCAATCGATTAATCGGAAATTGTTTTTCTGACTTGGAAAAACCGATTTTTAGATTTATCTCATGCTGCATGTCATTTTCGTGAAAGTGTAATTTTCGTTACGTTATTGTATTTTTACTACTGTAGTACCTACTTTTAAGACAGCACAGTTATTTATGTTTGATGTAATTTACATAATATATATAATAGTACACCTACTAAAATCAATTCTAATTTAATATTATTTACGTCATATTGATTCACTATCTAATATTTGCACTTGAGAAATGATCGAATGTAATGGAAAATTGTAATTAATTTCTAAGACCTTATTTACCTACATTCTTGCAAATAAATTTCATTTCATAAGTAAATTCAAACCAAAATTTATTCATTTGTTTGCCAAATGAGCAACGTAAAGACTAACATGAAACCACACACTTCTCTCCCACGCTCCTCTCTCTGTGTGGTAGTTGTTTTAAACAAGCACTAAAGTGACGTAATGTTACACAATTCAAATAATAAAACTTAGTATTTGCTATGATGATGTAAGATAATTAATATGATTTGGATAACAGTGAACGTCCACCGGACAAAGGAATACGAGAGACAGTGTAGGTCGAAAGCGAGAAGGAGGAATGACACCGGATGCTCCTCTAGTAACAATAAAAAAAAATATCATTATTTTATAAGCTATCACTGCTATCACAGAACATTAAATTTCTTTATCTATGGAGTCGATAGATCGGTGTAGCATTTATAATATTGTCAACAAAAAAAACATACAGTTGAATTATGAACCTCATTCTTTTTGAAATCGGTTAGAAATATAAATGTGTGCTACTTCAGCCCCAGCAAAATATAAAGAACTTTCTTTACTAGCTCGCATTATTGACTGATCCCTATTTGAGCTGTAAAAAAATACGATTTTCTTACTTTTATTTGAAAATGAAAATTTTGAAACACAAAAGAATCGTACTTTAATCGATTTTTTTAAACAGTTAATCGAAATCTTTAGCGGTATCAAGTCACTAAAAAAAGTTTGTAAATTTAACAGTAGCAGCCGTCAAATTTTTTTTTCTTTTATTGGCCACGATTGGCTCATTTGCCAAAATAATATGTTAAAAGTTTCATGAAAAATACAAATAATATAAGTTTTAGTCACAATCTCAAGTTACTTGGTAAGCCAAGTAACTTGAATCTAAGGATCATAACGAGATACTCGGTTGATAGTGAATAAAGTTCATGTCATGACTTGGTTATTTTACTAGGAGCTGTTAAGGACTTTGTAAGTTACAACGTGAAGAAGTATGTTTCATCACTCTCATTTCAAACTCGTGCACGTAAACGAACACTAATAGATTAAAAAAACATCATCTTTACAAAATCTTTATGTGAAATAACACAAGTTTAGAATAATAAAAGAAAACTGTGACATTTTTTAATTAAGTTCCCGCGAAAAACCTACCGAATCGAATGGATAACCTTCGATAACCCTATTCACAAATTCGAATGGCACCAGTCGGTACCAAATCGGTAATGACCTCGTGTTACCGATAGGATAACATAGACAAGCTAGTTTTCAGAGTCAGTTTCATGTTTTTAGATAGGTGATTCGCGATAGAAGTAAAAAAATGGTTAATTATGACCAGCGACTGACAAAATATGTAATTTATTGCATAATATACATATAACTTGATCCATCATATTAATTATGGCATATAATTCTTTGGTAAATTTGTAGCTTCAATAAGTGAAGCATGCTTCGAAAATATCTTGTTGGTTGTGTGTGTGCATGTGTGTGTGCGATTTCAAAGTTCTTCTATTTTCTACCTGTACTCGTGCATTTAATGTATTTGCCATTTATTAGTAACAAGTATAAAATATTTAATATATTTTGAGCGCCATGCGTGTAATCTGACTAAGCTCTCCAACTATAAAATATTTCATTTTGAAACTTTGGAAATCATAATTAGGGGAATTTTAAAACCCGTAAAATCGGTACATTTGACTATTAGGTGAATATATTATGTCAAATTATGGAAAATGGTAATTGAAAATATCAAAAAAGTGCTCTTATATTATTAAAATGTATTAATAAAATGTATTCGATATCGAATTAGCCATCGAATTTATATGTCAAACTCCTTCGGATTCGAGTTTGTGAATCGGTCTACCCGAATCCCGGCGGATCCAGTTGAGGATGAGTGGAGATTGTCTTTGGTTTCTCGAGATTTCTATACTAAAAATGGGACCGACGGGCATAAATTCGAATTCGTGAATACCCATTGGAGTCGAATGGAGCTTTATTCGGTAGCTGGCTCATTACCGACAAAATTGACAAATCGACAACCGATTAGAACTAGAATACAGGTGCTGTTTTTCCCATCTATACAAAACATTATAGACTACAACAAACACATGCACAAAAAATATACTTAGTATACATATACAACAATAGGTTAGTATATGACAAATACATATTACAATAGACATGAATATTTACAATTCAAAAATCACGAAATATCACAAGGGGGGAGGGTGTGTAGTAAGATATCACGTGTATTTATTTTTTCGTCAAACGCACGAGTTCCAAGCCGAAAAACAGCGTGTAGTGTGACCTTCACTCGCCGTTGCCAGGCAACTAAATCCCGCGCCGCGACGACCGCCCGGCACGGCTTGCCAGTCACCAAGTTATTCTGTTATTTTGGCGACAAATACATGCGTACACCGTTACCTCATACGTTTATCATTAAAACAATGTCTAAACTATCGTAACGGGACATTGAGCGTAACGTGACAATGTGCGTAACGGGACAATGAGCGTAACGTGACAATGAACGTAACGGGACATTTAGCGTAACGTGACAATGTGCGTAACAGGACAATGGGCGTAACGTGACAATGAGCGTAACGGGACATTGAGTATAACATGATAATGAGCGTAACGGGACATTGACCGTAACGTGACAATTTGCGTAACGGGACAATGAGGGTAACGGGACATTGAGCATAACGTGACAATGAGCGTAACGGGACATTGAACGTAACGTGACAATGTGCGTAACGAGACAATAAGCGTAACGTGACATTGAGCGTAACGTGACAATGAACGTAACGGGACATTTAGGGTAACGTGATAATGTGCGTAACGGGACAATGAGCGTAACATGACAATGAGCGTAACAGGACATTGAGCGTAACATGACAATGTGCGTAACGGGACAATGAGCGTAACGTGTCAATGAACGTAACGGGATAATGAACGTAACGTGACAATGACCGTAACGGGACAATGTACGTAACGGGACAATGAGCGTAACGTGACAATGTGCGTAACGAGACAATGAGCGTAACAGGACATTGAGCGTAACGTGACAATGTGCATAATGGGACAATGAGCGTAACGGGACATTGAGCGTAACGGGACAATGAGTCATAGTTTTTCGTGCGTGCAGCTGGCTTTCATCTAACGATAAAGTTAACGATAACGATAGCGATAACGATAATGATAACGATTTACGATAACGATAGCGATAAAGATAGGGAAAGCGATAGCGATAACGATAGCGATAACGATAGCGTTAACGATAACGATAGCGATAGTGACAATAATAGTGATAGCGATAGCGATAACGACAACGATAATGACATCGATAACGATAACGATAACGATAGCGGCAGCGATAGCGGCAGCGATAGCGGCAGCGATAGCGATAGCGATAGTTTATCTACATCTACATCTACACTAATAATAAAGAGGAAAGATTTGTATTTTTAACTACAGGACCGATTTCAAAAATTCTTTCACTATTAGAATGATTCATTATTCTTGAGTAACATAAGCTATAATGAGTATTAGAAAAAATTAGGAATCCCTACTAAAACTTCAATAATGTAACCCAAGGTGTAAAAAAGTTAGCCATAAAATGTCTTTCATCGCATACGCTGCGCAAACTATTGATGATAGAACAAAAAAATGTTGCAAAATATTAAAGAACATACCAATATCTACAAAAAACGTCGCAATAGAATATGTCCAACTATTGTTATTATACCACTATAACTACTTTTTTACATTTAAAAAGTTGATAGAAATGCCGATCAAGTTCAGACCATGTTATCTATACCTTGCTATTGATTCTTATCCAAATAAATTGTTACATATTCAAGACTATTTCAATACCTGTAGATTACTTTTTGAATTATTCAAATCGGGCATTCCATTCAAAAGATATTGCGAATTTAATAATGTCAATCTAAACAAAATACTAATAGAAAAATAAAAGCCGTCGCGTCGCCGCGCGCCGTGGCCGGTGGCACCACGCAGCGAAAAACGTTATGAATAATAACCTAGGTACTCATATTTGAGCAATATTCAACAAATTTTGTTGATCAAAGTTAAGTAACGTTTTTCGTTAAAGCCGTAAACTTCTTACATCGCGTGCACTGCGAAAAGTATGGACACTAGAACAAAATAATGTGCAAAAATATTAAAAAAAACATGTCAATATCAACAAAAAAATGCAAAAGGGCCTAATTAATGAGTTAAAATGAGGAAGTAAATTATGAGGGTCATTAACGGCGCGAATACTCGGCACAAGTGTAGAGCTTTATTATGCATAGACCAAATATAAATAGACGGGCGTACCGTGTAACCCGTTACGTGTTTGATCAAGCGCATGAGTGCAATAGTGCAAAAAGTACAAGGTGAAGAAACGTCCTGTCCTTTTACGTTGTCACTAAAACTTCATAAGTTTCCTGAAGCACGACTCGAATTTGAAGATAATTGTACACGTGACTTAGGTTAAGTTAGATTATGACTAGAATAGAATATTTATAAGTACTTAGCTTGGTTCATTCTAATAACTTGCAAAAATCTTAATATCTTGACACTAGCAAATGCTCTTAGCGGGTCTAATTCTTAAAAAAAAAAAAAAAAAAAAAAAATTGTGAAGGTTCTTTGGACAGTTTGGACGCACGCAGCAGTATTTAATTTTGTTTTCCCACTTCCCAGTTATTTTTGCAAAATGAAATCTGTCTTCTGTTTATTACTCTTTTTTTGGGCTATAGTACAGATAGATAGTGTAAATTTACAAAGTGTTAGCGATGATGAACTCCTTGAACTGATTCGGGATAGAGAAAAACTAATAGTATTGTTTTGTGAGTATTTTCTTAATTTTACTAGCTAATGTTTGTAAAATCATAATATATCAAATCTAATCTACGTTTTAGTATAATTTTCATACCCTGCTTGAACCAGGGGTATGATCATTTCTTGTCTGAGCGAAGCGTGATCTGTGTACTGGGACGGGTTCAATTAGCCGATAATGAATGTAAATGTATATTTGTTTCATATTAACCGCGGCACTACAGCACATGCTGCTCAACCAACTTGCGGGGACTCTAGAAAATGGCGTTGCGGTGGAGTAATTTAACGTTAGCAACGTAATTTTCTAGAGCTGGGGTAAAATGATAAAAAATCAGTAGCAAAATTTTCTGATTTTTCGTGTAATTTTACCTGTAATGAACAACAAATAGCTAAACTCATCCAAATAGTTACACTCAATTAATTTGGTTTGGCTATGTAAAGCATTTGTATTTGTTTTTACTATAGGCAAACTTATTAATTAATTACTTGTATTTAATTTATCATATAACATAATTTGCTTTACAGCCAAAGACAATTGTAATTCATGTGACACACTAGAAAAACATGTGGAAAGCTTGCAAGATGATTTCAAAAAGCACATGGAAGCAACCAGTGTTATAGTCATGAACAGCCATATGTCCCGTCTGTATAATCCAGCGAAGGAACCGGCTCTTGTTTTCTTTCGACATGGAGTACCATTGTTGTATAGTGGTATGCTATCTTTATATTAGATTTTATTTAGTTATAAAACATTATCTTTTTATTCACTCTATAGGTAATTACCTCTATTACCTATAAAGTGAATTCTGTTTTATTTGCTTTGTAAGAATCATAACCATTAGCTTGGACATACTTTGCCAACATCAGAACCATAAGATTGAAAGGCCCTTGGAAAAGGCCCTCTGTACCTCAAAAGGAAAAAAACCCTTGTAGGATCACTTTGTTGTCCGTCTGTCCGTTCATCCGGGTGTCAAGACCTTAATCTCGGGAACGCATGTAGGTATCGACTTGAAATTAAAACCATTCTTATTCGAGGGGTGATGGGTCCTGCACTGACGTCCTGCTTGGGGTGTATTGTGCATTTCCCCCTACCAGCATCACCCGAGCCAGCCCAGCTCCTTGAAATATCAGAGCACAGCTCTGGGTTGCTGGCACAACTGCTCCAGTGGTGAAGATGAGCAGCTAATAAATAATGATGTTTTTTTTTTCTTTGAGTTCTTTGAGAGCCTTCTTTATTCCTCCTGTTTTTTCTATATGATGTTGAATTAACTTTCTTCTGGTTTGCTTTTTTTTGTGTTTGCTAATTTCAATTGTTATTTGTTTACTTATGGTTGCTATTTCTTTCCTTATATTTTTTGTTGTATGTCTTTTTGGTGGTTTGTTTCTGAAGCTAGACATTCTCTTAAAGGTATCAAAAGTTCTTCTGGTAGTGTTGTAGGTCTAATGTCTGTTTTGATGTGTTTTCTACAATTTTAACTAAAGCTGGATCCAACTCCCTTAGTAATTCATTAGCTCTTAATGTTCTTGTGTTTAGTATAGATATACTTATATGTTCTGTTTTTCTGTTCTTTGGTATTATTCTTGCATTTACATTTTGATTCTGTTCTTCCAGGGGGTGATGGTCTAGTACTCCCACGGGGACCGGCCGGGTTGGGAGACAGTTATGTTGTGTAATTGTCTTAGTTGTTTTAACTGTTTGTTAAATTAAAACCATATACGCAGATCCATAGTCTCTTGCTGCAGAAAGAAAAACCAAATTTCTCAGTTTTCGTAAAAAAAAGTTACAGCTGAATATGTCGTAAAAATGCACATTTCGACACTCGCAAGGGAATTAAAACCTATGGGGTACTTCCGGTTGACCTAGATGTATGAAATTTGGCAAGAAGCATTGTATTAGTAAATAATATATACTGTACTGCGGATACATAGACCCCCCCCGTACTCACATACTACGCACTCAATCAAATCATACTTATACTCTCTTTCACACACACACCTCTACACATGCATACACAGTACACGCCCAAACATACGCCATGCACGAACATGCACACGCCACATGTTATAGTAACTAAGTACTTATGCATAGTTTTCATTTTTTTTTGTATTATTATTTTATTTAAGATCTACTAAAACAATTAATATTTACAGTAATTACCATATGAGGGTAGACACTTAACCTCACGACACAGGCTCCCCTAGTGTGAGATTCAGGGTTTCCTGTCTAGCTAATGTGAAGGCTAATCATAACCTGTACTACGTTATATTTTATGTATTTTTAAGATAACTTAGCTATAATCTTCAGAAACCTGTATCTTTTAACTTATTATTATTACATATAGGAAAAAAAAACGAAAACCGGACATTTATAAATCACAAAAAAATTGTGAAATTCTTTATGCAAGGAATGAGGGTCCAAATTTTAAAGTGAATTAACCGTATCATGTGGGGTATCATATGAAAGAGCTTCATTAGCATAAGCTAAAACAGGGTTTTAAATATTTTTACGATGTATATTTTTTGGTTTATGAAGGAAAATATATGATTTCTCCCTCTTATCTACTAGTTTGTATGGGACCCTCGGTGGGCGAGTCTGACTCGCACTTGTCCGTTTTTTTATCTTTATGGTTCTGATGTCGTAAGGTTAGATGTCCCATTTTTGATGATAGGGCCTTCCGACCTTATTTATGGTTCTGAAGTCGCGATTTTAAGACAACTCCCACTGGTGTGATTGGAGAACATGTGAAATGAGATACCTGTACATTGAAGACTGGAATAAACTAATGGCAAATTTTAAATGCTAGGTTTTGCTCATTGGACTCATCCTTTTGTCAGTATGAGTATGTTGTATTGCAAATCCTCCAGAGTTAAAATAATTGAAAATAGATATTGTGTATGAGGATTTTCAAAACAGTGTAAAAGCACCTATCTGGACTTGTAAAAGTATCATTTGTACTATTTGCGTTACATTTGTCTATAAGGGAGAGTTATTGCTTACCATCACATGGATCATCTACTTGCTTCCTTCTCTTTCTATAATAGTATATAAAAGCAGTTTTATAAACTAACTTTTATGCAGAGGAAGACTATTTCTGATCTAATTGTGTTTGCTTAAAAATAAATTATGTTAATTCCAGGAGAGCCAGACGAGAATGAATTATATGGTTTCTTTGAGAAGAACCAGGCGCCAGCTGTTAAAGAGCTGACAGATAAAATATTCGAGCACATAACTCAAGCTGCCACTGGTGCAACCACAGGGGATTGGTTTGTTATGTTGTAAGTGCAAATATTGATTTTATTACTTTACCAGACTTTTGTTGTCGTGGGATTCTTTTGCAGAGTGTAATTGAGGAATTACCTCACCTTTACCAGTTACTGAACCTTGATGGTTCAGTAAAAGGGTGTAAGCATTACAATGTTCCGAATTAAAGCAAAGGCGAACATGAGGGGCAATGTTCTAGAAATATTTTCAGACAACCATGTTTAACATTTAGTGTCTCACAGTAATGAGAGCTGTTCATTACCACACAGGATTTTGAATTGTTGAAGTTTAGAGTATTGAGGCGCCTTGGACTGTTACAGACAATAAGCAATTTAACATTAGACAAGTGACTTGTTGCCTTTGCCAAAGTTGGGCAAACAGACCAAGTTGCCGATGTCAACTCATTAAAGTTATAATATTAATATAAACTTACTTAACATATGTATATTGTGTCTGAATAAAGGCTTATTATTATTATATTATTAAGAACTTGTTGAGTTGCTTCTACTGTTTAACCAGGTGTTCCATTTAAGAAATATGATCAAGCAATAATGTTTTAATCTGTTGTCAGATTATTAATGCTATTTTAATACATAAACTTTTCTTGGCTGAAAGGAGACTTTCATATTAGTACTGATACTTCAGATATTTAGATAGAATACGTCTGATATTTCAGCTATGGTGCTTCTTGTGTGGAATGTCAAAGGCTGCATGCAGTGTGGGAAAGTGTTGGTGCAACGTTGAAGAACCGCATCAATGTAGCGCGTATGGACGCCAACCTGGCTGGATTAAACACTGCTAAACGGTTCCAAGTCTCCAAGTTACCGGCTTTCCTGTTGTAAGTTGCACTTTAGTGGACATCAAGTTGAAAGTTTGACTGACTAATATAAATAATAAGACAATATAAAGAGTGGCCGATAATACAAATGTGGTGTAATTGTATCTTTGTTTGTCACCAAATTAATAGATTGATATATTATATATTATCCTGAAAAAAATCTAAAGCTTAAATGGATACATAAAATCACGCCTATTTTTAACAGACCTCTAAAAAGAAGGAGGTTATCAATTCATCTGTATGTTTTGTATTTGGTAGATCATCATACATATAGCATATAGATCAGAGGTGGTCCCATATAAATTTTATTAAAATCGGTTCAGTACTTTGGTTTTTATATAAAATAACTGGTAAAATATCATCAAGTGCCTGCAGAAAGTGAACAGCAAGTCGCGTATGTATTGTATTCTATTTATTCGAGGTAGGGTGGGAGGCCATGAGCCTCCCTGTCACTGCGACCCTCGCGTATATATTGTAACTTGTATGTATTGTATATTGTACTTTGAAGTCGGTTTTTTCAGTTTTTTAAACTATAATTATATATTATATGATTAACCTGTTAAATAAAACTAGTTTATCTCTTATCGTGTAGGTAAAGACCATGAGGACTTTTGACACATTTTCTAATATTGGTTATCTCACAAACTTATTCCCCTACCCCTACTCTTCCCTCACAGACGTAGTAGACGATGCATGCGACTTCATTTACATGAAATCCTCGCGTGCCACTTTTTTGGTATTGACTGTGACGTCATACAAACGATTTTGTGATGGAATGTTTCATACGTGCGAAATCGATTCAACTCATTACATACTCGCGCTTGAACGCTACTAGCGTTAGGTAACTAGTTGACAAAATATCGAATCGAAACTATATATCACCTGAAACTATATAAATCTTAGGGCGTCAAGTGTGTGTTTTTATCTTCCTGTTGACACGCTAGTTACATACACTTGGTATCTATAGAAGTCTATGCTCCCACCATACAATATAATGTTAACTCGTACAATACAACCTAAAGGCAAAATTAAATCTAAATCAAAATTAATTACATGAGTTTTTTTTTAAATTCTTAGTTATGGTTAAATCACAGAGTCAATAATGCTTATTATCTAAGTGTACCAAAATGTATGTACCTAATTGAAATAAATGAATTGAATTGAAAAAAAATTGAATTGAATCTTTGTTCTAGCTTCCGTCATGGAAAAGTGTATAGGTATGACTTGCCTAAAGCAGATGTGAAATCATTTGTGACATTTGCTCAAGACTGGTACAAGAATGCCAAAGGAGAACCTGTGCCGTTGCTCGCCTCACCATTGTAAGTCAATATTTAAATATTACTTTCTTTTACTCAAGTTAGTTTGATGTGACAAAAACTGCTTGAAATTTGAATTTATCGCGGTGTGTCTGTCGTTGGCCTTTAAAATAAAAAAAATGTGTTAAGAGAAGTGTTGTCACGCGAACTACCATACAAATAGGAAAATGTTTTCTACTCTAAACATTAACCAATTGATTTGTTTCATTAAATGAAACATCGATATTGAACAATTGAACAATCCCGACCCAAAGATTCCTCGTGTTATAAGTTTATGTGTCTGTCTGTGGCATCGTAGCTCTCAAACGGAGGGACCGATTTTGATCTAGTTTTTTTGTTTGATAGAGGATTTCATCAGGTGTTCTTAGCTGAAACGGCATAACCGATTTTGATGAAACGTATTTCATCAAAACCGGTTTAGCCGTTTTTTTTGTCGGGGGTTTTTGAGATTTCTAAACTTGTACTTGTTATCTAATTGAAATTAAATGTATATTCCTCGTATGGGTCTACGGATTGCTTTTTCAAACTTTATAATTCTGAAGTTAAAAAATTAAAAGATAAAATTAAAGGAAAGTAAACTGTAGAAACACCTATTAATGATTCGTATCATATTAAAAAAAAAATTCAAAATTGGGTAATATCTAATTAGAGAAGTTTTCTCCTGTTATATAAAAATACGCATAATTTAGTGGCAAAAGATCGTGCGGCAACATTTCTCTTAAGTATGCTTATTCCATAATATTTGTTTTTAAAGGAATTGTTGAAAAACGAATGATAATCCGTTTTGTTTTAGTGATGAAACCGTGGACTGGTGTGTGGCAACCCTGAAAGTGATCATAGCATACGGACTGGAAATTCTTGCACAACATCCTTGGATTTGGCAAATAGGTGTCGCTGGCTTTGGACTAGTAGCAATAACGGCATTAATTGCTCTCGTGAAGGCGGGCCGGTCGCGACCTACTAAAGAAACTAAGAAGGAGAAGAAAAGAAAATAAGACTTTTCTGTATGTTTTACTTTATAATCCGCGTAAGTACTCAGAAATATTCTATTTTATATAAATGATACATGACATTTTTGTAACAAATTAAACGATTTACCTTGCACTTGTTCATACAAAAGGAGAAAACTAAGTTCTATTCTACCTCTAAAAGTCTAAACACTATTTGATTTTGTTGTTGATATGTATGCTTTTAAAAAAAAAATGTTATAACTCTGAAGTTATTAAAAAGCTAAAAACCTTTTATCGTTCCAACCATAGTAATAATAGGCTTAGAATAGGAAATACTTCTAATTCAGTGAAGCAACTTTCCGCAAGTCTTTTAAGAATGGGCTCAATGCGCGCAGCTATCTATTTCGTGCATCACAACATTTTTATACATAAAATCATTGGTATATAACTTTTCACACTTTTCTAATATGGATATTAGAAAAGTGAGAAATTATTTTTGTTTATTTAGGAGTATTATTTAAGGAAAAAGTTATTCTTTGATATGTTTTAGTTTTTCTGAGGAGTAGGAGAATATATAAATATTCATATACATATTCGTTTATTGAGATAAAAACGGAAAAAAAACAATTACAATTATCTCACAATATTCAAAAGTTATTCTTAAACAATTCATGTCTTAACATTAAGTAATATTCATTATATAAATACAATATCATTTAAAATGTCATTATAAAAATGTCAAATGGGCAATACGCCTAGCATGTCAATACAAAAAAAAAGATATATCAAACAAAGTAAAATATACCGTTCGGGTAAGTACCAAGTCAATAAACTCCGTTACCGTCAAAATCCAATGAATCGTCAGGCTTTTTACACCTGTCCCATTGATCCATTAAATTTTCACAGTAAGTCAAGGAGGTACTTATAATAGTCTTCCAGTTATCATAAAAAATTTCACAATCAGGGTTGGCTGCAAGGAGTGCGTTTAAGTGGCGACGGGCACGATTCAGAGGCGACATAGAACGTGCTACTGTGCGACCGCGATGTACGTGGAACAGGTCATGTGGGCGACCACGTCTGTGTGCTGGAACCCCGGGCTCGTCCGGTACGAACAGTGCGCATAGCAAGTCGTGCAGACGTATAGAATCGACGGACCCCCTAAGCGCCTTATAGCAGATAGTTAGCTGGTCTAACATTCTTCTAACTTCCAAAGAGTTGTAACCAAGCTGACCGAGCAGGAATTTAGTTGGGTACAGAAACGCATAGTAACCATACATTTTCTTATACAGCGACCTTAAAAAGGCCTTTTGGACTTTTTCAAGCATTCGCGCGTAGGTGACATGATACAAGACAGACACAAGCACTCGATTCAAGTTTGCTTCTAACTAAGGAGTTATATAATGTTGTAATTACTTCAGGATTTTTAAAGTCTCTAGCATTCCGTAGGACGAAGCCAAGGCGCCGGTAAGACTCTTTTGCGAGTTCTGATATATGATCATGAAAAGTTAGACTGCGATCGAAATTTACCCCCAAATCTTTGATACAGTTAACCCTATTTATAGGTACGTTGTTTAAGTAATAATGAAACTGTATTGGATTTCTTTTACGGTCAAAGGTCATGACGTTACATTAACTTATATTAAATGTCATTTTATTTCTCACGCTCAATTCGTAAATTTGATTGATTTCATCCTGCAATTTCAGGCAGTCACTAGGAGATTTAATTTCAAAAAATAGTTTAAGGTCATCCGCATACAAAAGACATTTGGCGGTAGAAAGTACATTAGGTAGATCGTGAATCATCATTTAAAAGAGTAAAGGACCGGTGACAGTACCCTGGCTTACACCAGATTTAGTGCAATATGGTTGAGATACATATGTACCATGCCTCACATATTGGCACCGGTCCCTCAAGAAATCGGCCATAAAAATTAAGAAATCGCGAGTGAAGCCAATCGTAGATAACTTATTCAATAATATATATTTAAATAATTATGTTTTTTCACTACTCCATCGCCAGTGTAAGTGATATCTGAATAAAACTTTTTTAAAGTATTTATCCTATTTAAATAAACAAATTGATTACCCCTCCAATGATTTTATTTGTTTAACAATGATTTTATTTATTTTAAAATGTTGTGATGCTCAAGAAAGATAGCTGTGCGCGTTGAGCTCTGCCTTAGGACTCTGTAGTTCGACCATCGTCCGTCTCACTCGAGCACACCAATAATTTTGAAGATGACTGAAACAAAAATCGTCGTTTAGTGCGGTACAAAGCAACATCATAAATTTATGACAAAATTTTTAATTTGATTCAAGTTAATTTTCATACATAAAAATCGTTTCTAGTAATTATTAACATAAAAATGATTTTTATGTATGAAAATTAACTTGGGTTAAATTGAAAGTTTTGTCGAAAATTTGTGATTTTGTTTCCTGGTTTCCTAAACGACGATTTTTTTATAAGTTCATTCAGTAATTGTATATCTTCAAAAATGTTGGTGTGCGCGAGCGAGACAGACAATGGTCGAACTACACACTCTTAAGGTTGGGTACGTCTTTGCCTGACGCACACGCGTATATGGAATTTATACCAACACACAACGCACAACGCTCATGACGTCAGAGACCGTGTTGCTGTCGGGTATATTTTCAAATCCAGAAAGCGAAAATCTTTTCATTATACCTTTACCTAACATTTGTGACGTCACTGGTGCGTGTTGACTTCGGGTATACTTTCAGTTCGGAAACGCCTGCGCAGTTATTTTTAAACATACCCGGCCGCAACGAAACGTGTAAAAAAAACCTAATCTAACCATAGGTTAGGTTTTTTTTTTTAACCTATTAACCTAACGTATAATCCTAACATATAAAAATAACCATCTGTCTATATTCGATGAAAGGCACTAAAACGGGTATAGATTACAGTATAGCAAAATGGAATGTCCTATATGAAAGTATACCCCAAAAAATGTTGCAGTCGGGTATACTTTGAAATCCATAATACGGCTATATATATTTTTATTGCATATCCGAACTCAACACTATAGAGCGTTGTGTGAAGGTATATATTCCAAATACGCGACGCACACACGACAAGCAAACACAATTTCACTTCATAACTCTGTGACAAAAAGTCTTATCTATTTAAAACAGAACTCGAACAATCATGCTCATGTGTATGAGTAATTACGCTATGGTCATGCATGAACATATTTTTATAGATCTTTAGGTTCAACTGTGAATGCAATTTTGAATTAATCTTTCATTATTTATGTGTTAGAACTACAGAGTATTGAGTCTATAAAAAACAATTATTTAAATTTGATAATATTTAGGCAGAGCAGAAAACAGATTTTTCCTGTGCTATAGAAAAATGCGCAACGTACTGGTGAAAATTGCGGTCTCAACGGCAAAGAATTGCGGTCTCTATTAAAAAAAAAAAAATGTACAAATAAGAATGCATTTATATTTTGTCATAGAATTCCTTATGTACAATTTACAACTGTAATGCAAGTAAATCGAAAGTTAGGTAATGATCTCGGCCATTTTGATACGATTGATTGCTTAGACAGAGGGTGTAGGTTAAGGTAGTAGACTCACCTGAATGGTATATTGAATGAATCTAATTTGCTTCGAGCCTGTCACCGAGTGACGACGTGACTGCTGACTGCATTGGCGTCTTTGTTTTGTTCATGGATCGTGGAACAATGGGCGTTCTATATTTTCTCAGATTGTGGAGGTGGCGGGCTTTGCCCACAGCTTTTTCGTGGTGTTACACGAAAATCCTGTTAAGGGATCGTCTATTAATCACGTGAGACTTGAAAAGTGTGAATGGGCTTCATGAAAAATCACGAAATATCATATTTATAGGCTATTTTCTCATTTGTGTGTCCAATTTCTAAACCGAAAAGTGGCACGTGACCTTGACTCGTCGTAGCCAGAGAACAATTTCGACGTCAGCCACGATGAACAACTTTTAAAATAATTTGTAATAACATAAAATCCTCAATTTTCACTATTCATTTAAATGTATACTTGTACATGTACCTATCATATAAGTATTTATATATATTTTTATAACGTAAAATTATTTAGTTATTTGCATCATAATAAGTATATATTATGTAATAGTATAGATAATTATATAATAAGTATATTTTTAGAGCATTTATGAAATGGTTGTGCTGTATAGTTTTATGTTAAATATAGATAGTTTGTGTATTTAATTTTAAATGTAGTGTTCCGTCCTTTGCTACGATATTTATCAATGAATGAATAAAAAGAAATGAAATAACTGAACTTAAGTTTTATTGTAGAAGAAGTTGTAGGTACAAGTTCCAATTCCTTTCTTTTTCTTTTCGAATCAGCGGTTCGACGTTTACTATACAATATTTCGGAAGTAGATGCCAGATATGCCAGCACTATTGCCTCCCATATTAGATTGTTTAGTGATTAAGGCACAGTGGGCACACTAGCAGATGTGCCGTTGTCTGGGGGTGGCGCCACAGTCACATTGCTCCGGTGGAGCAATAATGTGGTGTCGTGTGTGGATTTTCAATATCCTTAAAGACAGTGTACCTATAGTATTATATACTAAAATATATAGGTAAGTAAAGTTTGTAAGAATATATTGGAATTAACATAACGAAATATTAACTGATAAAATTTATAGATGTAAAGTTAGGCTCATACACGCAAGAGATATTGGAATTCTAATATACAGCCATATAGACTAATTTATTCTTTATAAGTATAATACGATAAGAAATAAAGAAGTTATTGAAGTTTTTTTATGCCTCGTTTAAAAGGCGATCGCTTCTATGCGTGTTATGAGCACAGTTTGCTTTAATAGTGTGTAATACACGTGAGTGAGCGATAGGATGTCATCCTCTCGCTCACTGCGTATACATGATTACCGCCTTTTTTCATTTCATTCTTACACCGTTTTTGCGTACGGTACACTGAAATCGCTGTATCTTCGTAATTTTTCATCGGATTTTAATATTTTTTTTCACAAAAATTATTAAATCATAAATCACTACAAATCTGCACAATAATTAAAAAATGTGCACACATTCTATGATTCCTCACATTCTTTTACGTAATTATTTTTACTATGCATTTATCGTCTGCTAGGAAAAATACGAAGTAGATGCTTGCTTGGAGAAATATCTGCGTACAAAATTTTTGTACCGTATTATAATTTGGCGTACGCGTTTCCTGAGCCAAATCAATGGATTGGTTACACTGTTATTAAGTACTGTACTCTGTATAAAAGTACATATATTTCGCAATCGGGCATTTTGTTTTACATTCAATACAGAAACTTGTTTATTATTTAGGTTTCAGAGCTCGCATAAAAAAGGTATAGTATATTTGACTTTTGAGGTATCTGTAAATTTTAAAACTAAATAAATAAAAAAGTTGAATTATTGAATTTAATATAAAATTTTATTGCATAAGAAATTGCACAAGTTTCACTCCCAATCTGTCCTTAAGACAATGCACACACAAAATAAATATATTTAACAACTATAACACACTAGGTATATATTGACTAAATACAATTTTAAATTACTTAAAATACTCTAAGCAGTGTGACTATTATGAGATTCACCACAATGGTCTGACAAGTAACTCAAAATAATTGTTTATAACACATATATAACAGGTCTATATATTTATTTGAAACACAGATATGTTTTTTATAGCACATGAATAAAATAGAATAGACTTGTCAGCATTGTTCGAATATTTGTGCGAAACTTCAGCAATGGAATATTATAGTCTCGTATTTAACATAGGTATCAAGAAAAAAAAAATGCTTGTCAGACCCATACTTTATAACACTAATTAAAACAAAATTATTGAATACCATAATACCAGTATTATTCATAGCATAGGAATGTACTCCAAATTCTTTAGGATTTGCGAAGAGACAAAATGACAAATAAATATACCATCAGATAAAATTGGATCAAAATAATCATTCGCAAATGCAATACATATAAAAATTTGTGTCAATTCAATGTGCCTTATATTATATTATTATTCTAGTATCGAAACTATTTTACAATGCTTAATAAAGTGATGGAAAGTATCACAGTGAAATAACAACAATTGTCAACTAAGACCAGCATATGTCATCAATTAAATTGAATCAACAAAAATAATAAAAGCGAATTATTCGTTCTATAGAACGAGTAATTCACTTTTATTATATTCTATAATATTTTTTCTTCTATTTTCCTGTTTTTTGGAACAGGCCATTATTTGGTTTAATAGTTCTGCCATAGAAAAAGTAAGATAAACACACAGTTCTATAGTGGACAGGCCTCATGGCTCAGTGGTAGTACGACTGCTTCCTGAGCTATAGGTTGTGGGCTCGATCCCCACCCAAGGTAAACATTTGTGTGATGAGTATGGATGTTTGTTCTGTGTCTGGGTGTTTCTATGTATTATAAGTATGTATTTACGAAAAAAAAAGTATATATGTATTCTATCAACCATCTAGTTTCCATAGCACAAGCTTTGCTTAGTTTGGGCTAGATGGCGTTGTGTGAAATGTCCTCCAATATTTATTTATTTATTTATTATTATTTATAGAAAAAAGTTAAGTGTCCGCGCCACCATTGAAGTCCGATGGCGAAGTTTTGGAACTCGCCATTGTTTGCCACAACACAAAACCTTATAATAGTGTATGCCTAGAATGCGATTGAAGCGCCGTGTCTATAGGACTTGATTTGTAGCATAGACTCTACCAACATTTTTATGTTTTGTAATAAATTATCAATTGTAATACTGAAAACTTGAGGTACAAGCTTTTATTGAAGCATAAAAACGCCCACACTAAAAATGCTTGTGACTAAAAAATTAGACCAAGCTCAACAGGTTAATCATTTGGGATTATGTCAATTTTCAGCTTCGTCATCAGAGCCTTGTCATAATATGCATACATATGTCTCATATTATTTTAGATAATTTTAAGACAGTTCTTAAAGTTTCCAGACTTCAGGTCTTGAAATTTATGTAAAATAAGTGACCAAGACCGTGTCGAGCCACACATATAGTAGGGTTCCGTAGCTAATGCTGTAATTTGAAAGAAAACTACTTGGAGAGTATTTTTTATTTAGACTAGGTACTTTGCTAGAAGGTCAATGACCTCAGTACTATAATGATAAACGTTTTATATATTTATTGCTATATCTCGAAAAGTTATAATGACAGTGTTCAAAATAATTTTCATTGAGAGTATTTAATATGGTCTACTATTAAGGTTAATTATCAATTTCTAGGTTCATTAGATAGAAATGCAGTTTACCTTTGGCGGGCTAATCACATCACATCTGAGAAAAAAATTATATGAACCTTAGTCTTAATTTAAGAGTCCTATTCAACGATACCCCATTTGATAGGTTGGGGTTGGAAAAAAAATCATCTCTTTAAATGTATGGAGTGCCACCTCTATTTTTAATTTGACTGTGGCATTTTGTAGCAGTTCATAGAACACATCTACATGCCAAATTTCGTTTATGATATCGTTCAATTTTCGTTGTTAGTACCTATCTAAGTAAGATGACTGTGACATATGGACAAACAGACAGATGGCCATGACGAAATTATAAGGGTTCCTCATAGTTACTAAGGGACCCTAAAACATATGCAATAAATCTGTTCAAACTTGTTTAATTTCAATTAGTAATATTTACAAAAATCTAAGAAACCATTTAGATATATGTATGTATATAAATGGCAAATCTCAGAATAATTACACTAATTGAAATTATTATTACCTTCATAAGCTCTATTACTTCATAGAAGCTTTTAAAAATAAATAAAATTGCTTCAATTCAATCTATAGTAAATAGAGGAAGTTCAACTAACTAAGCATGGCTTACCACCAAGTAAAAAAAAAACAATTATTTTAGATGGACATCAGCATCAACCAACTACACAGGTATGTGCACTAAAAATGCTTGCAAGTATATTTGAGATTGCTGTAGAAATGTAAAATTAGCTACTTCAATACTACACTGTGTCAATCTGAATGTTTAATCTAAATACTGATGCAGGGTCCGCAAGTTCATTTCTGATTGCATTCTCAAACTTTTTAAATATCATAGAGAACTCCATCATATCCTGTGGCTTTGATTCAAACCACAGCTTATCAAATTCGTAAAACAAGTAACAATAGAATTTATGAAATAATTTTATGTTTGGTAAAGATCTTTTCTCATTGAACATGTAAGTTTTAGCTGAACCATCTTTAAGTAGGTAATAAGCCATTGAGGTAAGATTGATGCCAACAACTGCATAAGTATACCCATACAGTGGGTGGTGTGAATGACTCAACACATGGCTTGAAGCTAGGGGGTACTCCATTGCAAAGTACAATAGATTTTCTAGTCCAAGTATTCCCATTCCTCGAAAGTCTGTTTTTGGATCATCACCCTGAAAGCATGAAAAATTTTGTATTACTTGCAATTCCTATTTATATGCATTGATGTATGGTTTTGGCTTTAGAAATATGTAATGCTAATGAATTCTAGTGAATGGCACAAAGAGGTCCAGAACATAGCTAGTGATGTTAGAGCCAGCAGCTTTATTATTTAGAAAAATATTATAGCCACAGACTATTGACTGAATTATTTCATATATATATTTAAAAAAATTAACACGGTCTAATCTCTCATCCTGAATTTTGATTATGGGTTCAGCATAACAGAATATGGCAGCAAATGCCTAGTATATGTGCATATTGTTTTATGGAAATATCACTCAATAATCTCAAAGAGTTTAGGTGTACATTCCACAGATTTATTGTTTTTCTTGCTATGCAAAAGACCAATAGAACTGGAAAAGAGATATTTTGATCCATATTAATACTCTGTAAAAAACTGACAGTATAAATTAAAGATGTGCCATTATTTTGAATAATATTATAATTATGGAAACAAGTCTCCATAAGAACTTGATTACAAAGAAATGACCTGCAAAACCACACTTTTTCATGCATTTACTTTAGTCTATAGCCTTTTGTTTTAGTAGTTTTTAAAATCATAGATTCTCTTGACATCCTCTTTCTATGGTACATTTTGTACAAGGCCATTAACCTAATGGGATGTTTGACTTCACAAAAGAAACTCATGTTTGCATATATTTGCACGGCATGCAGCATGGGGTAGTTTATTTTTTTTAAATTTATTCTTCAATTACATCATGAAAAATTATGAGATAATTCTGCCAAACTGCATAACAGTTTGTAGGCAGATAATACACTCTCATCCACAATAACAATTCTTTCGTTTGTAGGTGATTGTTTTTGATGCGACAACGTCTAATAAAATAAATAAGTAAAGTAAAATAAATAAAAAATAAAAAGTAAAGTAAAATCTCCCTATGATACAAAATTGCTATGTGACAATTTTCTTATTGTCTATATAGTGTACCATGTGACCCAATGACCCTCATTGGATAAAGCTACAGTAACAATAAATTAATCCACTAACACTTGTTGATCTATCAATTGTGAGTTTTATCTATCTATATATATAAAAATCAATTGCTGTTCGTTTGTCTCTCAAAAGCTCGAGAACAGCTGGGCCAATTTAGCTGATTTTGGTTTTGAAATGTTTGACGTAGTCCAGAGAAGGTTTAAACGTTGAGAAAATATCGGGTCCACTCATTGATAAGTGATACAAAGTACGCCGGGTCATCTAGTTATAAATATAAAAGTGATGTTAGAAGTTACATTATACAAAATTATAGTCCATATTGGTTACTGTTAGCTTCAAACATTAAAGGAAAACATTGAGAGGATAAACATCTGTGAGTTCTTAAAGATTTGTGAAGCCTGCCAACCTTCAATTAATTTAAGTATAGCCTCATAATAAGAAATGGTCTTTGCCTAGCAGTGGGACGGAGTAAACAGTTGAAAATAAACTTAATCCATAATTCAATCTACTAGATACTACTATCTAGATACAAATTAATATGAAAATGGTCAGGAAAATACTACCTGGAATCCTATGTATTGCCATTGCTTGGTCACGCGACTTTCCAACTCTTCATTGGGTACTAGTAATGACCACAGTTTTAATAATTTTTCTTCATGATCCTCATTACTTGAGTCATACTGAGTTCTCCGTAAATCCTCTACTTCATCTAGTAAGCTCTTGTAACTCCATATTTGCTCAAGACATTTTCTGAAAGATACTACAAATGCTCCATGTAGCTTAGGATTGATTTTTTTCGTTCTGAGTATGATACTTACTGAAGGATTCAAAATATTGTGGAAGTTCGTTGGAACGAATCTCCGTTCGTATACTACAGTATCTAGGAAAGAAACTACTTCTTTCACGTCTCTTGTTCGTGATAACATTAAAGATTTTTCTACGTTGCAAGTTCTAGCCGCTCCTGGTTTGTCGCCGTAGCATATTCGTTGTAATTCACATAGTCGCGTTGTCTTTCTTAGAAACCATTTTATGAACGGTCTAAGATACCACTGCAGTACAGACCACAAGTTAAACATAATCATTGCGCTCACAAATAATATGTATCATTAGAAAATATAATTAATTTATTATGTTTTTCCACAATTCGGATATTTTAAATAACTCCGTAAAATAAAATAACGTTGTCATGGCCACCAATCACCGTGACCCCGTCAACACTTCGTCTGTAATCTGTATTCTATAAATTACAACACCATAATTGATGAGGAGATAATGTATGGCAAGGAATACACAACAAATAACTTAAGTTCTATGCTATGAAGGAGGGTTATGTTTTTATATAATCGGCTACAGCCTTAACGGCTTGACCGATTTTGATGTGTGAGGTGTAGTTGGATTCGTCTTCACTACATAGGCTATATTTTTTTTTGTAAAATAATAATACAACTACAAAAATAAAAAAATGTGTTTTTTCGTAACTTCAAACGAAATTTTTCGTAATAAATGATTTTACTAGAATTATTTGATTTTACGCTTACTTTTGTAAGAATATATAATCATAGAATCCTAAGGGTGGCATCAGGTCTTCGCCTGGGGTGCGCGGTTTGTGAGCCCCATATTTTTATTTGTGGGGCGCAGGTCGAGGCAACCGGTATCCATGGCTTGAATTGCATTAGGTGCGCCGGTCGTAGGCCTCATCACCATGCAATTAACGAGGTGATTCGGCGGGCACTCGTTTCGGCGGAGGTGCCATGCGTCTTAGAACCCCCCGGCTTGTGCCGCTTGGATGGCAAAAGACCGGACGGTCTTACGCTGATTCCTTGGTAAAAAGGACGTTGCCTTATTTGGGATGCAACGTGTGTGAGTACTTTTGCGTCCTGCCACCTTGCCGCCACCCAGCAATCTGCCGGTGCTGCCGCTGAGGTGGCCGCCAAAGGAAAACACGCAAAGTACGCCAGCTTGGAATCAGCGTATGATTTTGTCCCTTTTGCGGTGGAGACAGGCGGGCCGTGGGGGTCCGAAGCCAAGAAGTTCACGCAGGATCTGGGCCGCCGTCTACGAGAGAAGGGACGTGATTCCCGGTCGGGATGGTATTTGGTGCAACAAGTCTCTATTGCCATCCAGCGAGGAAACGCCGCCAGCATAATGGGTACCTTTCCCCAAGGTTCCACGCACGAGGGGCTTCATGCCAATAGGCTTTAATATTTTTTGACATAATGTTTATTATATTTTAAATACATTATTCACATGTTAATTTTAGTATATTGACAATTTGTAAATTATTGACCATATTATTAATCTGAAATAAATAATATCATAGAAAGTATTCGTATAATTGATATAAAACAGCAGCATATCAAACTTAACGAAATCGTAAGGAATATAAGGTCGTAACAACATTTATTATGTTATACATTATTGTGATGTGAATTATTTAATATACAGTCAGGTATCGGGTCATTGCCCTTAACTGTCAATTGCTGTCATTGTCAATGTTTTTTTTTAAAATTGGATTTAGACCCGCTTAAAGCATTCGCCAGTGTCAAGTATTAAGATTTCAAGTTTCTTGAATAAAATAAGATAAAAATGTTCTAGTCACAATCAAAGTCACTTAAACAGCTATTTTAAAATTCGAGTCATTCGAGTGGTTAAAAAAATTATACATTGGATATATGCATAAGATCCTGTAACTAAACAACAATCAACGGTTTTGGTGTTCCAAGATGAGCCGAATCGAATCCAACAAAAGTTATTCGTTCAAAAAGGACTTTGAAGCAAATGGTTGCTTGTTTTTTTTTTGTATGGACATGTGGCTACACATGTCCATACTACCTCCCCCCGCCCGATATCATGGCCATTATAAAAAATCCTTCCAGGCTTCAATAATTTTATAAAATGCTTCAAAAAGTTTCGCGCTCGCTTCGCTCGCGCATGATTGTTTTATATTGATCATTAAAGTGCCGTGAACTTTCTAATACGAGCAAATAATTCATTAAAAATAGCGACTAACCAAAAATTTTTGCGCGTATCTTGTAGATTTGTAATTTTCTATAAAGTCATATGTTTATATTTAGGAATATTAAATTGGCAATCAATGCATTAAAATGATTGTATTTATAATTTTTGATAGCGTTAAAGTCACTCTCGCAGTTACTTGTTTGAATCATCTGGTCCACGAAAATCTATTAATCGCTAACACGATCAATGAATCAAATCACATCTTTTATTTTGACATGGAAGTACTGTGGGTTCATTAATACGAGAAATAAAGCATATTACTATAAAAACACCCTAAAATTTTCACGCTCGCGCATTATTATTATTTTGACATAGAAGTACTGTGAGTTCACAAATACGAGAAATTTAGCATATACTATAAAACACTACTAAAAGAAAAAAGACTCGATTCCGAATCCGAGTTGTGAATAGCGCTACGGGACCACCTTCCAGTTCTTAGGCGTTAATTTGACGTCCACCCGTAACTGAAGGTGCATCGGTACTTCACCCCGGAACTAGGCAAGTGCGCTCCATCGTAGACCGTCGCTTAACTCTCGGTAAGTTGACGGTCGAGGGCATGCCTATTTGTTTATTATTCAGTAGATTTTGGAAGAACACTAAACGTTTAAAAAGCCGTCCTGATCTTCCTGTGACTGTGGACGGTAGGTACTAACGATTTGAAATGTATAGCTGATAAATTTAAGAACCATTTTGTTGTCAAATCACCTACGGGTCCGTCGATGGGCAGGGACGACAGCGAGAGAGTGGCGAGCAGTGAATATGTTCAAACTCGCTGAGTGTTGTGACTCGAAATGTTGAGTACTCTCGCTATTTTTAACCTTTTGCACTTATCGAGGCGCTTAGTGAGCAACATGTCGGTTGCTGCATTGATGGCGTCTGTTTTAATAATACTTAGTCTGGCCATAAATACTGTTACAGTTAAAAATAAGAAAGATATTACATTTGAATTTGGAATCTGTCATTTTTATACGATTTATACGTTATACGATTGTTTTCTAATTTTGGCGCCAATAAATTGTACAATATTTTGCGATATTAAAATGGAGTGGGGTGATAAAGAGAACCGAATCGCTGTGATTGCATTACACAAAGTTGGTATGGAGCCAAATGCAATTTTTAAAACTCTCCATACGCTTGGTATTAGTGAAATGTTTGTGTACCGGGCTATTAATAGGTACAATGAGACCTCCTCTGTTTGTGACAGAAAAAGATCTGGCCGTCCACGTAGTGTTCGTACGAAAAAGGTGGTCAAAGCAGTAAGGGAAAGAATTCGAAGAAATCCTGTCCGAAAGCAAAAGATTTTATCTCGGGAGATGAATATAGCACCCAGAACCATGTCGCGTATTTTAAAAGATGACTTAGGACTTGCAGCCTATAAGAGACGCACTGTTAATTTTTAACTGATAATTTAAAAAAGAATAGGGTGGTAAAATCGAAACAACTACTGAAGCGGTACGCAAAGGGAGGCCACAGAAAAAAATTGTTTACGGATGAGAAAATCTTTACAATTGAGCAACATTTTAACAAACAAAATGACCGTATTTATGCTCAAAGCTCTAAGGAAGCTTCCCAATTAGTCGACAGAGTGCAACGTGGGCATTATCCGACTTCAGTGATGGTTTGGTGGGGTGTTAGCTATGAAGGAGTGACTGAGCCATATTTTTGTTAAAAAGGTATCAAAACATCGGCACAAGTGTATCAAAATACCATTCTTGAGAAGGTAGTTAAGCCCCTTAACAACACCATGTTCAATAACCAAGTATGGTCCTTCCAACAAGACTCGGCGCCAGGTCATAAAGCTCGGTCCACGCAGTCTTGGTTGGAAGTGAACGTTTCGGACTTCATCAGAGCTGAAGACTGGCCGTCGTCTAGTCCTGATCTTAATCCGCTGGATTATGATTTATGGTCAGTTTTAGAGAGTATGGCTTGCTCTAAACGCCATGATAATTTGGAGTCCCTAAAACAATCCATACGATTGGCAGTGAAGAATTTTCCCATGGAAAGAGTGCGTGCTTCTATTGATAACTGGCCTCAACGTTTAAAGGACTGTATTGCAGCCAATGGAGACCACTTCGAATAAGCTTTTATATTTTAAATTGTTTTATATTTATGTATTAAACTAACACACTGTAAAAGTAATAAATATTATTTGCAATAAAAAAATAATTATTTTCTTCGTGACAATATTTATGGCAAGACTAGGTATAAGCTACGTGGACGACATGGTGCTCCTGAGCGCCTCGGTATGTGGAATTAGAAAGCTAGTACATATTATATGCGAAATATATGCAACAAGTCACGGATTCCAGTACAATGTCAAGAAAAGCAAAAGTATGGTCTTTCAAAGTGACTCGAAAAGAGTGGATGTGGTTCCAGACATAAAATTGTAGGTACTAATTCCTCAACCCGTTATCTAAGGGAGTCGAGTCACCCTTAGAGAACGGGTTGAGGAATTTCGTAGAACTGATGGCCGATGGGTCCGAAAGGTTCTCGAGTGGAGACCACGTACCGGCAAGCGCAGCGTAGGAAGACCAGCCACGAGATGGACAGATGACCTCATACAAGTGGCGGGAAGACGCTGGATGCAAGCCGCTTCCAATCGGTCTTTTTGGAAATCCATGGGGGAGGCCTATGTCCAGCAGTGGACTTCTTATGGCTGAGATGATGATGATATTGTCACGCTTAATTTATTGTTGTACCTTTCTATAACACGATTTGAGACACAAAACACTAATGTAGGACAATTGAAACGACGCATAAATCGAATTTGTGTTTTATTTGATGAAAATTGTAATTAATAAATTTAATTTTAAAATTATTTACATTGCCATAATATAGGTATATCACGAACGGGCGGTCAGCAAACTGACAATTTATATTTACAAGGCGACACAGGGTGAATATTTTATTCATTTTATAAAGATTGTGATGTACATCTGTCAAACATAAAAAAGTGAGCAACGTAAATTAATCATACACTCAAGGCTGTATACTCGTTAACGCTTTTCTACATAATTTAATCCTACCTAATCAGTGCAAGTATACTAGCTTTGATATCTACTATTTATACAAAAGCATATGTTGCAATCTCGTATCACAAACCAAGATAATGCAGGTTTCCGAAGAGAGTTAATTGTTTACGGCGCATTTGAACATACAACAGGAGGAGACTGATTTCTACTCCTAACCATTATCCGGTACCTGTCGATGATTTTTTCAATATTTTTTTTCACACAACACCATCTAGCCCAAACTAAGCAAAGCTTGTACTATGGAACTAGATATGGAAATTGGAATTTGCAAGTCTTTAATTTTTTGCTCATTTCATCTTCGAAAAAGTTGAACATTTAATAAATATAGGTACGTACAGTCAGAACCTAATGATTCTTGGTGCATATCACATTTTTTTATTGTGATCGGATGATGTTTAGAATAGAAATCAGTTTTCTAGAGTCTACTGATTATGAAAAAATGCGCGATATCCTAGGGAACAGTTTGCTTCATAATATATTTCTCATTTCTCTCGTATTGTGTCAAATAATTTTTTGCGTGATTAATTGATATTGTATTCGTAGATTTTATGATTAAACTGTAACATATTCAGTGTCAGATATTTGAGGCCCTAGTGCGAATTTTACATAGTTTTATATTTACTCTATCACGTACACGAAAATTGATCGGAACCACGCCATCTAGTGGTACTTACACCGCATTATTTTGGTTCCATACAAATGCCAATTAGTATAAACAAATAAATTCGCACTAGGCTCTCAGATTTATTTTTGTCAGTCATTTAGCAGGAAAATTTATATAAACACCAATCTACTGGCCACGGTAACCTTTACAATTCAATTACCAGCTGATTTTATTAATTATGATGATAAAAAAATATCTATTGAATAAGTGTACTTATCTAATTTATTATCTATTTAACAGCTTTACAAAAAGGTGGGGTACCTTAACTAATTATGAAATGTAGCCTACATAGTTGTTTCACAAATGTATTTCCATTCGTATATTATGTTCACAATACATGGATGATATCATAATAAATATTTTTAGACAATTCGAAAACTCTACAACTAGCAGAATATCATCCTGAATCACTGGAACAACTAAAAAAAATGCTCTCGTTTGGCCTCAGCCTAGTGCCTTTTCAATTGAGCTGCAGTTGAATTTCCTGTTGGTGTAGATGTTTATTCTCAGTAGTACAATTGACAGATCAATTAATTGAACTAATGAGACTTTTAATTCCCACTAGTTCAATTATTGGCAGCTGATATGTACTGCTGGGACATCTATATTCCCAGTAGTACAATTCCCAGTAGTACAATTAACAGTTCAACAATTCCTATATTTATTTATACGTTGGTTGGTAGCGTCATTTATAAGTTCTTGATTTTAGCAAGGAATTATTCAGCTTGACTCATTACAATAGGGTCCCTAGTTGCGTCCTAAAGTATTTTTATGTTATGTCCTTGAGTGTTACTACACTTAAAAATACTTTATACGAATACTAGCTGCGCCCCGTGGTTGCACCCGCTTAGTGATGAAAAACGCTGATGATGATAATGATTAATGTAGGCTGTGTCCATCTCCAGATACTCAGATATATTTGTACTAAATTTCATAACAATCGATTTAATTGCTTTGTAGTGGAAAGGTAACAAACAGACAGAGAGACAGACTTAGTACTTTACATCATTTTCACTTTTATTTTATAAAAAATAGCATTTAATTATTACACGAATTATTTTGAAGATTTTTGAAATTTTTGATTTTTATTTTGGTTTGATTTAGCTCAAAAAATTAGGTACTTTGTCTCGCCCAAGTTTAGGCTGGGGTACCCTAGCTAAGGCAAACCGTTTGGAGAATTGTATGTGTAATCTTAAATTATTTAGATATATAGTTTCTATTTCTTCTATGAATGTGATATCATAATTTTTGAGGTCCCGTACTTCCAAAGGAAAAATTGTAGACTTCGTCGTCTGTCTGTCTATCTATCTGTAACTCAAAACATTTTTCTCGGGAATTCACGATATTATATTCTAGATATATTAATTTAATACCTTTCCGCAAAAAAATTCGGAAAATGGGTGCTGGGTTAATGCAGTCGAAAATATTTCAGGTCCGACTGGTTTGGTTTTGTCAAGGTACTGATTTAAATTCAATAATAATTTGACCGTACTCTTAATAGGTTCTTAAAATTTATGTACAATTCACATAGGTAATCAGATTTATAAAATATTATGGGACTCGCAATTTTCTTCGCCATCAACGGCGTCCATCTAAGCTACGAAGTCTGTCTGTCAGTGCGAGATCTTCGAAAGCGCAGTGAACAAATCTTGGTCTTAGATTAAACTAATTGACTCATAGTGACGCTACATGCATGTATAAGTTCCACCGGAGGTCGACATTTTTGATTCTGCATTAAAGTAATTAGACAACCAGCTCTCGCCCCATCTGTGGGACCTGTAAAGGATACAACCGAATAATACTTGATACCAGTGCATTATGTTACCAAGACAGGTATCTTGCTAAAGTATTTCCGGTATAAAGGGAGAAGTTTGAGGGCTTAAGTTCCGCAGAATGTCGAAATTTTCGTATTGTAGGTAAGTACTATAAATACTAGTAGTATATTAACACTTCAATAGTAGTTAGATATATGTAGTTAGTTGCGTAATTTTAGCGAGGTTAAAGTTTTACAGAATGTTTAATACATATACATAGAAAAATATGTTGATTTGAGTGATAAGACATTGCCGCGATGTCTTGGTAAAGTCTCAGAAAGTGAATGTGTAGCGGAGGGTCCAAAACTGAGTTTTGATTTTGTATGTATGATCGTTGGCAAAAATATAATTAATTATAATTTTTATATTTCTGCAAGATTTTGATTTTTTACAAGTGCACCGTGCATTTTGCTGCTAGTCGGTACAACGTATTAGGTACTTCATAAAACGGCGAAGACTAGATTATATAACAACTTCAATATAATGTTTGACGTCATGAATTTTCGATTTAATCATGACTAGCCTTGTGGTTTTATTTTTTTAAATGTGTAGGTATCATGCAGCGTGCACATTTGCCATCGAGGCTTAATATTTATATTCTAAACTTTAACAAAAACCGACGTCAAATGTGCAAACTGTATGTACAAAGTATGGACTCCAAATTTTGTAGATATACATCTGTTTACTCTTGTTGTATGGGAAAATGCGCAATAAACTCTTGTCTCCATGTCTTCAAAATGAATTTGATTATAACAATATCGTATGCTGTGTTTATACGGTTGAGATTAATATTCATCATTCAAAATAATTATCTCACTAATGTCTTTCCATGGCATTTCTACTACAATTATAAGTATATATTGTATAGGTATCTAAAATAAGCTAGTATATAAAAACGTATCAATCTAAGATTTTATTTGCAATATTTGTGACAAAATAATCCATATTAATATGTAAAGTAGGCGCCGCCTATAATTTTAATTTGTCGTACAATGTTTTTATTCTACCTATTAAGAGAAATCATTTATAGGTGGCAAATACAACAGTTGTCTCATTTATTAAAAAAAACAAAGATATGCAAACAAAATTGTGAATTTGGGATATAATTTTATTTTTATGACAAATGCAAGGAAAGTTATTAATTTTCGGTCTCTACCGTCAAAATTATATGTACCTACTTTTATATAAATATGTAGGCATCAATTTTTTTTGAAATTCCTATATCATGTAAGTGAAAACAATTATAACTAGGTAATGAGGCATAGGGGCCAACTAAAAAATATTTTAAACCATCATAATTTGATAACTAGGTATCCAAAACAGTAAGACATCCTACTGCATGAAGTAATTTACCGCAAAATGTAAATGTATATAAATATCACTTATCTACTGAGATAATATAATTTATAATACATGATAATGCTTATACATAAAGCATAGAACAATATAGCTATGGTCTAGCAATAAGCCATATTGGTCAATGCATACATAATATACGCTACTGCTAGGCAAAAGCATAGAAACGAAATTAACAGTTTTGAGTACTTCTTTGTGATCCCATCATCATAGCGATGGAACTACGGACTACGGGAATACGATCGGTGAATACAGAAATTTTTCTGATAAATATAAAAAAGTGCACTGTAGTGATATTTTTAAGTATTGGTATAAATATTTAAAAAACCGATACTTTATTGTTCCTAAGTTATAAATATTCCAAATAATTTACGGTACTACTATTGTTCTCATTCTTTTCTACTCAATTTTGCCATGCCGTATAAATAGGTTTTGTTCAATTTGACAGCTATTCAAAATTATGGTTCCGTATAGTTACGCTGAAGGAGCGTAATGTGCTGTGAATCACTGTAAACGTCGTTTCACAAATATGCGTATTGTCCATCAGAACCATACCTCTTCTGCAGCAGTGATAAAACTGGAGCGTTCCATAGTTATTTTACATTCTTGTAGTTTACTTTATATTTCCTTATGGATACGTTCCGTATGACTTTACGTAAGTAGTCTTTCGTATTTTAGGCGCGGTGCTCCTGCTCTCATAACTGCTTTACCAGACTATACGCTTGCGGACGGCCCGCCGGCAGACAGTCCGCGTGGACTATACGCATATCTGTAAAATTACGTTAAATACATCATCGCATATTGAGTTATACTATGAGTCAGTTACACCAATATGACTATCAATATAAGGCTTTTCCCTACTTTTCGGTACGGTATATTTTTGCGCTATTGTTCGTTCCAATTATATTCTATTTTATCCTGTCCTACTCCTGTTCCAGCTATACTCATACGCGTTAGGCTGGTATATGGACGGTGTCGTCCACATCCGATCTCGTTAATCTACGAAATATATATTTTTCTTCGCTTTTACACAACCGTTTTCAATTATTCATAACAAATGTATTTATGTAAGCAAATAAACTTCATTCGCTAGTAGTTCGATGCATGATCACTTGATGAAGCTGCTGGAAGGAATGATGCCAGATGTCCTATGAAGCTTTAAAGATACGCATAAATCAAAATACATGTTTTTGCGTGTCATCTTATCGACACCACTCGATTTCATTGGTCATGCAGTCCGTTAAAGGGAAAGTGAGTGTTATCTGTTTGTTACATTATGACTTTTAAACGGCTGAAGAGATAATATTTGGCATATACATAGACGGCTGAAACAGAGAAGGTTACATTTCATCGTCATTATCATTTTTATCACGCAACGGGTGAAACAGTAGGCTAAAGCTAGAAAATATGAAGGATCAATAAAGCATTTACCTATTATTAGATAAAAATAACTTACCGATAAAATAAGTAACGGCCTTATTATGGGATAATTTTATAGAGTATTCTGTTTGTCGATAAGTTAAGCTAGGCCAAGAAAATGGCGTTATATAGCTTACAAAATACAATCGTACTAAAATAATTAAATATGTATTAATAATGAAATATCAAAATGGTAACAATTTATATTTATATATATGCAACGTATAATATAATATTAAACATTAATAATAATAGGTTAGAATAGATAGGCAGATATAATCTTATAAAGCGAATGATATGTTGTTTACATCTTAAGGTATATCATATTTTTAATTCGTAAGTAAGAATATTTTTATTTGCAAATCGAAGCAAAATATATCACTATGTGTATATTTTTTGGGAATGATTGGCCATGACAGTCATAAAATTTATTGATAAACTATACAAAACTTCAACATAGACTATTAAATTGATATTTTTTAACGATAGAGATCAATAACATCACAAAAAAAGAAATAAAGTTGGCATGCTTTCATTTGGTATGAAAAACAGGTAGAATTTGAAATTAATCTTACTTGACTTTTCAATTTTACATTTTAAATTATCATTGGAAATAGGTAGCGATATTAATTTATGAAGAAACATTTATTTTTAACATTCATTTTATATTGTAAAGGTATAGGAAATTGACCATATTATTATAAGAAACATATTGTCGTAGCAAATGCTACGACGTAGTGTACTACGACGTGGTTGTGCTACGACGTAGTGGTGCTACGTTTTCTTTCGAAGGTACCCACTTAACCAACTTACTCTTAAACTTTCAAAAAACGTCCAAACAAAAAGGTTATAATATCAGGCGTTTCTACAGATACTTATAATAGACAATTTTGAGTAAAAGCACAGCCAAAACGCGTCCCTTACTAGAATATCAATTTATTATATAAAAATCTATTTTCGAAACAGTTGACTCGTTGGTCCGCTCATTTAATAAGCAAAAGGCAATTGTATCGATGGTGTTCAATGATTTGAAATGTGAAAACGTCAATTTATTTGCATAATTTAACGTTATTATACAGGGTGGTTTTCAATGTGATGGAAAAATCCTGGTGTATCAAAAATGTAATTTTGCGTGAAAGATTTTTGGTAAGCTTGTTGTTTGTTGTACTTTTCTCTAGTTTTTGAATACAAAATTTTTCGTAAATATCTTTTAATATGTTGCTTTATGGTGAGTCACCATACCTTACGATAGGTAGTTAGTAGTTAAATCTCTCTCTTATAGTTATTTTCCTAGAGTAGTGACATATTTTTTCGACTGTTACGCCATAGGTTCCGCGTATCTGACATGCGCAAATTTTTGCATCATATAAAAACCTCACCCGACGTATTTGTTATAAGAGTCAGGTACATTACCTTGTAACACATCCATATATATATAGGTATTTATGAAACGTAAAGTAACTGGACAGGCTTTCTAACATATCGATCGAGCCACAAAAAATAATATTTTGCAATATAAGGCTTCTCTAGTTATAAAATAGAACTACTAGTGTATCTGGACACTAATCTACCAAGGGTGATTTCCAAGAAATATTATCTAATGGTTTCATATATATATCATCTTAGTTACAATACTACTACAACGTACGCAACGAATTAGATGACGGTATGGTCTCACAGCACAATATTTACTTATAAGTATTTACTTACAACTTCCTGCTAATCGATGAAATCAATCATTTGTCGTTGAATTAAAAATTTTGCACCTAAAAAAGTGTATGTTTAAAATCGCACGACAGAACTGAAAACTTGACAGTAGCATGTTGCCTATATCTGTCTCGCTCACTTAGTCGACTCGAGCTGACTTTACCCTAATGAGCGTTACAAAGCCGAGCGTAACGGCTCAGTCTCATCCAATACCCACAAAATAAAGAGCTCAGCTCTAAAAAAGTTTTCACTTAAAAAACAATTCTTATAGGAGGATCATTTCGGTAGCTGACTATATCTGTTTTTAAGATGATACGGATCTTAAATCTCAGGAATGCATCAAGGCATTAAGGGCGTTGAATGACATATACTTAGGTCTTGAAGTTGTAAAAAATATCAAATATTCGAAAAATATGATGCATATTTCAAGAGGTATTAGGATACTTCTTACGAAATTTGGCATTACGGAAATCAAAAGAATTGACACAAAGTTAACGCAGACACTTTTTTGAACTTTTAAATGTATTGACGTTAACACACGTTTAGATGCCTTAATGTCATAGTACCATTGATTTGTACCATTGATGGCACAAGTGACACAGCTTTGTGTACCATTAAAGAAAAATGAAGATATTCCACGTAATTGCATTTGTTGACATGCATTTATTTTGTATTGTAAACAAATATATAAAATGAAATAATAAAACCGAAACTTCTAAACGCAAATAAAATAAAGGCGCTACAGCCGCGTATGTAACTATAGTTTTGTACGAAGCATAATTATTCTTGGTACGACACTAGTGTCGTTCGAAGAAGCTTTTTTTCCGTATTCGTAATCACGGTTTTTTAAGTATCTGATTACGTAGTAAACATAATTATTCTTTGTACGAAACTGAGCGTTTCGATAAAACATGTCTTTCTGTATTTGTAACCTCTTTGCTTTACTAGTACATACAAACGAATACACATTTTTACAGTTTTTATATAAAATTATTTTTAAGTCCTTGCAATAAAAAATTCGCGACAGATGTCAAAGTGACAGCTGTCACCTGATTAACTTAATGACTTAAGGTTTGACAGAATGCCAGCTGTCAGTTTGTCATTTGTCAAACTTGACGGGCCATATCTTGGTAACTATTAATCCTAGACTAGTGGTGATAGATCGCGTCTAGAACTTCATTTCCAATGACAGCTGTCAAACTTGACACTGCTATATCTCAGAAACTATTGATTCTAGACTAGTATTTTTTTTAACAAAAGTGATAGATCTTCAAATTCAACTTGAATACATATTTATTAAACGATACCCCACACGATGTGGTAAATGATAAAAAATTACCACTCCACGGTACATACTTCAAGTTTGTTTAGTAGTGCCATTCATGGTACTAGCGATACATCAATATTTATGATGGTACTACTGATCCTAAATAATTGTCACTAGTACCATTAATGGTACTAAGGATACAAAGTTGTGTCACTTGTACCATCAATGGTACTACTGACATTAAGGCCTTTATGAAATAATTGATTTCCCCGATATTAAACATACGTTTACCACGTTTCTGACATATTTATATCTTAGGTATAGATAGGTGGTAGGTATATAAAGTATTTACACAGCAATAAATCGACTATTTTGTGACTTAACATTAGGGTGGCAAAACAACTTTAACACGTAAGAAGGCATGTTCATGGTACATTTATAAATTAATTAGGGCGTTTTGATTAATATAATTTGACATTCATATTGAATTAATATACAAAATGAAACAATATAAAAATTAAAATTACAAACAACTTGAGCTTTACCTAATATAATCTACGCATCTGTATCTATAATTTTTATACACGAGCTTCAATCCAAAATACGGGTTTACTACGCGGCATGTAAATTAGGCGTTTTAATCAAATTATGGACATCTAAAATTAGACTTTAGGATCCTATCTTTTATATTTAATTCTCAACGTTCATTCTTTGTTTCAAACGCCCAACTTATACACTAACGAGTACATATCAAATGTGGGCTGTTTTTAGAGATTATATGTAGACATGCAACAAGCAGCGGGTAAACACAATTATCACATTTTATTTTGCAGGCGTAGGTGGTTTACAGTTTACTTAAAACTTTCATATGAAGTCATATGTTTATACATATAAATTGAATGTATCTTTCATTAAATTATGTCTATATATCGGATTTACTTTACAGTGACCGATATTAATCTACTTACATATAAAAATTCATGTCTTTTGCTAGCTTAAAAGAAATAATCATCTATGGTAATATAATAAATTAAAAGCATTTCAACTGGACCGGTCTTTAGGTTTGAAATAGATTTCTTTAACAAGAGAAGGTCAATCGTCCTTCTTACAATCCAGCTTCCCTTATCTTCTTCCGGCTTCTTTAGCCGCAACTTGACTATACATTTATGGCATTGATCCCTCTTTATCCTATCATAAGTATTTTTCTGTATTCACATAATGTGTAAAACTTACTCAGTAATTACATCGATCTATTCGAGAAACTTCCCTGAAAACTATTTCAAAACCCGTAGAAATTGTTCATTCGTTTATCTTACAAAAAGAAAGCTACATTGGCTTTCTGCTTCCATAGTGCATCGACTTTCTTAAACCTAATATCTTAGAATTACATGCGGGTACAATCAAGTCAACGTGATTAGTGAAAACGAGAACACAGAATAGTTCGTTCACGTGAAGCAGCCAGCGGCAGCGGCAAACGTAGAGGCAGTATTAAGAGAAGGCCTTGTAGTGGATGAAGAAGAAGATGAGAAACACAGCGTAGGCAGTGGGGAATGTAATCCTGGCGATGACGTCGATGGTCTTCGCCACTCGGATCGGATGCGGCGGTTCTTTTTTGCGAACCTGGACGAAACATGGCTGAAAGAGATTAATTGGCAAATAAATGATGATAGTGTAAGCGGATACTGTGATGGGGCTGCGCTTAGTTGTATTAGCGCAACATAATTTTTCGATACTACGAGTATATTGTTGTTGTTTACTCATTTAAGCTTAATTTAAAGCTTGCGAAATTTTCACTTATTGAAATTGAACACATCTTTCTTTTTTTATATTTCACGTAAGTAATTTGATTGCTTAGATTAAACAGTTGAAACTAGAAGTACTTGTAAATGTGACAGACACAATTGGTGAAATTGGCAGGCGCGCTTCTATCAAAACTTATTTGAAGACAAGTAAATGCACAAAACAAGCTTCTAAGCTGATGAAACATTTGACCGTTAATCTAAAATAAATCGAAGAACTTATGTTTTGTAATTTTTACGTGATGCATATTTTGTCTAATTTCAAAGTTTGCTTTTATTACTCATAAGCTTTTCTAGCTAACAAGCTATATGATTCTATTGTAAATTAATAACGTACTATATCGACACCTACTTATGTAAGCAAGTGACAGTGATAGTGATATTTTTGAACCCGTACTAACGCTCCAGTATTTGTTTTCAAAACTTTTTTAAATTTAACTGTGAAATTGTGTTACTGCAGCGTAAGTGTTTGGAAATGGGGGTACTAAATCCTAAGCTCGTCATCTCACACGTAACTTCTTGTACGATACAATCTTGGAAACCATCGAAAAAAAGCAACGATGTCTGGAAGTTAATTTTGGGGAATTAAGAGCGCTATTATACATACAATACATCATATTATTATATTACAGGCGCTATTACCTATATTATACATCAGCGATTTGTGAATGGTCTCGCCCATGACGTCGTCGTCCTGTGTTCGCGACGAGATCGCTGCAGGTGCGCTTGCGCAAATTGCGAAAATGGGTGTGATTTTTGAATCGCTCGTATATGAAAACGTTCGCGTGTGAAAACAAATCTCACATGAAATTTATTGCGAGTGATCTCTGATCTGATTTTGTGCATTTTATTATCACTCGAATTGTATGTTGTCATAGATAGAATTAAAATTAGAGTGGTTAGGCCACTTGTTGCATTAGAGTGGTTGGGCCACTTGTTGCATTAGAGTGGTTGGGCCACTTGTTGCATTTGAGGGGTTAGGCCACTTGTTGCATTAGAGTGGTTAGGCCACTTGTTGCATTAGCGAGTAATGGGATCATTAAAAATTCAACTTTTTGAATATCGCTCGATATATACATAGGTACGTATGTACTAATATAATTATCTAAAGTTAATTCTCGACTGATCGACATACTGATCGCATCCCATGTCACGGGGTCGCGGCGAGTTCCTTGCGCACCCGCCGCAGCGAGATCGTCTTTCTTGAAACACGTTCACAAATCGCTAGTGTGTTAGTGTCCTTATAGTTACATCCATCTTCGCTTATTATATTATGACCATGAAGATGACAATCGTAGATACATTTGGCTTAGTATCCCCTTTCCGATTATCTCGCTATAGTACACTCATTAGTCTAATTATAAAATTTAACAATTACCTCAGTGACTCCGCCATTGTTGGCGGTATGAGTACAGGAGCCCGGGGCTCCGGTGCATGCAGTGCATGTGACCATGTCTGCACCCCCGGTGGATTCCCGCTTTTTGTCCGCCTAGAATATATTCACGGAGTAGTTTAAAATACTAAATGATCATTTATCAAAACAAAGTAAAATTGAGCACTGCAAAGAGCTTTTTTAGTTTGATTAATAAATTATTTTACTACAAACGAATGTTTAAGTTTAACAAACTATTGTTACATTATAAAACTTGAAAATGATTACGAACTGAAACGAATCGAAACACTACTTTAGTATGCGACTGAGGTCTGCTTGTTCTCAAAGCAAACACAATGCAATAAATTGTTATTATAAAACAGCCATTGATATTATATTGGATTTTAATGAAGTCGTCTATAAATAAGACACAAAAGAGATGGTAGAAAATGAATTAAAAGAAATAATATGATTGGAAAATGTTCCTTTAGTACTCACAGGCTGTAGCGATCCAAGGCAGCGTTAAAAAGTAAATGTGTTAGTTTTCGTGATACCACATTCTTTCAATGATGATGGGGCAAATGAAGGTCATGGTCACTTACAGCACCGCTACTTTCCGCCAGTGGATTCTCTGACATGGCCCACTCTATGAAAGCCATCGCCTCCTATGTAAATATGGAGATAATTTTAGCTAAGCATGAATGCAAAATATCGCGGCGGAAAAGTGCGAAGCGTGAAAGCACGGTTTTTTTTGCTTGCTTAAGCCTTCGCATAGAGAGAAGGTACCTTCTTTGTTGCTTTTGTTTCTTGTTGCTTTCGAGATTTCTTCACATAAGTACTTACTGTTTTGTATCATATTTATTATATATATATCCCCTATACTGACAATTGTTGATAGACACTAAGTTTGGTTAAATAGTTTTTTTCCCTTTATTTGTTCACAAAATTTATTTTTTATGCTTTTTTATTATTATTTTGTGATTAGTTTGCAAAGTTTATTGATCCCATCAACTGTAAGCGAGCTGAGTTTACTCCGACCGAACATATTATGTAAAATAATTTGAAAATGATTATTATTAAATATTACAAAAAAAACTTTCATGTATAGTGACGAATAATCACTTTTTTAAAACTATCACGGTCATTCATTAAAACACTATTATTATTTATATCCCGTTAATAATAATAGTGCTTTAGTGACGAATAATTCCTGGATAAATTTTGTGTGTTTTTAAAGAATAATATAGTTTAAAAAACTGAACCAATCGACTTTAAGATAGGTAATTTCGTTTATTTGGACCTAATTTTTTCCAGTTATTTAGTTTTAAAATCTTCACCGATTTAGATAAAATTTCTATGAAATTAATCTGAAAGTTTTAATAAAAACATTTGTGCGGTAAGAAAAAAAAAATATAAGTACGAGTATATTTGTGGACATTTCACACAACACCATCTATCCCAAACTAAGCATAGCTTATACTATGAACTAGATGCCTGATAGAATACATATATAATAATAATATTTTTTTAAATACAACTGAAAGAGGTTCTCACTCTTGTTTTAAGTCGGTTGCAAAGTAAGAGCAGCATTAAAGATTAGTTTTTTTGGTCATTCACGATTTGTTTAATGATGGTAGGTAAACAAACAAATAACTGATCTTTAACGAATACATTAAATAAATAAAATAAAACAAAGAACCGTTTTTCGCAACCGTATAAACTGAACTGCTATTTCGGAGTCTTAGCTTATTTTTTGTTCATCTAAAATGATATTTATAGATTATGATTATTATCAAAATCAAGGCGCTGAAAGCATGCCAGAAAGCTTGAACAAAACAAGGTAGCTTAAACTCTTATAACTACTTATTCAATAAAAACAGTAGGTAAATCATAGAAAATAATAGTTGTGTTCATAAGTTCAGTGTTGTTATTAGTTTAAAAAGCTTTTTAAGGTGTTGACATTCTTAACTAAGGGTAGGTCGGCATGCCGTTTTGGAAATGGCTATTAAACACTGTCTATTGTTTTTTTTAAAAATAATTTACAACTTTTCTGGGATCTAGGGTTTGAAGTAAGTTAGGATTTTAACAACATTCTATTCAAAATCATTCTCTAATCTGTTAAGTAGGTACCTACATTACGGCGCTAAAGTCAGTAAACTGACCCATGAAGATGGTAGAGTCTACTGATCGCCATCCATTTTGTAGTGTATATACAGCCGTAGTAACACAAAGAAAGAGAAATAAATAAAAAAGAATACATGACAATGTTCGAATAGTGCCAATGAATGTGGCGAACGTTCTTACCAAGGGGCTGGCCAGTATTATGCCAATTCTGCTCAGGACAGCGGGCAGTCGCTGCGAACACATCACACACACATTTTGTCACTCGTGACTGATGGTCTGACTGTGCCGTGAACATAGACTAGGTTGTTGTGGCCACACTGTCATACTTGATCAACTCAGCTTTGCCAATAACAGACGTACGAGTACGTGTGTGAATAGTCTTTGCAATGTTTTCTACTTTTTAAGTACTCCTATACATGTCATTGTAGGAGATTTTATGATTGTTGAATAGTTTTCTAAATTTTGATAGTGAATTTATGGCCACACAAAATAGTCTCATTATTTCTGTGGAGTGATTCAATGCATATGAGAAAATGTGATGAATTCCGTCTTACCCGATATTTTAACTAGTTTGTAGATATGTCACTGGAAAATAACAAGATGCGCAAGTTTATAAATTTCCTAAAATTTTCTAGGAAATTTATAAACTTTCATAGGATTCTAAACGAGAGATAAATTGTATTATTTTACGGTTAGGTTAAGTTAGGGTTTTTTTTAACCTAAACTAATCTAACCTAACCTAACCTAACCATATAAATATACCACGAGATGTCGCAAATTGATAAATTTACGAAAATGTGGGCGTAAAATAATACAATTTATCTCTCGTTTAGAATCCTACGAAAGTTTATAAATTTCCTAGAAAATTTTAGGAAATTTATAAACTTGCGGATCTTGTTATCTTCCGGTGACATATACATGCAGGATTATTAAAACATGAAAATCAAAGCATGCCGTGGTAGGAAAAATAAGTAGTGATTTTGGTAGTGCCGATTGTGTCTGGTAGAAATATACATGTTACTATACAAGGTCCATGCCATGTCTTGTCAAAATGTTTAAAGAAAACATTGCAAAGAGTAAAGATAGAAAAAATTTAATATTTACGAAGGAATGTGCTCACTCTAAATTACGAAATCACGCGGTTTTGTAAAAAAAAAACATCTTTAAAATGTTATATCCCAACGTCCTTCGTAAATACTCATTATGATTTGTACTTTAATAAAGGTGCTTTTATATTTCTGTTTTGGCTAATAGGGCCACGACTAAGATAAAATGTAGTAGCACAAAGTACTGTTCAGTAGCACAAAGTGTGTATTTACAAGTTCATTGCTAGGGTATGTAATAAAGGAAAAATATGCACACTATGCACAAATTTTGCTCATTAAAATTTTCTATATTGACATTAAAAATAGTGCAATTGGCTACAAGACGACATATATCACAAAACAGTAGAAAACTATGAACACGAAACATCCAATTAGAGCATTGTAACTGCATTGGTTATAGCTGCCATTTTATCGGACATCTAAACATAGGCACACACGGTATCGATCGTTCAAAAGCGGGTCTCACCTGGGTGACTGGGTTTTCGCCTGGCCGGTAGACCACGTTGTGTAAAGGTCGTTTCCTCCCCACGTAGTTGACGCATACGAATTCGAGCAGCGAGGCGTAGATGAAACACATGCACACCCCGTCCCACACGTTCATAGCAGTCAAGTTCGACACCACGGGCAGAGTGGAACGGAACCCGTTCGATGTAGTAAAAAAATTCAACATTGTCGTCACACCTGCACCCGAAACGAACAATATTAATTAGCACACAAAGAAGTTTACTGACAGAAGTAAAAATATTCATAAGAAGCCGATGGCTAGTTAGTCATTGTTTAATAATAATTATTTTAAGTACAATATGAGTAGAATCATAAAAATAAGCGCTAGTATGTATAACATAGAGCGTTTATAACATGCATTAAGTGGTTTAATAGCTACAATTAATTGTATAAATAATTTCGTAGAAATGAAGCACGTAAACAAAGCGTGTCTGTTTGATTAAGAAGTACTCACAATAATAAGCCAATTATTCTCCGCCGGCACATCGCTAGAAGAGCTGATTGTTAATTAAACAAAACAGTGTTATTTGTATAAAACATTAAGCAAATAAAAAGACCAACCTATCATTACTCTAGCAGGCACTGCATTCCATTCCAGCCAAAAAGTAATAAACGATGACGTCACCAAAATGATTCCCGGAATGAAAACTGTGGTGAAGTAAAATGATCTATCCCGCGTGAAGATGAGATCCACCCTGAGGCAGCTGTAATTACCTAAAAATATCAAGCATAATCTAAAAATAAATAAAAATATGTATGGGATTTTTACTAGTGACTCGTCGGCTCAGATTCTTAAAATTAACGTTAATATTTACATCGCTAAAGATTACAAGGCCTACAAAGCAGAACCTGCAAAATTATTTAGATAGCGTGTTGTATTGACAGCCCCAGCAACATCTACGGAGAGAAATAGACAGAGAGATGCAATATTCAAGATCGAGACCGATTGCCAGCCGGGTTTACCTATCATAGAACGGGCTGGTACAGCGTTCCATTCCAGCCAAAATGTGATGAAGGAAGAAGTCACCAGGATAATTCCGGGAATAAATACAGTGGTAAAGTAGAACGCTCGGTCTCTAGTAAAGATTAAGTCGACCTTTAAACAGCTGTAGTTACCTGCGAAGTAAATTATTATATAAAATCTGAGCACCGCACAACACATTCCATTTTATCGCGTATGTTGTGCTTTGTTCAGAAACAAAAATAAAAAAAATATTGGATTCCAGGTGAGAAGGCGTGGATATAAAATTCCAAGTAACTCCATTCAGAGGCCTTGTTCGTTACTAAGGTTCGTAAAAGTTGTAGCGGCAAAAAGAAGGTCATCTAGTACTATCTAACTACAATCCTGTATGTATGAGTAATGCGTGTTGTGTCATAGTGTTCATGAACATAAATCGTAGCACATGGATTTCATCAAAATAAGAATATAAAGTACTATTCACACGTGCTTCCACAGATAATATCATGCATGGCTAAGATGAAAAGATGACAATTTATTTGCTTAAATATGATAGTGAGGGGTATGAACAACAATGAGTCTCGAGAATACCTCAGCTGTTGACAGTTTACACCGAACATCGGATTGTATAACACAATAACGCACTTACTCACACATAAGCGGAAAATATGTGAAATACCATGACACCGGACGATACGCTTGTCCGGTGTACTAGTACCTTGCTCCTCAAAGCGTCTCTGGCAAAGATTACATGTCAGCTCTTCATCTTCCTCGTAAAGTGAGTTACCCTCAGCTGCTTGCAAAGACGTTAATACACTCTTACACTCTACATTTGTCAACAAACATTCTCGATAAGAGATCTAATGAAGGGTACTTTACTAATAGCAAACTCTTTACTGAAATTGTTTCGGTGTCACAAGAGTAGTTAGATACCACGATATGATCACAAACTAATGAACATGCGTTACAGCTATATGTATTAGCGAAACGATCGGTACTCTACCTACAGTCAACATTCAGAACAATACAGGACTTCTAAGAAGCCAACTACTTCTAAACCGATCAAAAGGAAAACATATAAACAAATTACTTTTTAGAAATCAAGACCAAGCTGAAAAGAGTTAATCAGAATTTCAATTACGAAATCATCATTGTTCCTCTGTGCAACGTATAAGGATGTGCTTGAAAATAAAAAGAAAAGGTTTTTGGAGCCAATCTACATAATTCAATTCGAAGACAAAACTTAAAATATTCCCGTAAATGCTTCAATAAGCGATGTTATTCTCGATGTTGGTCGGAAGGTTTAGTGAAGCGTTATTTACCTCTCCAGCTGGCCTTGATCGGGCATGGGATCGTCTGATTTTGAATCAGGTACGCGTTTAGAGTTGTCAACGATGGCGATTTCCTCAAAGTATCCTCATCATTTTTCCATACATAAGTAATGGCTGATTGCTCATAGGATACTGAAATTATACGAACGGTATTAACATTATTTTACGAAAGAAAAAAAATTCAAAATCTATATCACTACGACACACGTTACACATGAATCAAATACTTCTAAAGGGTTTACTTACTACTTTCTAAGGCAAATGAACACAATGGGTCGTCAAATGGAAAAATGTTGAGCCGTCCTTGACAGGACAGGATTAGATGCCGCCGCATCAAGTAATTTATAGTACCGTTGCGATATATACGCAACGCAAAATGCATCGGTATGATTGGATCCTGAAATGTTACAACTACATTTACTTAATTCACTAACAATAAAACCTATGTCAACAAAAGCATCTACAAAATCTAACTAAACTCCTGTCAACAATGTGCCAAATCTAGATACACTCATGTCTGCGACTGCTATCGTCTGCCAACCTCTGGACCAGCTTAAAGGTGGGCGCATAGGAAGAAAAAGTCGCCAAAAAATAGAGGCCAGTAAAAAAAGTGTGCGAGCTATTAAAAACTTGTAAGTACAGTCCTTTAGAGTTTCAAGAAGCATTGTATGTAGTTATAAATACCGATGAGTGTTCGGCAAACTCCTTCAGACGAAAGCATGGTGGAAATAATTATGTATAAAATTAGATGTAGGTACTGTAAATGTAATTTGTTTGTGTGAAGTTGTGATGACAACTAACCTTAAAGTCACCGTGCATGATGAAGTACGTGTCTGGGAGCCAAATGTCTTCGTGGTGATGGATGGCGTTCAGAAAGTCGTAGTGCGATTGGTTGGAGTAACGCAACCGTGGATCGTACCACTGCTGCTGAAGTAGAAACTCCACTTCGTATTTCTGTAAACAAAGAGTTTTCATATAAATTACAAAACAAAATAAAATGGATGGCATTTATTAACGAAATAGAAAGAAACTTACAAGACTAGATTCATCAGGAGATGCTAAGCTAAGAAGTAGCACGCTAACATTTACAGTGAGGACACCTGGAACAGGAAATTGTACAAGTTACTTTAACTACACAATCTGTAAATTATTATATCTATACAATATTAGAAACACACAAACAAAAACATTTACTCATGCTTACAGTTGTGCTAAAGTTCAGCAAGGTACAAGTTTACAATGGAACTGTATAAAATTATATAGGTAATATGCATATATGTTTTTATTGAAAAGGTATAGGAAGGTAGATATATTATAGAAATAGATTCCTACCTAAGTTTCAAATTATGCGAAAAATTTAATAACACAGGTCTGCGATGAAAAAGTTTTTTAAATAAATTCATCACAAACATGTAGATGTTGGTCTGTATATAGCAAATATAAACTTTGTTTTAACGTATCACGTCACATTCTTTTTGCATATAGATAAATATATAATAGTTCGTTAGATCGGTAAGTTCGTTCGTTTTTTTTTACAAAATTGATTCTATGATCTATATTTCTATTCTATACTCTATTAATGATTCTCATTCATTTTACAAAATTTTTGTTTTGTTCTTTTTCGAATTCAAATACTATATCATCTAAATCTGATAAATGTGACGTGGTATATATCATATGAATACCGTTTTCTATTACTTTTAAGACAATTAAAACAAATATTAATCATATAACAAAAAAACTTTTTTTTTAAAACGTGGACCTGTGTAATTTTTGTGATATTTGAAAGTTTGTTTTAAAATAAAACGCTGAAGACCTTACTATCTAGAAACTTTTAGTTTTGGATGCAATGGATTGCAAAATTCAAGAATACTTTGTATGCTATCCCTACTTGTCTATTGGTACGAAATAGGCAGATCCCTTTGGGAATGAACAAAACAATTATGAAATACGTAATGAATAACAAAATAACATATTGTGTTTGATGTTTGTGAAAAGAGAATTATAATTACATTAAAAAGCATCACAGGTATTAAATATTACAGTAAGTATTTAGTTAACTAGATGAATATAGAAATCATTATTCAGTAGAATATTTATTCTTAAATAATAACATTATTAGACAATCGCAGAAACGAAGTCAATATTTTTGATTACACCTATTTCAGTCAACATTTTTATATACAAGGTATTTTAATTTTGAATGTATAGTGTGTTCATTCTACCAGCTAAACATCAAAAAGTGCATTTAAAAATAACGGTAAAGTAATAAATTCAAAAGCTAATGTGATAGGAATCATCCTTTTATAAATCTAAAGCGAGGGAGATTAATATAAGTGAATACAATTGTTGCGTGTGGTAAAACGTAAATAAGTCTGCGTGCAAATAGTTGGTTGCAATACTTAGAACATAAATCGAACGAGTCTACGATTAACATAAAATGCAAGAAGGGTATTTCTCTTTTCATAAACAAGAAACACAACGCACCACGGTTGTGCGAGCGAGGCCGGAGTGACGAAAATCCGACCTTATTTTGTGCCAGAGAGTCGTTGGGCGAAGTTAGACCACAACAGAATTCTGGATCTGCAATATTATACCAATATTGTATGACCTATTGAATTCCTAAACAAGAATCTAACAATGTAAAAACACACTAAATCAAGAGATGACAATGAGAATGAATAAACCAACTACGTACACACGTGAACACAAACAAAATATAATTATATTCTTACCATCTACAGGTGGAAGCAGTCTTTTGTCATAGCGGGAATTTTTCAGGAGGTTGTCTAAAATCTCCTTGTCCGACTTTCCCGCTGCAAAACTAGAAAGAACAAGTTTCGTATTAGAGAACTTTTAATAACAAAATGTCAACCGAGCATGGCATAAATTACTTTATAATGAATCAGGCCAATGTTAGACCAGAAAATTCTACAAAAAAGCAGGATTAAATCTCTTAAGAGTTTCAAAATACTATCAAATACCCTTTAAACTAGTACGATTCTTGTATATACTTATATATATATATATATATCTAAATCTCGGAAACGGCTCCAACGATTTTACTAAAATTTGGTTTATAGGTAGATTAGGCAACGATAAATCGATCTTGCTAGGTTTAATTTTTAGTGAACCTGGGTTTGCTCGTATTTTCAGTCATAAAAATCCTAGTGGAGCTCGGTCGCCCAGGTACTTATTTATTAATGTAATAGCAGTTATGGTATAAAATGTTCGAGAAATAGGAAGCATGACATTATTTGTTTTGTTAGCGTCATTATTAATTTTGTTCTGTTTTTAGTATTTTCCTAAAATATATTTCTCGATAATAATATCATTAAACTTTAATAAAGCGTGGTCGGAATAGTGTTTTGTTCTTAGGAATTAAGGATTGTAACGTGTCTTTGTAGAGAGCCCACCTGATGGGCATAGTAATTTCAAGAGGGTGGCGCAACCTCACTACCTATTGAAAACGTTATGAGATAAGCGAGATAGTTGGAGAATAGGTAAGCCAGAAAGTAGGACAGTATATTTCTATGTCGATGTAATGTAGATATAGTATAAGCAATACAGTTTCCCGCCACTACGCCCGTATTTAGATTTTTCCGATGTCTGTATTTGATTTTTCTAAATGACCCGTGTTCTGAAGAAAGAAATTATGGGAGCGTAAAATCGTTTCACGGAAAATTAACCGTGTGAGAACCGCGCGCTTGCTCATATTGATTTTAGATTAACTAGGTATATTACTTACCAAGAAAATATCATTTTCCGACGATCTAATAAAGAAAATATATTAAGAACATTACTTAACAGCCTATCACGTTTTTGTGACTTCCAAAAGTTACTATATTGTTAACTATGAGCCTTGGTAAACAGAATTCTACTCGGTAAATTGGATGACATAATTATGAGAACTGTTTCAAAGTTTCTGTGAAAGGCCTTGTGTGTGTAGAATTAATTAAATCGGGGCTGTTAAAGTTGGGACTTGATTGTTGTGTTACAGGTTAACAAGATGGCGTAAATTATACAATAGTCTAGGAGTAGTTCGCTCAGAAGTTTGTTTGATGTGTAAGCACGCATTCAAGCATCTGATAAAGCTTCTCTTTTAAGCATTTAATTAAAATCGTATAAAAGCTTTGGTAGACACAATGCGGGCTTACTTTGGTAACTGTTCTTTTAATTTTGTACAACAGCACCCAGTTCGCAAGGCAGGTAAAGAAATTCATAATCGTTAGAACTTTAGCCATTACGGCACGCGAGAGCATGACTGAAGGTGATAAATGGAATAAGGATGAGGGATGATATGGTACGAGTGGAAACTATGAGATTAGTACTGGTATGGTGTGAGAGATAATATGGTATGGCATGATTAGCGAAGCTTATGTCATGGATTTATACTGTTCGTGGAAGCTGTGTATCTACAGACAGGGAAAGCTCTATAAACGGCTCTCTCGTTTTACGGTTGATCGAACGTCTGTTACCACGTTATATGCGCTTCGTCGCTTGCCGGGCCGGCCTCATTTTACGTGTATAAATGAAATGTTGCCATTTATTTAAATATAATCTTTTGAATTATAGGTAAAGCTCCGGAACAGTGAAATAGAATCCGATACATTTCGAAGAGAATGAAATGAGATTGCAAGTTCTCTTGAACGCAAAAACAAAAGAGCAGTAATATCATATTTGTTTATCATCATTTGAACACCCCAATTTCGAACAGCTGTTTTTTTTAATTCAAAGAATATGATAGTATACCATTTGATGTACCCGTGGTTCTGAAGATTTCTCCTACTGGTGGAACCCTGGGCTATGATCACCAAGTGATTATCATCACCTGTGGCAGTATTACACCTACTATGGATGAGTATCTAGTCATGCATCTACCGCAATTAGTGATTTTAGTATTTAGCTATTCTTCCAGGTATTGTTATATTATCACCGGAGGTAAATGGCCTCATAGCTCAGTGATAGTACGTCTGCCTCCTGGTCATAGGTTCGATCCCCACCGAGGGCTCACATTTCTGCTGAGCATGGATGTTTGTTCTGTGTCTGGGTGTGTATATGAATCATGTGTACCTATTTATTTACAAAAAAAGTATATATGTATTCTATCAGCCTTCTGGTTTCCATAGTACAAGCTTTGCTTACTTTGGCGGTGATGGTGTGTGATAATGTCTTCCAATATTTATTTTATTTATAATAAACATACAATTAGTATTTCTAAATACAATTTCCTTGAAGAATCGCTAAGTGTTATTGTTAACCTATGATTAGCAGACGATATAGATATTAATATAATTATTTATTCTAGCAGAATATAAAAGATCAATCAGCAGATTAAATTTCATAATATAGTTTATTTTTGAGCCTACAATAACCACGAATCAATCGATACTCGTGTGGTCATATCTATATGGGGGGAAATTTTACGCAGGTAGCGTATTACATAATTTAGAAATAACAATAAAAGTTTCCGGCAGCCTAGTCGGGAGACCATCCGACTTGCGATCCGCTGGTCCTGGGTTCGAATCTTGCGGCTCGCACCTCTGTCTTTTCGAAGTTATGTGCGTATCGTTGATTGCCGCCAGCTTCAAACGGTGAAGGAAAACATCGTGAGGAAACCTACATGTCTGAGAGTTCTCAATGATCTTAGAAGATGTGTGAAGTCTGCCAACCCACACCTGGCCAGCGTGGTAGACTATGGCCTTACTCTTCTCACAATGAGAAGATGGCCGCGCCCAGCAGTGGGACAGTTTGTACAAACAGGGCTGATAAAAAAGTTGGGCCAATACACTTCGTTTGGATTTGTGAACACCATGAAACGATGTCGCTTTTTCGTGTTTCCAATCATCCGATAAAATAGTGGTAGACTGTGGTACCTATCACAATCTACCATTCTTCTATTGTACCATCTCAGTTATGTACTTACATGTCGGATGTAAGAGCTGATGCTCCGCTGAGCATGAGGAGAAAGGCCACAGCGCGTGCCACGACGCATGTCCAACCCATATTAGGACATCTGGAAAATAAAGGTTTGGGGGTTTAGGCTTCCTACCATCTTCTATGGAGTTTTTCTGAAAATACAAGACACGTTTTACCACATTATTTCACGTTTATTCGTGTGTGGGAATAAACATGTTATTGTTATGTTTTCTTTATCTAAATTTGTATTAGTCAAAGTTAATAATGTAAAATGGTGATGTTTTATTAATTAAGAGTTGCATCACCTGTACAACTGTGGACAAGTAAAATAAAGCGATGAAATGTATCTTTTCACATAGTTTCTGAACCTCTATAGAAGCTTCCAGTAAATTCATCAACACTATAAGTGAGGCGTAACTGGGACAAGACCGGGACCACCCTGACTATAACTTGATTAAAGTTGATCTAAGAAGGAAACAAACCATACCTATATAATTCACTCGCAGATAGATGAACCTCAAGATTGAATAACTAATTATTGTTTGTGAATGGAAATATAACTGAATGCTCTACTATCTAAACATATATATAAATGTAGTCTGCATGAGATCATTATCCGAATCTAAGATAGACGAAGCCCGTAATTCACTGCTGTATTACGTACACATTAATAATTACCTAATTAATTAAGGAACACGAGTAGGTACCTGTAATCTAGATGTATCTTGTTCATGGCTCCAAATTACATGTTTCCATCATAACCTGTGTGTTGATTCCCACATAAGACTAAATTTTAAAGCACAACTTTATTCCAAATAACGAAATCATATCTGCAAATATTTACGTATGTATCAAAAAACGATTAAAAACTGGTTGGTGATGGTATGTGAAAAATAATAGTACGAGATGTCCCGCCATCCCCTTTCGTCTCAAAAACCTTACATTCGGTTTAAACAAAAGACCTCTATTGTATTGTACCTACAATATTGGATATTGGGAGTGGGGGGGGGGGGGGGGGATTGTACATGTACGTCAAACATTCATAATGTTTGAACATTAATACATTAATCATTAATCAATGTAACAGATAAGATAGAAGCCGGTTTTGCCATTGTAATATAAATAAATAAATAATTTGTTGAATTAAATAAATAAAAAATAAAATAAAAATATAGAATTTCTCATGGCCATGTTACTCACACTAACCCAGAGTTATGCATCATAAATCTTTGTATTAACATAATTATTACAAATAGGTTTCCAAATGAAACGACTCAGGGTTGACACGTGGAAATTACACCCCTACCAATGAGGTGGTGCAAGGCCGTTATGATTCTATTTTTAGCATTCAAATTTCTACATAATATACATATTTTATTACGATGAAGGAAAACATCGTGAGGAAACCTACATGTCTGAGAGTTCTCAATGATTTTAAAGATGTGTGAAGTCTGCCGACCCGCACTTGGCCAGCGTGGTAGACTATGGCCTTACCCTTCTCATAATGAGAAGATGGCCCGCGCCCAGCACTGGGACAGTTAGTACAAACAGGGCTGATAAATAAAATACATATTTTCGTCACACACTTACGATGATTTACATGTGGTTCAATATTAATGTTTGAAAGCATAGGCTTACTAACTACTACTAACCTAACTAACCTACTACTAACCTCTGCTTACTAAGGCCGCGTCCCCATTAGGCTCACAGTGAGCGACTAACTGTTTGCTTCTAGTTCGCTCCCCTATATATTTTAAATGGAGTCTCCGGACAGCGCGTACTGTATGCAATTTGCGGAATTTCGCTTTCCGATTCATTCAGTAAGCAGCTAAGTCGCAGCGAACGATGCTCGCAGTCGGCGGCTCAGAACTAGCGCGCTGCGCGGCGTTACGCTATCAGTTGGAGCGACCGTACCTTCCTGCCCAAGAGTTCACAAGCGCTTCGCGACTAATACGGCTACGTTTCGTCGCTCACTCTTTATTGAGTTAGCGACCGATACGCTGCTCAGTCAGTCAGCGGACACAGTCAGCCGCTCACTGTGAGCCTAATGGGGTCGCGGCCTAAGATTAAAATCTTAAGTAAGCAGATGTCGTATGGATAGTCGCCTATGTGGTGTGATGCAAGTTGGTATACACAACTAGCCTGGAATGAAAAATGAGTGGTTTCCACACGAGTCCCAGCTCGTTATATCTCTTTTCAGAAAGCTTCCTAACGAGTAACAAGATAACAACGAGTAATGTGATAGTGATGTTTGATGTTGTTACTCGTACGGGAAAATACTTTCCAAAAGGTGTTACTATGTTGGTTTTTAGGGTTCCGTAGTCAACTACGAACCTTTACAGTTTAGCCATATTCGTTCGTCCGTTCGTGGCTAAGCTCAAAGACTGTAAGTACTGGAAAGTTTTAATTTCATTTGAGTATAAATATTTATTACGCAAACAAAATAGTACAACAATATTCTTGAATAGGTAATCAAAAGATATTGGGGCGTGCGTAAACCATTTTTCAATTTAGGGATCCGTTTGCGAAATATTAAGCTTTAAAGTGATAATTTTTGTTAGAGTCAAGTGTTCCTAACCAGTTAAACGGTTGACCTTAGAGATATGAAATAATTCATGCTAGTAGCATATATGATGTAATTAAAAGGAAAACTATCACGGGGAAGTAGGGTTTACAAGTTAAGAAGTTATAGACAATCAGTACTATATAATTATTATATAAAATTAAAAGGAAAACCATCACAGATAAGTACCTACTTGTGGGTATTACAAGTTATTGAGTAATAATCAATAAGCTTAAAAAGTATTTATACATTTAACAAGCATAAGTTTAGGATATTCAAAATATCTCCGCTTCGGCCGCGTACGTAACTATTGTTCCGTAACTAGTTACGTACTAGGAAAAAACTTCTAGAAAACTTCTAAAACGATACTTCTTCGTACGATACTAGTATCGTAGGAAGAAGTTTTTTTCCATAAGGAAATTATTCCGTGATTACCTATGAACGTAATCACGGCGCTTGTTACTCGACAACAAAAATAATTATAGTTTTAAAAAAAACTTTAAAAAACCGTCTTCAATATACGCGATATCCACACATACGCGGCTTCCTCTTCACTTTTCTACAGCCGATTGGATGATATTTTACCAGTAATTTTGTTATAAATACCAAAGTAAGTACTGCATTGATTTTAATAAAATGTATATGGGACCACCTCTGAAGTTTGATCTACAAAATACAAAAAAAAAACATCAAAATCAATGCATAATTGGCTGAGTAATCGGTGAACAAATATACAAAATCAAAAACATACAGACCGAATTGACAACCTCCTTCTTTTTGGAAATCGGTAAAAAAAGGCTGAACCGATTTTGATCAAATCCTCATTAAAAAAAACTAGTTCAAAATGGGTCCATCCGTTTGAGTGCAACGATGCCACAGATAAAGACATAGATACCTATACCTACAGATACATAACAGATATACAAACGTCAAATAACATCCCTTTTTTTTTTGGTCGGAGGTTAAAAGTGAAATGTGTTCACAGTATTAAACAAGTAGCCCAATTTTAAGTCCACATACTACTATTATACATACTGTGATGCGCAACTACGAAATCCTAAGCTGCACGTGACTCGACACGCACTTGGCTGGTTTTAATATACATGATTGCAGCTTTTTTGTTTGCTTTATGCACAATATTACCATAGGTAATTACGAGGAATGTTTCCAAACCAGCAATCCTCAGGGTTGGTGCGCATGCAAAGTGCACTCCGGTTGCGTGCAACATGGCCGTACATACATGATATGATTTTTTTCTGGATGTTGTAGATGTAACATGTGACCTACTTTCAAAAGTTGTTATGGACATGACGTCAATAAGTCAGAGAACACAAGAAGCGGAAATAATGGTTTGATGTGTTATTTCAATGTGGCTCCAACATGCTGTTTCATTAACCGACTAATAAAATGACGTTTTCATTTAAACTGATCTGATCACGATCAGGTATTCCCTCTCCTCTCGCAATCGCAGACATGCACAACGTTGCAACACCTTAAAAAACAAAAACTAATGCGTTTGAAACTGTGTCTGAGATTTCGACCTAAAATAAAAGTGAGAAGTAAAATACGTAAGTAAGAGTAAAATAAGTGTGAGTAAAACCCACATGCGATCGAGAAATATTTTTTTAACATTACATCTTACCCTCCAATACCCTCTTCCTTCCATCTAACCCTCTAAATACGGTCAAATGTGTCGTCAAAATGGGCCCCGGTCGTTGATGCCCTGCCTACCCCGTAAGGAAAAATAGGCGTGATTGTAGGTACCTACTATGTGACGTCATAAAATTGGTCGGAGGTGCTTACATTCCGATTTTTTGGTATGTCTGCATTTACATTTTCATAGAGTATAAAATGTGAAATATATATCGTTCACAACAGGTCGTTTTCATCGACAAGCGCCTCACAAAATACTTATGTTTTTTCACGACCTTTACGGTTTTATTATTATTATTACATTTCTAGTTTTGCACGTATCCCGCTTGAGAAATTTAGACAAATGTTCCATGGGGTTTGAAAATTGAACCTTTATCGTTTGTGTACCAAGATATGATAACATTTTCAGCGAATTAATTGTTTGCATTTATCTACTTTTATTTTTAGTAATATTTATCCAATTATTACAAAGTTTGTATCTTCAGAGCCATATTGTTGTACCTAATACTATTATGAATTAGTTTTTTTTCTCTTAATATATTAATTAAAGTGATTTTTTTAACAGGCAAGTGCCTTTTTTAACTACAGCAAAACAATATACAAACGCAACTAACTAAACTACTACACTAAAAGCATATCGATTACCCCAGATAAAGACAATCCAAATGCTTAAACCCACTACCACTTGGCAGCGTACCCAGTATGGTGTCGCATCGATTCAAAAACAAAAAAAATCGAAGGTGCCCGAGAGATCCTTCGGATGAAAATAATAAGTAAAACTTTGTTTATTGATGTAATTATATACATTTTGTCTAATTAATTCCATAACGCTATTACTATATTGTTCTGGGCTTATGTTTTAAGCTTGAAATTGGTAAAACCTAGAGAAGAAAAATTCAGAAACAGATGCCCAGCAAATGTTCAGTTTGGTACACTTTTGAAGCAAAGTGTAAGTACCAGACTGAACATTTGCTGGGCATCTGTATACAATATTAATACAACATACAATAAATATACGAGTAGGTATTTCTATAAAGTATTCGAATTTAATTTTTAAAAGCAAACTATTTAACCGACTTTGATAAAATTATCCATAAATCTATGGGACCAATCTGAAAGTGTGTCCTTTCAAACGAAAAATAATTATGGAAATCGGTTTTGAAATAACGAAGTTATGGCGTTAACGAAATAAAATAAAAACTATCAAAATACAACCGAATTTTTATGGGTACTTCGGCGTTTCGCACCGCAAGTGGTTCGAACCGCGGTGCGAATCACCCAAGAGCTCTTTTTGAATAGGTCATTTCGCACCGCGGTGCGAATCGAACAATATAATTTTGGAATAGGTCGATTCGGACCGCAGTGAGGAATAAAACAGTTCTCTTTTTGGGTGAGTGGGTTCGAGCAGAGAAGATTATGTAGTTTGATTACATACGTAATACCTTACAGTACAACCAGGCACAAAATAACAGGAAAAACAAAATAATTAAAATTATTGTTTTTTACTTAAGTTTAAAAAAATATTGATTATGTAAAAAGATATTAAATAGATGCAAAATTTAATTAATTAGTATATTATAATGTACCAGCCTAGCGATACTCCTTAGAAACTAACAAAATGTATGAAATAAAGAAATAACAAGGAAAAAAAAAACTGGGCGTCTACCTAAGTAGGTACGTAAACCAACTATTTTTGAGGTCGGTGTCTATGGAGGCCTTAGTTGATGATAGTTATTTAATTTGAAATATCTTCATATATCTTATTTTCTATGAAAAATCCCACTCTTAAATACAGTTATATTCCCTTTATAATGTACCTACATCATGTGAAAAAACCAAAAACTGTCAAAAATAGTCTTACGTAATAAATGAATGGCCCCTAAGGAGCTCTAGATGGATAAAATTTATCAATGAATCCTTAGAGATGTCGAATAAAAATTATCAGACCCGGTATTTGCGCACCGTCTCATATGCAGAGGGAAATACGTGTTCTTCACCCACTCACATGAAAATTTTTGCTGATATTATTGCACTTTAAGCCTATCTAAGCGTGTCTGTCCTTCCTGTATATACGTATTTATAGCTACGAGGCGGGATGTTATCAATGGGATAGTGATTACTGGCCTTACCGAAAACCGTTCCTTAACTTTAAGCATTGCTTAACGAATTTTGTCAACTACTCGCTGACACATAATGACACTTGCGGAAAGAAGACAGATAAGTTAAGACGATGGTTAAAGTTAAGTAACGTTTTTCGGTAAGGCCGGATATTGTTAGTTTCGTCTTTAACTCTAGAGGCAATATATTTTATCAAAGTTAAGAGAGGTATAAAACAAAATACCCGGTTGCAAACATTTATAGATATTTTGCAATTCGACGTTTTGTATTTTTTTTCACCTACTTAAAAAAAGGAGGCTCTCTATTATTTCAAGAAGTTAGTTAAGAGAAGAAGCGATAAGGGCAAATTTGTTACATAAAGTTTAAGCAATCTTAGTTATTTAATTTAATTTGAGCTTTATAAGTAGGTTATAGTGTTGTTTACCTTATTTGTTGTGTATGTCAATGTCTATATTTTCCCCCAACTGACATAAAGACAGTTACTTTCGTTTTTATTAACACGAATAAGTCCGCGTTTGCCCACCAACTCGCCTGTTGGAAAGCGACGATGTGGTCGGAGATGAAGTACGCAGACTTAGAAGATACCTATTCACTCTGACCTTGAAAATACCAACGTTGTCACTCTCAGGGAACAAATAAGCCGGCAATTCGTTCCACTCTCTCGCTGTTATAATATTATAGGATAACTTATTATACGAACCTTTCTGCTGACTGCAGAGTGTTGTCGTCATGTGGTTCAGCTCGCCAGCGCTACAACCGACCCTCGCCTCAACATGTCGCTAGATCTGAAACAACGCAGAATTACAAGTCAAACTAATATCTTCAGGGCATACTTTGTAAACAAGGGTTCAAAACGCTGGCTCATCGAGCAAACGTTTTACGATTTTGAAGCTATACTTAGGTAATTTATTGTAATAATTAATTTATATTATGATAATAATAATATGATAATTTTATTATATACCAATATGTATATAATAAAATTATATTATAGAATTTTATTTTGACTTGTAAATCTATATTTATTAATAAATGACTTTGACTTTGGATGTGCGACCTCTATTTTTCAGGATTCATCATCATCATCATTTATTTTATTTTATTCTAGAGTGATAATAGCGGGTCTACAGATGCGCGCCGCGAGAATAATTCTCTACTCTTTTTGTTGAGTAAAAAGATACGTATAGGATACCTATTCGTAATCTTGTCACGTTCTTGCATGACATAATTAGGCATCTAGACCTGCATTTTTCTAATATACTAATAATTTTAGAAAACTCAAAATGCCCCGACAAAGAAATCGGCTGAACCGATTTTGATGAAATGTACCTAAAACACTCTCAATGAATACCTCTTCCAAACTAAAAACACTAGATAAAAATCAATCAGTCCATCCGTTTGAGAGCTACGATGCCACAGATAAACACACACGTCTTCTTTTTTTTTTGAGAAGAAGTTGGTAGGTTGGTTGAAGAGGGGTGGTTTTAACAGCAGAGGTTCAGCGCTAATAGTATTTCTTATAACAACTTAACACCTCTCTTTTTGGGTCGAGGGTAAACAGGGCACCAAAAAGGCAGACGGCTCGCCTGATGGTAAACAATAACCATCGTTTATAGAAAACTGCATTCGGCGGCATCGCTGTTGCTTTGCTGGCCCAGTGAGAGAGGTGCCTGTAAACACTCTTTTAAAAACGCTCTTTATTGCAGCTCGGCAGGAAAATCTGGCAAAACGCAAGCTTGTCTACCTACGAATAAATAAAACCGTACAAGTGCGAGTCAGACTCGCCCACCGAGGGTTCCGTACAAACTAAATAAAAGGTAGAAATCATATATTTTTTTAATATTTTCCTTCATAAACCGAAAAATATACACCATAAAAATATTTACAAACCTGTTTTAGCATAGGCTAATGAGGCTCTTTCATATGATACCCCACATGATACGGTTAATTCACTTTAAAATTTGGGCCATCATTCCTTGAATAGAGACACTATTTTTTTGTGATTAAATTAAAAATGTCCAGTTTCCGAATTTTTCTATATGTGAACTCTAACACAATGCTTCTTGCCAAATTTCATAGTTCTAGGTCAAGGGGAAGTACCCCGTAGATTTGATTCCCTTGTGAGTGTCGAAATGTGCGTTTTTTACGACATATTCGGCTATAACTTTTTTTTTACGAAAACTGAGAAATTTTATTTTTCTTTCTGCAGCAAGATACTATGGATTTGCATATACGGTTTTAATTTTAACTCTATACCTTCACGCATTCCCGAGATAAAGGTCAGACGGACAGACGGACAACAAAGTGATCCTATAAGGGTTCCGTTTTATTCTTTTTGAGGTATGGAACCCTAAAAACCAAATCTATGAATAAATCACATATCATCGCTTTGTGGGCTACCGTATCAAAACGACTACACATGCCAGCAATAATAACATCCTTTTTTCGTATTGGGTATAAAAATAAATAGAAAATAAAAATATCTACATTTATTTCTATAACTACACTAGTATAAAAGAACAAACGGTGAAGATCTAATTTGGTGCAGAATTGGTGCTGCGTTGAAATCGTTGAAATAGGAGCATAATCTGGGTTATTCCTGTCATAAAATAGACGGGGTGTAATTCTGTACTGGCAATGATCCTGAACAATATTTCCTGCTTATTGCGCCACATACAGATAAAACTTAACTGCCGTACCTTTCTTATCTCGTTTCACTTTTGTCGGAAGTAGAAATTGAATATCAGCCATTCTAATTTTATTTATGAGGTACATTTAGATAATGATCAAGCGCCTTTCTGAATGTAATGAATTTCAACCTTGCGAGTTTGATTAAATACAACAATTGAAATAAATTATATCTCATTCAGAATTAGAAGTTTTTTATGCATTTCATTTATTTTAAAATTATATTGTAATATTTTAAAAGTAAAAAAAAAATAAAGCTTCTTATAAGTGATAAAATTTCGTTTTTTAAAGTCAGTTAAGTATCCGTTTTTTTAAACTATCACGGTCATTTATTAAAACACTATTATTATTAACGGGATATCGGCAGCTCATAATATACACGGTAAATATCCCGTTAATAATAATAGTGTTTTATTATTATTGATGTTTTTATAGTTTTAACAAAAATACTTCCAAATAAGTTTACCTACCTGTTGACTGTGAGATTTGAGAATTTTCATTTGTGTACATTTAGAACAAGAAAATGATTAGGATATAAAATATAAAACAATGTAGCAAACAGCATCATAAAATATACTTAAAATCAGATAGTCCAAAACATTGAATTCAAGCTAGAGTTGTTGATTATTCCATTGAATTGTGAAAATCTTTCCGTGCCATCCGGAGATGTCACCAGTCGCTCATCGTTCGTCCTTGCAGTGTTGCGACGCACCATCAAACGTTTCATTAGGAATTATAACCACAGTCCGGAGGAAAGTTTTCATTGTAAAACGAAATGTGAGAATTCACGACTCCTGAACAAATTAAACGAGCTATAAATTACGATTCTGTTTTATATTGCCCTGTTAATTTGTTATTTAGGGTATGGACTATGTACAGTTGTAGACTGATGAACTGATAAATTTAATTTTGGGTTCATTTTTTACTTCAGAGTAAAGCTTTATTTTATAACCATTAATTTGATTTTACTTTTTGAAACAAGCCACGTTGTAAGAGAAGGTTTTACTTATACGTCAACCAAGTAGGTATGTTTATAAAAGTTTTATTTGTTTACAAAAAAAATACGTAGAAAAAAATTAAACCACCAACTTCAAAATATGCAAATTAGATGATTTTTTTCCAGATATTTTGTTTTAAGAACCAAATTTCTGAACCTATTTTGATGAAATTTATAAAGGATCAACCTATAAGTAATATACTCTTTGATAAAAAAAAAACATTGGTTTTAAATGACGGAGATATGAGGTAACAAACATAAAAAATACAACCGAATTGAGAATGTCCTCATTTTTGAAGTTGGTTGAAAAAAAAATTTTTTTCTTATGAACTTGTAACATATATTGCGAAAATAAATTGGTTTATTTAGAAACAAAAAAATACGACGAAACGACATGTTTTCAACAAATTGAATGAAACGAATCGAAATGAAAAATTTCGACACTATCCTTCATAATAACAACAGTTTCACATTCCATTATGCATACAAAAAATAAACAATACAAACATAAAAAACCGGACAAGTGCGAGTCAGACTCGCCCACCGAGGGCGAAAAACTAAAAACTAGTACATAAGAGGGGGGAATCATTATTTTCCTTCATAAAATATACATTGTATAATATTTATAACCCTGTTTTAGCATAAGCTAATGAAGCTCTTTCATATGATACCCCACATGATACGGTTAAATAACTTTAAAATTTGGACCCTCATTCCTTGCATGAAGACACAATTCTTTCGTGATTAAATTAAAAATGTCCTGTTTTCGGATTTTTTCCTATATGTGTACTCTAACACAATACTTCTTGCCAAATTTCATAGTTCTAGGTCAACGGGAAGTACCCCATAGGTTTTGATTCCCTTGTGAGTGTCGAAATGTGTTTTTTACGTGTGTGTGTGTGTCATTTTTTACGACATATTCGGCTGTAACTTTTTTTTACGAAAACTGAGAAATTTAATTTTCCATTTTCCAGCAAGATACTATAGATCTGTGTATATGGTTTTAATTTCAACTTGATACCTTCACGCGTTCCTGAGATAAAGGTCATGACACCCGCACGGACGGACAGACGGACAGACGGACAACAAAGTGATCCTATAAGGGTTCCGTTTTTTCCTTTTGAGGTACGGAACCCTAAAAAGATTTCGCGGAAAGAATTTTGAGAAATCGGTTAAAAATAAATTATTTAATGAATAAATATCAAAGTAATGTTTTTAATTTAGTTGTTAATTTGGCGCACCTGTGGAAACCGGCGGATGCTCAGTGAGTGTTCTCTTTTCACCCATTTTCTTCGGATCACGCACAGTTTAATAAAATGAAAAGGGGCTTCGTGCTTCACTTTTTTGGCGAACAGTATTTGACTCGTGGGCTTTCATATTTCTTTTCTGTATTTCAAAATAAGACGTACAAGTCATATTAAAAAAATACTGGGAAATATACTCTATGAAACTCATGAGGCGAGAAAGATAAATAAATAAATATAAATAAATAAATATTTGTGGACATTTCACACAACACCATCTAGCCCAAACTAAGCAAAGCTTGTACTATGGAACTATATGGCTGATAGAATACTTATATACTTTTTTTTTATAAATATATACATATGATACATAGAAACACCCAGACACAGAACACACATCCATGCTCATCACACAAATGTTTGCTCTGGGTGGGGATTGAACCCACGACCTTTCAGTTCAGCAGGTAGACGTAAACACACTACCAACTGAGCCACAAGGCCAGTCAATAAAGATAAGAAAAGATGAATTGATGATTGATGCACGCAAAAATTGGTCATGCTATTTTTACCTAAGCTGGGATAGGTAACATTTATTAAACATACATAATTATGTAATAATAATTGTGTAATTACACAGCATAATTACATATATTCATACATGTACCCGAAAAAGAAATTGTGGATAAAAACGTAAATTTTCTAAGTCGAATAAGACAAATTGCAGTGTTTTGCTTGAAATTATGGGAATAATCTGCGAGATACTCGTATATAAAGAAGCGGCCACTTAGATATTTTTCAATACACAAAAAGGAAACAATGTCCTTGTTTTTCATATTTCTTTTATGTTGCGAAAGCGGTTTCGTAAAAGGCCTTCGAAGTAAAGACGATTATGCTAATGTGAGATTGTTTTGTATAGTTATGCAAAGAAATATATATTTACCATAAATGTTTCTTTAGGATTAGTCCAATACTTGTATTTTTCATCAAGCACATCAAAAAAGAGGGTATTGATTCGACTTTTGTTTTTGTTTTTTGTGTTTCAAGTTCCATTATACAGTTACAGAATTCTGTGAGTTAGAGATATCCACTGTATATATATATTCAATCGCTGTAATCATAATAGTTAGTAACTTAGGAGAAAAGTAGTAAATGACGCCACAGCAAACTTCTTCCCTTTTTGGGGGAAACACCCCCAAAAAATCACAAGTCCCTGACGACAAAACATCTATACAATTGTAAAAATCTTATACTAAGTTTAATTAATAAATAATGAATGTATACCCATTGAGCTGTATGTATTTATGTACGAGAGCAGACACCAATCCCTACTTTGTTACATTCAACTGCGGCGAAAACGCCGCACCTCACTCAGTGGCCTACTAGTGAAGTGAGTGCTTTCGACGTTAGGCCAGCGAGAAAAGACACCTTAACATTTCTGCGTTGCAAGTATCAATCGTATCATACAATCGTAAATAAACAATCTAATTTTCATTCCAGTGCTGTTCCATTAACTTTACCAAAAAATGTGACAATAATTTTACTTCAGACAGCTCCTCTGGTACATAAGTACATACAGCTTAATGTGTCTATCTATACCAAGTTTAGCTAATCAGTTAAGATTGGTATAAAATTCTATTTGAACGTGAGTATCAACAAAAATCCGTACATTTTGCCAGTTGATGCAGAGATATTTTTTTACTTCGCTCATTCGGCAAAATAAAAGTCTATTATTTTCACGTGTTTTACAGTTGCGCTAGCCTAGATTAGTGTGTTGAATTAGTGAACATGTTTGCTAGCTCCGGGCCGCTCGCACCTCTAGAACGTATCGGGGATTCGGCCCATCGATCCGTGACTAAATGTTTCAACAGCATGTGTATTGGTTTGAGGCTTCAATCCTCTTGGGAGAACAAGCTGTGTTAAACTGTACAGATCAATATTAATTCAAATTAGTTCTTTTTGTTTTCTAACAAAAAAAAATTAATTGAAGATTGATGAATTTACAAAAGAATGTAAGCTACAAAAACGATAGTTTTTTTATTTGTTGTTTATGGGTCGGAACTTTTTAATATCGCTAATGTATAATGCTGTTCTGTTCGAAGTTTGAAATTCCACTTTTCCTGTGGCTAAATGACAATAAAAGTAATTTAAAAACATTAAACCGACTTCAAACTGAAAAGAAAGAAAAAACTCGAAGAAAAACAAAACTGGGCGACTACCTAAGTATTTTTTACCAACTATTTTTTTTGAGGTCGGTGTCAGGCCCTAAGCTATCATCAACTTAGTCCTATACAGACACCGACCTCAAAAAATTGGTGTACGTACCTACTTAGGTAGATGCCCAGTTTTGATTTTCTTCGAGTTATTTCTTTCTTTAGTTTCTTTTATTAGTTTGAAGTCGGTTGTTTTTTTTTTAAATTACTTTATTTATTCATTTTTAATAATATTTATTATTTTGAAGTTGGTTAAAAACGGTCGTTAAAGTTCATCACCGCTCATGTCACTGTCTATCAAACAATTGAAATATAAGGTGTAGACACTGCTCTGCAGTTGTGATGAACGAAGTGAGTGTTCAAAAGCCCATATCTTGAAAACTACTGAACCGATTTAGATAAAACTTACAGTGACTCCTAAGTTGAAAGATACTTTATTCAATAAAAAAATACGACTTCTAGTTTCTGCATAATGCGTGGACAAACATAGAAAAATACATACACTTATGAAATTTGGCACACATATTTAGAAGCTGGTATAGACTAACATACACAAAAATTGTGCAATTCTGACAATATTACAAACATACAAGTCGAATTGATAACCTCCTTTTTTTTGGAAGTCAAGTGAAGATTGTTTGAAAATTAAACGAATTTAATTTAATATTCAAACACACTTCTCTACTATTGTAATGACGGCAATTCGGATGTCAATCACTAAACTATAATTCGCGTAAAATTGGTTTAGTTCTGTCAAACACCGCTTAGCTATTCAGCCTAACCACGACCTACGTAAAATTAGATGCGAACGAACTAAAGATGGTTTAAATTACTCAATTTAGTGAAAACCTATTCTGACACGTCAAATTTTAAGTGATTCGCACCAAATTACTGTCAAATTTAGAAAGCACCTAAAACTTGTCGTTTAAAATTAGTGAGTCTGAGTAAATCGACTTTGCTCTTTATTTTGTCTTTTTTATAGTGAAAATAATTGTTTTGCAAGTGTTTTTATAACCCCAGGACCTAGCGGGCCATTGAAATTATTGATATGGACGAATATAAATAGCGATAGCCGTCTGATTAACCAGAAAGTAAGTAAAAGTTAGGTACTGATACAATTGTTGTGATTTTTCTTTATTTCTTTCTGATGACAAATATTTAAAACCTTTTGTCCATTTCAGGCAAAGAAACACTACGATTACAAGCCACAAACTTAATTACAAGCAATAAGGGATGCTTAAAACCCCAACCCCATCGGAAAAATTCTGGAGACTTTTTGCCTTCCAAGATCTGGTGCTGTTTATTTCATTGACATGTTAATAAATCTGACAATTAACAGATAACTATGAAACATTTGAATATGCGCTCCAGTTTTTTGCACAAATGAAGCTATCAAGCTGCTGTTCGGCAAAACAAGCCTGAGGCATTTTTTTGAGCCTGAGGCATCTGACAGTAAGAATTGGGTCTCAAAATTACTATTAGAACCTCCAAAACACAATCTGAGAAAGAGTCTGCACCTACCGAATATGAAATGATGTAAAGATGTACAATTGGTCGCTTAAAAACAAATTTAGATATCTGCACCACCTTGCCTGTGATCAACAAAAGGCAGTGAAATCTTGCTGCATAATGTACAATTTATATGTTCTGTGTTTCCTTCTATGATTCTTTTGAAGATGAAGCGGACAAACATGTAGAATATACAGATATGACCAGTCATTGTTATCCGGAATGAAGATGACTAATGATGAATCAGACTTCCTTACAGAAGCAAGAATAATTTAACAGAACTTCTTTATTAATAATAATTTTAGATCATATTATCTCAAAATAAATTACTTTTACAATACACTGACTGAACTCACCTGAATTATAGTAAATTAGACATATTTTAACCTTGTGGAGTGTAAATTAAAGTTTTATAAAATTTGTAATTTTTAACCGGAGACTCCGGAGAGACTGAAGTTTTTTTTTTCACAAATCAGAAACTTGATTGAGTAATACTATTCGAACTGCATTTATGGTTGTATTTCAATGGTTTTATAATTAGTTTGAAGTAACTACACATTTTTTAAAGAAAAAATAAAAATTTGATTTTCATCGTCCTTTCTTGAAGAAAATTATTTTTCGTAATTCAGAATTTTATGCCATATGAATTGTACCTATATAAGTAATAAAACTACATTTAAAGAATTTCGAAATACCTTCACATTTTTGAGAAAAAAATAAATTTTAGTGGTTTATCGTTAAAAGTGGAAGATTTTTTTTCTACAATTTAAAATTTCATCAATGCTATATTCACCACCCCTATTGCCGTGACAAAACTGCATGGAAATTATTTTGAAATATCTCCACATTATTGAGATAAAATTGAAAATAAGTGGATATACGTTCTCGGCTAAGTTAGACAACTTTCAGATTTTTTATATATTTGTTATGCAACTTGTTTAATATTATACACGGCATTATTATAAACGTGTACTAATAAAAGATTTTACAGAAAGAAGAAGAAAGAAAGATTCTACGAATTATGTTTAATTTATAAACATAATTTGTAGCTATCCTTTAATAAATATCTCACAAGATTTATTATCATATTTGGTCAACTATGACTTATAACTTGATTTACATGTTAGTATATCAAAACGAATGGTTTTAAAATTGCACTTTTAATTAACTTTATTTCCCACAATGTATTAATCTACTTTACCTTATCTAGCTAGGCATACATAATTTTAGGATGCGATACAGTTTATTAATATGTTTTTGAAATGTGAACTTTCTCTAATTGCATTAAGTCGTGTATGTTACAAAACATTGTAAAAATAAATAACAGTATAAAATGTTATGTTTTTTTTATGAGGACATTATGGTTAGTGATTTAAAACAATTGAAATATTTTTTAAATCTTTATTTACTATGGATGGTTTTATAGGACATGACTTATACTTAGATATATACTTTGCCACCATTGGCCAGCTACAAAATTACACTCAATTTAATAATTCTAACACTTCATAAAAAGCATTTATAACAGTAATAGGTAAGCGAATGTATCAAGTGACCAAATGTATGCTTGCATCTCTAACAAACTGGCCTTAACTTGAATTGGTAGTTACTCCTTTTTGGAAAAGTTTTCCTTTAATCTGATACAGGTTCTTGAACCATTCGAAGGGTTCATTTGAAGATTCTTAATGAAGAACCGCCTGCTTGGTAATTTGCGCATATGAAAGCTTTTGTGTCATAGATTCTCTGACTGTGTCTGTGGAACCGGTTTCTGCAGTCGGTCGCTCATTTAGTGGTGTTTGAGCTCTGGTTGGTATAAGGTTACAGTTAAATTCAGCTTTCAGATTTCTCACTTCATTCTCTTTGCTGGACAAGAGTGCAGCGCCGACATAAAATGATTACCTCCCCAATTAACACATTTAAAAGAGGTTCTCTCACAGTTGGGATAAATTACTTTCTTAGACGGGCATTTTCTTGTAGTGTGGCAGGCCTAAAACCCAGCAGCGAATGCAGGATTGTATTACATTGTGATACACAACAAACATACATCTAAAGTTATAGTTGCTGGTCGGAAAAATCCCTACAACATGGTTTCCAAACTTCGCCATTTGTTTTTCATCGTAAAAGCCTTAAACACTGGCACGAATTCTCCAGGAACTTTCTTCCTCGATCCAAAGCCATAACCTGGATCGTTTCGGTTAAGTAATTGTAAAATTATTTTTTCTGGATGCGGCAACAGCTGATAGTGTTGCCAGATGATTTGCCGAAAATATCCACACATTTAACGATTTTTTTATTTCTCTGATATCTTTCCTAATGATATTGAAAAATGTAAAAACTAAACTTTAAAAAACACCAAGAAACTATTTTTTTAACTATCACGGCGACTATTACAGCGTCAAGAATAAGAATATTTATTAACCTTGAATAAGGTACATGTCAAAGGTAAGTCAGAATTAAACATGTGATAAATTAACTAAATTTTATAATATACTATACGATACGATTGGTACTTGCGACGCAGATTTGCACCTATGGTGTGTTTTCTCGTCAGCAAAACGTCGAAAGCTATCATCTTACGAGAAAGCAACTGATTGAGGTGTGGTGCTCTCGCCGCAATTGAATGTAACATAGTAGCTATAAGTGGAATCTGTTCTCGTACGTAAGTACATACAGCTCAATGGTAGCTCTGTTTTATTTATTTAATTTAATCTTATTTCGAATGCTATTTTATGTTGGTTATTAATCATGTAAGTCAAACATGTTTTTAACCAATATTTATTAGTAAGACTTTACAAACATTCCCATGGAAAACACTGTAATTTTACTAAACCGTGATTAGGATTAAAATAGATTAAATTTACAAACATACAAACGGATATACACTTATGAAATTTAAGTAACATATTATACATAAACTGTGCAATTCTGACAGGTCGTATTGATAGCTTCTTTGGAGTCGGTTAAAAAGAATAAAAATGAAGAAAACTACTTACAACAGGCTATGACTGTATGGGCTGTAGTCCCTTTACTTTCCTTATAAGAATATAAGGAACCAAAAAAATCTGTCTGAGCTCCGTTGGTCTCAAGCATTTTAGAGCTAAAGAAATGTAAAACCTGAATAAGAAATTACTTAAAAAGCTTTTAATTCATAGCTCTGGCAACACCTTACCCGTATCAACCTCCGGATCATAGATAAAAAAAACCGGTAATCGTATATTTTGACAGTAGATCGTGTGCTGCAATTCAATCATTCGTTCTCTTACTAGTCTGTGAATTCAATTTAGGAGCCGTGTAAAACACATTTAAATTTAGTTTTACGATTTCCCTGAATAGGTTTTGTGACTAGATGCACCTAAATTTAAATTTTAAATTGGTTTAGTTTAGTTTTAGTGATTGACATCCGAATTGCCGTCAAAAATGCCTAAGTTTTGGGTTATAAAGTATGCCAGATCCTTTTGCATAGTATTAATAATAAACCTAACTTTCATTAGATTCCACCCAGTATTTTGAATGGTTTGGTTGAAACATTAATATCCTAAAATTAAAAAAGTCCATATCTTGAAAACTACTGAACCGATTTTGATTAAACTTACATTGTTCCCTAAGCTGGGAGATACTTTATTGAAGAAAAAGAATATGCATATTTTTTTTCCATAAGACTTAGTTTCCGCGTAATACGTGGACAAACATACAGACATACAAATATACATACACTTAAGAGGCACACATGTTCAGAATTTAAATTTTAAATTTTACGTCTACTCATTGCTTTTTCCGTACGCCAAATCATTTCTTTAAAAATATCATATTTTACAAAATTACACAATCATAAACCAACAATTGTCTCTCAAATTTCATTGTCATATAATACGGTTATAAAAATAATTTAAAACTCCCTTCACATAAATCTGAGAACAATAAAACACTATGACGTTATTATACTGGTCCCTTAATTTTAACGATATTGTTTTCAAAGTTGACGGTAATTGCGAGCGCCATTGATGCAAATTAAGGCTATTGTTTCGAGGCTTATCATGTACCAGTCGCTAATACAATTATGCAGAGTTGTAGAGAAGCCGTCGTAGCACCATAGCACCGTAGCCCGAATACGGTGCTACGCGGGAGGCAAAATGATTTAATTTTACTTGGCGTAGCTGTTTGAGGGTGACGTGACTTTGCTTAGATTAGTTACGTAACGTAGACCTTGCTTGAAGGTATAAGCTTAACATTCAGTTTGTTACTGTTTCAGATGTAAAGTGTTTATTCCAATGGATTTCGTGATTCAGTCATATCTACAGTACTAGTTTTTTTCTAGCAGAACATTTCGCATCTGAGCAATATTTTAAGGCAGCTGATTCGTAAAAAGTGTTACAGTTTTGGTCGTTAAGGCATGAGATGACAATAATGAAATCGAAATTTTACCGTATTGGCCTCCTGTTTTGTTTACGAAACTAACTAATTGACTTTTTGAAAACCTGCTAGTTTTCCTGCGTCAAATACATCAGAAATGGATTAGAATGATGCGACTACCTCCGTTTACGGAGGGAAACTCCCACACTGTTTATATCGCTTGTTTAAAATGGAGGAAGCAGTATTTTTTATGTAGCTCTATAAAAAAGAAAGGTGCCTTTTTATACAGATAAGCCAACTCGTACATTTCTTGGCGTTATTCAAGCATTCTTAAGTTTACAGTAGCACTTGGATTAAAATACCTACATTCTTTTACTCGACCTAAGTAACTTAATTTACTCGTATATTTTTAGTAAGTACTTTATAGTTTTCATTATTTATTAAGTTTTTTTTTATTAATGTACGATGTTTAGAAATTTGCAAAAAAATTGCATCTCCATATATTTCGCCAAGTGTAAATAAATGTATGTACATATTTATGTAAGAATTTTGTTATGCTTTACAGCAACAGCCCTTAAATTAGCTAATTAAAACAACCCTTTACATTACATACTAACATAACGTAAGATTTCCTTATCGAAGATGTCTCCGTGCTGGCACGAAGCGATAAAACCCCTCATCTTGGGAACATGCCAATAACATGCGCCGTGATCTTGCATTCATATTAGCAAGTACGTAGAAAAATGGCGTTTGATTATATATGTATGGAACAGACGTTCTCTACTGTAATATGACTAAATACCATGAATTTCTATCATAGGGAGGAAGTTAGGTAAAAGTTATAGCTTATCTTACCTATAAATAAAACTAAAATCCTGTTCTATATAAGTATCTAAATTACGTCCTTTTTAACCGACTTCCAAAAAGGAGAGAGTTCTCAATTCGACTGTATGTTTTTTTTGCATGTTTGTTCAGCGATTACTTCTGGGTATGTAAAGAAAAATGTAACATAAGCTGATTCCAAAACCATTTCGAGATTATATGTCTATAAACCATATTTTTTTTATTAAGGGCACATAAAATGATGAGATCGCGCAAATTTTTGCGAAAATATAAAAAATATTTGACCTTCAGTCGACCTCTAAAATGACTTGTTCTGTGAAAATGACGTCACAGTAATTAGTAAAAAAAAGATGAAACTGACAGCATTGGCATTGACAAGCAGAGACAATATCTCTATGACAACTGTCATACCAAAATAAATAACCAAAGAATTGTTTTGTGTGTTTGGTGCTCTGCTTACTCTATTTATATTATTTCTATTCATTAACTTTATGACAACCTTGCTTTACTGCACACTGCATTTACGTTGACCACTGCTTTGCTTTAAGGAACTATTTGCCTATTGATTTGAAAAATTAACATGGATAATTATGTGCGTGCCGACTCTGCTAACTTACCTAAGATTCAGAATCTTATGATTCTGGAGTACATCTCAACTAGCGACAAGAACAACATCGCAAAAATCCGAGGAGCTAAAGAACTAAAACTTATGAACAATGCCAGGATATGAAATAAAAGTGATTGACAGTACATAACTTCTTTTTTGAAATGATTTTATTGTGTTTAATTATATACCAATTTTATTGTAATTATATAAAAGAGATTATTTTATTTACATTTATACATTATTTATTTTATTCTGGTTCCTTGTTCTGATTCTTTGTATTGCAGCATCAATGCTTCGCCCAGGAACATATTCTACGTTAGCTTGTTCACAGCAGTCTTTTTAAGGTTTCCTTTACTTGAAAAAACAGTTTATTAGGATTTTGGCGAAACATTTCACAGTTATAGTTTCTGAATAATTCATTGTGAATTTGTTTCATTTCAATGCGCAAACACAATCGCGTAAACCTTAGAAAACATTAATTAATGATGAATTATTCTTTTTTTCATTCTTTAAGTTTACACAACGAATTTGTTTTTTCTGTTATCACAAAACAACAAAAACCGATGATCTCTTGTATCAGTCAGAGACAAAAACGAATATAAGTACATGTCACTGTCAAGCCATGTCATTGCCTTTATTAAGTACAAAACAACAATATACAGACTTAAGTAACTAAACTACTACACAAAAAGCATATCGATTACCCCAGACCGATAAAGGTATAGTAGACGTATATGTATTTTTTTTAGTTCATGTTGGCTATCACAACATCTTATTCTGTAGTAAATATGACGTCATCACAATTTTATCTTTAAAAAAATATAAAAAAATATGTAATGAACAGAATAAAAAAATATTGAAATCAGTTTTTCTAAATGATCCATTCTATCAAATAAAAATATAAAAAAAATACCAAAAAAAAACTTTACATACCCATTGTTTGGTTCCATATAAATTTTATCTAAATCGGTACAGTACTTTGATTTTTATAACAAAATAACTGGAAAAATATTGAAATACGACGTAAACGTATTCTGTATTTTGAAGTCAGTTTTTTTTTAGTTTTTAAACTATAATTATTTCTATTAGATTTTAATCAAATACCAATATAGCTAAGTGAATAAGATTTACTCGTAATTTACATACTTGGCTAAGTCTAATTCGTCTTGTTTTTTCGAGTTTGATCTTTAATCACCCTAAGTTAAATTCTAGCCTAACCCTAAGTTAGTTTCTTTCGATACATCAAAAAATTAACATAAACATAGTTATCTGAGGTAAGCCAACCCATATCTTTATCTATACATCTCTGTTTTCGTAACGCCGGCCGTCATGAATATGTCGACTAGTTAGCCAAAAACAAAGCTCGCATCGTCGCATTAGTGTGGTACATCCGGATCGTTTCGCGCGGCTTTCCGGTCACGTCACCGCACTAATCCCGGGCCTGCGTCCGGTTTCCGCTGGGACTTAACTCTGCATCACTTAGGCTTTTGTTGAGATATTTTGGCAGCCGATTTTGTGTTCACACCTTATAAATTTGAGGATAGCCGATGCTGCACAAATTTTTGGTAAAGAAGATATTTTACTTATTCTTATTTTATTTATTCACACGAAATTCAACGCGCTTTATTATTAATGTTACCTCATTAAAAGCTCAGATGTAATATTACACATCATGTAAATCGTAGTGTTTCCTTAGAAATATCAAAATAAAGCTCATTTCTACTCCGCACCTTGACCAACTAACCGATGAAAGAACCTGGTAGGCCTCTTAAAAGAGCTAGACAGCATGTTTACACTTAATTATTTACTAACAGTATGTGTTTCATACTGTCAGAGTAATGATATGTTTTTTACACCAAAATATAAGGTCAGTTAGCAGTCAAGCGCAAGCCTATTTTTAGAAAAAGATTATCTTTTAGTAATTTTAGCACCGGGTTCCATACATATTTGACTTCTACTTTTAAAGTTTAAGAGTAACACAAACTTTTAATAGATATAAAAAAAAACAATAATGGTGGGCAAAAATGGCCCGAACCCCACTTCTAGGTCAGCAGGCCATTAGGTACAGGAATTATTAACAGTCGCGGGCGCATTTTAGAAATAGGTCGTAAGTCGTAACTTTCTCGTCGTTACTATAACGAATTCGTTGGTTTTTGTAAACGGTAGTTTATTGAAAATCGGTTCATTTTTTATGAAACAGAGATGAGATGATCAAGACGTCCGCCTGTCGACGTCGATCTACGTCGACAATCGTTCAATTTTTGACATCTTTTTGAAGTGATTAGCTTCTTAAACGACGTTGGGCATTTTTGGGATGAGTAAAAATGTTAAACTCGCGTCAGGTGTCACGTGACCTGATCGAAAATTCGTAAGACGACGGATTATAGCAGAAACCTTTTCTTACGTTCTGCATTTAAAGTTCATTGTTCAGTGTTTTAAGAGTGTACAACGCCGTCTAGTACGTTGTTATAGAAATAACTTTATTATATAAAGTGTTCATACAATAAAGTTAGTTCTATAACAACGCACTAGATGGCGCTGTAT